>JAQPPZ010016223.1:621831-1243662 GCA_028583015.1 Wollemia nobilis
TTGTCTGAACACCAACTGTGGGGTCTCCAATTATTTGCTCTCTAGGATGATTTTTCTGCCAGCTACCTATTTTGAATTTCTTGTTTTCTTCCTCTTCGAATCACTACTTAAATCATCTGAGTCAATTTTTTGTTTCTTTTCCATTTCCTTTTCCTCATCTCCTTCAATAACCTCTTCATAAATTGGGTAGTTTTCTTCATAGCTTATTTCTCGTTCCCTACCTTCATCAACTTTAACATCGGCACTCTCCACAATTTTCTTTAGCCTCTTGTTGTAGCATGTGTAGGCTTTGCTTTTTGTCGAATAGCCAAGAAAAATACCTTCATCAACTCTATCTTCAAACTTACCAAGATTATCTTCAGTTCTTTTGATGTAACACTTGTTGCCAAAAACTTTAAAGTATCTTGTTGTTGCCTTTTTACCGAACCATAGCTCATACGGAGTTTTGCTTTCATGCATCCTCAACATGCACCTATTTTGGATGTATACCACAGTATGGACTACCTCTTTCCAAAATATATCTGCTATTTTGCTCTCAGTCAACATAGTCCGTGCCATTTCCTGCACTGTCCTATTCTTTCTTTCTACCACACCATTCTGTTGAGGTGTCCTTGCTACTAAAACTGTCTCCTAATCCCATATTTTTCACAGTACTCTACAAACTCCTCTGAAATGAACTCTCCTCCTCTATCTGATCTTAAACATTTAATCCTTTTTCCTATTTGATTCTCAACTTTTTTTTTGAAAATCTTGAACATCTCAAAGGCATCTGATTTAAGCTTCAAAAATAGTACCCATGTCATCCTGGAATAGTCATCTATGCACAACATAAAGTATTTGTCACCATTTATGCTTTGCGTTCTCATGGGTCCACATAAATCAGTATGTATTAGTTCTAAAGGTTTGCTTGTGAAGTACTCTTTTGTTTTAAATGTGGCTCTAGTTTGCTTCCCCTTTTGGCATGAAGCACAAATGCTATTTAATGGTTTGCCAATGGTGGGAATATCTCTCACTGCCCTTTTTGAGCTGATTTTTACTAGATTGTCAAAGCTGATATGACCGAGCCTCTTGTGCCACAACCAATTTTCTTCTTCCTGTCCAATCAAGCACGCTCCTTCTGAAGTCTCTGAGAGAGTATACAGGTTGCCAGATGTCCTTGATCCAGTTGCTATCAACTTTCCATAGTTTGTTGTTCTGACTTCACAACCCTGCTTCTTGAAAATTACTTCATGACCTCTATCACAAATCTGACTTACGCTTAACAAGTTATGCTTCAGACCAATCACAAACAAGACTTCTTTTGACTTGATTTTTCCATCACTGATCTTAACTGATCCTTTGCCAACTATCTTAGCTCCATCATTATTTCCAAATTTTACAGAACCACCTTCATATTTCTGTAACTTCTCAAATTTTTGTTTGTCACCTGTCATATGACTGGAGCATCCACTATCAAGTATCCATGGTGCAGATTTGTTCTATGCTTTAAATGTTGTCTGTACGATCAAGGATTCCTTTTCTTCCTTGGGTCGCTCCTTTTCTTTCCACTCTGGTTTGATTACAGTTTTGGTCACTTGTTTTGACTTTTCTTTGTCGGTGCTTGTGCATGTTTTTCAAGAAATTTTCTATTTTGTCTCAAACCATTTGGTTGAAATTTTCTTCCTGATGTTTATTTGCTGCAAATGTACTTCGACAATTTCTTGCAATGTGCCCAAAATTATGACAGTTATAACATTCTACTGCATAATCCATCAATGGTGAAAAAACATTTCTATTGGTAAAGTTCCTTTGTCCTACATTATACTTGCAATCTGAAATCTTATGTCCATAACCATTGCATTTAAAACAATAACCAGAAAAGGAATGAGTGAACCTGGGTGATGGTCTTTGCCATTTTGTAGTGGGAGCCATAAATCTTCTTCTCCTTTGATGAGTGACATTGGTGAATCCATCATTGTCAATACTCCTCTCGTGCCTGGCATTATTGCTTTCTTTAGCATGATTCATTTTTCCTTGATCAACCCTGATCTTATCTTCATTCTTTATGGGTTCTACAGTTATGGCCTTTGATCCATTTGATGATTCTCCTTCGACGAAGCCTAAACCAAATTTGATGCCTGTAGTCCTTTGGTTATTTATAATCTTATCCAGCTTCATAGAACTTTCTTCAAGTTTGTGATAACAACTCATTTTTTGATTCATCTCTTCTAGTTGCATCCTTAAACCAACAATCTCTTCTTCTAGCTTGTTGCACTCATCTATTTTCATGGTTAATTGTACTTTGATATCTTCAGATATTTTCTTAAATTTGTCTATCTGTACTTTCAAGTTGGTTATGATTTCATTGGCATCCTCAAGCTTTCTTGAAATTTTCTTATTCTTTTTCCTTTCTATACTCAGCTCTTTAAGTGTAGCGACCAACTCACCTTCCAGATCTACTTCAGCCTCAGCCTCAAGTTTTTTATCACATTCCTATTTTTCCTCTATTTTTTCTTCTTCGAATGCCATGAAAAGAGCTTCACCTGTTTCTTCTTCAGAATCCTCACCGGAGCTGTCTTCTGAAGGATTGACATTCTTGGATATGAAACTTTTCTTCTTGAAGTTGCCTTTTCTAAAATTTGGTTTCTTCTTCCAGTCACTTCTTTCTTGGTGTGAACCTTCATCACTTTTGTTTTTCTCATTAAGTGGACATTTAGCTGCAAAGTGCCCAATGCCTCCATAGTTGAAACACTTAAATGGTAGCTTTCCTCTGTATTTTCCTTTTCCCCTTATTAGTTTTCGAACAAAGTTTGCTTCCGTTTCATATGATGTCTCTTCTTCCTCGGATTCTTGTTTTGCTTTTATATTTTTATGTGCTTTAAAAGCAGCTTCTCTGTCTGTGGGTTTAGTTTTTCCTATTCTCATCTCATATGCAGTCAAAGAACCATGCATCTCATCCATACTAAAAGTATTTAGATCTTTAGCTTCTTCTATTGCTGAAACTTTAGAATCAAATCTTTGGGGAAGAGATCTTAGTACCTTTTTCACGATGACAACATCTTCCATTTCCTCGTCGAGTCCTCTAATCGCATTAATGATTCCATTAACTCTCAGCATGTATGCCTCTATGTTCTCATCGTCATTCATCTTTAATGCTTCGAACTGAGCTCGATGCATTTGTAACTTGGCCTCCTTGATCTTGTCGTCTCCTTCATGAATGCTCCTTAGTTTGTCCCACATGTCTTTTGCCATTTTACAACTCATAATCTTTATCAGTTCACTGTCCACTAAACCGCACATGATAGCATTCTTTGCTTTAGAGTTATTCTCAAATAGTTTCTTACCGACAACATCGGTTGGAGGAGTGGTGGGTATTGTGTATCCACTGTCTACTGACTCCCAAATGTCGTATCCCAAAGCACATAGATATGTCTGCATCCTGAGTCTCCAAAATGCGTAATTAGTTCCATCAAACAATGGTGCTTTGTTTGATGAGAATCCTTCACCACCTGCCATTGTCTCACTTCCAAGATCACCTTAGCCGATTAAGCTTGTTCAGGAACTTGGCTCTGATACCAATTGTTAGTCTCACAATGACACTGAGAGGGGGTGAATCGGTGTAGCTATTTAAATTCAAATCTACAACTCTTAACGCCGAAACAATGAAAATTTAAAATCAGATAAAGCAAGTATAACAAGAGAGCATTCCACAACACACGATGTAACGAGGTTCACCAATTTGGCTACTCCTCAAAAATGACTACTTGGATTCCCGTCCAAATCTAGCCTTTGCAAAATACCAATTTTACAATCAATTTACCAGCACCCACTGGAAGGAGCACCAACCCCTGATTTATCTCACCACAGAAAGGAGCACCAACCCTAATTTATCTGCACCAACAGAAAGGAGCACCAACCCCTAATTCCAAGCACCAACTTGGACTGCAATTTTGAAACTATAAGATTGACATAAAAATGCCTTCGCTTATACAAGACCCTGATTGGTCTATTGCTAACCCAACCTCTCTCGCTATTCACCAAAACACCACACACACTTAAGGCTCTCCTTACCCTCTTCCCTCTTCTTACTCACTCTTACGGCTCTCACGGCTCTGCTTAACGCTCTCTTACGACACTCTTCCAACCCTCTTTTTGTAGCACTTTCACTCTTTTTCAGCACTGTAATTCTCCACGCAGACCTCCTTTTATAACAAAGTTCTGACTCTATTTTTAACTTCCATATTTTTGCATGCAACTTATTAATAGAAACTTCTATATGTAACTCCTTTATCACACAGTATTCTCTCATGCAGCCTATTAATAGTTACGGCTCTTTGTTTGGTCTTTCGATGACTTTCAGTTTAACTCGCTCGATGATTTCACTCTAATGCCCTATAACTATCATTCGACTTCAGTTCATTATTCTTATTTTAGCTACATGATTTTCTCTTATCACTTACACGTCGACTTCATTAACTCTTCTTATTTTAGCTACATGATTTTCTTCTACGCCCTTAACTATCGTATAACTTGAGTTAACTGTCACATATCTTATTTTAGTTGGGTTCTCTTCTTAGCTCATGCCAAAGCGACCTATCATGAAATCGTGACACTTATGCCTCTTTGTCCTCTTCTCGATTTTCCCATGAAAACAACATGTCGCGATATCATGACACTTTTACCTCCTTGCTTCTTTTCTTGGCTTGTACCCACAAAAACACATGTCACGATATCATGACACTTTCACCTCCTTGCTACTTTACTTGGTTTGAACCCACAAAAATATAACATGTCACGATATCGTGACACTTTCACCTCCATACTCTTCCTCTTTACTTTTGTCATGATATCGTGACACTTCTACCTTCTTACTTTCTCTCTCCTCCTTTAGTCATGAAAATGCGACATGTCGCGATATCGTGACACTTTTTCTCCTTTGCTCTTTCTCTTGCCTTCGGGTCACGAAAACGTGACATGTCACGATATCGTGACACTTTTTCTCTCGGACTCTCTCTCTTGCAATATGTCATGAAATCGTGACACTTTTTCTTTCGTACAATCTCTCTTGCAATATGTCATGAAATCATGACACTTTTTCTTTCAGACTCTCTCTCTTGCAATATGTCATGAAATCGTGACACTTTTTCTTTCATACAATCTCTCTTGCAATATGTCGTGAAATCGTGACACTTTTTCTACTTTCTCTCTTCCAATATGTCACGAAATCGTGACACTTTTTCTTTCGTACAATCTCTCTTGCAATATGTCATGAAATCATGACACTTTTTCTACTTGCTTCTTTCTCTTCCAACATGTCACGAAATCATGACACTTTTTCTACTTACAATTTCTCTTCCAACATGTCACGAAATCGTGACACTTTTTCTACTTGCCTCTTTCTCTTCCGAACATGTCGTGAAATCGTGACAGTTTTCCATCTTGCACTTTCTCTTCGAACATGTCACGAAATCATGACAGTTTTTCTTCTTGCACTTTCTCTTCGAACATGTCACGAAATCGTGACAGTTTTTCTTCTTCCTTTCTCTTCGAACATGTCACGAAATCATGACAGTTTTCTTCCTTTCTCGAACATGTCACGAAATAGTTTCCTTCTAAACATGTCAGGAAATCGTGACAGTTTTTCTTCTTTCTCAACATGTCGCGATATCGCGATAGTTTTTCTTTCTTGCTCAACATGTCGCGATATCGTGACAGTTTTCTTCCTTGTGATTTTCTTTTGATTTTTAGCATATGGGCCACTTCGATCTTTTGGAAAATCATTGTACATACTCTGAAGAACCTCTTAACTCCTATCCACTGCATCAACCGATCTGTCTGACTGTGTTGACAACAATGACAATATTGTTGTTGCACCTTGCTCAACACAATTAGATTTGAAAAGCACTACGGATTATATTTTAACACCTATTATAAAGATACTATTGCCAAATCAAAAATACGTCTTGAGAATATTGAGGTTCTAGAGAAAGTTTTTGATTGATTTCTTGAACATAAGGTAAGGTTGAATCCTAAGAAGTGTGTATTCAACATCACATTAGGAAAACTTCTAAGATTTATTATCTCTAAGAGAGGAATTGAAGTGGATCCTGATAACATCAAGGCCATCATCGAGATGCCACCTCCATCAAACCTTAAAGAGTTGCGTAGTTTAAAAGGAAATATCCAATCTATTCAATGATTCATTGTACAAATCTTAGATAAATACAGGCATTTCAATCACTTCATACATGTTATCTTGGTGAGTGAATCAAGAGGTATTTGATGATATAAATAAGTACCTGGCTTCACCACTAGTTCTTATACCTCCTCATTCAAGAGTCCCATTTCACCTTTATATCTCTATAATAATTTTTTCACTAGGGACAATGCTCTCTCAAAAAATGAAAATTACAAGGAGCAAGAAATTTATTACATTAGTTGAACATTGGTAAATTATGAGACAATATATGATTATGTTGAAAAAATATGCTTAGCAGTGGTTTCCACCACTAAGAAACTTAGATGTTACATGCTAAGGAACACTACTTATGTCATAGCTAGAGAAAATCCTCTGTGATACATGATGACTCACACATACAACACCCATATTGAAAAATGGATAATGCTTTTGATGGAATTCAATCTCAAATTCATCAGCCAAAAATCCATCAAAGATCAGGTGATAGCTGATCAACTTGGAGAAGCCCCCTTACAAAATGATCAACCAATACTCATTGAGCTTCTAGATGATTCAGGATTTTCTATCATAGAACAAGAACTAGTACCTCTTGAAGATGATATTGACATGACAATGTTCTTTAATGAATCAAAGTGTGAAAGAGGACAAGGTATTAAAGTCATGTTTTACATACCCAAAGGAATTCCAATTCATTTATCATTCAAACTCCACTTCCTAAGCACAAATAACAATGCAGAGTACAAATTCCTAATCTTGGGACTTGAATCAACCATAGCTATGGGCATCAAATGACTAAGCATCTTTTGTGATTCTCAACTTGTCATTTGTCAAGTGAAGGGGGAGTTGATGCAGGAGCATCTGGTGGTAGCAGAGCAATCTTGCATCAACAAAAAATTCTAAGTGTTTGCCTTGATGTCGCGATATCATGACAGAGAAAAGTGTCGCGATATCGTGACATGTCACGTTTTCATGACTCAGGAAGGAGAGAGAAGGCACGGAGCAAAAATGTCATGACATGTCGTGAAATCGTGACAGAAAGAAGAAGGAGAGAGAAGGCGTGGAGCAAAAATGTCACGATTTCGCGACATGTCATGAAATCGCGACCGAAAGAAGACAGGAAAGGCCAGAGAAGAAAATGTCACGATTTCATGACATGTCACGAAATCACGACCGAAGGAGCAAAAAGAAAGCAAGGAAGGAAACTGTCGTGATATCGTGACACGAAACAGAGAGAGAAAGCAGAGAGGAAAGATGTCGCGATATCGCGACATGTCGCAATTTCGTGACCGGAGAGGAGAAAGAAGAGCAGAAAGGAAAGATGTCACGATATCGTGACATGTCACAATTTCACGACCGAAAAGGAGAAAGAAGAGCCGAAAAGGAAAGATGTCACGATATCGTGACATGTCACATTTTCGCGACCAGACAACGAGAGAAGGCACAAGAGAGGAAAATGTCACGATATCGTGACATGTCGCATTTTCGTGACCAGAAGACGAGAGGAGGCGCAAGAGAGAAAAGTGTCGCGATATCGTGACATGTCGCATTATCACGACCAAAGGACGAGAGAAAGCGCAAAGGAGAAAAAGTGTCGCGATATCACGACATGTCGCATTTTCGCGACCAAAGGACGAGAGAAAGCGCAAAGGAGAAAAAGTGTCGCGATATCGCGACATGTCGCATTTTCGTGACCAAAAGGTGAGGGAAGGCGCAGGAGAGAAAAGTGTCGCGATATCGTGACATGTCGCATTTTCGTGACCAAAAGGCGAGGGAAGGCGCAGGAGAGAAAAGTGTCGCGATATCGCGACATGTCGCATTATCGCGACCAAAAGGCGAGAGGAGGCGTAGGAGAGAAAAAGTGTCGCGATATCGTGACATGTCGCATTTTTGCGACTCGCAAAGGGCAGGAAGGCCGAAAAGCAAAAGTGTCGCGATATCGTGACATGTCGCATTTTCACGACTCGCAAAGGGCAGGAAGGCCAAAAAGCAAAAGTGTCGCGATATCGTGACATGTCGCATTTTCGTGACTCGAAAAGGGGCAGGAAGGCAGAGAAGCAAAAATGTCGCGATATCGTGACATGTCGCATTTTTGCGACCAAACAAAAGGAAAGAAAAGGCAGGCGGTTACAGGGGCCGTTACAGAGGAAATTATCGAGCGATGGGTATACCGAACGTCATCATTGGTTGACAGGTGGACAGAGTCTATAGTGGCAGCACTGGACAAGCACGTGGCACCAAGGTGCAATGAAAGCAGACGAAGATCAAGAGTCGGAAAGAAAGACGTTTCGAAAGCCAAGACAACGAAGAGGCACGGGAAATGAAATGAAGGGTCAAAAAAGGGAAACGGAGAGTCACGCTAGAGATTTTAAAAGGGGAAGCGAAGGCATGCACAAGGGGTCAGAAAACTATGGAGACAGAGTTGCAGACGTGAAGGCAAGAGGGCCATTCTGGACCTGTTTAGGCTATTTTTCTTCCAGGGTTGGAAATGTTGTAATAGAAAAAAATAAATAAACTATCTTTTGGGATAAAGGAGTTTATTTGGCAGACTGCTGCCATTACTATAAATTTTTCCAAGTTGAATGAATGAGAATTTGAGGATTTTGGGTGAGCGATTTTTGCTCCCCATCAAGTGGTATCAGAGCAGGAGTTCCTGAGTGTGTGAGCAGATCGTCGAAAGTGAGGCAGTTTGCATCAGGATCTGTGGAAAGGGGGTTGTGAGAAGAGAGTGAGGAAGAATGCCTCCACGAAGAAACCATGGTGGTGGGAGAAATGTGGTACCTGAAGAAGATTTTAGAGTTTTGTAGAGGCAAGTGCAAGCCCTGCAAGAGGAGTTGCGAAGAGGGGTTGAGCCAAGGAGAGAAGATCATAGTGAAGATGAAGCTTGGGAGGTTGATAATCCATCAGAAGAAGAAGAAGCAATGAATCCTGCAGAAGCCAGATTGGTTAAGGCCATATCTCGGATCGGGAAGAAGACAAAGTTTGATGTCTCCACGTATTCTAGGAATCTCAATCCAGAGGAGTTGATTGATTGGATCAATGATATGGAGGAATATTTTGAGTATGAGGAGGTTGTAGATCCAGATCGGATCAAGTTTGCAAAAACGAAGTTGAAAGGCCATGCTTGCATATGGTGGAAAGAAGTGCAACTAGAAAGAAATAGAAGTAGAAAGGAAAAGATAACCAGATGGGATCGAATGGTAGAGAAGTTGAAGAGATAGTTTATTCCTATAGATTACGAATTGGACCTATTGAGAAAAATGTAGAGTTTGAGACAATCAAACAAATCTGTCAAAGAATATACAGAGGAGTTTTACCAGATCTCAATCGAACTGGCCATTCTGAGGCTAACAAGGAGAAGGTAGCCCGTTACATCAATGGATTGAGAACCAATATTCAAGAAGAGTTGAGTCTGGTTAGGATTAGCACCATTGAGGATGCTTACCAATTTGCTCTAAAAGTTGAAGAGAAGCTGAATAGAAGGTTTGAGGGTAAGCAGAAAGGAAGAGGTCATGGAGAAAGAACTGGTGGAAGAATAGATGGAGGACGAGATGAGAAGAAAGAAGAAGCTAGCTGTAGTCAGGATCAGAAGGGGGATAATGATTACAGAACCCGTAATCAGAACAATGGTTACCAAAGAGGAAGAGGTAGATATGGAAGAGGAGGATTTCGTGGAACCTGTTTCCATTGTGGAGAAGAGGGACATCGGGCATATGAGTGTCCCCAACACCAAGAGAGGGTGAATAGGAGACCTGAGGGTCATGCCAGAGCTGCTGTAGCAGATGAAGGTGCTGAATCAGAACATTCTGAGGAGGCAGAGAGAGGAGAAGTTATGGTCACAAGGAGAATCTTGTTGAATGAGGAGGAAGAACCAGACCAGAGGAGGAGCCTATTTCGCACAAGGTGCAAATGTTTAGGTAAGGTCTATAATGTTGTTATAGATAATGGTAGTACTGATAACTTGGTCTCTGAAGAAATGGTTACTAAGTTACAGTTAGAGAGGAGGAGACACCCGCACCCATATCGGATTGCATGGTTGCAAAAGGACCATAGGGCATTGGTCAGTGAATAGTCCTTAGTCAAGTTCAATATTGGGAGATACCAGGATGAGGTCCTATGTGATATCCTGCCTATGGATGCTTGCCATATGCTGTTAGGAAGACCATGGCAGTTTGATCGCCGTGTAGTCCATGATGGACATGCCAACACTTACTCCCTAACAAACGAAGGAGTGCGCCATAAACTAAAGCCATTGAAGGGGATGGATGAAAAGAGGTTGCTGACAACAATGAGAGTGGAAGTTGTGGGGTTTGAAGAACTTAAGGGTTTGTACCCTGAAGACCCAGATTTTGCTGAAGATTTTGCAAGTATTGAGATGTTGAAAAAGAAGGTGATAGAATAGTATAGAAGTAAAGGTCACTTCTCAATCCACCCCGGTTGTCTGATGCAGGAGCATCCAGTGGCAAAGAGCAATCTTGCATCAACAAAAAAATTCTAAGTGTTTGCCTTGATGTCGCGATATCGCGATAGAGAAAAGTGTCGCGATATCGTGACATGTCATGTTTTCGCGACTCAGGAAGGAGAGAGAAGGCACGGAGCAAAAATGTCACGATTTCATGACATGTCACGAAATCGCGACCGAAAGAAGACCAGAAGGGCTAGAGAAGAAAATGTCATGATTTCGCGACATGTCACGAAATCGCGACCGAAAGAAGACGAGAGAAAGCAAGGAAGGAAATGTCACGATATCGTGACATGTCACAATTTCGTGACCCAAGGAGCAGAAAGAAAGCAAGGAAGGAAACTGTCATGATTTCGCGACCCGAGAGGCGAGGAGGAGGCAGAAAGGAAAGATGTCGCGATATCGCGACATGTCACGATTTCATGACCGAAAAGGAGAAAGAAGAGCCAGAAAGGAAAGATGTCGTGATATCGCGACATGTCGCATTTCACGACCAAAGGAGAGAGAAAGGAAAGATGTCACGATATCACGACATGTCACATTTTCGTGACCAGACAACGAGAGAAGGCACAAGAGAGGAAAATGTCGCGATATCGTGACATGTCGCATTTTTGTGACCAGAAGACGAGAGGAGGCACAAGAGAGAAAAGTGTCGCGATATCGCGACATGTCGCATTATCGCGACCAAAGGACGAGAGAAAGCGCAAAGGAGAAAAAGTGTCGCGATATCGCGACATGTCGCATTTTCATGACCAAAGGACGAGAGAAAGCGCAAAGGAGAAAAAGTGTCGCGATATCGCGACATGTCGCATTTTCATGACCAAAAGGCGAGGGAAGGCACAGGAGAGAAAAGTGTCGCGATATCGCGACATGTCGCATTATTGCGACCAAAAGGCGAGAGGAGGCGCAGGAGAGAAAAAGTGTCGTGATATCATGACATGTCGCATTATCGCGACTCAAAAAGGGGCAGGAAGGCAGAGAGAAAAAGTGTCACGATATCGCGACATGTCGCATTTTCGTGACTCGCAAAGGGCAGGAAGGCCGAAAAGCAAAAGTGTCGCGATATCGTGACATGTCGCATTTTCATGACTCGCAAAGGGCAGGAAGGCCAAAAAGCAAAAGTGTCGCGATATCGCGACATGTCGCATTTTCACGACTCGAAAAGGGGCAGGAAGGCAGTGAAGCAAAAATGTCGCGATATCGCGACATGTCGCATTTTCGTGACCAAACAAAAGGAAAGAAAAGGCAGGCGGTTACAGGGGCCATTACAGAGGAAATTATTGAGCGATGGGTATACCGAACGTCATCATTGGTTGACAAGTGGATAGAGTCTACAGTGGCAGCACTGGACAAGCACGTGGCACCAAGGTGCAATGAAAGCAGACAAAGATCAAGAGTCGAAAAGAAAGACGTTTCGAAAGCCAAGACAACGAAGAGGCACGGGAAATGAAACGAAGGGTCAAAAAAGGGAAACGGAGAGTCACACCAGAGATTTTAAAAGGGGAAGCGAAGGCATGCACAAGGGGTCGAAAAACTATGGAGACAGAGTTGCAGACGTGAAGGCAAGAGGGCCATTCTGGACCTGTTTAGGCTGTTTTTCTTCCAGGGTGGAAGATGTTGTAATAGAAAAAAAAGAAATAAACTATCTTTCGGGATAAAGGAGTTTATTTGGCAGATTGCTGCCATTACTGTAAATTTTTCCAAGTGTAATGAATGAGAATTTGAGGATTTGGGGTGAGCGATTTCGTGTCCCCATCAGGAGTACCAATGCAAGAAACTAGTCTTAAAATAATATCATGAAGTAGCAATGAAATTTCTAGAAAATTTTGATTGGTATGAAATTAGTAACTTGCCTTGTTCAACTAACAAAGTTGTGGATGCCATGGCTTCTTTGGGATCCTTGATCCCTAAGAATAAACATGGAGAAGTCCAATTGCTTATTATAACAACAATTTCCAAGTTAGCATTCAAGTGAGCAGAGTCTGGAGGTGATAAGAGTGTTTATTTTGTCCACACAGAGCCTTACAATTCTTGCCTTGATGAGATAAGAGACTTTCTCAAATATGGGACCCTCCCAATAGAAATAACACAAACTACAAAAAGAACGTTCAAACAAAAAGTAGCTCATTTTACAATCTTAGGGGACATGTTGTATAGACATGGCTATGATGGAATGCTTCTTCGATGTCTAGATCCCGTTGAGGTACAAAAAGCTATAACTAAAGCCTGTGATGGTACTTGTGGTGGCCACTTTAGTGGAATGGCCATTGCAAAGTGCATTTTGCACATGGATTATTATTGGCCCACCATGGAAAATGATTGTTGTCAATACATCAAGAAATGTCAAAAATGTCAACATCACACCAATTTGACTCATGTACCATCGCAAGATCTACAACCCATTCAAAAAATTTGGTCCTTTTTACAATGATGCCTAGATTTTATTGGAAAAATTTCATCTGCCTCTTCAATATAACATAAATTCATCATAACTACCATGGAATACTTCACCAAATGGGTCTAAGCAATTCCAATGACCACTACGATAGGACCTCAAATAGCGGAGTTTATACTTAAAAATATTACCTATCATTTTGGTATTCCTTCCAAGATCATTTTAAACAATGGCAAGTTATCTAATAATAAGGATGTTCAAGTATTATGTAGAAAATATAATATCCAACATAGTTTCTCAACTCCTTACTACCCACAAGAAAATGGACAAGCCAAAGTGACCAACAAGATAGTGATAGTCATTCTCTATGGATTTGGGAATAATGAAGCCAAATGACCACTAGGACAACCCTTGCATCATGAAGATCTATGAAATACATAAATGAGTGTTTGAAATCACTATAATGTTTGAGTCTTTGTAAGAACACCTTAGATCATTCACCCAATAAAACTAAACCAGTTTTCATTACCACATATCATAAATCCATACCAATACCATATATTTATGTTCCTGATTAAAAATAAGATAATGTTGATCAATAAAAAGTCTATAAATACCAAATCAACATTAGAACATAGCATTAATCATACATTACATCTTATATCACATCACCTCATATGCATCCATACATACAATGAAATAAAAGTACACAACAAAATAATCATAATAAAAGACATGTATATATATATATATGAATAATGAGTACAAAATACCCATAGGATGTATACATCAGAGCACTAAGGCTCATAAAAAAAATAGAAAACTACAAAATGAGGTGATAAGGCACTACTAGCTAGTGCCCCCATGACTCCTACGAGGCCCATGTGTTGATGACCCGAAGGGAGCATGTGAGCTATAAGGTCGATGAGACCTCGAGTTGCTTGACCTAGACTTAGTTTACCTGTTGGAACCTGACATAGAAGAAGAAGAATAAGAAGGCTTAAGTGGCAATGAAATCTAGTGTTGGTACAAAGTGTCCTCAAGGGATACCATGTACCATATCTATCTTTGAGCAGCATCCAAATTTTGACCCTCATGGGCCACCCACTAGGCTATCTCAATCCTAAGAGATGCAATGGTAGCATAGTCATCAACCCCACTTAGCCTAGCCTGTAGTCCATTAAAATCACCATGTAGCCTCGTGATCTCTACATATAAAGCTACAATAGCATCACTCTCACCCGGTCTATCCTGTAGCCCATACACCTCATCTTGTAGTCGAGTCACCTCACCCTAAATTTGAGTCACCTCATCCTTCATCTTCGTCACCTTCTCAAATAGACTATCCCATTGAGCTTGAAGTACACCCAACTCCTCCATATATCGAGGAGGAGAATCTAGTCCTAATAATATCCATCATCATCATCATTGATATCAACATCCTAAGCTACATCATGCCCTGGAAGAAATTTCTACGGTCACAAGATCGCTAAATGTGGTTGATGGTTTTACCACATCAATTGCCATAATGAACCAAAGATAAATTTGCAAAGCACAAACAATATTGAACTTGGTGCATCATGTTGTATCAATATTACAATTTGCATCACAATTCATCATTCACATCACCTCATCATCCAAATTTAGTCAATTGGCTCATGGGTTTCATTCTTTGCCAATTCGTAAAATAAGGGGGTAAGCAAACAAATAATTTTTTTAAAAAAGTCATTAATTCTTGTGCATCGAAAATATTTGAGTCCATCCATCCAATAAAGATAGATGTCATTGGTTTTTGCACTCCATCATGTTTCACACAATGCAATACAAAATAGGGCATCTGTAGACACCAAAAATTGGTCACTCACAACATCACATTTGCCACCCCACATCAAATCCTGCATAATAAAGTTATATGCCTAAGTTTAGACTTAGACATAAAATCTGCACATTATCCTATTTTCCAAATTTATTAAATCTAGAAAATAAGCCTAGGATACCCTGCCTACCCACTAGAAATGTGTCCTACCACCTCACTACACCATATTTCCACATCTCATACACCCTTGCCCCCTTTGTCCCTTCACATGGGGAAACCCTCCACATAACACTCCACTTACAACCACGTCACCCTAGTTAAGTGAGCCACACTGGGTGACTCATTGTAACTGCCCCCTCCATTTGGCAGTCTAGGATGGCCACTTGGAAATCCAGGCTTGCCACCTCTCACTTCCATCTAAAATCCTAAGGAGCCTATAAAGGCACCTTCATCCCACCAAATTAAGGGATATGAACATGATCAAACCTCTACATGTATCCCAAGGAGAAATCACATTTTGAGCTCGGAGGAACCTTTTATGAGATAACCTATTTTCAGCCCAAACCACACATCTATGGTTTCATAGTCAAAACCACTCGTGCATGGTTTTCCCATCATCTATGCATGGTTTCTCAACTACCATCACACATCTACAGTTTTGTAGAGCTAAGAGCCCAACGTAGATCTAAGACACAGATCTGATCAGAAATATTTTTTATTCAACAAGGCCTTTAGATTTATTTGTTTATGTTCTTTAGCATTCGCATGATTATTTTCTTAGGGTTTTGTAGCATCATTTTATGTTTTGATTTGCAGGTGCTATTGATGCTCTTTCTAGTTTTGTGTGTGCAGAGTAACATGTATTCTAGAGAAGTTGTAGTTGGAGTGGTCCTACATTCATTGAATACTAAAGCCCACTCAACTTTTGTACTGTAGCATAGTTACGAAATATACCATTTACCTATTTGGAGAGCTTATCACCTATTGTTTGGAATATTTGTATTTCTGTATCATGCATTGTAATATTGCACCCGACATTCGAGGAAATCGAAAATATTGTAATACTAGAAGATTCAAGTTCCCCTATTAATACAAAAGAGATATTTTGCAATCATAGGTGTTCATTTATTTCCATTATTTTGTGGTATTTTTCCTCTTTTTTTTAATGTTATTTTTGTAGTTTGTGTTATTTCTACTGGGAGGGTCCTATATTTGAGAAAGTCTCTTATCTCATCAAGGCAAAAATTGTAAGGCTCCGCGTAGACCAAACAAACACTCTTCTTATCTCCAAACTCTGCTTGCTTGATTGCTAACTTGGACACTGTTGTTATGATAAGTGGTTGGACTTCTCCATGTTCATTTTGTAACCAAAAAAACTAAGCAACAAATAGAAATAAACACAGAGATAGAAATTTTCCAAAATTTCTTTTTGTATTGATATTTGATACAATGTTTACAAATGAATTTTGAATTGCCCCAAGTGTTTTTGGGAAAATGTTACAATGCTCTCTCTCTATATATTGATACAATGCTTATGCTAATGGAATAGGGGTCTTCCAAGTCTTCACAGGGATGCTTGCTCATCATTATCCATCTACAGCTCCAAGGAGTGAGTGGGCTTTGGTATCCAATGCAAAGCCACTCTAGATTTAGTAGCTTCTCTAAAATACCTATCTCCACATATGAAAACCAAATGAGAGTTAGTAGCACCTGCAGATAAAAGTATAAAATTGATACTACAAAACTCTAACCAATTAATCATATAACATAGAAAACAAAAGTAAATAAATTCTAAGCCTTGCTAAATAAAATTTATTGATCGGGTTTTCATGTTGTGCTCTTGGCTCTATAAAACTATGGATGCATGGTGGTGGATGGGAAATCACACATGAGTGGTGGGGAAACCGCACAAGTGTAGTTATGACTATGAAATCATGGACAAGCAGTTTGGACTGAATGACATATTACTTCAAAAATAGGGCCGTTGGACTCGAGATGCATCTTCTCCATGGGATGCATGCAGAGGTATGATCCTATTCTGGTAGCTTGGTGGCATGAATTTTCAACTCCCTTAATTTGGTGGGGTGAAGATGCCTTTATAGGCTCCTTATGGTTTTGAAGGGAAGTGAGAGGTGGCAAGCTTGGATTCCCAAGTGGTCATCCTAGGCTACCAAATGGAGGGGGCAGTTATAGTGAGTCATCTAGTATGGCTCATTTAACTGGGGTGATGTGGCTGCAAGTATGTGAAGGGTTACCCCATGTGAAGGTACAAATGGGACAAGGGTGTATGAGATATGGTAAGGTGGGATAGTGAGGTGGCTAGGAAATATTTCTAGTGGGTAGGCAAGGTATCCTAGGCTTATTTTCCAGATTTAATAAATCTAGAAAATAGGATAATATGTAGATTTTATATGTCTAAGTTTAAACTTAGGCATATAACTTTATTATGCAGGATTTGATGTGGGGTGGCAAATGTGATGTTGTGAGTGATTAGTTTTTGGTGTCTACAAATATCTCTTTTTGTACTATGTTGTGTGAAACACGATGCAATGCAAAAACCAATGATACCTATCTTTATTGGATGGATGGACTCAACTCTTCTCGACGCACAAGAATGAATGACTTTTTGAAAATTTTGATTTGTTTGCTTACCCCCTCAATTGGTGAATGGGTAAAGAATGAAACCCATGAGCCAATTGACTAAATTTGGATGATGAGGTGATGTGAATTATGAAATGTGATGCAAATTTTAACATTGATTCAACTTGATGCCCCAAGTTTGGGATTGTTTGTGCTTTGTAAATTTACCTTTGGTTCATTGTGGTAATTGATGTGGTAAAACCGTCAACCACATTTGGCGATCTTGTTCTCTTGTGATCGTAGAAATTCCTTCCAAATGCTTGATCTAAGAAAATTCTTTCTCCTTAATTGGTTTATGGATCTCTCTCCACATAAGAACTCTATATTTCTAGATGGTTTGTGGATCACACTCAATAGGAGAACTCTTTCCCCTTGCTCTGGTTCCTATATCTCTATCCATAGGAAAACTCTTTCCCCTCTACTCTGGCTAATGATCTTCTAGAAGACTTCTGTCCCCACTACTCTGGCTTGTGTATCTCTCTCTGTAGAAGACCTTTATCCTCATTATCCTAGCTAATGGATACCTATCCACTGGAGACTCATGTCCTCTACTCTATCACCTCCAAATATTACTCTTGGCTCTATCTCATATCTACACCAAAATCTATCCCAAGTGTAGTACACATCTACTCTAACTCTATCTTAGGTCTAGCACAAATCTGCTCATGAATCTGTACCAATATCTATCCTCAAATATATCCTCAAGACTTAACACAAAGATTGATCCAATCACAAATCAAATCTACTAAGATTTACCCCAAGCCTTAACACAAAGCTTGAACAAATCAATCAATCAACTCTACTCTCAAGTATTCTCAAATACTTACCTCAAATTTACCTTCAAGTCCTTTCTAGAACTTGCTTAGTCTGCTCTCAAGTCTTCACCAAGACTTACCTCAAATATACCTTCAAGTCCTCTCTATAACTTGCTCAATATGATCTCAAGTCTTCACCAAGACTTACCTTAAATATGCCTTCAAGTCCTCTTAATAACTTGCTCAATATGCTCTCAAGTCTTCACCAAGACTTACCTCAAATCTACCTTCAAGTCCTCTCTAGAACTTGCTCAATATGCTCTCAAGTCTTCACCAAGACTTACCTCAAATCTACCTTCAATTCCTCTTAAGAACTTGCTTAATTTTGCTCTCAAGACTTCACAAAGACTTGCTCAATTCTGCTCAAAACACATGCTCAAAATAGATCATAAGATATGCTCAATCAATCTCAAATATTGCACACAATGCTATCAATTGCTTTGTCTAAACTTTAAAGTAATTATTTTAACTTGAAGTAGTTTAGACATATTTTATTCAGAATTTATTTAACCTCTGGAACATATAGAGAATGATGTACTCTATCAAAAACTCAATATGTTCTACTCAATCATTAAGTTTATCACTTTCACAAATCTAATTTCTAATGTTTGCTCATTCACTTTTAATATCACTCAAAACCAATGCTCAAGAATTTCAATCAATCATTCAACCAATGAAACACAACTTGTTCACTAACCCTAAACAAGTTTTTTCATACTTATTCAAACAAAGTGTGCAATTTGGGTTTCAAACCCTACCTCAAATAATCCACAATATTTATCTTAAATTTTCTCTAAACATTCACCAATGAGGCATATAAGAATTTACTCAAATATTCCAACAATCCTTATCAAATAATCCTTTTCACTCCACCTTATATTTTACAACATTCATTCCAACATGTCAAACAAAATATGATGTGCACATACCTCTTTGCTTTGATGGAGATATCTCTTCAAAGCCTATTTTACTCACAACCAAATCATTTTGACAATTTCAGGTTAAATAGTAACAATCTATCTCAAAATCTCCACAAGAATATTTACCTCAACAAATATTTCACCATACAAGAAATACAATAAAATGTCAAGTCACAAATACACCTTATCACTCCTTCCTTAAAAATAAATCCTCAATCAATAGATCATACACTCACTCAAGAAAAACAACTATAATGACAATATCCCTATAGCTCCTTTTAACTCCAACTCAACATAAAATATTTCAACCTTCCAAACACTTTAATATTCTAACTCAAAACATATTTCAAATTACAATAATAAATTCCTTTGTTTACACCTTATACTCTCCAATTCTTAACCCAACATACATTCCAAATTACAACAATAAAATTCCTTGCTTACACCTTATAATCTCCAATTCTTAATCCAACATACATTCCAAATTACAATAATAAAATTCCTTGCTTACACCTTATAATCTCCAATTCTTAATCCAACATACACTCTATATTTTCAAATTATACAACAATGATAAAAATTTGAATCATACCTTAGCCATATAATAAAAAAATTTGCGTGCTTCAAAACACTAACATGCACTCCACACGAATCAAACTTGTGTTCACCACCTGCCTAGTACCTTAGCCTTGCCTAGGCTTCCACTTGGGCTGTGCACCCACATAAACACCATGATGTTCTCACTACCCTTTGTACCTTTCGTTGGTACCAAAATATTTGAGATAAAACACGTTCCTCTGCTACCACTAGGAATCAAATGCGAGACCTATTATCCACTAATGTCTCACACTGCCAAGCCTTGCCACTAAGCCAATTGTGTGGTTGGTAATAGGGACATGCACCCTTCTCTCTTTATGCATCCACAGTTCTCCTTTAGCTTTTAAAAAAAAAATCATCTTTCTTTGCTCACAAAATTTGCATCAAATAATTTTGTTAACCCTTCGCATGTGCATTTCGGAGACTTTATGGTATAAATACCATTTTTCTTCCTTGCTTGGATGTCGACGAAAATTAGATATTTAAATTTTATTCTTGGTGCCAAACCCACTTAGGGTTATAAAATTATTATAATATAAATATTATAATTATTTTATAATTAATCTTAGGCTTCCTCTTAGCACTTTAATATTATAATAATAAATATTATAATATTATTTCCTTTGGGCCTAGATATTTCCTTTCTTCACCTTAGGCTTTCTCTTGACAACTTTAATATTATAATAATATTTCCTTTGGGCCTAGATATTTCCTTTCTTCGGGGTATTTAAACCAAATCTCTTGGGCTTAAAATATAAATATTTTAACCCTCCTTTTGTCAATTCCTTTGCACTGAGATGAATTGATTTTTGACATCAATGACAACATAACTACTTAAAATTTCCAACAATATCTCCCTTTTTCATTGATGGCAACCCTTTTCCTTAATCATTCCTTTTTCCTTTTTCCAATTCTTCTCCTCTTGGAAAATTGCTCTCCCTAATTGAATGCTCTTCCCCTAACTCAAATCTCTCCCCTTTGGCATCAATGGCAAAGGGACTCCTTTGGGACTAAATATAAGACTCTTATCTCAACCCCCTCCCCACCTCCTATCCTTGAGGTGATTAATTTTGGGGTGGGAGTATCTCTACTCCCAGCATACACTACTCTTTTTCTTTGTCCACCTTCTTCCTCAATTGATTATTTTGATTCTTTTGAATATCCTTGTTCTTGCTTATCTCTAGAAATTATATTCTACACAACTTAGCCATATGCCCAACATTATTACACTTATAACACTTAATGTTGTGGTTCCTATAAAGTGCAACAATCTTGAAGTTTCTTCTGGTGAAGCCATACCTATTTCTATCATGGACCCTATAGTGAATTACTTTATGACCAAAATGATTACAAGAGTAACAATACCCTTGAAATAAATACCCATCTCTAAAATTTCTCTTAGTGAAACCATATTCTTTCTTTTCATGTGTCCTGCACTACATAGCCTTGTGACCAAACCTATTACATGAGAAGAAATGTCCTTTGAATAAATATATTGGATGTGTATCATCCTTTGCAGAGGAAGTACTATACAGTAGGCCCCTATTTTGGTGGTCCTGCTCATCGATGAGCGGCTCAGAGCCCAAGGAGGGGAGAAGCCCTTTCGAGGGATGTTGGGGGGGCATAGCCCCCCACAAAATTTTTTCCCTTTGTTCAGAGTGATTTATGGAGCAGTTTTTGGGATTCCCGTTATTGGTGGGTATGGGTGGTTTTAGCCCATGGTATTGTGACCACAACATTGTAATATTTTCCATTATATTTATTGTAATATCCCATTTCGGGCAAGGAGTGAATAATAATATCAAAGGAGGTGTGGCTCTTGTTTTTTGGAGTAGCCCATATTGGGTGAACCAGGGTAAATATCGTATGTTCTATGTGCATGATTTATTATGAGTTGTTATTTTTCTTATGTATCATTTAGTTTCTACACTATTATTCTGGAATAAGTTTGAGTAAATATCTTCATTTGGTATCAAAGCCAAGTTGGTGTTTCATGTGTTTAATAATTTGATAAAATTAAATTGTTTTCTCTTAGAATATAGCACTTAATATAGATTGTATTGGGTTAATACTAGTTTATTTAGGTTAGGTTTAATTCTAGAAAGGTTTATGTTTCTATTCTATAACCTGCATTCAAAAGTTCCATTTTTTAATTTTATTTTTTCTTAGTATAAACTTTTATTTTTTTTATTTTAAATTTCAAATTCATGAGAATCACACCCTAATGCTATAATTTAAAGTTTAAAAATTTATCATTAGGAAAAATGTTTATTTCACATTTTAATTTCATGGAACTTTATAATTGGAAATAAACATTAGCATTTTAATTAAATGTTCAAATAATTTTTATGAAAATTTTAACCTAAAGTATTTGGACATAGTTAATTAAAATGATTTTCTAAAGTCATATTTTGGATAAAATTTAATTTCTAACCTAACATTTGGAGAATGAATCTTATGGACATCACATTTCATGTTATAAATTTGAATATCTAAATTGCAGGACCCTTGTTAATGGTTATGCGCAGCTTGAAGTTTTTTTAGCATTATTTTCATACTTTTCAAGCATATTTTAACACAAAACCTTGGAGAAACTAACAATTTTATTTGCAAGAGAGGGTTTTATAATCGAAATCCTAACTATGAGTGTAGTTTTGCAACTAGGAAAAAATATCACTCAATAGAATTGGTGCTAGAAGGAGGGCCTGAAAGGTAACATATTTAATTTTTAGCATTTGAAGTTTGTTAAAATTTCTCATAAAAAAAAGAAAAAAATTTGATGTTTTCGAGTTATATTGTATTAGTGTTGATATGCTATAAATTCAGAAATATGGTTATGATTCAATTGTAAAAAAATTCATGTATAGTTTTTCTTGTTGAATTTCGTTCAATGGCAGAAAAATATTTACCCCATTATAAGCATGATGGAAGGAGTATGATTTAGAAACATATTCAAGCATACAAAAATATTATAGTTTACTTACAAATTGTGCATGAAGATGTTATCTATAGAACATTTCCATACACATTATATGAGTTTGCTTATGATTGGTTTATAAATTTAACTATAGGTTATATTAATTCTTGGGCTCAACTGGAAACAATGTTTCTCAAACATTTTGGAAAATTGGTTGACCCAGATAAGATATTAAATCAGTTTGTCTCTATTTATAAAGAATTTAATGAATCCATGAGTCAATTTAATTATAGGTTCTATAGGTTTTATATTGAAATGGAGACACATTACATAATTTTAGAAGAAAAAGCCATTCAAATATACTTTGAAGTTCTTAGACCCCTTCATTTATATATTCTTAGGGAGACTTATTAAAAACCCATCCTTGTTTAGAGCCTATAGTGAGGCAATAATCATAGAACAAAGATAAATTTTGAAAGGGGTTGATGTGGATTGATTATCATTACTTAACCCTAAGTCTCCAAATCATATTCCACCCATGAGTTAGGTTGAGGTATAACCTTCTCTTATGATGAACTATTCTTCAAGAGTTATGGATTCCAACCAATACCAACCATCCAATCTAGCGCCTTCGAATAAAAAAATGTCTAATGTGAACAATCAATGGGATAAAGTTGAATGTTCAAATTTTACAAACACCTTAGATATCATCCAAGAGGAGGTGAAAGTTTCAAAGCCAATATCCATCAATGAGGATTGTGGTAAATAAGCCCATCAAAATGTAGAAATGCATGAGTCTTCAGATATTGGAGAAGTCCTAGATTTAACTAGCTTTTAAACATGTGATAGATTGGGACCTTCGATAGAGTTGAGTGAAATGATTGAAGTAAATGATCAAGAAGGCCAATATATTCCAAATGATGACCTAGTATTAGATTAATTATTTACAAGATATGATTGGGATAGTTATAAAAATTTGAATGCAACAATTGATCCTATCATTGAAACACTTGAGCCATCAAAAGTGGTTGAAAGTGAATTTAAAAAGGAATCAATAGATGAATCTAAATATTATGCAGAAGACTTGATAGAATCTCATCCTTTGATTTTAGAAGATAATTATTATAATTGTTGGGGTATGTATGATGAATCATTGTTTTCTCACACTTTAATTGATAAATTTTCTACTTCACTTGATATGCAGGACATTGAAACTTCTATCTAACCCAAAGATCTTGTAATTCCTATATGATGAAAAAATGGTAGGCCACTTGCAAAAATAGAGAAGGTTCAAAAATTTGATCATTTTGAATATGAGTCTATGGAATACCTTGCTGAAATGGAAAAGGAAGAAATGGTAAATGTTTCTTATGATTCATCTATTTTAGATGAGGAAGAGGTAAAATCTTCTCTTTCATTCTCGAATACTGAAAATTTAGGTACAAATTTGCATGATGGTCATGGAGATTCAAATCAAGAAATACCATTGGTGGTTAACAAAGAATTAGAATTTTCTATTCATCCAAAATAAAATATTACTTTGTTTGATCAACAAGAGTTATGGTTTGAAAAGGATAGACATATTTTTGATTGGGTGCCTAATTTTGATGTTTTGAAAAGCAGGTGTTCCATGAAGATGAAGGACTACAATATGGTGATGATGATAAAGACCATGAGGAAAAAGAAGAAATTACAATGGCTCACCAAGTTTTGGTAAATGCTACTCATGATATGTTGATTGTGGATGACAAGGTAGAATCTTCACCTTTGTTATTGGCTATGGAAATTCCAGGTAATAAGTGGTATGATATTCCTTTGGATGCTCATGCTATTGATGATGAAATATCAAGTGTTGTTAACAAGGAATTGGAGATAACTCCTAAATTTGTTGCCATAAATAAAATGAAATAAAACATGATTGAAGCTTTGAATCAAGTCCATAGGCAATTAATTATTGAATCTAGGATTTAAACTTGTAATAATCATTGTTTAATAGATATTCTAGATGTTTGCAAATCATTGTACAAGTTTTATTGGCCTAAAAATATGGAAAATGACCTGACTTTTAAATTTTTAGAAATAGAATACTACTTGTAGGATCTCATGTTTGAAAAGGAAAACCCAATCATAAATCATGAATTGAATTGGGAAATCTGCATTCTAAGGATTAGACAAGAAAAAATTAAAAATCAGTTATTGTCTTATCAATTTAATGAATTAAAACTCCACTATAGGATGGTTAATGGAACTAGAGTAAAATGGTAGGGTGAAAGAGGCAGAATGAGAATTTTTATTTTGTTTGGCCTAATCTTATTTTGGTTGCATTTCTATAAAGCCTAGTATGCATATCAGGATAAATGTCTTTTAAATTGTGAAAATTGTGTTTGGGATCTAGGAAAATAATAGCCTAAATATATTGTATATTTTATATGCAATATTTTGGTTTTGTAATTTTGCTTGTATATAGTTTGTTGCTTTTGTTTTGTTAGTCATCACCTATTTTTTTATGTCATGTTGTTTGTGAAATTTTGATTTATTTCCATTATTTGGTTTTTAATAATATAGGCTTATGCTGAATTTTGGATTTCAATTCATGTTTCCATTGTTGTTATTTTTGTTTTGCAAAATTTTATGGTGTTGGTTCATCTTATCAAGGTAGTGTTTTATAATTGCAATAAATGATTGGTTTCTTTGTTGGTACTTTTTCCTTTGTCATGTCAGATAAATTACCTATTTTGAAATAGATGAAATTAAATAAAAGGAAATAGGATTGTTTAGTAATTATCCCTATGATTTTGGACTAAGATAGTGAGATTTTGAAACAATGAAATATTTTGTTGAAACTCAACATGTATCACATTAAAAAAGAAAGTATTCTTTGAAATTTTGAAGGGTGAATTTGTAGATGGGGAAAACTACCCTACTACGTACAATTCCCAAAAGGCTGGATCCGCAAAAAGATAGAAATCCTTATGGGGTGAATCATGAGGGATGTGTTGTTCTCTACACTCAGTGTTAGGGGGAAGGGTTCACTAGAAATGGTTTTAGGACTCACTCCAAGGCCTCAGGATTTCAAGATAGTTTGATGTATTCAATTTCAATAAATCACCTAAGTTTGAATTTTCTAGATCTATGCTATGAAATATAAATGACAATGTAGACACAGAATGCAAGAATAATAGATCTACCCTAGTATGATTATTTATTTGAATGCTTGTTAATCTAGGGTTTATCTAAGAGAATATTTAAAGCAAGGGCATAAGATAAATACACAATATTAACCATATATGCACACTATATGTTTTCACTTTTAAATACCTAAGAATCAATATTTAGATAAGATATTCAACCAATAAAATAATTAGAGTACTTATCTTGACCGGTGGTTGATCCTAGCATTTTTTTCCTCTTGTCCAATGATATCAGAAATACTTGTTTCTGCAAGATAAATTATGGAACACTTAAAAATAGGATTAACATTAGGGGGCCTGCTTAGGCCTTTGTACAAAAATACTTGGAGGTGCAGCAGTCAAGCCCCCTAGGTCCTTTTAGATGACCTTTGAAAACAAAAGTATAAATTGACCTTTGGAAAATTAATCATAAAACAACAATGCAACATTAGAGAAACAAAAAATAAATTATGCTATCATGTCCTATATGTAGTTTAGAAAATATTCATATAATAAAAATTTGACAAATGCTCCCATTTTAGTCTTGGGAAAATTTGTGCCTCACATATAGTTGGCGTGATAACACTATAGGTGGAATTACGCTCTGTTAGAATGAGGTGATATTTCACTTCTGTGAGTAAAAACCCTAAATTATGGTTAGCGAAGTCATGCCTCACCATAATAGGGCATGATTTTTCTTTAAATACATGAAAAATAAAATATAGATGTAGAACGTAAATAAATGTAGAAAAAAGAGTAGAACTTGATGGATGACGTAGAAGCAAGAATAAGAGATCAAGGTATCCAAACGGGCACTCTCTTTACTTCTAAACTACAACACAAATCACCCAAACCACACAATAATCCAAATCAATGCAAAAGAAGATCAAATAAAAAATTTGCACTTTGGGGTTAGCTTGTAGAAGAAACAAGAAGTAGAGTGAAAGTAAAAAAACGAGCACAAATAAATCATAATAATTTCAAGATTAATTGTGTATAAGATCATTGTTATGAAAGAGTGAGATTAACCTCTCTTTTTATAGATAAAATTCAAGGTGAAAGGGGCAAGAAAACAAACACAGGCTAGCGTCAAGCATGCTAAAAAATGTTAAACCTGGGTTTTAATAATTAAAACCCGCACCCCATCATAACCAAGTGTGATTTTTCTCAAAGGCTAAATAAATGCAAGGTAGGGTAAATAGGCCTACCCTTGCCTAAGGCAAGGGTTAGAGATATCTTAGGGGCTTTAAGGAATATTTCTCACTAAAAGTGGGTCAATATTTTGTGTCTACATGTTGCCCCCTCTTTGATGCATTTAAGGAAAAATAAATGCATCAAAAAAATATGTAGACTCTTAAAAGGCATGAAGACAACAAACACGAAGAAGGGGTGGCTAGGTTAGGATAAAGGAGTGGCATAAGAGGGGTACCAGGGAAGGATACTCTAGGCTCTTGCACACTAGGTGAGAAATTACTACCATTAATGCCTCTATGGATAGGGTGCCCCCTCGAGTTTTGAAAGGAAAGGAGCTTCCTTAAGAAACTTGAAAAGGTAAAGAAAGAAAAAGTAGAACACAGAAACATGGAGAATCAAACAAAAAAATAGTGAAGCAAATATTACTGGATACTACATAAATCTAATGCAGCTAGAATGAAATGCATAGAAGAAAGGGAAATATGGAAGAAGGGAAAAAAAGAAGAATGAGAAGAAGAAAAAAAATCTCCAAAGGTCAATCATATGAAAGTGATAAGAAGGCTAAACTTGAACCCTGACTAGAGGGTGTTATGCTCAAAATATGGTCCATGGAGTGAAGAACCCGCTATGCGTGTACTACTCGCTAGGATGGATAGATGGAAAAAATATGGAGTGTATCATGCTATGGGTGATTGCTCACTAATGATTATTGTGGGGTGATTAACTGCTAGGATGTATGTCAAGCCCTATTGAAATGGCCAAGGAGATGATCCTACAATGGGGTGTTGAGCCCACTGAATCAAAGAGAGACGTAACTCGATAGGGGTGATATATAATGTATGTTGATGCAAATGATGTATATGCTAGTACTACCTAATAGGGTGTATGCGGATGTATGTAGGAACCAATCAATATGAGTATAATACAATATGAGTGTGTGCATGTGTTAAACAAAATAATAGGAAGAAAATGAGTAAAGACTTGTGTGTGTGTACCCCCTGTGTGAATTTTTAGCAAGCAGAAATTCAAGAGGGAGAAGGTGATCAAACAAGGAATAGAAGAATGTATATCCTTGTTTGAATAAAAGAAAACAAAAAGTGAAGTAAGAATCATACAAAATATAAGAATATACAAAAGGATAATTATATTCCTTGACTTTGAAAAGAGATTATGGGCATTATAAAAACTTTTTAAAGTCAAGGAATATAGGAAGAGGAGAGAAGAAGAAAGATGCAGGAGAAAACTAAGAAGAGAATCCAAGGAGAAAAGAAGAAAAAGGGGTCCTAGGTTAGGGTTTTGCTAGGCATCAGAGCTTTAGTGAGAAGTGCAATGCATGTGAGCTATGTCCTAATTAGGTATCATCACATGCCATTGTTGTGAATCCCTAGAAACTATATGAACAAGCATTTATGAGCAAGAAAAAATGCAAATATGACAAGAAATATGGAAGAACATAATTTTAATCAATCATGCATAATATGATAGGCTAGCGTGCAAAATATGTCAGGCAAGCATGCAACATGATCTAGCTAAATGAAAGTACAATAATAAAAAATAAATCAAGCATAATATATTTTTAAATGCATTATATTCATTGTCTCTTTAATCTCTTTACCATCCATATAAGCCAACCTATAAGCACCTGAGCCAAAATTATCTATTATGACAAAGGGTCCCAACCAATTGGGCTGAAACTTACCTCGAAGATCAACACGAGCATTAGTGTTCTTTTGGTTTTCCTTGAGGACAAGGTCCCCAACCTTAAAAGAATGGTTATGAAGTTTCTTAGAGTAAAATCATTGGAGCTTATCCTGATAGGCTCACAAATTATCTAAGGCATGAATGCACTTTTCATCCAGTAGCTCCAATTGATGCAAATGGTCTGCACGATACTCATCGCTAACCTCAACATCTTGTAACAAGATTTGCAAAGAAGGAACCTTAGGCTCAAATTTTTTTTTTCCTCAGGTCCATATACCAAGACATATGGTGAGGGCCCCATGGGAGCACGCACACTAGTATGGTAGGCCCATAAGGCAGGATAAAGCTAGGTATACCAATCATGATCGATATTACTAACCAACTTCTTTAGAATATTGATCAAGGATTTATTGGATGCTTTAGCTTATCCATTATCCTGAGGGTAATTAGGAGTTGACCATATGTGCTGAATATTATACTTAGCACAAATATTACATATATTCTTATTCTTAAAATGAAAACTATTGTAAAAAAAAATCATCGAATGAATCCCAAACCTACAAAGAATCTGGTTGAAGATGAACTTGAAAATCTAAGTTCCAGTCACCATAGCCAATGGTATGGCTTCAACCCATTTAGTAAAGTACTCTATCACGGTAATTATAAACTTATGACCATCATATGAAATTGGGTTAACTTTCTCGATAATGTCCAATCCCCACATGGAGAATGGCCAAGGGGAAGAAATAACCTGAAGGTCTTGAGAAGGAGCATGAATAAGATGATCATGGCATTGAAACTTGTCGTAGCATCAAACATAATTACATGTATATTTCTCCATGGAAGGCATTGATACTTGATCTTGAAGATATTTTTCCATGGAGAAATTTCCTCATGGATTAACCACCCACCAATTTTAGATATAAGATATTTGTTCATCTATTTAATTTTTCTTACTCCCAACCCTACCTCTTTATTGGGAGTGCAAAACTTATCCTAGGCCACCAAAGAGATATATTATCTTTCCTCCACACTTATCCAAAGAAATATTCTTTAGATTTTTTCTATTATATTAGAAAATTTGGTAGGAATATTGAATAGAGATATAAATAATATGGGGATACTTTGAAGAGTAAACCTCAACAACTAGAGCTAACCTACCTAACTCAAAATATCCCCCTTCCAACCAGCTAGCTTCCTTTGAAACCTATCTAATATTGGGTTCCAATGCTCCTCCTTGATCAAGCTTTTGAAGAGTGGCATACTAAGGTAATTTGAAGGTAACTTTATGCTTAAGCATTAGATAATATTCATAATATTCCTTTGTTTGGGGATAGCAATGTTGATAAAAATCCCTAGTCTTAGAGAAGTCGATCTTATTATTGGAAGCATGTTTGTATAAGGATAACACCCACATAATTTCACTTTCCTACTTGACTAAATCTTGACTAAGAATAACAGTATCATCCATAAATTTATAGTGAGTTATGGCTCCATAGCCATGGCTAGTCTAATTCTTTTGATCAAATTCTATTTTTTAGTTGAGTTCAACATCCTCCCTAATACCTCTGCCATATGAATATAGAGGTAAGAATAAAGAGGGTCCCCTACTAAATTTCCCTTTCACTACAAAAGAAACTAGTGGGAGAGCCATTAACTAAAACTAGAAAGTGGTCCAAAGATAAACATATTTGAATCCATCTTCTCCATTGGTCACTAAAACCAAAATTCACTAAGATTCTATACAAGAAGAACCATGATACCCGATTGTAGGTCTTATTCATATCTAATTTGACCATCATACTAGTTGTTCTACTTTTCTCCATTGAGTGCATGGACTCATGGATGGTGATAATACCATCCAAAATATTTTTATAGAGATAAATCCACCTTGGTTATAGGAAATAACCATTGGTAGCATATTTTTTAACCTATTGGCTAAGGTATTCATGAGGATTTTATAAACCAAATTACACAAGCTAATCTACCTAATTTCCTTCAAGTCATTTGCACCATGCTTCTTGGGAATAAGTACAAGGAAGGTAGTGTTCCAATTCTATAGTATGTTGTTAGACATCTAAAATTATCTAACTACATTAACCACATCCATGCAAATAATATCCCAAAGGGCTTGAAATAAAATAGGAGGGAAACCATCTAGGCCTCGTGATTTTTTACCTTTCATAGAAAATAATGCCTCCTTGATTTTTTCCTCAAAAAAAGGGCAACTAAGGATTGCATTAAAATCTAAATTAATCAAGGATAGAATGGACCTCAAAATAACCTCAGAAGCCTCACTGTATGTTGTATATTCTAACAATAAATCCTAAAATAAGTTTATTCTTTCTTGCCTAATATCCTCCTCTTTGGATGCAAGGGAGCCATAAATTCTTTTCATTTTTCTTATTCTATTGGCTATGCTATGATGTAAGGCAGAATATGGAAGAATCTAGAATTTTGATCCCCTTCTCTCAACAACAAAGATTTGGACTTTTATCACCAAAATAGCTCCTCCTTAACCAAGACATTATGAAAATTACTAAGGAGAGACTTCTCTTACTATGCTAAAGTATCATCTCTCCCTTGAGAAGTCATAGAAAGTTCAATATTTTGGAGCTCAAGAATGATGGCTTCCTTCTGCTTAAATATATCACCAAATACTTCCATGTTCCATTTTTTTTTAAATTACTTTTAATATGACTTAACTTTTTAATAATTTTAAATATTTGAGTGCCACAAATACTTATATTCTATCACTCTTGGATTAAAGTCCAAAAATCAGGATGTTGCAACAACATGGACTCAAATATTAATGGGTGACCTTTAATCCTCAAATCCTTAGCTATTTCTAAAATGAGCGAATTACAAGCATAGGCAATCCCAATAAGGGAGAACAAATCTGAATTACTGAATTTAGAAAACCAATCCTGAGAGACCAACACTATATCAAGAAAAATTTGAATAAGAGCCTCACCCAATCTTCTATTTGACCACATATATTTTTTCCCTCTCAAATCAACATCCATGAGACCACTAGAAGAAACAAATTGGGTGAAATCCTCCATGCTATCAATAAACTCCTTGGAACCACCAATCTTATTGTTGGGCATAAGATTAGTGTTAAAATCCCCAACAATAATCTAGGGGTAATTGGAAAAGTGTCTTATAAGGTCCAACAATCCCTCCTAGACTCTTCTTCTTCCCATTAGGGATTTGGGGGTATAAACATTTGTAACAATCCAAGAAAAATAAAAAACACTAGAATAGAGAAAATAAAATAAAATAAACCTATCATTATTTTCAATATAGTCACTTGATTAAGTGTTCAAATTCCAAAGGGTCTAAACACCCCTAGAGTCTCTTGTAGCTTCACTTGTTGCCCATTGTGTATTATTTTGAACAAATTTCTTTATAGATTGCATGTTTCCTTCATACACTTTAGTTTATTGAAACAATAAAAATTATAGATGATAATTATGTCTAATATCCTTAATCACCCATTCAATGGTAGTGGCATTCATTCCCTTGACATTCCATGACACCAAATTCATTTTTTAGACTTGCTGGGAGTTTTATTGTAGCAATCCTCCTTGGTAGAACTTTTATGGATAATGAACTATGTGTTGATGTGATTGATTAATGGCATAGTTTCTTTCTTGATGTCTATATGATAAAAATGATTTCTTTCTTTTGGCATAGAATATGGTACTACTTATTTATTTGTGGATGTAGGATCAGGTACCTCTCTCTAGTAGGAATATATGGGTAAACCACCTAAATGAGAGATATTTTATAAAATTATGATGATGACTTGTTCATTGGGAGCTAAATATAACATGGATAAATACCTTTCATGTAGATGCATTTGCATTTTGTTTGTTTCCATGTTCTCACCATCAGGCTAAGATGTTGCATGTGCAATGAGTCTCCTTAATGAGTTGGTGATAGCATTTAGACTATCTTAAAAAGACCACCTGCTTAGGGATTAAAAAATTATGTAGAACATTAGTGATGCAAATCAATGTTTATATTTGGTTTGGATAAGTTGATAAGTATTTATTATAATACTTTTGTTTTAGCTTAAATTATGGATTAAATACTTTAGTTAAAGTATTAAATAGAACTTTGATATTTAAGGAAATCAATTATTATTGAAGTAATAATAAATACCATTTCCTTGGTGAAATTAAGGTAAGATTTAGTTTTAATAAATATTAGGGTAGAATTTATCTTTGAGCACTCTCATAAGAAGGTGGTGAGTAACCCTCTCTTGGGTGTTTCTCTCACATCTACCTCCATGCAAGGCTTCACCCCTTATTTAAATATTATGGGAGATAAGTGAGGGTGGATTAGTTTTAGAAGTAATAGTGGAGAGGAATTTAGATCCTGGATGACTTACAACTTGAAGCTAGGATGGCATTTGAGAAGAAGAAATGTAGAGGATCTCAAATAAAGTTGTCTCCTTTTTACTATAATTTATCATGGCTTTGCTTAGCTTCTCTGGTTGTTATTTTTTTCTTGTTGGGTTTCATTTTACTTGTTGTATTCTATTTTAATATGTGGATCATTGAGTTTCATAGTACTCCTTTCCTTTCTACACCCCTATGTTGTAACTCTTAGTTTGGAGTCCTTGGTGTGTGTGGCAATGGTGTTTCTTTTTAAAATTATTTGACTAGGACCATAGTATCCTTTCCTTCAATCGAGTAAGCTTTTCTATACTATGTCCATCATGCCTCGTAGTCCATTAAGGAATTCATGTTGCTTGGGTCATTTTTGTGCCTATGTTGTCTAGATCATTTTTATGCCTATATTGTTTGGATTTTTTTAGCACTCATGTTGTTTGGATCATTCAATGCTTGATTGGATGGGGATTTATGTCTTGTGTTGAGTTTGAGCTTCCTTGTTATGGCTTGCATTATAATCCTTTGTTCTATGTCAAACTTCATGGTGTGTTCTCTGGATGTATAGATAGGTTTGGGGAATTCTTTTAGGATTTTTTGGAACCTTAGAAGTCTTTTATTTAAGACATGTTTTTAATTTATCTAGTTTGTTGCTTTATTCTTATGGTTTTTTATGTGGCTTATTAAAGAGCTAAGCATATTAATAAAAATTAGAACCTTTGTATTTATGGTTTGATTTATTAAAGGTTGTATGCATATTGATGAACCTTTATATTATTGATTTAATATATTAAAGGTTTAATCTTATTAATGAATGTAGGACTTTTGTATTAAAGATTAAATTTTCTTTTAGATGAAGCATCTTTATGTTTGAAAGATTAAACTTTATTTTAGATGAAGCATATTTATATTTTGAAATATTGATCTTTATTTTATATGAAGCATCTTTTTGTTTTGAAATATTAAGCTTTATATTGGATGAATTATATTTATGTGTTGAAAGATAAAGAAAGGGGCAAGTATTTCTTTATTATTGTATGTTCTTGTTTGATCATGGGAGTTTAGTAGAATGGAATCTTGCAAGTGGTTTTGAAAGAGAAACTAATGTAATGATTCTTGAGACTCTTGTGAGTTAGGGGATAATTATAAAGAGAAGTATGGGATTATATTTTTTGGGTCTTGAATATTTAATTCAATTTTTGAAATAAGAAACTATTTGAGATAGTTAAGGAATCATGGATTCTTGCATGTTGGATTTGAAAAATATTTATATAATGATTCCTAAGACTTTAGTGAGTTAATGAATAATTAAAGAGAATTATGATATTCTCTCCTTGCTTTATTATAAAGGTTTCATGCATGGTTGTTTTCATAATAGATAATGGCATGATTTAAATTGCATTGCATGAAGAGTTGTTCTAATCCCTAAGTAAACCTCATAAGTTGTGGGTGGTTTTCCCAACAAAGAAGCTTGTGAAGACTTAGTTGGTTAGAGATCCTTGGAAGATGTTTTATTTAAGCTCTCAAAAAGTAATATTGATGTAATTAAGAAAAGGCTTGTTTTGCTTGAAATATTTGTAAAACTTGACTCTTGTTTCAAAGAAATATTATGTGGCTTAAATGTTTTCTTTTGTTAAGAGCAATGAAGAGTTTGTTAGCATGGTGTTTTATTAAATGTGGAAATGGATATATTATTGAGTTCTTTAGATATTTATCTTAAGATGAATAGAATGTTTCTTTGAAGCCATTTAATAAGATTTGGAATTAAGTAATACGGTTTAAGTCTATCATGGTTTAGATAACTTTTGATTAAATATTTATATCAAGTTTTATTTAATGCATAAATATGGACTTTTGTTAATGTAGGTATTTTTAAAGCATTACCTACATGCATTTTGAAAAAGTGCACGGAAGGACATTTCAGGACCCAAAAACAGAATCAAGAGGAAATCAGACACAATTTGGTATTGGTAGGTTAAGGACGGACTCCCAAAGTCTTGGATCAACAAGTAGAATGTAGAAAATGGCTAAGTCATGGATGTTCTAGAAAATATATACCTAATTGAAGTTTGAAACAATCCCAAATGTTCATCATGTAGTCGAAGAAGATGCAATAGGTAAAAATATCTAAGTCTTGGAAGGGCTAGAACTCTTATACCTAGATGGAGCATGGAGGGGTAACAAAAGTCTGGTATACAATCGAAAAGCAAAGAAGAGGAAAATGGCTAAGTCTAGAATCTATTGGAAGATATGTACCTTGTTGAAGCCCATCAGGGTACCAAAAGTCCATCACAAGGTTGAAAGGAGATAATGAGCAAAATTGATCAAGTCCTACACTCTCTAGAACATCTGTACCTAGCCAAATTTTGGAATGGTCTCAAATATCTGTCAAGTAGCGAGAGGAAAGAAATAAGCTAAAATGACTAAGTCATAAATATGTTAGAACTTTTGTACCTAGACAAAACCTAGAGGGGTACCAAAAGCCTATCACATAACTGGAGAGCAAAGAATATGAAAAATGGCTAAGTCATGAGTCCATCAAAACATTTGTACCTAGATAGAACCTATTAGGGTACCAAAATTCTATCACAAGGTCAAATGAGTGCAAGAGTAGAATATAGAATTTGGCTAAGTGTTGAACCCATCAAAATATTTCTACCCAAATGATATTTGTAGAGGTACAAAATGTCCATAATGCTCCCCGAGGACATCAACAAGGAAAATGACTATCTCTAACCCACTGAAACATCTATACTAGGACTAAGAAAGAATTTTATCACCTGTTATTAGCATTGCTAAGCATCCACAAACCATGAAGAGGTAAAAATAAGTTGTATCTGAGATCCAAAACTAATTAATTATATAGGTGACCATCATCCCAAGCCACTTATAGGGAAATATCACTTGAAAAAAATCTTAAGATCAAGGTCTTCATAAATACCAACATGTAGATGTTAGGATGGATCAACTAAAATATTAGTAGATGATCAATGAACTAGTAGCAAACAATGAGGCTAATAAGACTCAATATGGTGCAAGCTCCAACCAAGTCAGTAGACCATAACCTAGGTGGGTAGAACAAGCATACCTATAAGTAGCTAAATAAACTAGTTAATATTTTGACACAATAACAATCCATTTCCCAAGAAATGATGCTTCGATGAATAAATGCATTGTAAAAATCTATAAATACTAGAATGTATAAGGAAAAATGGTTGGGTATTAGGCTTTTACAATTTGAATGTAAGGAGTTTTGCATATTAATACAAAGGGATTTATGTCTAGCCTATGGTTCACTTCATTTGTAGAATATGTATGTATGAATGATACCCTATTTCTAATTTTAGCTTTTAGAATACTCACAGTGTTTATTTACATTTTTGGGTTTATGCTCATGATATATTCACTTGTTCTAGAATTTATAATCTAATAAGCTACACAGTTATAGAAGAAAATGCTTTGTGGTTGATGAAAATTGGTTGGTATGTTAGGCACTTACTTTATTAATTGTATAGTTTTATACTACATGTGCATCTTGATGTGGCTTAATATTCACCACTATAAGTTCTAGCTTCAACTCCTTTTGTTTCTTTTTACACCATTTTCCCTCTATATCTTAGGAATAGTTAGTTTGAACTTCAAAGAAACCAACCTCCTCCATATATTGACCAGTGAAGCCACACAAATTCTATGTCATTCAATGTTGGTTAAGGTCTATGGGTGCACAACCTTTCCTTAGATATATTTAATGACCAACAATTTTTGGCATGCTTGATGGGACACAATCCCACTATTTGGATAAATCAGAGTTTGGAGAGACTCTATTTTAAGAAACATCCTTTTCAATCATATGGTAATTATATGAAAATAGAAACCTAGATATATGATAATTTTCCTTAGATATCCTAAAACCCACTTCATTAAAATCATAAACCCACCATGCTACCAATAATTTTTGCAATGCTTTATGGGATGCAGTCCCACTATTTGGATAAACCAGAGTTGGTGATACTGTATTTTTATACCATTTTGTTAAATCACTTGGTGACTCCATGCAAATGTAATCCAAATTTAGATAGGTTGCCTTTTTAACCCTAAATTTTTCCCCACTTTTTTCTAAAGGGTTTAATATTGGATGAGCAATCTTGACTTTATTAGCAAAGAAATTATGCTCATCTGGAAACCCCCATCTCATAATTACAAATATTAAAATATCAAATGTTGCATCAAGGCTCTATGGCACAACAACATTATCCACTTTGGAATGCCATGGGTCCACTTGACATCTTGTTGTGACACAAAATACCCAAGTTTTCTTTGAAGAATTTACTTAGTTTTGATTGCACATAAAATATTGCATTTGAATATTGTCAAGTTGTAGCCTCCCTAGCTACTATTCATAACATTATATCTAAAGATGTAATGATTAGGTTTCTCATATTATCTCTTAAATAAAAATTATTATTGTGGTATAGATCATTGGAGATCAGAACCATATACACATGGGCCAATTTGGTGGAATCCTTATTAACACATTTGATGACCCCAAAGACCCTTTCCTATTGCTTACACAATTCTTGTTCATCAAACTAGCTCCTCATAAAAGTATCCATGATTTCAGTGTCTTATTTAAAAGAACATGGAGAAGAATACCCTATGAGTTTCATCCATCTCATTACCAAGCATATATTTACTACATCTATACTTTTCATTCTAATCTAAGCATTCTCATTTAGAAATCTAAAGAAAAAGGTTCCCTCATATTTTCTAATAAGCCATTAATTCTGAAAATATATTGATTATGATCGACAAAATCCCACCTAGAAAAATGGCTCACCCTATAACCCCATCTATAAGTCCTTGCTTCACATCATTCTCTTAGGTAGATACACCCAATCCATGGTATGATTTTGGAGTTACATCTCAAGGGATCCCACTATATCCTGAACAAAAATTAAAGGTAATGATTCAAAAACTGACTGATGAGGTCAAGGACATGGAGAAATAATTTATTCAATCTAGTAAAAATGCTCCTAAAATAAAAAATTACATAGTCACATTGGTTGGATAACTTATTGTAAACCAAAGAAACAAAAAATTATGTCAAAGAGGATATAGAGTAATGGATGCTTCAGACCCCATCAAGCCCATGTCACCTAGTAAAGTCCATTCTCAGTCAAGTATTTGGGGTAATAGTTCTCAATATATTCCACTAATAGAAAATGTAACAACATTAAATAATATATGAGAGCAATGGATAGAGAGTAATAATATCACTTCAAGATATATTGAGGACTATAATAGCAACCACATATCACTCCTAGTGGATAAAAGATAAAGCTAAGGGGATTCAAATAGGTAGTCTAATATCAATTCCAAAATATATAAATAAAAAAAAGGATTGAGATTTATAAAAAGCTATACTTCCTAGCCATGAATTTTGAGTAGATAATAGAAAGGGTGGATCAATTTCATAGCCTATTCAAAGGATCTATTCCAAAACAAGTAAGATTAAGAATATATTTGTTGGCATCTAAGAAGGTCGACCTGATCAACATTTCCATTGTAAAAATATCAAAGGCTAGTAAAGCACCTACTGTAATATCCTCCTCCATAGTTCTAGAAAAATACCCTTCTCCATTCTACTTATCTCTTTTCTTAGAGAAGTATACATTGCATAATTGTGTAGTGGATCTAGAGGCCCAAGTCTCAATCATGTTATTAGAATTTTACAAAAATTTGGGACTGAACCCAAACACATAGGAACCAAAATTGTTCAATTTTAAGGGAATGTCATTAAAAAATATGGAAACACTACCCAATATCCTAATAATGGTTTTTGGGCATCCAAATTTGTCTATGACTCAAGATATAGTAGTAGTTGAGGTACCTCTATTTTTGGGGATATGCTTATCTAGGGATTTTCTAAAATAGACAAAAGGATTCTTGATACCAAAAATGATCAGATGTTGATCCCATATGCGTGGAATATCATTAAAGTACCAAGTTAGGGTCTACATCCTTTTTACATTGAAAGTCACAAATAATAAAGGATGATCTTAATAGAAGAAAAAATAAACAACATAAGGATAGACTCAACAGATTCATCAAAATCTTGGTTAATTCAATCAAAAATAAAGTTTTTGCCCTCTAATAAAATACCCTATAATTATTCAATGACTTTTTTCTAAGGTCCAATGGGATACATAACATTATGATTTTAACTATTTTTGGGTAGTAGCTAAATATAAAATGATAGGAGATGAAAAAGGGGTAGCAAACAAGATGGAATTTCATTCAAGTAAACACTTGTATATTATCAAAGAAGCTAACAACCAGTTGCAAGGTTGCTAGAACCAGATGGGATTCCCTATTGATCGCTCAAGCCTACAATATGGGATTTTTAGGATAAGAGGTAAGGTAAAAAATAGAACTTAACTAAGATTGGCAACAATTGGAAACCATGGAAAATTGAACATGAAGAGCAACTCAAGTTTGGTACCATATGGTTTGGACACTACAGATTCATAGGGTAATGTATAGGAAATATCCTAAGTTAGGCATGGTAAGCACACCATAATTTTGTGTGCATAGCTAATAATTAAATAAATAAATATGGCAAATGCATATCCATTTAGTGTATTACATCATCTTGTACATAGAGTAGAGATATCAAAAAGGGGGATCATTGTAGTAATTGATTGTAAGTTGATCACATTTAAAGTAGAGTAATTAATCATAAAAAATGTGAGAAATATGAATGCAAAATAAGTTCTAAGTGCTATCAATTATCTTCATCAAACACTTTCTACCCTCTTCCATTTTTATTCCATTCTCACTTTTAATGTATTGACTCTATAGCCCAATGGATAAGAGTAGAATATTATAGTATTTTTAGAAGATGCACCTAAAAACCAAATACAACCTAAATATGAAGCAAGGACTATTGCAACTAGTGAGCATAATAATACATCATACCATAAAAGGATATGTCAAAAAAATACAACATTACAAAAAAGGAAGTATCTTAGTTAACATAAAATGGAAATATGATTAAATAGTTCACGAAAGGTTGAACTTCTTTAAGAAAGCACTCAAACAAGAGATACCAGCTAGTGGAACCATCATTTAAAATTGAGATCTATTTAAGACTTCATATCCAACCTAAATTGAAATAAAGCATTCTTGAAATGAAAATGAGGGTAACAATATAGAAGAAAATATGCAACATAAAATTTGATCAGTAATGGAGGTTCTTAATGGATTGTGTAAGAAATAAAAGGTGTAAGGAGGTTAAATGCTTGTGGTAATCTATTTGTTCTTGAAGCAGTTGGTGGCTATAGCGATGTATATTTATAGAGGTGCAATTTATGGGGGTGTCCCATGGACCAAGTAATTCTTCTTACTATTTTGGTGGGATAATTCTAGAACTACCTTCCCTTTTGTTTCTCTTTTTCTTTTCCTATCATTTCTTCTCTTCTTCATTAGTTAAATGTGTTATAAATTACTTTGGATGTTGGCATATTTGCTATTACTACTTTTCCCCCTTTATGTAAATATCATTTCTTCCATATTTTTGTCCTCATGCTTTTCCATTCTATTCCATTTTTCTATTTATTTACACCTTTTTGTGCATGCAACCCCCATCTCATAATCCATCACCCTCATTTATCTTGTGATAATTATTGACTATATTTCCTTAAATTTTTCTTCTAGATCCTTCTTCATTTCCCCTTCTCTTAGAAAGTTCTAAATCTAGAATATGAATATCTAAGCTTTTTATTTTATATAAATGTAAATTCCCTTTGATTTTCCAAGAATGTGGGTATTTTTTAAGTATTACCCACATGCATTTTTAAAATTGCAAGGAAGGACATTTTAGAATCTAGTAGTAAACTCAAGAGGAATCCAAGCACTTTTGGACTTGGTAGGTTAAGGATGGACTCCCAAAGTCTTGGATCAACAAGAAAAAATATAGAAAAATGGCTAAGTCATGGATGCACTAGAACATCTATACTTGTTTAGAGCTCAAAATGGTCCCAAATGTTCATCGTACAGTTGAAGAAGATGCAACAGGTAAAAATATCTAAGTCCTAGAAGGGCTATAACTCTTATACCCAAACAAATCATGGAATGGTACCAAAAATTTGACACACAACCAAAAAGCAAAGAAGAGGAAAATCACTAAGTCCAGGACCTATTGGAACATTTGTACCTAGTCGAAGCCCGTCAAGGTACCAAAAGTCTGTTGTAAGGTCGTAAGGAGAAAATGAATAAAATTGGTTAAGTCCTACACTCACCAAAATATCTATACATGTTTGGATTCTAGAATGGTCCCAAATATTCATCGAGTAACCAAGGGAAATAAATAAGTTAAAATGACTAAGTCATAGATGCATCATAACTTCTATACCCAAAAAATATTGAGAGGGGTACCAAAAGCCCATATCATAGTCAAAGAGTAAAGAATAAGAAAAATAGATAAGTCATGATCCCATTAGAACATTTGCACCTAGATAGAGGCCATCAATGTACCAAAATTTGGTTGCAAGGCTATAGAAGCACATTAAATTTGACTAAGTGTTAAATCCATCGAAATATTTATATGGGGATGATATTTGTAGAGGTACAAAATGTTCATCATGCTCCTAAAGGTTATCAATGAGGAAAATAACTAAGTTTTAGACCCATTGAAATATTTTTACTAGGACTAAGAAATAATTTCATCACTTGTCAGTAGCCTTGCTAGGCACATGACAACCATGAAGAGGTAAAAATAAGTTGTATCTAAGATTTAGCACCAATAAATCAGCATATAAGTGACCATCATCCCAGGCTAATTATAGGGCAAAATTTCTTAAAAAATCTTAATATCAAGGTCTTCATCAAGGCCAACATGCAAATGTCAGTTCTACTCAACTAAAATATCAATAGATGATCAACAAACTATATGCAAATAACAAAGCCAATAATACTCAAGATGGTGCAATATCCAACTAGGTTAGTAGGCTATAACCTAGGTGGGTATAATAAGCATAATTTTGAGAAGCTTAACAAATTGGTGAATCTTCTGACACAACAACAATCCACTCCCCAAAGAATGATGCTTTGATAACTAAATGCATTGTAAAAAGCTATAAATACTAGAATGTAGAAGGAAAAATAGTTGGCTCTTAGGATTTTACAATTTGTATGTAAGGAGTATTGCATATTAATACAAAGTAATTGTTGTTTATCCTTTGGTTCACTTCATTTGTAGAATATGTATGTATGAATGATTACCTATTTCTAATTTTAGCTTGTTGAATGCTCATAGTGTTTATTTTTCTTTCTAGATTTATGCTCATGATACATTCACTTGTTCTAGAATTTGTAATCTAATAAGCTACATAGTTATAGAAATGAATGTTCTATGGTTGATGAAAATTTGGTTGGTCTATTAGGCACTTGCTTTATTAATTGCATAATATTCTACTACATGTGCATCTTGATGTGACTTAATCTGCACCACTATAAGTTCTAGATTTAGCTACTTTTACTTCTTTCTGCACCATTTTTTCCCCATATATTAGGAATAGTTAGCTTGAAATTTAAAGGAATTGGCCTCCTTTGGAGATTAACTAGTGAAGCCACACAGCTTCTAGGTCATTCAATGTTGATCAATATCTATGGGTGCACAACCTTACCTTAGACAAATTTAATGACCAATGGTTAAGAGGAGCTTTTGGATTATATTTCTAGAAATTCATACTTTTTGGTTTGTAGACACCAAAATCTAGCCACTTGTCATCCATCCGTATCCTACAATCATAGTCGTTCATTATTTATATATATAAGTATTTACTTACTATATATAGATATTAATTTTATATATTATATTTATATATATTTAATAAATATATGTGTTTATATGAATAAATCCTAGTCATCCACCACATTTTGATCTTATCCATCCATCCATATCAATCCATGCCACTTTCCCAAGCATAATCTCCACCCTTCCTCATGTTTTAATAGCGGCCGCCCATTTTTGTGTCGTCAAAACCCTAACATGTTCAAGGGTAGAATATAAAAGTGCTTCATTTTTATGAATCAAGGTCAAAAAAAAATTTCAAGGTCCCTAATTTGAAAATTTTCTCTATCCATTTCGCTATCATCCATCGACATCGCTCATCCCATTTTTTCCATCATCAGTCCCTCGTGAACTAGATCTAGTTCTACCTCACTTCCCTCAACCCCCAAATACCACCTAGAGTCCACAAAATGCTTCTAAGTATTTTTGGAATGTTGTTGGGTATTCACAACCACCATTGAACACCTCTAGGCATTTCCTGTAGTAGATTTATAGTCCATAAGCCCTCATATGCTTTCGAGCATCTGTGCGATCATAGAAAATAGGAATAGGAGCAAAGATTAGTATTTTATAGAAGAAAATCATCCATTTTCTATTTAAAGTAGTTGCATTTTTATTCTCATTTTAGGCATTTATATTCTTCATATAGATTGCATATAGAGTATAATTGCATTCATGCATTCATTGTAGATCACATTTATCTTATATTTATATTGCTTTATGGTGTATTCATTTGCTATTTTGTATGTTGTTTACATTTTGAAATTATAAAAGCATAAATAGATATATAGTAGGGTTGAAAGCTTTAGTTTTTATTTTTATAAGTTGGAACAATATTGTAATACTTAAGTATACTGCCACTATTGAAATAACTTGATGATTCATGGTAGAAGAACTAGGCAAACCCTCCACTGTTAGAATCACTTGATGATTTAGGGTGGATCTTAAGCAGTGTACCTTAAGTTCTTTTGAGGAGATTAGTGTTCATGTTCTTGGATTCTAGCATAGACAAGTGAAATAGGTGTGTTTTTGACATTTATTGAATACAATAGGTAATACAAATCTTAAAATGAATCACACACTTTGCACATTTCACATTAAACAATAGTGAGTTGGATTTCATCACCAACCATTGTTAGAGATTAGTGATAGTGGGCTTCATATTCATTTGTCATCTCATCCATAGAAGCCATAGTTACCCATGAGAAAACAATATGGATTTTATCACTAGGAAGAATCTCATTTGCCATCCAGCCTTAGATTCCACCTTGCATAATAGTTTATTTTAGCACATCTACAACACACAAACCCCACATAAAAAAATATATGTTGTAAAACATAAGATTGAATTGCTTTTTTGATTTTGTGTGTTCTCCATTTGCATTTTATTTCTATATATTCCACATACTTCACCACCCTCATCTGACTCATTATATTATGGTTTCAACCCAAAACCAAACAAATATTTTGAGTCAAAACCCTTCCATCCAAGCCATTTCATCTATGGAGTGTTCCACATCTTCCCTTGCCACTTTTGTAGTTAACCCTATGAGTGTGATATATACAAGCTATTCTAGTTTATCTATGGGACCATCACACATTGTGTATACCTCAAAAACTAATGTATTACACAAAGCCACAAAAATACTTATTTTAGAAATTGAGCCATTATCTCCCACCAATCCTAACATCACCTACATAGATATGGATAAAGTGGGAGCATTTCAAATATCCATCAACCTTATTATAGAATAAATCCATAGCCCACCCAAGCATGATCCTTATTCTCAGTAGGAGCTTGCCCACTTGCAGCCTTCCAGTTTCACCCAAGTATATACTAACCCTCTTTTTGAGGTATCATCTACACCTTCCTAGCATTGGTCCCTTCCACAACAGTCATGTATCTAAAGCACTTCCATTACATCTTCATATACCACCACTTATGAAAATCCATTGTACGAAGTACATGTCAATGCTACTTCGCAAATACCTTCTTCCACTGTATCCACTACCCCCCATTCAGTTGCAATCCCTATTGTAACTTATCCTCCACCTACTTCATCCATTTCCACCACATACACACCATATATATCAGATATTTCCATACAAGAAGCATGAAAACATCTCAATAAATTGCTCAAGGATCGATAAAATGCTCATTCTTATTCCCAAAAGTAAATATAGGTGATAGATTTCAAGCCCCAATCCACTTCCACTCAACCTACCTTCTTTACTTAAAATCCATTAGGTATCACAACCTTCTATGGTTTCCTACTCAAACAAAATCTCCATTCCATCATCTGTAATCATTCCATCATCAAACCCAACATCACCAAATTCAATCCACTCCACCAAATTATCAAAATATCATTACACCCTAGCATTTCACCACTTCATCTCCATATAATCATCAAGTGATTCAGGGCTTCCACATACTTGGGGAAGATCCTATAATTCAAGCAATGCAACAAAAAATTGATAGCTTCTTGCAACATACTCTTGGTTTGATGAACTAGAAGCCTGCTTTAAGACAATTTATCAATCAACCAATTTAATTTTTAATATCATCACCACCATATTTGGTAGATTTTACAGTGCCAAAATTTGATAAGTTTAAAGGGACTAAGGACCCTAGAGAGCATGTGAGCACATTCATTCACTCATGTTTTAAAACCCAAAATCAAGATGCCTTAATGCTCATAACCTTTCCTTAGATACTGGGGGAGATGTCATAGAGTGGTATAACCATCTACCTCATCATAGTATTTATACTTTTGAATAGTTGGTAGACCAATTTCTTGAAATATTTTTCCTCAATGTTCAAAATAAAATTTCACTAACTTAACTGAGAGGGGGGGTGAACAGTATAAGATAAAACTTTTACTTTTCTTTCCAAAGCAATATCATCCAATATTATCAATTGTAATAATGAAATAATGCATAAATCATCACACACATAAGAGACACAAATTTAACGTGGTTCACCCAATGTGGGCTACATCCATGAAGAAATATTTCTTATAAATTTCTCAACAAAATTCTTGGGAACTCATTCCCTATTACAATATTTGTGGAACTCTATCCACAACAGACACTTGTCCCCTCTCATAATTTTATGGATTCCAATCCATAGGAGACATCAATCCCCTTTGCTCTAGTTCATGGACTTATATCCATAGGAGACCTCAATCCCCTCTGCTCTGGTTCATGGACCTTTATCCATAGGAGACCTCAATGCCCTCTACTCTAATTCATGGACATCTATCCACAAGAGACCTCAATCCCCTTTTCTCTAATATACTCCAAGCCTTTACACAAAGCTTGCTCAAATCTACTCCAAAACCTACTCTAAAATCTTCTCAAAGCCTACACACAAGGCTTGCTCAAATCTGTTCACAAAATTTTGTTCAAATATGCTCCAAGCCTACACACAAGGCTTGCTCAAATTTTCTCACTGAAACCTACTCAAATATGCTCCAAACCTACACAAGGCTTGCTTAAATCTACTCACAAAAACCTACTCAAATATTTTCCAAATCTTGCATACAAAAATTGCTCAAAACAATGCTTATATCTTTCTCAAAAGTGCTTTTCTTCATATAAAGTAATTCAGACATATTCTACCTAGAATTCTTTTCTTCATGAACATATAGAGAATGATATGCAATACAAATACCCAATATGTTCTTTCACATTCATTAAGTCTATTGCTTTCTCATATCTCACATTTATTGCATTCAAAAATATAGCTCTAGTATAGCACTTGATAATTGAATTTCTTATGTACTCCCAAAATCAATCAAAACCAATGCACAATTTTTCTCTCAAACCCTTATACTATTATTCCCAATTTCAATCAAAGAAATGCACAACTTTATTCTCAAACCCTTGCTCTATTATTTCCAAATTCATTCAAAGCAATGCATAAATTTATTCTCAAACCCTTGCACTTTTATTCTCAAATTCATTCAAAGCAGTGCACAACTCTACTCACAAAACTAACCTATAATATTTACACATTTAATAATTTCATTCAACACTAATGCTCATCAAATAAATCCTTATATCTCCAACCATATGACATCAAAATATTTTCTTCATCCAAAAACAAACCTTGAGTAAGGGATTAAATCACCATACCTCTAAAATTGCCTTGATGATGATGAGCTTCTCAAACCTATCTTGGCAAAATAATTTCCTTTTTGATCCTTCAAAAATCTGGTTAGTAATTTTCTATTTCTTGCATAGATAGAAAATCATCCACAAAAACCTTCCCAAAAATGTGCACAATAAAGCTTGAAAAATAATACCCTATAACTCCTTTTTAGTCTCACAAAATAAAGATTTTAATTCTGAATAAAACCCTCAAATTTCCCTTTTCTATCATGCAAAAATACAATTAAAAACTAAACCATAATAGACCTTATTTCTCCTTTTCTAATATGCAAAATTTACAATTTCCAAATAAAACTTAATACACCTTATAACTCCCTTTCTAAATTAAATTTAAAACAAAATATTTTGCCCCCTTTTTAATCAGCAAGCCCAATGAATGATTTCTATATTTCAAATTAAATTTAACCAAAAAATTTATCCATACCTTCAACCATAAGCCAAGCACACGATTTCCTTCCTTTGCCTCACAAAACAACACCTGCAGGTTTTGACCCTATGACCTCCTGCTCCATGGTGCCCTAGCGCTAGTTAGGTGACCAGTTGGGATATCCCATCATGTAGAACTATCCATGCAGGACATCATAAATAAAATGCTCTTCATTAATGCTCTTCAAACCAAAACTATTTCCTCAATCAAAATAGTGCCTACAAGTTTTTTACTTGCAACCTTCCTACCAACAACACCTTAGCACCAGCTAGACAACTAGATGGACTAGCCACCCATTAAATCATGGCATGACAAAGATATTATCCTTTTCACTCTTGCCTTCAAGCACACTCTCCTCTATTTCGTGTGACCTGCTTCAATTTTTGCATGGAGAGAATTTTTGAATTATGCTATAGTTTCTTGCCTTCTTCCAAATGAATTTTTGTGCCCTTATTTATATGGTTTTTCTTCAATACCCATGAACGTCGGTGCATGCATATTTTTTATTTTTCTCTCCAAACGTTGGTGCCTTTCCTTATAAAAACATTATAATATTTTAAACCTTTGGCCCTTGAAATATTAAATCTTTGTCTTTAAACCTTTGCCTCCTCTAAAATTTTGGCCCTTGAGATATTAAATCTTTGTCTTTAAACCTTTTCCTCCTCTTGTGGTCTTTAAATATTTTTCCAAGAAATTATAATATTATCTTTTAAACCTTGTCCTTTTCTTGCAATATTTAATCTTTTTGTCCCAAGCCACTTTTAACCTTTGTTCTTCTCTGTATAATATTTAAATATGATATTTAAATATTATAATCCTTTATTTAAAACCTTGCCTTAAATAATTATCCATTGTTATATTGTCCAACCTTGTCAACTTCACACCCTTGAAGAATATTTTTGCCTTGAATAATATGCACCCTTTGACATCAATGACAACTCAATATACTTAGTATTTCCAACAATATCCCCCTTTGTCATTGATGGCAACCCTACAAAGAAAATTTTCTTTTACTGCAACTAGATTTCCAATCTGCTCCCCATGACAAGCTACTCTTCCTCATTGAATTCTCTCCCCTTTGACATCAATGGCAAAGGGCTCCTTTGGGGATAAAAATAAGACACTTAGAACAACCCCCTCACCACCTCCTTTTCTTGAGGTGATCAATTATGGTATGGGAGTGAAACTCCCAAATTACTATGCTCCTCTTCTTGTTTCATTTTCTTTCTCCAAACTTTGTAGTCATACCTCTTTGAACATTTTGAGCATCCTTTTTCTTGCTTGTCTTTGGAAATTTCTAGGAACATTGTTCTACACCATTTAGCTGTATGCCCAAAATTATTGCAATTGTAACACATGATGTTGTAGTCCTGCAAATTGAAGTTTCTCTTGGTGAAGTCATAATCATTCTTACCATGAACCCTGCAATGTATAGCTTTGTGACCAAAATTATTACAATTGAAATGCATGATTTTGTAGTCCTTAAAAGGTGTAAATGACTTGAAATTTCTCTTGGTGAAGCCATAATCATTTTTATCATGAACCCTCCAATGTATAGCTTTATGACCAAAATTATTACATGAGAAACAATAACTTTGGAAGAAATATTCATCTTGCCTTGATCTCATGGTTCTTTCTTTGCTTTTCTTGTGATGGTCCTTGTTCCTTGATGATTCTTTGTTTGCTTCCTCTTTGATACTATCACCTCTCAACACATCAGCATAGGTCTTAGGCTCTTCTTCAATTCCTTTCTTTTATTCCTTTATTCCTTTTGAGCTTGACTCCTCTTTTTGTTTCTCTTGACCTTCTTCAAAACCAAGTCATATTTTTATAAATGGAGATCTCTATGCTTTGATAATATCATTCAAGATTTTTGTGCTTTTCTCAAACCTGATATTTTACTATAGCTTTTCAACTTCCTTATTTAGAGAAACAACCTCATGTTCTAATATTTCACATTCCAACTCTTTTACCTTTAACTGCTCAACCATACCTTCTTCAACTTTCCTTACCTCTTCAACTTTAACTTTTAAGTCAGTGAGATCTTGTAGAAGCTTTGCCTTTGTTTTCTCATCCTCTTGTATTTGAGCCTTCAATATTAAGTTCTCCCTTTTCAACTCATCAAGTTCCTTTTTCATATCAATTGTGGCTTCCTCTTCCTTTTCTAAATCTTTCTCTTTTTCTTGGTCTTCAATCACAAGAGCATCTTCTTTCTCTTCTTCTTGGTCTTTGACAACAGGAGCATCTTCATTCTCTTCTATGGCAAAACTTAGAATTTTTTCTTTTTCACTATTTGAGAGGCTTTCATCACTATTACTGGAAGTACTGCTTGCTTCTTCAACATAAAATCTCTTCTTGTGTATTTGAAATATCTTCTTCTCATTATTTCCTTGAACATACCTATTTTTATTTTCATGATAGAATTTTCTTTCCTTCTTTTTCTTGTATTCATTTTCTTCTTCACTACTACTATTTCCATCTTGTGGAAAATTAGCTGCATAGTGACCAATGTTACCACAACTAAAACATTTGTTTTTTCTTGGATCCTTCTTATTTATTCTCTCAAAGTTAGTCTCTTCTCCACTACTTGATTCTTTACTTGATTCTGGTTCTTTATTATTTACCTCCTTTGAAGCTTTGAAATATGCCTCTCTTTTTGATGTTTGATATTTTTCTATCCTCATCTTATAGGCTGTGAGAATCCCATGTAGCTCATCCATGATCAAGAAAGCATAGTTAGTCCCATAAAACAATGGAGCCTTATTTGATGAAAATCATTCCTTATGAGCCATGTGTGTTCCTGTAAGATCTTCCTTCAAGTTGTTAGGCCTTCACGAAGGAACCTAATTTGATACCAATTGAAGAACACAAGCTTATACTGAGAGGGGGTGTTAACAGTATAAGATCAAACTTTTACTTTTCTTTCCAAAGCAATATCATCCAATATTATCAATTTCAATAATGAAACAATGCACAAATCATCACACACATGAGAGACACAGATTTAACGTGGTTCACCCAATGTGGGCTACATCCATGAAGAAATATTTCTTATAAATTTCTCAACAAAATTCTTGGAAACTCATTCCCTATTACAATGTTTGTGGAACTCTATCCATAGGAGACACCTATCCCCTCTCACAAGTTTGTGGATCCCAATCCACAGGAGACACCAATCCCCTCTACTCTGGTTCATGGACTTCTATCCACAAGAGACTCCAATCCCCTCTACTTTGGTTCATGGACCTCTATCCATAGGAGACCTCAATCCCCTCTGCTCTAGTTCATGGACCTCTATCCATAGGAGACCTCAATCCCCTCTGCTCTGATTCATGGACCTCTATCCACAAGATACCTCAATCCCATTTGCTCTAATTTTCTCCAAGCCTTTACACAAGGCTTGCTCAAATTTTCTCCAAAACCTACTCTCAACTCTGCTCAAATATTATCCAAGCCTACACACAAGGCTTGCTCAAATATTCTCAAATATACTCCAAGACTACACACAAGGCTTGCTCAAATCTGCTCACCAAAACCTGCTCAAATATGCTCCAAGCCTACACACAAGGCTTGCTCAAATCTACTCACTCACTTGCTCAAACCTGCTCAATTCTTTCCCAAATCTTGCATACAAAAATTGCTCAAAATAATGCTTATATCTTTCTCAAAAGTGTTTTTCTTCATATAAAGTAATTCAGACATATTCTACCCATAATTCTTTTCTTCATGAACATATAGAGAATGATATGCAATACAAATACCCAATATGTTCTTTCACATTCATTAAGTCTATTGCTTTCTCATATCTCACATTTATTGCATTCAAAAAGATAGCTCTAGTATAGCACTTGATAATTGACTTTCTTATGTACTCCCAAAATCAATCAAAACCAATGCACAATTTTTCTCTCAAACCCTTATACTATTATTCCCAATTTCAATCAAAGCAATGCACAAATTTATTCTCAAACCCTTGCTCTATTATTCCCAAATTCATTCAAAGCAATGCACAAATTTGTTCTCAAACCCTTGCACTTTTATTCCCAAATTCATTCAAAGCAGTGCACAACTCTACTCACAAAACTGACCTATAATATTTGCACATTTAATCCCAATTTCATTCAACACTAATGCTCATCAAATCAATCCTTATATCTCCAACCATATGACATCAAAATATTTTCTTCATCCAAAAACAAACCTTGAGTAAGGGATTAAATCACCATACCTCTAAAACTGCCTTGATGATGATGAGCTTCTCAAACCTATCTTGGCAAAATAATTTCCTTTTTTATCCTTCAAAAATTTGGTTAGTAATTTTCTATTTCTTGCATAGATAGAAAATCATCCACAAAAACCTTTCCAAAAAATGTGCACAATAAAGCTTGAAAAATAATACTCTATAACTCCTTTTTAGTCTCACAAAATAAAGCTTTTAATGCTGACTAAAACCCTCAAATTTCCCTTTTCTATCATGCAAAAATACAATTAAAAATTAAACCATAATACACCTTATTTCTCCTTTTCTAACATGCAGAATTTACAATTTCCAAATAAAACTTAATACACCTTATAACTCCTTTTCTAATATAAATTTAAAACAAAATATTTTGCCCCCTTTTTAATCAACAAGCCCAGTGAACGATTTCTATCTTTCAAATTAAATTTAACCAAAAATTTTATCCATACCTTCAACCATAAGCCAAGCACACAATTTCCTTCCTTTGCCTCACAAAATAGTGCCTGTAGGTTTTGACCCTGCAACCTCCTGCTCCACGGTAACCTAGCTAGGTGACCAGTTGGGCTACCCTAGTGGGTAGAACTATCCACGCAACATGTCATAAATAAAATGCTCTTCGTTAATGCTCTTCAAACCAAAACTATTTCCTCAATCAAAATGGTGCCTGCAAGTTTCGAACCCGCAACCTTCCTACCGACAGCGCCTTAGCACCAACTAGGTGACCAACTAGACTAGCCACCTAGATGAAAACCAAATTATGACACAATAAAGATATTATCCTTTTTACTCTTACTTTCAAGTACACTCTCCTCTGTTTTGTATGACCTACTTCGATTTTTGTGTGGAGAGAATTTTTGAATTATGCTATAGTTTCTTGCCTTCTTCCAAATGAATTTTTGTGCCCTTATTTATATGGTTTTTCTTCAATACCCATGAACGTCGACGCATGCATATTTTTTATTTTTCTCTCCAAACGTTGGCACCTTTCCTTATAAAAACATTATAATATTTTAAACCTTTGGCCCTTGAAATATTAAATATTTGTCTTTAAACCTTTGCCTCCTCTAAACTTTTGGCCCTTGAGATATTAAATCTTTGTCTTTAAACCTTTGCCTCCTCTTGTGGTCTTTAAATATTTTTCCAAGCAATTATAATATTATCTTTTAAACCTTGTCCTTTTCTTGCAATATTTAATATTTTTGTCCCAAGCCACTTTTAACCTTTGTTCTTCTCTGTATAATATTTAAATAATATAATATTTTATTTAAAACCTTGCCTTAAATAATTGTCCATTGTTATATTGTCCAACCTTGTCAACTTCACACCCTTGAAGAATATTTTTACCTTGAATAATATGCACCCTTTGACATCAATGACAACTCAATATACTCATTATTTCCACAGCATATATAATATTAAGCAATTTTAATATGAGTCAGTCTATGATTTTGGCAATCGTTGGAGGGTTGTTATCACAAAACTACCATTCTCTCTACCAATGGAAGAGCTAACTCAATTGTTCACCAAGAGTTGCTTAAAACCCATATCCTTGCTATTGCAATTACAATAGTGTAGATCATTTGAAAAAGCTCTTGTCTAGGCTAGTATAATTGAGGAAATCAAAATCCAATAAGGTGTGCTAAAGCATAAAAAGAAATAATAGTAGAATAAGGGCCAATCCAAAGGAAGTTATTCTGGCCAATCCAAGCCAAATCAGACTAATCAAGCAAATAAAGTAAATGAAATGGTCATGAGCCAACTGGTAGTAGCTCAACAACAACAAACAATGCAAAAAATAAATAAAAAATTGCATATCAAGCTTTTCCACCACCATCACAAGTTCAAAATACAGTACCAACTATGGATACTCACCAATGTTGATTATCCGTTTGACAAAACCACCACTACACACCCTTAGTTGAATCATATACCTCCATATTTCTAAGGTTTTATTTTATGACATAAATCAACTTGCATTGCTTGAATTTAAACCTAATGATCCTACTAAGCATGGTAAAACTATCAAGAGCACTTGTTTTTCCTTTATCATCGATAGAATGGGCACAATATTAATGGATACTACACATTTAAAGATATAGTGCAAGACCTAATTGACTTAGGGGTCATCAAGGTTGATAGTACCTTAGCCCAACAAAATTAAAACCTTATCATTTATGAAACACCACTTCCCCATCACGAGGAAGTGTAACCAATAATAGGAGGGTCAAATACCAAGACTCCTCCTAATCAAGTTAATCATGTTCAACAATACCAAGGTTTTGTGGGTGCTATTCATGTAGTCACTCAAGGTCAACAATACACTACCAATCAATAAAATGTAAAACAAAAAACTATTCAATCTCCCATAGCACCATACAAAAGTGTGTCTCCTCAACCTACCATTTCATCATCACCTATTCAATTCTCTACTAATTCTTCCCAACCCATTCATATTACAAGTCATCCATCTCCACCCGCTCATCTTCACAATCATCCATCAAGGCCAATTATCTCTCTGAGTAGTTGGTTAACCACTAGCCTTAAAATAGCTTCAACTAAATTATCTATTTATGATAATAATTCAACAATATCCCCCACATTGTGATGCATTAATGGAGATTCTAAAATCCATTGACTCCAATATCATGATTCTAATGCCTTTAGCAATTTTTTGGGAAGTATCTAAACATGTGTGGAGCCTTCCATACATTCTATGATTTTAAAATCAAACCAATATCGTTAGGATTGGTAGATCCTCCATTGCATATCATGGCTCAAATTGATAGGAAGCCATTCAAATGGTTTTTTATTGATATCATCTCCTCCATCAATATCATTACCACATTCACTCTTCAACATCTTAATCTTCAACCATATCACATCACAAAATCCACCTTCACCTTAAAATCATTCAATGATGCTCTTTGTTCCACAGTTGGCACTATAGTTTTACCCATCAAAGTGGGGGTAAAAATGTTGCACATAATGTTCCATATATTGGAAGGGTCCATGGTGTACAATGTACTCCTTTAATGTCCTTTGATTAGGGAAATAATATGTATCCCCTCTATACTCCATTAATTCTTAAAATATGTACATGAGGGATAAATCCATTGCATACCAGTAGACGTTGAACCATTTAAGTATTGCAATTTCATTTCAAATCCTTATGAGTCCAACCTTTTATATACTCATATTTTATTGACATCATCAACCACATAATCCACCATACCATTCACTTCTTCATCTAATGTTCCTATTCCTAAGGAACTACCCATAACTACCACACATCAAGCTTCCACTTATCTTCCCCCATCATCATCATTGACTACATGTACATGTAGTCAAGACCAATATACATCAACCACATCATCATAATCAATATCCTCCATCAATAGTCCATCTACATCATTACCTATTTATCAAACATCTCAATAAAATCCACCTTCATACACATCAACTGATGTCTCACAAGTCGATTTAATGGATTGTGAGATACCATTCCAGTCCATACCTCTCCCATTATTGAAGCTCCAAACCAATCATGAGTCTTCCTGTAGCACCCTAAAATCGGCACAGTTAAACCTTAGTAAAAAGATAAAAATTCAAATTTTAACCTCAAACCGCCCGTAAACCGCCCGTTACCCGCTTTCCTTGTTTTTCATGCCATTTTTAGGATTTTTTTTGACCGTTGGACCATATCGTCGCAGATTAGATGAAATCATCCTAGATCTGATGAATTCATCTAGAACAGAACGTCCAGACGATTTCGTCCCAAAACCAAATTTTCATACTTAGCTTCTGTTCCAATAGCCTCTCTAACTTGGGTAGAAAGCGTGTCGACGTGCAGTTAGAGTCTCCCCCGTTGGAGATCTCCCAAATTGGGATGATCTCCAACCTCCTAACCTCTCCCTAATCCTATATAAACTAGGATTTTTCTAGTTTATCCCCCGATTGACTCCCCTGAACCCCTTGACTCTCTTGCTTAAACCCCCTGAACTTCCACGCACCTCAGAGCATCCTCACACCATTATTTGCATTATGTATTTCATGTTTTCTTGTAGGAACTTTACTATTTTTTAGTCGAAGCTAGCTCGGATCGTCGCAAGCGATTCTAGGTGATTTCGGACGATCCTGTCGAGAAGCACAGATGATCTCGTACGATTGGAGGTGATCCCGACTGTAGTCTAGATTGGGGGCAATCAGAGTCCAGAGTTTGCATCTCTTTATTGTTTTTTGCATTTCTTTATACATTATTTTAGTTATTATATTTATGCATCTTGGAGTTCACCTCATTTAGTATAACCGCATGATAAAGTTAAAATCAATCATTAAATCTATTGCATTTCTCTTATTTGTTATTTGAATTTATTATTTAGGCTTGTTTGCTATTATTTCTATCATTCTCCTTTGCTTTTGCAGTTGCATCTTTGGTATTTTGTATCTATTCCTATGATTGCAGGTTTCTGACGAATTCATCATATTGACGACGATCTCGTCTGATCTCAGATGATTACGTATGAGTTGAGATGATCTGGACTGCTACAAAACTTAGAATCTTCATCAGACATCTAAAATCAGGTATGTACTATTCTAGTTAGCATATTCTCTGTGTTTAGCATTCATTCCTATTTTTTGTATTCATCTAAATTAGTATTGGCATATAGAATAGTTTAGATTCATCTTGGCCAAACCTAGGAATTGAATGATTAAAGTACAAAATGAACACATCAAACCCACTATCAACCTAGGTGTGGAAACTGCCACTCAAAATTTTCTTGGTGAACCCACCATTCATCGAAAATTCACCCTTATACTCCTCCCCCGAGAGGCGGGACCTTCAAAGGGCCTCTCAATCCGAGGTATTGTCCCATCCTTCTCACATCCCCCTTTCGGGCACGGATCCTATAGCCTGAAGGTAAGGATACAAAAAATTTGGAGCGATACATTTTGGTGAACCCGACGTGAAAACTAAAAACATTTTGAAAACAATCCAAAAAAAAAAACAAAACATAAATGCATTTAGAATCAAAGATTGCATATCATATTTAGATGGTAGATTATAATAAAAGACGAGTTGTCACCATTAATGTTGAGAATCAATTAGCAGCTATAGAGATTACTTTTGTGCTTAGAATACCTTACACAAATAGGGTTCAACCTTTATGGGATGAACTTAATAAGAGATTGAATATCATTAATTCTAGATCAACCGAACTCAGGAAAATTAAGAGGTTTGTCCTAGATAGAATCTTGGATCCTGATCAAGTGACCTTATATCATGAGCTTTAGAGAGCTTGCCATAGGTGGTTAGCAGATAAGAGAGCCCTTGTGTCTTCTGAGTTGTACACCTTTGAGGAATACCTCGACAATGCAGTTGTAGTACATAAATTTCTATCTCGTATAGAGGATCAAGAGGTCGTTCTTACGGATAGACAGAGATGGAATAGAGTTCCTAGAGCTATGTTATATCGAGAGTATTGCCATGAAATCTATTTTTACAAATCAGAGTCAAAAGTAGATAACATCACCATAGCACACTTTATCAAATTCCTGAAAAACCATTTCCAATTTGAAGAGGAGCATTTCATGACTCCTGATGAACTTGATCCTATCAATGACATCTATAAACTATTTATAGAAAACTAAGCTATTCTTTATTATTGTTATTTCTTGCATTCAGTGTGCTGTGTGTTGTCTTTATAAGCAAAAAAAAAAAACAAAAAAATATATAAATAAATAAATAAAATAAAAACAAAACAAAATCATAACAAAAATCAAAACATTTTATTTTAAGTATTATAGTAGGTATATAGTTAAAATATATACCTCCCAAATTTGTTGCAAATATATTAATATATATTTGCTAAAATCTAAATTTAGACATAATGACTAGACTCAGGAATGGAAAACAGACTGAAGTAGAAGAAGATTGGTTAAGAAAACCAGGAAATAACCCAGATGTCCTTCCTGAAGACCCAATTCGGGGAAGAAGGAACCTTTGATCAACAAGAAGAAGAATTTGTTGTAGGAAATGAACAAAAATAAAATGATAGAGAGGAAGGATCCTCATCCCCTAAAATATCTCCGGAAGGAGTCATTACTTTTGAGAACATGGAACATTTCTGGAAGTTCCTCAATACTAATATTGGCACTCTTAATAGAGCAGTCCATATGGAAAAAGATCAAATTAGTGACACTCAAGCAACCCTAGAAGACATATATCACACATGCACTAATCCCTTGTCCTTCGTTGATCAAGAAAGTGATCAAGCTGGACCATCCAATTTGGATATGGCCGCTATAATCCAGAAACATGCAACAACAACAGGTTACCCAACCACCTAGAGTGCCTATTACCAAGCCTAGGGTTATTCCCACACAAAAGAAACCTTCATTCACTGCTCTATTTCACCAAGCTATTGATCAATATACCTCAAATCAACAAAAGCCTAAAACAAAACCAAATACCAATTTCCAACAATCTGGGGTACAACATAATGCTACAACAAATCTTCTTCATAATACTCTTCCTACCAACCATTTGCATAACAACAATATAGCATCTAATCCTTATGTCACGCCTTCATACGCTCACAAATCCCATACTCATGTACCACCGAACCAATATGGTGGACAAACCGGTAATCTGGAAGCCATGGTGAAACAATTAGTCTCTCGCATGGACCAGATAGATCCCTACCGTCCCTCGTACAATTATCGAGAGATGTGTAGTCAGCCTCTAGATCCTATAGTTGTAGCACAACCATATCCCAAACACTTTCCTATGCCTGTCCTACCTATATACAAAGGAACCGAAGATCCCATAGAGCATCTTCGTATGTTTAGGATAGCATGTCATGATATATCACATGATGACTTGTTATTACTAAAGATGTTCCCGAAAAGTTTAGGAGGGATGGCATTGGAGTGGTATTATCAACTACCCACTCATTCTTTGAGAAATTTCGAAGAGACCACCGAGTCTTTTGTGCATCAATTTAGTGCCTACATTGAAAGGCATGTAACTATTAAAGATTTGTACAACCTAAAACAAGACAAAGATGAGTGTTTTGCTGACTTCTTAGCTTGATGGAGGCAGTTGATAGGAAAATTACACTTTGTGTTACCTTATCGGGAAATGTTGGATATCTTTATCAATAATTTACAAGAATAGTTATCCTATGAGTTATCAACTGCTACCTTGACCACCTTCGATCAAGCTATAGATTTAGCCCGAAGAGTGGAAGATGCTCTTATTAGGAGAGGTCAGCTTAAAAAGAAAGATGATGAGAAAACATCCAGAAATCAATATAAAAATAAACAAGTTGTGGGTGATGGAGTCATTGATAGCAAAAATGTTGCCAATGTTAATACTACGAAAACAACAGAGAAGTTCATATTGAAACCTCCTGATAAACCACCTTGAGAATTTACTAGGTTAAATCAACCCTTATCAACCATTCTCCCACAACTATTAGCATGAGGTTTGATTCAATTACCAAATATCCGAGAACCTGATCCAACTATACCCGAATACAGAGCTGATTTACATTGTGATTTCCATAGAGGACCTGGACACGCTACCAATTCTTGTAAAATATTAAAACATAAAATACAAGACCTGATTGATAACAATGAGATGGAGGTGCAAGCCTTTCAACCTAAACAAAATCCTTCTAATAATGCTCAAAAGAACATCCCTCAAAATCAGAATCAGAATGCCAATCAGTCACTGGACATATTTCAACATCCTTTACCAAAGCATGGTAAAGAGGTGGCTAATCAAATTGAGCATCATAATGTTCCCCCTCCTACCCGATATGTAGGAACTATTAGTGGACATTCACCTACTCATGATGTGGAAGTATTTGACACAACTTTATCCATGGTTACGACCAGACCTCTATATAATACTCAGACACCTGATCTTAGTGATACCCAATATGAGACTGAAAGTGACATGGAAATCACCTCAAATCAATCGAATAGCTCTGAAGATGAATCAGATCCTATTCAACCTATCACAAGTTTTATGGTTCCAGAAGAACCATTTCCTAGAAGAGTCACTACTAGACCATCTTCTCACCAATTACTTTCTAATGAACAAGCCATAAATGCTAGACCAAGACCCATTCATCATCCTCAAAATAATATTGTAGGTACCATTGGAGTCGTTACTCGACAACAGGCTCAAAACTCTCAACAGGATCAAACTCAGAACGATGGATCAGCTCCATTTGTTTTGAAAAATCCCAATAAAGGGAATCATGTGCCTAATGTTCAACCTAAGCCTCCTTATAATATTAATGAACAATTATCAAATACTACAGCTAGAATTTCCCTTTTGGACCTTTTAAGATCTTCTCCTACCCATAGGGATGAATTAATGCTCACATTAAGCCAAATGATGGTACCACAAAATATTCAACCTGAAGCCATGTCCAATACTATCATAACTCGAGAAGTCGATTGTATTGACTTCCGAGATAGAGATATACCACAACATAGTTTACATAAGGATAACCCCTTATATATTACTGCCCTAATTGGGGATGTAGCCATTAAATGAGTCTTGATTGATAATGGTTCATCTTTAAACATATGCACTTTTGACTTCTACCAAAGATTTGGGTTTAGAAGTGACGAAATGAAAAGAATTGATATGATCATAAAAGCCTTCAATGACAAAACACAAGAAACGTGTGGAGTTATTACTATCCCCTTGCAAGTTGGTCCGAGAACCTTAGACATGACCGTGTTTATTGTACATTGCCCTGCATCGTACAATATACTTTTGGGTCACCCTTGGATCAACGCAATGCGAGCTGTTCCCTCAACTTTACATCAGTGTGTTAAATTCGAATTTAAAAATCAGTTGGTTACCATTCATGGTGATCCTAGACCCTTTGATATGTGTGTGTTGGTAGAACCGGTTGGAGTTCAATTTTGCCCTGCTTTGTCATCCACACATCCTAATTCTCATCAACCGACTAAACGTGTGAAACACACACCCATAACATCATCTACTCTTTCCCCATCAACTACACCTCTACATATAGCTCAACCATCTTTCGAACAAACCACATTAGGACCTCGAAAAGATCCTAAAACTACAACCAATGCTTCTTGTTTTACTCCTATAACTTCCATACCTATAGACTCATCCATCGATATCTCTATAACATCTACATCCACTACAGGCATACTTTCCACATCCGACGATGTAGGAAATGTTCCTTCTACCTCTTATGCTCTTACTGATGAGCTCTTGCCCGATTTATCTAAAATTCTTATATAAAAAAAAACAAACACTACCATGCAAGATTCCCTTATTTTAAATAAACTCCCACCCTCTCCTCGTACCTTGGGCCTCCCACAGCCTATGGGAAGTATTTACCAAGTCGGGAGTTGTGCTTTTATTTATAAGGGATATGACTGGGAAGAATACCTAGAAACATCAAGACACATTGTGATGGATATGCTAGATGTTATTTTGCTAATGAGTATATTAAAGCTAAGCCCATAATGCTTAAATTGGGATATAAAGGGAAAGGTTTGGGACCTTTCCAGAATGGTATGAAAGAACCTTTTGAGGTAGAACCATGGCTCTCCCGATGTGGTGTGGGCCTATTTCCTAGTAAAGGTCAGCCCTTCCCATTCGAGGATGATGACCACCTCATATGTTACCAAGATTATCTGGATAAATGGGATGTCTTGCATTTTAATCCTCTTACATGTAATATGTTATCCATAGCTTACCCTGAGATGATTGCTGAATCCGATGATGAGTTGGAGGGGGATATCTTTCATGATGTCTCCATTGAGGAATTGTTACATAACGGATTTTATTTCGATGGCTCTATACCTAGTATAGCCCAACTTGAGGCCACGACTCCTCAAGATGAATTATCCAAGCTAACCTTGGAAGAATTACAAGAATTAGGCGTTTCACCCGCCCCACCTAATTTTGAGAGAGATCTACACATGGAAGTAGAAAACATCATAAAAATTAACATTGGAACCAAAGATAACCCTCACATAATCAACATTGGGTCAGAATTGAGTCAAGAAAAACAAGATAAATACATTGCATTCCTTAAACAATATGAAGACGTCTTTGCTTGGACATATGAAGATATGCCAGTATTAGACCCTTCTGTAGTTATGCATCACCTAGTAGTCCATCCGGATGCTAAACCTATTAAATAAAAACTTAGAAAAATGCATCCTAAAGTGGCCTTACTAGTCAAAGGAGAATTAGAAAAACTCTTAAATGTTATTTTTATACAAGCCATTGATTATGCTGAATGGATCTCGAATGTAGTTCCAGTAACTAAGAAAGAAGCCACTAAAGTTAGGGTTTGCACAGACTTTAGAGATATTAATGTTGCATGCCCTAAAGATGATTTTCCTCTTCCCAACATGGATCAGATCATTGAATTTACTATTGGGAGTGGAATGATATCCCTAATGGATGGATTTTCTGGTTATAATCGGATCAGGATAGCTCCTGAAGATCAGGCTAAAACAACCTTTATTACCCCTTGGGGGACCTTTTGTTGGAAAGTGATGCCATTCGGTTTAAAGAATGCAGGTGCAACATATCAACGAGCCATGACTTATATCTTTCATGATATGATGCATGATATTCTACATGATTATGTAGATGATATTATAGCTCGTTCCATCAAAGAAGATGATCATTTAGATGACTTGAGAAAAGTATTTGATCGGTTAAGGGAGTATCTTATCCGATTGAATCCAGCTAAATGTATATTCGGAGTTAAGTCCAATAAATTATTAGGGGTTATAGTTTCTTTACGTGGCATTGAAATTGACCCTCTCAAGATCACGGCTATCACTGATATGCCCGCACCCACAAATATATCAAAATTACAAAGTCTACAAGGTAAGCTTCAAGCTATTCGTTGCTTTATTGATAAGTTGGCAGACAAAACCGGACCTTTTCTTAAGCTTCTTAAGAAAGATGTCTCTTTTCATTGGGACGACGAATGTCAGGAAGCATTCGAACTCCTCAAACAATATCTCCTTAAACCACCGGTGCTTTCACCACCTAGATCTGATCGTCCATTTATTTTGTACATTTTTGCTTTCGATTTTGCCTTAGGAGCTATGTTAGCTCAACTTGACGATGAGAAGAAAGAACGTGCTAATTATTACATTAGCAGAACCTTAATCAGTTATGAAACTCGCTATACCATATTAGAGAAGTTATGTCTAGCGATCGTATTTTCTACACAAAAACTACGACATTATATGCTCAGCCAGAAAATGTATGTTATTGCTAAATTCGACCCTTTGCGATATCTTATGAGTCGATCATACTTATCTGGTCGCACAACAAAGTGGGTTCTTGCGCTAAGCAAGTTTGAACTCACGTTTATAGGACAAAAGTCTGTTAAAGGTCAAATCATAGCAGATCAATTAGCTGCTGCACCCTTAGAGTCTACCCATCCCCTCATCATTGAGTTTCCTGATGAATGCCTTAAAATAGAGGTAGACCATCCAGAGCAATGGTCCCTATACTTTGACGGAGCCCGATGTATGAGTGGGGCTGGTGCAGGTATTATTTTAATATCTTCGCAAAAACATCTTATACCTCTGTCCTTCAAACTAACATTTGCTTGTACTAATAACACTGCTGAATATGAAGCTCTTATCCTTGGATTACGAGCTGCTTTAGCGCTACAAATTAAAAATCTATTGGTTTTTGGTGACTCTCAACTTGTCATAAATCAAATCAATGATGTTTATCAAACCCGAGATGATAAATTGCATCCATACAAAGCATATGTCTTACAATTATTATCTTTGTTTGATCAAGTTACCTTGGAAGCTATTCCTCGAACTAACAACCGTGCGGCTGACGCTATGGCTACAACTGCATCTCTTTTGCCCTTGGAGTTAGATGACGAATATGCTACCATCATTATTCATCGACTCTAGGAACCCGCTTCAAGCAAATCATGCTTAGAACCTTTGGATGTGTTTCTAATCAATGAAACTACTCCTGAACATTGGTACACTGATCTATTTAATTTTTTGCAAAATGGGACCTTTCCTGAAGGTTGTAATAGTAACCAGCACAGGTTATTATGTAGATGAGCAAGTCACTTCGTGATTATTGGTAATACCTTGTATAGGAGATCTTTTGAAGGCATCCTATTGAGATGTTTGAATCTAGTAGAATCTAGATCAGCTTTGAGTGAAGCCCACAATGGATCTTGTGGGGAGCATTTTAGTGGTAGCGCCATTGCTAAAAATCTCCTTAGGATAGGATATTTTTGGCCTACCATGGAGAATGATGCACATGCTTATGTGCATCATTACGACAAGTGCCAAAAACATGCTGACCTTGTCCATGCGCCTGCACAAGAGCTGTAGGCTATTTCATCTCCTTGGCCCTTTTCAAAATGGGGCTTAGACATCATTGGAAAAATCAACCCTGTGTCATCTGATGGACACAAATTTATCATAACCACCACCGAGTATTTCACGAAGTGGGTTGAAGCTATGCCATTAGCTTCTTGTAGTGGAACCCAAGTTTCCAAGTTTATTTTTAATCAAATTATTTGTAGGTTCGGAATCCCTGCAAATCTCATTTCAGATAATGGAACTTGTTTTAAAAATAAAGATGTTAAGAAATTATGTCAAAAATATAAAATTCAACATCGTTGGTCCACTCCCTATTATCCTTAGGGTAATGGCCAAGCATAAGCATCTAATAAAACATTAATCAAAATCCTTAAAAAGACTGGTCAACAAATCTGGCCGAGATTGGCATATTCAATTATATCCTGCTTTGTGGGCTTATCGAACTAGCGTTCGTACTCCCACGTGGCACTTCCCCCTTTGTTTTGGTTTATGGCACTGAAGCAGTTTTTCCCTTTGAATTAGAAGTTCCTTCTTTGGCTCTGCTACTTCAAGATACTGAAGTAGGAGATGAATATCGTGTTGGCAGACTTAGTCAGCTGGAACTCCTAGATGAGAAGTGCATCAATGCTTTGGAGCATCTTCGTGCCTACCAAAACAAGCTTAAACGAGCATACCTCAAGAAAGTTCATCAGCGATCCTTTGATATCGGTGACCTTGTCTTAAAAGAAAATCAGAAAAATACTAATGCAACTAAAGACCTTAAAGGTAAATTTGAGCCCAACTGGCTCGGACCATATGTCATCACTGCTAAATTTGGATCGGGAGCATATCGATTAGCTACCTTAGATGGTAAAGATCTTAAAGAACCTATGAACATTATGCATCTTAAGCATTATTATGCATAACATTTGGTCCTTTTTCATCATTTATATATATTGTGTATTTTGCACCTTGTTTCATTTTAGTAAAATTTCAAAAAAAAAAAACAGTAATAGTATTTCTTCTTGCATTTCATCAATCAAAATCAAAATATAAAAAACATCAAAATCGTCAAAATTTTCAAAAACATATTTTATTTTCATACCTGTCAATTCTTGAAGTATTGCTGTTATATTTTCAATTATTTTGGATAAATTAGCATTTATTTGGAATCCTTCACTTTCACATTCACATGAATAAATATCTTGATTTTATTTTGTATGATTATTAATCTCTCTTATATCAAAGTCCACAGTTGAATTAAATAAAGTTTTGAGCATAGAGAACTGATCTTGTTATTTACTTGAACCAAATATATCTTTTCACATTAAAATGATTTCATTGCAAATTCAATATCATGCTACATAGTAAAAGTGGTTTCTTGAGCGAAAAGTTTCCCCTGCTATCCTATCATGCACATGGTCTAGAATCTTTGAGAATTGACAAAAGGACAAGCTCACCCCTACCCAGAATAAAAATCCCTTGCTCTAAAGCTAATCCGAGCAAGTATCCCTAGCATAGGAAGAAAAAGAAAAGTCAAAGAAAATGAGAAAAAGAAAAATATCATTTTGTACCATCGCAACAATATTTTAGCATTATCTCAAGTTCCAAGCAAAATACAAAAAAAAAAAAAAAGCAAAAGAGAAAAGGAAAAAGCAAAATGCAATAAATCCCTTTCCCTACCCCTTGAAAAGAAAAGAAGGGTGAATGAGCTTGAATCCTTGGAATTCTCAATTATTTGAAAACTGTGAGGTAAGCCCCATAATAGGTGGTTTGTGCCCAACCCGCTTGGCCTTGGGTAATCCCTAGCGTGGTGATATGTCTGTCACATTAGCGACCTTATTTTGTACATACCTATGTCGGCTTATGGATTAGCTAGCTCTTGATAACCTAACTTACACAGTAGTCTGGTACGGTTACATGCATATAAATCATGGTCAACGAACATTCATTTGGTTAATTCAAATTACTTGTATCAAATTATCTTGCTCAAAATTGGTGAACGAACAATACAATTGCACACACATTTGTATTTGAGAGATTCTCTATCATTATGATAAATCAAGATCGGCAATGAACTCACATATGCACATGAGGGTTCCTTACAAATCTACATTTGTCTTTGAGATAATTTAAAATATTTCTGCAACTCTTTTGGAATAAATTTTATTCTTATTTTAGAACATCTGTTTAGTATAAAAACAATTACATACATTGTTTTCAAAAATCCAAAATTCTTTTAAACAACATATTACAAAATCTAGTAAATAAAGTCAAGTTATATATTATTATTTTCTGTTTATCTCAAAATCAAAAATCAAATCATGCAATAAAACTAAAATATCAATTTCTTCTTTGGATTTCGCGATGATGGTATAAGTCTATATCTATAATTCTATGCCTAGCGCAAACCATTGCTCTAATTTTATTTTCCCATTCATTTTAATTTATAAAAACATATGGCTTACATCATTATGTTACACAATTGTGCTTTAAAATGAACGAACACTTATTCTATTTCATGTCATTATGTCAACATTCAATTTTGCAACTATGGTATAATTTCTAAGGAATTGTTCAAAATTTTATCACACTTAGGAATTTATGCCTAGAAAAATCATATTTTAGTATTTCATGCATAATATTTTTATGAAAATCTGAAAACAAATCATCCCTATCACAACACAAAGTCTTAAGACAGTCTCTTAAGCATTCTTTTACTTTTAGCAATATTTCTATACTGGGATTAGCTTGATGACCTAGTGAGCGACGACTCCATGAAATGGTCTATAACAACGACAATGTCCTTTGAAATTATTGTTAGAAGTCCCTTTTATTTTCATCAAATCACACCAAAACAACCAATTGTTTACATTAGATTATTTCATTTAAATTTTACAACATGACATAAAATTATAATATTTCTAAAATGACATAATCACATGAATCATCAATAATCAATTGCAAAATTCAACATTAAAGCATCATACAACATATACACAAGTCATATCATCAAAAAGACCATATATATATATCAAAAAATTATGTACATCATATCAAAACTGGATTGGTATGCCACAATCAATAGCCTGGCATACTCAATCCTCTCAAAAAATATATAATAAAAAATACAATCTCTATGCAGTGAGCATCTAGCCTCGAGAAGATCTCGAGCTCTCAGCCTCGTCTCCTCTCCCGCCCTGAGGTGGAGGAGGAGGCCCCATCGGAGTCTGCCCTGTGTTGTGGGTCCTCGACATCGATCGTGACGATGTCCTCGATGACCCCATCCTAATCGACCCCGCAATGTCGGCTGGCAGTTGTAACCTCTGGCTCTCTGGAACCATCTGGTAGTATGCTCCCTGGTAGAACGCAGTCTGAGCCATAGACCACACCAACTCTTGCATGCTCGCTCCTCTACCCCGAGCTCTGAGTCATGTAGCCTCATCCTATAATGTCTGCACCTGAGCCCAAAGGCGGGCAACCTCAGCCCGAAGAGCCATTGTCTCGTTGCTCTCCCCTACCTTGACACCCTTGCCCTTATCGAGTGATGGTGGTCTCTCCCCCTACTGAGAAGGGACTCCCCTCTCCCTCCTCCTTGTCTCGCTGTGGTCTTTGTGGAGCCCGTGCCATCCTCTGGCATCTCTCCTATGGAGACCATCACTGCTCTCTCCCACCGTGACCCCGCGTTGCCTCAATAGCAGCTTGGCATCGCCTCCCCATCCTTTGCACAACAACGTGCATCGGACCCTATGCCCTTGTCATCCGAGGAGGGTAGATGCCTGCGTACCAGGCATCATATCCATCGGTAACCCTAATGTCATCACCATCCACTGGTTGGATGGGGGCATCATCTGTGTCTTGACTCCAAAACCGTTGCATGTTTGGAGCCCCGCTCAGTGTGGTACTATCCTAGATAGTCCGGGAGTACTCATAATCCCTAAGAGAAGGGATCCCCTACTATAGACCAAACTATCATAGAACCCGATCATAGCGATGGAGCTCTACCTCTCCCCACTCCATCCTCAGCCAACAGACTCACCTAATGTGATCCAGCTCTTGCCCATCCTCTGCCCACCCTGGGTGCTCTCACCATGGCCTCCAGGTGATCTGGTCTAGGATGAGGTCGTCCAACAACCTCCGTGACATTGGAAGATCTATCCACCACTATGACCCCCTTTGTAGCCACCAATAGAAAACTCGGGGCCTCTCCCGGTCAACCCCTATCCATGGGAGCCCTATCGGCCTCCGCACCATGATGTGCTCCTAGCACCAAACCTATAGTAGTGATGTCAAAACCAGACATCGGCCTCCCTTGTATACAACCCGTGCAGGATCCTATACAAGTGGCATAGTACAAAGCTACCCCATGCAAACCTATACCCATGGTCTCTCATGTCATAGACCACATCTGATAGGAGCCATGGTAGTCTACACCCGCTCTGGTGGCACAAAAGTAAGCCACCTACCACCCCTTCCAAAACCTGAGTCAGCTTAGATGCCCCAGGCATCTACCTTAGAGACTCGATGTTCACTTCACCCTTCTCTAGGGTGAAGCTCGGGTCTTCGGTCAATCTCATCATCGCCTGGCCCTGATTGGCCATAGGCATCATCAACCGTCCTTGTATGGGGATCCTCATGATCCTCCATACGTCCTCTAGTGTGGGAGCCATCTCCCCTATCGATAACCGAAAGCAGGACGACCCCGGGTACCACCTCTTTGCTAGGGCTGTCAGTAGCCCCATGTTCGTCGGTACTTGTGGCATCTCTGCCACATGCTGCAAACCGACCTGTGCTAGTCGGTCACGCTCTGCCTGGTCGAGCACGGCTATGTCGTCTCGTAGTCCCCCATATTTCCATTCCCGACTCTTTAGTAATCCCCTCTGCAAAACAAACAATATAACAATAAAATTCATTAATCAACCAATCATTAAAATCAAATTAAATACATTTTAACCAAGCTTAATTTCATCAAGTAATGATATTGTCCACCATTGGATGATATCGTCCCAAATTGGGCAAAATCGTCCTTTGTAGGATGAAATCATCTTCGATTTCGCAACTTGGGGATCGCCCCTTGTTGAACGGGATCGCCCCTAGTTCCCCGATTTTGCCCTCCGACGAAATCGACGATCTAGGGATGATTTCGATGAAATCGGGACGATTTCGTCCCGACGTCGTCGACGGCCTAAAAATGGCCGCAATGCCCCAAACAATCAAAATTTAAAACAAAAAATTGCACAAATTAAATTCAAACCTAATTTACTAGGATTAGATCCTTACCCGTAGCCCACGTCGGACCTCTGTCGATCGGTGTGCTGTCTCCACCATTTTTTGTCTGTAGAGCTCTAAAAACAATAACAATGAACAATAACAATGAATTAGGGTTTTACCCTATTTTTTTAAATTTTATTTAAAAACAACAACATTTTTTAAATTTTTGCTTTTTCACATTTTTACCTCAAACGTTCGATTTGGGTAAAAACACGGAGGGGGCACCATAGTCAGTAGTCGTACGATTCGACCAAGAATCGTCGTCTAAAAAATTGAGTACATTTTTGCTTTCTCGTAAAATGGGAAGAACTCATCTTTAACGCATTTTCTTTGGAAAATTTTGCTAAAGAGGGGGCAAAATGTAGCACCCTAAAATTGGCACAATTAAACCTTAGTAAAAAGATAAAAATTCAAATTTTAACCTCAAACCGCTCGCAAACCGCCTGTTACCCGCTTTCCTTGTTTTCCATGCCATTTTTAGGATTTTTTTTTACCGTTGGACCATATCGTCGCAGATTAGACGAAATCATCCCAGATCTGATGAATTCGTCTGGAACAGAACGTCCAGACGATTTCGTCCCAAAACCAAATTTTCATACTTAGCTTCTGTTCCAACAACCTCTCTAACCTGGGCAGAAAGCGTGTCTGCACAGTTAGAGTCTCCCCCATTGGAGATCTCCCAAATTGGGATGATCTCCAACCTCCTAACCTCTCCCTAATCCTATATAAACTGGGATTTTTCCAGTTTATCCCCCTGACTGAACCCCCTGAACCCCCTGACTCTTTGCCTGAAACTCTGCTTAAACCCCCTGAACTTCCACGCACCTCAGAGCATCCTCACACCATTATTTGCATTATTTATTTCATGTTTTCTTGCAAGAACTTTACTATTTTTCAGTCGAAGCTAGCTCGGATCGTCTCAAGCGATTCCAGGCGATTTTGGATGATCCTGTCGAGAAGCGCAGATGATCTCGTACGATTGGAGGTGATCCCGACTGTAGTCCAGATTGGGGGCAATCAGAGTCCAGAGTTTGCATCTCTTTATTGTTTTCTACATTTCTTTATACATTATTTTAGTTATTATATTTATGCATCTTGGATTTCACCTCATTTAGTATAACCGCATGATAAAGTTAAAATCAATCATTAAATCTACTGCATTTCTCTTATTTGTTATTTGAATTTATTATTTAGGCCTGTTTGCTGTTATTTCTATCATTCTCCTTTGCTTTTGCAGTTGCATCTTTGGTATTTTGTATCTATTCCTGTGATTGCAGGTTTCTGATGAATTCGTCAGATTGACGACGATCTCGTCTGATCTCAGATGATTACATACGAGTTGAGACGATCTGGACTGCTACAAAACTTAGAATCTTCATCAGACATCCGAAATCAGGTATGTACTATTCTAGTTAGCATATTCTCTATGTTTAGCATTCATTCCTATTTTCTGTATTCATCTAAATCAGTATTGGCATATAGAATAGTTTAGATTCATCTTGGCCAAACCTAGGAATTGAATGATTAAAGTACAAAATGAACACATCAAACCCACTATCAACCTAGGTGTGGAAACTGCCACTCAAAATTTTCCTGGTGAACCCACCATCCATCAAAAATTCACCCTTATACTCCTCCCCCAAGAGGCGAGACCTTCAAAGGGCCTCTCAGTCCGAGGTATTGTCCCATCCTTCTCACATCCCCCTTTCGGGCACGGATCCTATAGCCTGAAGGTAAGGATGTGAAAAATTTGGAGTGATACACTTCCACATCCACTCCCACATACTATTCCATATCCACTTCTGCATCCACTCCCACATCATCCTAAGTTATGGTCCACCTTACTAATCCTGGTATTAGTAACTATGTGGTCCAATATATCACCATCATACCACTTAATATCCAAAATACTAGGGATTATGGTTTCTCATGTGATCCACCCTTATCCATAGGAGTGGTGTACAACATGGCTTCAATATCCAATAGCATAAATTTTATGTATGGGGGGTTGATTCATTGTCCAATCCATATTTCCAAGATGAACCCAAGCAACCAAAACCTACTAACATACAACACATGTCGGGTTTTCTATCTTAGTATTTTCATCGAGTCAATTGACAAGGTTATGGCCTATGCTGACATGAATAGAGAATGCATGAAATAATTGATACCTCATATAGAGGAGCACATGATCATTCAGGTTTAGGCTATAATTTTAATTCTTCCACCTATTCTTTTGAACAAGATTTTCAAAATGTTCATTTGAATTTAGAAGAATAAATCCATCACCCTGATGACTTTGAAGAATAAATCTATTAATAGTTTGATGTTATATAGATAACTTCCAATGAATCTAATGAGGAATCAACACCCATAATTCCATTCATTAAATAGGATTAATTTTATCTCAGAATTTTCCCCATCCATCAGTCCATATTTCACTTGTTTCTTCCACATGAGTGAGCCCAACCAACTGGTGAACCACCTCCACTTCATTGATCCACCTCATCATATATTTTTATTGTAATATATGTACATAAAAGAAAAAAATTCCAAATTTCAAAAACACAAAATTCAATAATTCTAAAAATTCTATAAAAAATCTTTGCATTGCATGTGCATGGCTTTTTGCCTATTGCATTTATTTGTTTTGCTTGCTACTATCCATCCATATAGGTTTGTTAGTATAGGGGGATTAGAAGAGCCCAAACCACTTAACATAATCCACTTGAGAGCATTCTATGATTAATGTGATATATATATACACAAAAATAACATTGCATTTTACACATCACATTTTACATATTGCATTGCATACATTAAATTTCACAAATTACATTTCACAAGTTGAATTTTACACTTTGCATTTCACACATTGCATTGCATAAATTTTATTTCACAAATGGTATTTCATACATTGCATTCACAACCATCTCATTTCATATTAGGGATAATTTATTCAGTACATATATTAATTGGTCCAATAAAATCATGTTGCCTTAATCAAGGGTACCTTCACATCATCATCCATTTCATTACACCATTCCATAAAGTCCAATTATCATTTATAAATCAGATTTTCAAAATCCCTAGGTGTTTTCGATCACTCAACCACTCCTAGTGTTTCTAGCAACCTCCAATACATGTAGATTTTTCTTTAGGACCAAGAAACATTTTCACTAAGAAAATATTGAGTTCTGGTAATTGAATTTAACACTCTTGAACAAAACACAATCACACATCTTAAAAACATCTTGGGTCAAAGAGGAATAAAACCATAATTGGGTTGAACCTCGAAGCGAAAAGGTTATTCCTTGCTTGTACCATTATGCACATAGTCCAAAAATAAAAAATAGTGGTCTTAAACACTATCAGAATTACTTCTAAATACAAGAATGAGTATTAAGGATAGGGTAAAATTATTGTCACACTTTGGTTGAGAATACGATTCCCCAAAGCTCTAAATATTTTACATACCACACACCATAGATCCTCAAGTTGTAAGGATAGAACTATATTTCTAGTCAGATGGTTAGGTAGTTTGAATCTCTAAAGCTTAGAGATAAGATTCTTGGACTATGAATCTAATCTCCACTGGGGCTATAGATGCTTGATTGGCAATGGAGTATGCTCATGTGTGGCGATGCATCTCTCTTGAAGAGATATTTGATCGCACATGCAGACAAGCTAGCTTATTTATTTTCTCAATAACATCTTCATCTCAAGTTAACTCAAGATAGGTTAATAAAATCATGTGCACACACATTGGTTCTTGATTGCCTCGATTCATTACCTACTCATAATCTGGTAAATGAATTCACTGCACACACATTTGGTCTTAGAGAAATTAGACAACATTTAGTGATTTTGTTTGATATCACTAGTAGGTCTGAGTCTCTACAAAAACATATTAATTTTCCATGTCAAAATACACATCTTCTTCCATATCAACATCCATATCTTCCATATTAACATCAATATCATTACATGAGTCTTCCATTTTACATACCACCAGTTTGGTACCCCTGATTAAAAAACAATGTGTAGCGACCCCGAGGAAGCGGGTGCACCATCCACTCACTCTATTTGTTATTATTATTAACATTTAACATATATTAAATGAAAATTCATAAAATAAAGGCATAACTAAAGTACGAAGAAATAAACGAATGAATTATTTGTATTGATATTTCCAAGATCCAATTACATATAATTCCCTCTAGGGGATACCCTTCATTTGATACATGATTTTACACAAAGAGGGTAGCAGATGTATAAAATATCCCCTAGCAAGGGGTGATGCACCTTTATAGGCTTCTTGATGATGCACACGAAACTATATGAAAGCTTATAGATGCCTCCTTCTCCAGGTTTGATTCCTAGAGGGATCTTCTTGCTTTCATATGTTTGTGGATTCATTCGATGAACTTGTAGCCCTGAAATCAATGAAACAAAAACACACACTTAGATGTCTGAGATTGCCTCCCCATATGAGGTTGTTAGTGATGAATAAGCTTAATGGAAATAAATGCAATGAAACTAGTACTATGAACTCAAATAACTTAAATAAAGCTTATGCTAATGAAAATAAGGAGAAAGCAGAAAAAAAGAAACTATCACCTAAACCCTAGACTAGGTTGTGGGCCACTATCCAGGATAGCGACCGCTAAGGTGAAATATCTCTATTGATCCAAAGGCTATGGGCTCAATTCTGCTACTAATGTTAAAATGATTACCTTATGTGTTCAAATTTGCCCTCCAATCCAATAGGGCTTTGCTAAAATAATCGATCTCCAAGGGAAGCTCTCCAAGTATCTTAGAATATCTCCTCAATGATCCAACCTGTTCAAAATTTTGATGTGTGATGTTCTCTCTCCCTTTGATTGATAAAATAAGGTCCTATAGTGCTTTTAGGTTTACTCATTATAAAGTGTTTGAAGCCCTAGGTCAATGTTCAAACCCTAGGATTGAATCCCTCATGTGCACTTGATTTCATCATGATAATTTTAGCTTTTGCATACCCTTGAGGGGCAGTTAACTGATGTCTAAATTTGGACTTGAGTCTTTTATGTAGACTGGCTGTGAGGAGAAATGCAAATTTATCCTCGCTCTTCCTTATTGCATGCAAACTACCACTTCCACCCGAGATTAGGTTGGATGGACAGAAAAATGCATTTAAATTTTAGTCACTATCATTTGTAGTGGATAAGTTTTGGCTGCTCTGAGCTACAGCAGCCAGAATCCAATGCTCTGGTCTACAGCAGCCAGGCTTGTATGGGCTAAAAATACTCCAAATGAGTGGTAAAAACTACTTTTAACACTTGGAAGGTCCCAAGGTTTAGTCACATGACCTATGAGTGTGCCTATGTGAGTAGTATCCTAAAAATGACATGTTCTAGGTGTCTACAGATGCCTTTTTTTGTGATGCACTGAGTGAAAGACACAACGCGAAGCAAAAAAATAGACTGCTATGTTTACAGGGTGTATGATGATCATTGATCTGATCAATGCTCGATGGCCCAATCATGCAAGATGGCATGCATCTTTGAATCATTGCTTCAACCTGATTGAAAGGTTAATTTAGCATAGGGCTTGCACATGTCCACTTGCACTCATTCCTCAAACACAATTGGGTAGCTTAAGTCACTACAATGTGATTCGACCAGAGGAGAGATACAAATTGAAAATGTCATATTTTTTTATGAAACCAGCAAACGATAAAAAGTTTTGTAAGAGTTGAGTGCAATGATTTGTAGGATTTACACAATTTTGATATGATCAAGTGATCTTTGGTTGACTTTGATTATGATTATTTTAATATTTGAACTATCCCCTCACAAAAATGAATTGGTGAGGGAAAGGCAATGAATGAAACAAGTTGCTTGACCACTTTGACTAGATTTGGTTCCTTTCTAGTTGTTTGTTCTTTTAATGGGAAAACCCCCATCCAAGTGTGATTTCAATTGTTTATGATGATAATTCATCCCTATCCCAAGGAGTGGTCTGACCACAAATAGACTTCTTAGGGAGTTAGGACAAGTGATTCTACTTATGCTTGTACTACATCACTTGGCTCAGTGTTTTTGGTGTCATAGGAGAATTAGGATGATTCCATCATACCCGTGGAGCAATCCGATCATCTTGGTCTTTTTTGGGGTTGAGGTGATGCATCGTAATTCTAAAATGAATAATTTACCCCAAGTAGCTCTATGGTAACTTACTCATATCACCAAGTTGCATGGAGTGCAAATCACTACAACCATTGAGTTGATAGAGTAAGTAACTGAATACAAAGCTTACTTGAGATTTGTTTTTATGTGATTTTTTTTTGTTTTTTTTATCGTTTTGATGATCAGGGACCATCAAAATGTGTTTATTTGATTTTTTTACTATTCCTCCTGGAAGGAATATGTTTAGTTTTCTTTGTGTCTCTAGTCGCTATAAGGTCTAGTGGCCACTAAATCCTTGCTTGTGGCTGCTCTCACCCTAAGCTACCATAAAGTTTGGGCCACTGACATCAGCAACAACCAAAGTGTTACTTGAGGAGTACAAAAAGGAATCTAGGGTTTTGACTTTTCATTTTACAGTTATCATTTTGCTTTCCAGAGCTCTAATGAGAAAGTGACATTTATGTCTAAAAGTGTTGTTGTGTTGGAGACTATGGCTGCATGGGGAGAGACATCTGCAAGTAGAGGAGCTGGAGGTTCTCGGGTATTCTCTCAAACCTTGACCCTACTTTCTCTTTTTTTGGGTAAAATTGAACCTTACTAATTAACTGGTAAATGAACCTCACTAAACTTGTTGGCAATGAACTGAATCCATAGCTAGGTTTAGATTTTATTTTGCTCTTGTGGGCTTACCCCTATTTGTTAATTTTTCATTTTTTTTGTCATTTTCGGCCTAGGACACACATGTATGCAGTGTCACCTGTCGGTCACTATTGCTCAAAGTAGCCAACTCAGCCTATGGTTTTGCCACTATCACTCAGAGCGGACAGATTCGAATCCTAACGATCAAAAATTTAATTGTTGGGGTTCGGCTGCTACTGTCCTAAATGGCCAGTTTCTAGCCACTGTAGGCGTCAGCGGCAAAATACCTTAGTTAAATTTTTACAATTTTTTGAATTTTTGCAAGGTGCTTGTACTGATTTTTCTAAAATTTTGAACTGCTTCCTTGCACTATGTTGCATTATTAGGTGTATTTATTTCTCTTTTGCTCAGAATTAGTATAGTTTATCATTATGGCGATTATTTTTCATGTTTTATTTTTGATTCATGCCTTAGATGCATTGTAGTTATACCTTTGATTTTTGCTCTTTGATTCTCACTGCTCAAGCTTGGGACTCGAAACTTCTTAATGACCATATCCCACTCCTTGATTCTACAAACTGGGCCTGTTTTAAGGCTCATAGCCTCTAGTATGTCATTTAGCTACCCCAGATCATGTCAAACTAGGCCTACCTTACTGCCCTAGTTCATCGATGGGACCCCAAGATGAATACTTTCCATCTTCCTACCGGTGAGATGACTATCACACCGGAGGATGTATATAGGATTTTTCGAATCCCTTTGATGGAGTGGCCATCGTCTCTTTGGCCACCAATGATCGTGATGCAATTATTTCCAAGGTGTTCGACGATCATGCAATGGCTGTATTTGAGGACACCAAGTTTGATGGTGTTTCTATCATACATTGGTACAAGGAGCACATCTTCACAGAGAGGCATGCAGTATTGCTAATGGTCATCAAAAACATTCTCATCTTGGACTACTCAGGTTTGAGGTTCTCATAGAACCTCCTTGTGATGGTTTAGGATTTGATGGATAGCAAGCGGGTGATTATCTATGCATGGGGTAGGTCTCTATTAGCACAATGTTATGACAAGCTATATCACATCCATCTATGGGGTCGTGTCAGCATTGGTTGCAGCTTGCTCCTCCAGGTCTAGGGATGGGAGCATATCAATGTGGATCATCCCAGAGGACTCCCTGCTAAGATCACAATTATTGATGCTAGGATGTAGTGCTATGCTACTAGGTGGGATTGAGAGCACAAGGAGCACAATATCTACCCTCATGCACGGGAGCTCTCCCACTATACTACTACTTTTACTGGGTTGTAGGTCAGAGCCATCATGTGGCACCCATATTATGAGTGCCTAGCTTGGGATGATCCACCCAGCTTTATAGTTAGGACATGGCATGAGCGGTGGCTCATTGGCCATAAGGTTGGCATCAGGGAGTATTTATTCTACTCTCGAGTTCTTCGTCAGTATGATTTAAAAAAGGATATGCCACTTGTCCCATTCTTGTACAGGCATATTGAAGCAGAGAGATACATTCCTCCCCCACATATCATAGAGTTGGCTAATGAGGAGGATGCCCTAGAAGTTGACCCATGAGTTATTGGGGGAGTCACAGATGTATTTGCACAGTGGTGGGGTGATTGGATGTGACATGGTGATGGAAGTATGGACCATGAGGATGATGGCAAATATGGGGCAGATCCAGTAGGGTGCAGAGTCCGAGCTAGGACTGAGGTATGGGCCCATCTAGCAAAGTAGGTGGTAGTGGAGTAGCAGGAGGCTCTTGAGGAGGAGGATGAGGAGCTAGATGTCGAGGGGAGATATTCTTCTCTAAGGGCACAGTTGCATGATGTAGAGGCTGAGCTCTAGTTGGCCAATATCTGAGTTCAATAGTGTGATGCTATCATCATCCAATAGAATGCTACTATAGTATAGTGGGATGCTACTATAGAGCAGCTCACTACTCAGATATAGGCTCTACAGGCTGTTATTGGGGATGATGCTCCTAGGATGCAGGTGATAGTTGATCCTTCCACACATCGAGGTTCTATAGGGATAGATCTAGGGGTAGAGATCAAGCAGATGTAGGGCTTCCTAGATGAGTACGAGGCAATGATTATTGGTCATGTTGGCCATATTGCTTCTCTCAAGATGCAGATCAAGAGCCTAGGAGCCACTCCTAGGGATAGGACAGGTGTAGGTGGATCACAGGCTAGTGGGTGCTCTACCTCAAGGTAGTATTTCATCCAGCCTAGCCAAAGTACCCAGACTTGCATAAAGAGGCCAACATGCTCACACCATTCCACCCGATATCCATACATAGGGAGTGGTGCTGTAGGGGGCACAGGTCTAGTATTTGATTGATGATGTTGTAGGATTTTATTTTTGAGGTCAGCTGACCTATTATGAATGTAGCCTTTGAGTAATTTTGTATATCCATGCACTTTTGAGATACACATTTTGAGACACCTTTTGAGACACACATATTTATATGAGACTTTACATTATTTTTCATTATGTGTATCATTATTTTGCTTATGTTTTTGTTTTATTTATGAGATACGATGATGGCATTATAATGAGTTGATGTATGTGTTAGATGATAGATGATACTTATGATGATATGGATTTGATATAGATGCTTGTGTGTGTTTATGTAAATGATTTTTTTTTGACGATTGTGAAATGATGTGATGTATCATGAGTTGATTTGATGATGGATTTATGATTCTATGTATGGGTGAATGCAACGATGTGATCTTATATATGGATGGATGATTTATGACATTGTGTTTATATGGATGCAATATTTTTGTTAGATACATGTTTAATTTTTATTTAATTGTATGCATCTAACTTATGCTATGATATGGTAAATGCAATGTGTCATGCACTGTTTACATGATGCTCAATCTAACATGAATGAACCTATATGCTTTAATTACTTAAAACATAAGGAATGCATATGATATGTTTTCAATAATTTAAATGGATGATACCATAGAAAGTATAACAATCATGAATGTAAATAATAATTCTTATCACAAAAACTAATTATTTGGGCATTCATATGTGAAATGGATTGGTGTGTATGTATGTAATTTCTTGATAAAGCTTATGTTATTTAAAAGGTTCAAAATAGTCAGTGGCCATGTAGATATTATTTCTAACATCTATCTGGTATCTAGCCTACTTTGTTTATACCCCTTAATTTATAAAAATTTTGAAAATAAAACTGATGATGTGATGAATGATATGACTTGTTGCTATGTAGGAATTTTGAGGCTTTTCCTAGGACTCAAACACTCTAGTTATTCTATCAATATTTGCGTATTGACCACACTAGACTTTTGAAGAAGCAAAGCTTTCATCATCGACATATGGATTCATTATCCTTGTGTGTGCAAATGAATATATTTGGATAGAACTCAAGCATTTCCTTCGATGTCATGCGGGATTATTTCAACCCATTGCTAAGATCATGGATCCTCAATTGTTCATATTATCCTGTGTTGGACTTAGTTGGATTATACCACTAGGTGGCTTTGGGTTACTTAAAGCTAGCTCATCCACATGCAAACATTGGTCTACACAAATGCAAAATGCTATTGTGATAGACATATCGTCATGCGTAAGGATACCACCATTTCTAGGTATGGCTATACACCAAACTTGTAATGGGGATCACCTTCCGGTTTTGTGCAATGCTGAGAATTCCAGGGATTCAAGTTCCATTCCCTTTTTTTCTTCATTTCATTTGGGATACTTGCTCATACTTAGTTACGAAAATCACTGTTTATTTTTGACTGATTATTTTCTTTTTCTTTTCTCTTGTGCAAGGGATTTATGTAAGGATGAAATTCACTTGTTTGTTTTGACTTTGATTGTTGCTTGATTTTAGGATTTTGAATTATGATTTTGGAAACTAGAATTTTGAATTTGTGCTTTGTTTTGAGATTTTTAATTGTTTTTAATGAAAGCAAGGAATTTATGTAGTGATGATAATCACTCATTTCTAGGTAGGGTAGAACTTGTCCTTTTGCCAATTCTTAGCACCTTTGAATCGGTCACACAAGGGGATAAGCAAGGAAGATCCTTTTCTCTTAAGGTAACCTAGACCACTTTATACAACTTTCATCTTTCCTTTGTATCAACTAGGATTTTAGTGTTTTTCAATTAGTGATAGGATCCTAAATATCTGAGGCATTCATGACTAGACCTTACTCTCTACTAATCAAGATGGATTTTCATGAAAATTGATAAGACCACTAGATATGGTTGAATGACTAGAAAATATTATCCTATTCCTTATAGCAACATGACATGGTTGTGTTGAAAAGCACAGTTACACACATGGATGTATGGATGAAGGTGGACTTGTGTATTTGCGATTGTGATACAAACTGTGGCATCGTTTGTAAGAGTGTGATCATAATATATGCAGATGCAATGGATATGCATGTTTAATGTAATGCAACTATATGGGTATAGATGTGGGATGCAACTATTTTTGTATTTTTTATTTTTACATTGTTTTTGTATTTTTGACCAAGCAGTGTGAAGATACCCTTGGAGCATTTTGAATTGAATTTTGACCAAGCGATGTGAATATACCCTTGGAGATTTTTGAATTAAATTTTGACCAAGCGGTGTGAATATACCCTTGGAGATTTTTGAATTACATTTTGACCAAGCGGTGTGAACATACCCTTGGAGCTTTTTGAATTAAATTTTGACCAAGCGGTGTGAATATACCTTTGGAGCTTTTTGAATTGAATTTTGACCAAGCGGTGTGAACATACCCTTGGAGCTTTTTGAATTAAATTTTGACCAAGTGATGTGAATATACCCTTGGAGCTTTTTGAATTAAATTTTGACCAAGCGGTGTGAATATACCCTTGGAGCATTTTGAATTGAATTTTGACCAAGCGATGTGAAGATACCCTTGGAGCATTTTTTAATTGAATTTTGACCAAGCGGTGTGAATATACCCTTGGAGCATTTTTGAATTGAATTTTGACCAAGCGGTGTGAACATACCCTTGGAAATTTTTGAATTAAATTTTGACCAAGTGGTGTGAACATACCCTTGGAGCTTTTTGAATTAAATTTTGACCAAGCGGTGTGAACATATCCTTGGAGATATTTGAATTAAATTTTTACCAAGTGTTGTGAATATACCCTTGGAGATTTTGAATTAAATTTTGACCAAGCAGTGTGAATATACCCTTGAATATTTTTGAATTAAATGTTGACCAAGCGGTATGAACATACCCTTGAAGCTTTTTTTAATTGAATTTTGACCAAGCGGTGTGAACATACCTGTTGAGTGGTGTTTTCACCCAGTTGTTAAAGCACACTCTCCGGTAGGATCTGAGTCCCAAAATCCTCTGCTTGCAAAGAAATTATAACAAAGTAATTTCTCCAAGGTTCCTATTATGTTGGTTCTTTAACACCAATGATGCTGTTCAATGTAAATGCTGGGAATACCTTAGGGTTGCAAGTGGATGTTAACAAGGGGCACTGTAGTTTACTTTAATTTGGATTTGCAATGGACTCAACGAGCTTTAATTGGATTTTTAGTTATTTATTTAAATGATCTGTAATTAAAATGCAGAAAATAAATAAGGGTTTGAAAATAAAATAAATGCAAATGAAGATGCAACTAAACTACATCCAGAATGTTGCCATCAATTCGATGAAACCGAAGATAATGAGGTTTTTGCATGCAACCTAACCTATTGAACCTGCAAATTCGCACAATCCAGATAAGCTAGGTGCGGGTTTCTAGGGTTTTACTGTAATTTCAGATTTTAGGCGTTCGCATGAAGCAACCAAGAGAACTCGCATTAAACTCCATATATAAACCTAGAAATCCGAAAGGGAAAGATAAAACATTAAATCATGCATGCAGAAATGACTCCTTTCTCATCAATGAGATGCCAACTCTCTGTATTTCTGTATTAAATGGTATATCAATTACAATTACAGAATGTTCCAGGTATAACAAATCTAGAACAAATGAAGGAAATTGCTCCAAGTGCAGGCCCAGAATGGCATGCAGCCCTTGTCTCTGCAACTCTGCTAGCAGCAATTTCCAACCCCTGTTCAATCTGCGCTTCCAAGTTTTATACTATCTGGCACGGCTCTTCGGTTCACCTGCGTCGCTTCGTTTCACCTTCCAGAATGCGTCCTTTCAAATTCTTGCCTTTTCGATGCTTTCACTTCATGCTTGATGCCGAAACGTTTGAAATCTGCTACTGCATGTAACGCCTCTGCAACTCCGACACCTGTATGCCATGTGTCTCACGCTTTTACGCCTTCTGTAACGTCCTCCTGAAAATCATGACAAAAAATAGCATGCAGCCTGTTCACCTTCCTGGCCGTGAAAACGCGACATGTCACAAAATCGTGACATGTCGCGATATCGTGACGCTTTCTTGTCCATACATTCTCCGCACCGTGTGATTTCATCCCCACGACACCCGGAACCTCATTTCGATGCTTTTCTACTTCGGGCACCTTTGCTGCATGTTGTCACGATTTCACGACATTTTTATGCCTCGGACTCTTTTGCTTGATTCTATCATGATTTCGTGACTTTTTCATCCGTACTGCTTGGGCTTCAACCTGTCACGATTTCACGATGCTTTTGTCTTGTGTGCATGCTTTCCAAAAGTTGCACGATTTCAGACCATTTTCACTTCCGTACATTCTCGGCCAACTTTGTAGCGATTTCGTGACGCTTTTCACTTCATGCCTTCTTCGCTACTTTATGTCACGATTTCACGACCATTTCGCGCTTCATGCCTTCTACACGCGATATCACCATCGTTTTCACCTTCCGACACCTTTACCTCTTCATCCAGTCACGATATCGCGACGTTTTCCACTTTGTCGTTTGCCGTTTGACCCATGATTTTGCGACTGTCACGATATCGCTACGCCTTTCCATTTTGCCTTTCTCTCTCCTCTCTCGGCTACGATGGAGCAACATGTCGCGATTTCGTGACACTTTCTATTTTTCGGCAGCGATGGCGTGATAGGTCACGATTTCGCGACATGTCGCGATTTCGTGACACTTTCTACACTTGTGCATTTTTTCCCCTTTTCTTCATTTTTAGCATCTGGGTCACTGAGATTTTCTCTAAAAGCCTGCAAAAAAGGTGGGTCCCCAATTTTGGGGTGTGTTGTGGATCAGCCACAACAAATGGCGACTCTGCTGTCAAATGCTCTTGAGCATTTTAGTGAGAACCCAACCTGAAACATATACAAACTCAAAAATATGTGTTAACACATAAGCAATAAAAACAAATGCCCAAAGATCAGAAGTACATGAATCATTAGAATCATCAAGTATTAGCTCAGTGTGTGCAATGAATTTCTTTCCCTATCATTTGAAATTGATCAACATTCCATTGTCAATTTTGCATGAATGCATATATGAGATTGTGAATGATTTGTGTAACCTAATGAATATGCTAGGAGATCTTGCTTTTATAAAAGGCATAGTCCTTCTTCTAGTATCATGTACAAACATTCAAGATTGCCAAACCCTCTTAGGATCCACTAATTAATTACCTTATTATATCCCAAAGTTGGTTATGAGTCCCTACTATCTTGAACCCATGTGCAAGTGAATGTGAAATCAGAACTTTGGGGAATCAGACTCCCAACCAACCGAGATGAGAGTTTAACCCTATCCTTACTATTCTGATTTAGAGTTCATTACCTCACTTTGAGCAAAATAATTAAACCAATTATGGAAGAAATGGTCATGCTAGTCTAACCCTTTGGACAATCAGTGGTCTTGTTTTTTAGACAAGACATGTTGCCATGCATGGGCATATCTAACCCCACAATCCAAAACTTATCTTCATTTCTTTGGACCTTGGGGATGACTACCCATCCTTTGCGAGAGGACAAGTAGTACGATCCTTCCAATCCAATATAAAGATGAGATGGGAAAAATTTATTTTTTACTTCTTGGACCTTAGGGATGACTACCCATCCTTGCTAGGGACATGTAGTACGATCCTTCCAATCCAAACTTTAGATGTAAATGGAAAATATTAATTTTGTTGCTTAGACCTTGGGGATGACTACCCATCCTTTGCGAGAGGACAAGTAGTACGATCCTTCCAATCCAAGATTTATTATGAAATGAGACATAAGAGCTTTGGGGAATCGGATTCTCAACCTAAGCGAGATGAGAATTTATGCCCTATCCTTACTACTCCATGTAGGTCAAATCAAAGCTTTGGGGAATTGGATCCTCAACCTAAGTTCGATGAGGATTTAACCCTATCCTTACTACTATGATTTTAGGCTTTAAGCTCTATGGAAGTGGTCAAAACCACTTGTTTTAAGGATCATGTTGCATAATAGGATAGACATGAAAAACTTCTTTCGCCCAACCTTTTCTTCCAAGTTAGGTTTTGATCATTTTGCTCAAGATCCTTTTTAATGTATGAGACGTGCTTGGTTCTAGATATCTCAAGACTCAGTTTCCAACCTTAGGATTCTTCTTACATTTATGTTATAACACAACCCTAAGAGGATTTGACATACTTTAATGATTTGTACCTAAGATGCATATGCAACTAAGATGGAATGTATATGTAAAGTGAGATGTAACATGAATGCATTATCTCTTGAATTGCAAATGAAATGATTTGTCATGCAAAACTGACTCTTTCATGCATCACAAAATCAAACAATATAACTTAAGATGTTTGTGTTACTTGTGGAGCTTTTACAGGACAATTCCAATATTTCATATTCTCCTAACCTTAAGCATAAGTTGACATCTCAATTTTTTATTATATATATATTTTTATTTTTTTTTTATTTTTTTATTATTTTTTTTATTTTTATTTTTTATCAAAATAAACAAAACATGTCAATTGAAATCAAATCCACAACCAAAATCCTAGCTAGACTAACAATCCTAAACAATAAAAACAAAATCTGAAAATCCCCACCAAAACCGAAAGAATAATATCAAAATCTCACAACCTAAGGGCTAAAATAATGCTTTAAAATCTGCCCATTAACCGGTAGCATAAAATCTCTCCCTTCTAAAGTTTTTAGCTCTGAAGGTATTCTTCCCAAGAATCTTCGAAATCTGATATGGGCCTAACCAAAGACAATCAAACTTTTGATGATTCCCTTTTTCCTCATGTCTTTTGTCCCATAGTAATACCAAATCTGAAATTCTGAATGACTTAACTTTGGCCCTTCTATCAAACCATCTTTTGATAACTTCCTGGTGTTTATTCATGTGATTCATGGCTTCTTCTCTCTTTTCATCAAGGTGCAGCAAATGACTTAACCTGGCTTCAACTTGATCATCTGTCCCCAAGTACTCTTGTATGAAATGTAAGGTCTGCAACTTCAAATTTGCAGGAAATATCGGGTCTTGCCCATAGACCAAATGATAGGGAGTATTCCCTATGGATTCTTTCACTCTGGTCCTATCTGCCCAAAGGGCAAACTTCAATTGGCTGTGCCAGTCCCGAGGGTTCTTTTCCAGCAACTTCTTAATGGTATTCAACAAATTCTTATTTGAAGATTCGGCCAACCCATTTCCTTGAGGATAATAATTGGATGCAAATTTTAAGCTCACTTTGTTATCATATGCCCAATCTGCAAATTGTGTAGAAATAAAAGCTTTACCATTGTCACTGACAATAGAATCGGGCATTCCAAATCTTGTTATAATATGGTCCTCAAGGAATTTAATTACAACGTATGTGGTGGCATGTTTAGTAGGAATCACTTTTGTCCACCTTGTACAGTAATCTGTAGCTGTCAATATGAATTTATGGGAATCAGAAGAATTTGGGTTAATAACCCCAATGAAATCTAGTCCCCACTGTGCAAATGGTCTCATTTCAACTACAGGTTGTAACGGCATGGCTGCATTTCTTTCTCTATTGGCAGCCACTTGACAGATATGACAAGATCGTACATGGGCATGTGCATCTTTGAAAATATGTGGCCAGTAGTATCCTGCTCTCAGGATTTGATGCGTTGTAGCATTTGCTGCACCATGACCGGTTCCATGTTTCCCGTGAAATTCCTGCAACACCACTGGCGGCTTCTTCTTTGTTCAGGCACCTCAGGTAGATCCCTTCATGATTCTTCCTGTAAAGAACACCATATTTCATCAGATAATTTGTAGACTTAAGCCTTAAAGCTCTTCTCTGGGTTGAATTCAGATTAGAAGGACACTTACCATTCAATAAAAATTGCACAATATCAACATACCAGTCATCCTTAGCAATGTATTATGTATTCGAGTATTGGCATGTTATTTGCGGATTATTTTCTGCGATCACCTTCGCCAGTCCCTGTCCTCGAACTAGTTTCATAGGTTGGATTTCGAGATCAAATTCTTGGATGGTGGAAATCCATTTCCCTCTTTTCTCACCTAGTTCATTTTGTAAAAACATGGTCTTAACAGTAGAGTCAGGCACGATGGCAATAACTCTGCTGTGCACAATGTAATGCCTAAATTTTTTCACCGTTTTAAAAAGTGCGTACATTTGCTTATCAAGGATTGAATACCTTAATTGAGCATCTTTCAGGGGGCACTTAAAAATGCTATGGGTTTTTCTGCACTATCCTCGCCTTTTTGGGTTAAGACACTCGCAAAAGAGTGTTATGATGCAAAAGCATAAATATAGAAAGGCTTGGAGTAGTCTGGACTTATGAGGACAGGGGCTATGGAAATGGCATCTTTGATGTTACGGAAGGCCACTCTACTTTCCTCGTTCCATTTTACATCCACATCTTTCTTGAGCATCTTGTTCGAGAGGTTTGGCTATCTCGGCAAAGCTAGAGATAAACTTCCTCACAAAATTAACTTTGCCCAAAGAAAGATCTCAATTCTTTTTTACTACTCGGGAGAGGTAAGTTTTGGATAGCTTGTATCCTTTATGGGTCGATGGATATGCCCTCTTTTGAAATGATGTGACCAAGCAATTTTCCTTCTGTTACTCCGAAAATGCACTTTTTGGGATTTAAGGAAATTCCATGTTCTCTGCATCTTTGAAGCACTTTCTTTAAATCTTTGACATGGTCCTCTCTCTTCTTCGAGAAAACTGGGATATCATCCACATACACGATGATACATTTGCCTATGAGCCCTTTGAATGCATAATCCATGGCGCGTTGAAAAGTTGCACCAACATTTAACAGTCCGAACGACATTCTCTTATATGCAAATGTCCCCCACTTGGTGGTGAAGGCTATTTTCATCCTGTCATTTGGATGTATAAGAATTTGGTTGTATCCAGAATACCCATCAAGAAAGGACATCATTTCAGATCCATTTACCATTTGTAGAATTTCATCGATTGATGGCAATGGATAATTATCTTTTTGAGAGGCTTTATTAAGATTTCGAAAATCTATGCACAACCTAATCTCTCCACTCTTTTTCTTCTTTGGAACGAGGTTAGCAACCCAGGTTGAGTGCCTAACAGGAAAAATGATTTTTGCTTCCAATAATATTTTGACCTCCCTTTCGATTAAAGGCTCCAATAGCGGGTTAACAACTCGTTGTCTTTGCCTAAAAGGCTTGGAGTCTGGCTTCAAAGGGATGGTATGTGTGATAATGTCTTGGTTGTATGTCTTTAGCTCATTGTAATTCCAAGCAATGCAATCTATGTAATGCTTCAATGCCTGCATTATGTTGCTCCTTTCTTCATCTGTACATGCCTTTGCAATGTACACCTCCTTTGGATTGTCTGCACTCCCTAGATTAATTGAATCACATGCATCTTTGGGGAGTGGGACTCTTTCTCCTTTCTTGGTCTTGCATCCCATGTCGAACATTTTTTCCAATGAAACCACGTCTTTAGGTATTTTGTTGGATTGATACGCAGTTTCAATTTCATTCTCTGTTTCATCTTGCCACCTTTGCTCCTCATCAATCACCTGATTTTCAAAAATACCCGAGTTCGTGACAAATTTGAAAATGTGTCTGTCACTTTCAAAAACCTGGAAATTCTTGACATTATCGGGTATTGATGGACAAGGAACCAATTCAATGGAAAAATTTTTACATCTTTTTATATCAACCGGGTTTAACATGCCCACGATGACTGCAAGAGAGTCTGCTATTCGATTTCCTTTCCTAGAAATAAGGGCTATATTGAATGCATCGAACTCCTCCATGAGGTCCATAACCCTAGTTCTATAAAGGCTTAGTCTCCTGTCACGGCATGTATCTTGTCCTTTGATTTGCTTGACTACCAACTCTAGAATCTCCCAAAACCTTCAAGCATTTAACATGCTTGCTCAATGCTAGACGTAAACCAAAGATCAATGCTTTGTATTCTGCCACATTGTTCGTGCAAGGAAATTGCAGTATGTAAGCAGCTAATAATGGTTTACCTCCTGGACCAGTGAGATCGACTCCAGCTCCTGCTCCCTGTCTAGATTTTGATCCATCGAACCTGAGCAACCATGTGCAATCATTTTCCTCAGAAGAGCCACCATGACAATCTTCCTCTTTAGGCTCTTCAGCAGCTTCCTCAACATCAAGTGCATAAACTCCTAGTTTTGGCTCAGAAAACTGAACTTCATTCGGCTTGTTAAAATTTGTTATAATCTCCTTAAGCCTCGGTTCATTTTCCACTCTGATTTGGTTTGCAATTCCCTTCCATGGTAGCCACATATGTGAGCAGTCTGTTGAAAAATAGCCATTCAGAGTTTTCATCCAATCCCTCGCAAGTAACATTCCATACCTACTTGGGATATTAACCACCAGAATGTCTACAACCTGCTGGACCCTGGGTTCAGAATTCAATTGAATCTTGACATCATATAGAGTCCCTACCACATTTACCTCTGATCTGTCCAGTTGCAGGACTTTGCATTTGGATGAAACAGGTTGCAGACCCAGCATTTGGCATATCTCCGAAGGCATGAGGTTGCTCGTGGCACCTGTGTCCACCAAACAGTTATGCAAATTCTTACCCGCAATTCTCAGAGTCAGTAAGAATGGCGGGACATCCCTTCTCTCCTTTCGCAAAATCAGATGGGACTCAACTCCTTTTCCTTTCCACATTTGATCAGGTGAGTTCAGAGCTTTTATCAACGCCTCCTTTTGGCCAGGCAATCTAGCCGCGTCCAAGAATGAAAGGCTAGATTTGGACTTCTTTAGATCCTCCACTATGTCATAGTTTGGCTTTTTGAATTTGACTGTCTTCTACACGTCATTAGACATTTCTCTTATGAGTGGAGGGGGAGGATTATTATTTGCCTTAGTATCTGGAGGAAGAATAGAATTGTTTGGAGGTGTTGATGAGGTTTTAGGGGCTTTAGATTTACTTCTCAAATGGTATCCATGATTCCCCTTTCTAAAATCTCGAAAAGCTTGCACCTCCTGTTCCAAAATTTCGTCTTCTTCTTCCTCACTCTCACCTTCTTGATGATATACGATTTCCATCACCATAATATTATCATCTTGATGTTGCGATGGACCCTCATTTGATACCAGTTCCAAATCATCAACTTGTGCCTGAAGACAATGAGTGTATCTAGCAATTTCGGGACAATTCCTCTCATTGTGTTCTTTTGTGTTGTGCAACCTGCACCCCCTTTCCCATGCCAAATCTGAAAGATTCAAAAGAGAATTGGATTGGCTAGGTCCTGTAGAAGTATCTAGTTGATTAGCAATGGGAGCGGGAACTCCCCCATTGTTTGGCTTAGTGTTCCAGTGCCTCCCTCTATTGTTAAAATTTTGATTTGGGTGAGGGGCATGGGACTCATACTTCTCGTTGTTGAACCCTGTCATTGCTCAGTTTATGAACTAATTTCTTGAGCTCTTCGACTTCTGAATAAATCTCCTTCGGTGGAATCACATTGTTGTTAACCCCCGTTGGATTCGCATAATTGATGGGGTCTTGATTCAACACTTGGGTCGGGTTCTGAGGAATTTGATTCCCGTATGGATTGACACTTTGAATCGGGGTTGGATTTGGAAAAGGAACTATGGCCTGAGGATTGACTTGGCTAGTTCCTTGCATAGTTGATTGACTATTCTGCAAAAATGCGGGGACCGGTGGAATGGATGTGATTGGTTGGATTGGAATGGGTGCATATGTCGAGGCTGGTGGATACGGCTGCTGATATGGGAAGGCGTTCATGCTTGGCACTTGAGGTGCCATGATTTGATTTGCCAAGGGAGCTTGACCATATGGAGCATACTGTCCCATCATAGGCATCTGGGTAAACCCGTAGCCTTGTGGTGTCATTTGTTGCTCGATAGTCATGGCTTCATTATAGGCCAAAGCCAGCGTGGTGACTTGAGGATTGCGTCTTGCAAACATGGCTGTCATGGGGTCCAATGCCCCAAAATATATCTGCAAAGCCACTGCGGGATCGATGGCAAAATGCCTAATTGCTCTATTATAGCACTTTTGGAATCTCTGATTAAACATTATGATCGGTTCCCCTTGGCCCCTTTTGCATGTAATAAACTGATTGTAAATGGTTGCGGGATCCAAGGGTGACCTAAATTGATTAACAAAGGCATTTTCCATTTGTGTCCAAGAAGTGATTGAACCGGTTGGTAAGCATATATACCATTCATATGCTATTGGATCTAAGCTCATGGGGAAAAGTCTGCAGGCCACATCTTCATATTGAACTTGCAGCCTAATTAAAACATCCCTATAGGCTTGGATATGTTCTTCTGCTGTTCTTGGGCCATCTGGTTTGTATTTAGGCAAAAATATTTCAATGTTCTTGGGGATTTCATGGATATCCCCAACAATATTCAAAGGAGTATTGTTAGCTCCATACCAAGGAGCTGCTGGAGCTTGAGCCATTTGACTCAAAATTGATGAAGACAAACCTACAATAGTAGTAGAAATATTACTGACAATAGGAACACTAGTGGCAACTGATATTACGGGCGTAGGTCCACTCGATGTTCCTGGAGAAAACAGGTCTTTTGTGACTGGTGAGCTTACGACTTGCTTGGTTTTATTCTTGGGAGTACCAGTAAGGTCATGAAAAATGGTTTCTCTAGTTGTTTGGGACCTGGTCGCAATACGACGCGGTGGGTCCAGCCTGCCTGATGAAACCCTCGATTATTTCAAAGAAAACCTGCAACAAAAGAAAACAAAAGCTGCAGTTTAGCTGTTTGTGAGTTTTAAAAGATGATTTGAAAATTAAATCAAAAAGATATTATTCATGTATGAAATCAAAAATAAAGTAAACCAATTCGGGCCCTCCTTCTAGCGCCAATCTGTTGAGTGGTGTTTTCACCCAATTGTGAAAGCACACTCTCCGGTAGGATCTGAGTCCCAAAATCCTCTGCTTGCAAAGAAATTATAACAAAGTAATTTCTCCAAGGTTCCTATTATGTTGGTTCTAAAACACCAATGATGCTGTTCAATGTAAATGCAGGGAATACCTTAGGGTTGCAAGTGGATGTTAACAAGGGGCACTGTAGTTTACTTTAATTTGGATTTGCAATGGACTCTGAGCTTTAATGGATTTTCAGTTATTTATTTAAATGACTGTAATTAAAATGCAGAAAATGAAATAAGGGTTTGAAAATAAAATACATGCAAATGAAGATGCAACTAAACTACATCCAGAATGCTGCCATCTTGATTGATAAAACCGAAGATAATGAGGTTTTTGCATGCAACCTAACCTATTGAATCTGCAAATTCGCACAATCCAGATAAGCTAGGTGCGGGTTTCTAGGGTTTTACTGTAATTTCAAATTTTAGGCATTCGCATGAAGCAACCAAGAGCACTTGCATTAAACTTCACCTAAAAGCCTAGAAATCTGAAAGGGAAAGATAAACATTAAATCATGCATGCAAAAATGACTCCTTCTTTCTCATCAATGAGATGCCAACTCTCTGTATTTATGTATTAAAATGGTATATCAATTACAATTACAGAATGTTCCAGGTATAACAAATCTAGAACAAATGAAGGAAATTGCTCCAAGTGCAGGCCCAGAATGGCATGCAGCCCTTGTCTCTGCAACTCTGCTAGCAGCAATTTCCAACCCCTGTTCAATCTATGCTTCCAATTTTATACTATCTAGCACGGCTCTTCGGTTCACCTGCGTCGCTTCGTTTCACCTCCCAAAATGCGTCTTTTCAAATTCTTGCCTTTTCGATGCTTTCACTTCATGCTTGATGCCGAAACGTTTGAAATCTGCCGCTGCATGTAACGCCTCTGCAACTCCGACACCTGTATGCCACGTGTCTCACGCTTTCTGTGCCTTCTGTAACGTCCTCCTGAAAATCATGACAAAAAATAGCATGCAGCCTGTTCACCTTCCTGGCCGTGAAAACGCGACATGTCGCGATATCGCGACGTTTTTATTTTCACTCTCGCCATGACATTTTTCACTTCATGCCTTCTTCGTTACTTTCTGTCGTGATTTCATGACCATTTCAATGCTTCATGCCTTTTCTGTCACGAAATCGTGACGTTTTCCTTCGTACCTTCTGCTCCCACCAACTTGTCACGATTTCGCGACGCTTTTCTACTTCGGGCACCTTTGCTGCATGCTGTCGTGATTTCGTGATGTTTTTATGCCTCGGACTCTTTCGCTTGATTCTGTCATGATTTCGCGACGTCTTTTTCATCCGTACTGCTTGGGCTTCAACCTGTCGCGATTTCGTGATGCTTTTGTCTGGCGGGCATGCTTTCCCAAAAGTTGCACGATTTCGCGACCATTTCACTTTCGTACATTCTCGGCCGCAACCTGTAGCGATTTCGTGACGTTTTTCACTTCATGCCTTCTTCGCTACTTTCTGTCGTGATTTCACGACCATTTCTGCGCTTCATGCCTTTCGGTCGATTCTGTCGCGATTTCACGACCATTTTGTTCTTCATGCATCTTTGCTAATTTCTGTCGTGATATCGCTACGCCCTTTTCGTTTCGTACAACTGGGCTACAACCTGTCGTGAAATCATGACGATTTTTCATTCGGAGCTGTCTTGCGGCTTTCTGTCGCGAAATCGTGACATTTTTTTAGTCCGTACTATCTAGCTGCTCCTGGCCGCAAAAACACGACATGTCACGATTTCGTGACATATTTCCCTTCTGTACGCCTCGGCTCATTTCTGTCGCGATTTCATGATGCTTTTTCATTTCATGCCTTCCACCTGCAATCTGTCACGATTTCGTGACGTTTTTCACTTGGCACCTCTTTGGCTACAATCTGTCGTGATATCGTGATGTTTTTCCACTTTATGCTGTTTGACCAGTTTGACCCGCGATTTTGCGACGCGTCACGATATCGCTACGCCTTTCCATTTTGCCTTTCTCTCTCCTTCCTGGGCCGCGATAGAGCAACATGTCACGATTTCACGACACTTTTTGTTTTTCGGCAGCGATGGCGCGACAAGTCGCGATTTCGTGACACTTTCTACACTTGTGCATTTTCTCCTCTTTTCTTCATTTTTTTAGCATCTGGGTCACTGAGATTTTCTCTGCAAGCCTACAAAAAGGGTGGGTCCCCAATTTTGGGGTGTGTTGTGGATCAGCCACAACAATACCCTTGGAGCTTTTTGAATTAAATTTTGACCAAGCGGTGTGAAGATACCCTTGGAGCTTTTTGAATTGAATTTTGACCAAGTGGTGTGAAGATACCCTTGGAGCTTTTTGAATTGAATTTTGACCAAGTGGTGTGAAGATACCCTTGGAGCATTTTTGAATTTTGAACTTTTTATGTTTTTTGAATTTGTTTGCATTTCTTGTTTTTTATGAAATATTTGAATATTTTTGTATTTTATGACATATTTGAATGTTTTTGTATTTTATGACATATTTGAATGTTTTTGTATTTTATGACATATCTGAATGTTTTTGTATTTTATGACATATTTGAATGTTTTTGTATTTTATGTGTAAAATATCTTCAAATAAATGATATTGAGAGGCTCAGGCTCTTCAACACCATCCAATGATGTGAGGCGATATGCCCCAGGCCCAACCCTTTATGAAATCATGTAGGGGCCTATCCATTTTACCATAAATTTATCTCATAGGTGTAATGGCAAATTTGAGTTCTACTGGTTTTCTTTGAGCACAAGATCCCCAAATTTGAATTCTCTCAAGTGGAATTTACTATTGTAAGCTCATGCAAGGCAATCTTGATAAATATGGAGATGCTCCAATGCATTGACTCAGTGTTCATCAAGAAGCATTAATTGATCAAGGCAACCTTGTCGTGTCGTGTCATCATCTATGAAGTCTTTCAATGCTATGCGCAGAATTGAAATCTCTAACTCTAGGGGCATGATGGCCTTAGTGCCATATACAAGTAAAAATGGTGTTGACCTAGTGGGTGTATGCACACTAGTTCTGTATGCCCACAATGCCAAAGGCAATTAAAAATTTTAGTCCTTATGATTATCTTTAACTATTTTCCTCAAGATAGAGACTATAGTTTTGTTCAAGGCTTTTGCTTACCCATTTGCTTGCGGATAGTAGGGTGTTGAAAAACTGTGTTGAATGTGATATTTATTCATTAAAGCATGCATATTTTTGTTCTTGAAAGATGGCCCATTATTTGATATTATCTTCGAAGGGACCCTAAAATGACTTATGATATTATGGACTATAAACTTTACAATCCTTGGTCCAGTTTTCGATGTTAAGAGGATCACCTCGACCCATTTGGTGAAATACTCAATGGCTATTATGATGAACATGTGTCGGTCCAAGGATGGAGGTGAAATATTCCCCACTAATTCTAGTTCCCACTGTAAAAAGGTCCATGCTACTTCGATGGGTTGCAAGGCTTATGATGGCAAGTGAGTGAGGTTTGCATGATATTGGCACTTAATACATTTCTTGACATACTCACAACAGTATTTCTCCATAGTGGGCCAATAGTAACCCATTCTAAATATGCGCTTAATTATGGAAATACCATTGAAGTGATCACCACACATACCATCATGAGCTTGCAAAATTGTCCAGGATTATTCCTAGGTTTCAAGACAATGAAGGAGCATTCCATCGTAGCCTCGTCTATAGAGGATCTCTCCTTGCAAGATATATCTCATTGCATTCTATTTAAATGCTTGTATTTCAAAATGTGATAGGCCTTGCAGTATTATTCCAAGCTTCAGATTGTCCCGTAATTGGGAAAGCTAATCCTGATAAGCTACAACTTCTATGGATAAAATGACATAGTCCTCCTGTGACCCAAAATTTATGAACATAGATTGAGAAATCACCCTATGGTGGATGGTTGTACCACACTCTGTAGGACCTTGGGAGATCAAATATTATCAAGGTGTCATTTTCAAGAAAGCTTTGGCTCTGAAGGACCAATCCTAATTTGGTTTAGTCTTGATCATGTTGACTGACTCTAGGTTGTCAATAAACTCATGTTGTATTGCTTAAAATGCGAGCACTTTGATGTGAATAGTCATGAAATCAGTAGATAGATTATGAGGGATTAAGGATCCCAAATATGCCATGGTGTCTACAAATCTATTTTATGTATGAGAAATTGCCTCGATGTCATACCATTCTAGTAGGGCTAGGTAAGTGTCAACAAGCTCCTTGTAAGCTTTTAGGAGTGGGTACCTACATTGGAAAAATCCTTTGACTTGATTAACTATGAGAAAAGAGTCACCAAAGATATTCAATATTTTAATACCCATTGCAATGGCTATTTGGAGTCCCAAGATCAAGGCTTCATACTTTGTGTTATTGTTTGTGCATGGGAAGTCTAACTTGATTGATAAGGGCAATTGAGCACCCTACAGTGTGATAAATACTATCCCTGCTTCGCCCCCTTGCTCATACTTAGAACCATAGAATAACAATACCATGTCTCTTTCCTTTTTAGGCTCTTTGAGTTTGGGTGGATCTAATAATGTGAATACCACATCATCAAGCAATTCTATGGTGAGAGGTTTGATGTCTTGAAGAAGTGCCTCTACTAATGGATTTGCTATGACTTGGCTCTTGATGAACTTTTGGCTTATGAACTCTAGATCAAACTCTATCAATAACATAATCCACTTTGCAGTATGTGTATTATGATAGGTCTTGTTCATCATATACTACAAAGGATTCTATTTCAATATAACGTAAGTCGTATGGCTCAACATGTACTATCACAATTTTTTGGCCGCAAAGATCACTACTAAGCATAACTTTTCTACATACGCATATCCTAGCTCATAACTTACCAAGGTGCGACTGATTTAAAATATGGCTTTCTCTTTATCATGTGTAATATTTTGGGACAACATGGCACCCAAAGTGAAATTAGTAGCCGATATGTATAGTAAAAATGACATGTCTGGCCTTGGTGGAGCCAATACTGACAGTGTTGCCAAGTAAGTTTTGATCTCTGTAAAGGCTTGTTGGCACTCTTCATCCCAATGAAATGGGATATCTTTGCATAGAAACTAGTTCATGGGTTGACACTTGTATGATAATTGTTCAATGAACCATTTTATGGATGCTACCTTACCTTGTAAGCTTCTTAACTCCCTAATGTTGGTAGGGGCAGCCATTTCTATTATAGCTTCTACTTTTGCAGGATCAACTTCAATGCCTCTCTTAGAAATTATGAAACCTAAGAGCTTACCAGAAGTCATGCCAAACATGCACTTCTTAGGGTTCAATCTGATGTTGTGCTCTATGAGGTGATCGAAGACTTTTGTAAGGATCTCAGCATGCTCTTGTCGTACTAAAGATTTGGCCAACAAGTCATCCATGTAGTCTTCTAAGATTGTGTGCATGTAGTCATGAAATATGTATGTCATGGCCCACTCGTATGTGGCACCAACATTCTTTAGGCCAAATGGCATCACCTTGTAACAAAAATTTCCCCATGGATTAATGAAAGCAGTATTATGTTGGTCTTCGGGTTTGATTAAGATTTGATTGTATCCATAAAACCCATCCATTAGGGAAAGCATCTCATGACCTGCAGTGGCATCAACAAGAGCATCTATGTTTGGCAATGGGAATGAATCCTACGGAGTTGCCTTATTCAAGTATTTAAAATATAAGCAAATACAAACTCTTCCATTTGGTTTTCCCATGGACACCATGTTCGAAACCCACTTGGGATAATCTATGGGAACTATGAAAATCTCATCCAATAGTTTTTGTAACTTATTCTTCACCATCAAAGTGACGTTTGGATGCATTTTCCTCAACTTTTGCTTAACTAGCTTCTTCATGGGATCCAATGAAAGGTTGTGAACAACTAACTTTGGATCAATCCCTGGCATGTCTTTATAAGTCCAAGAAAAAATATTTGGCCTCTCTTTAAGGAGAGAAATTATGATGGATTGTTCCTCTGGAGATAGAATTTCTCCAAACTTGAATTTATTTGGTTGGGTAGGATCATCACCGATGTCTGGTGAGACATGGGTATCAAATGAATGTCATCTATAGGATTTACAGGTCCTACTAACTCAGACTCTAAAATGGCATGGAATATATCATATGCACATCCTGATGCAAAATGAAATGGTTGCCACACCTCTTCTCTAGGTAAAAGTTCTTCAGGCTCTATGGGTGAATCAACGCGGTCCCAATCAATAGCCTTTGTATCAAGACATAGTGGTTCTATATCGCTCCAAATTTTTTGCATCCTTACCTTCAGGCTATAGGATCCACGCCCGAAAGGGGGATGCGAGAAGGATGGGACAATACCTCGGACTGAGAGGCCCTTTGAAGGTCCCGCCTCTCGGGGAGGGGTATAAGGGTGAATTTTTGACGGATGGTGGGTTCACCAGGAAACTTTTGAGTGGCGGTTTCCATGCCTAGGTTGAGAGTAGGTTTGATGTGTTCATTTTGTGCTTTAATCATTCAATTCCTAGGTTTGGCCAAGATGAATCTAAGCTATTCTATATGCCAATGCTGATTTTTATGAATACAGAAAACATGCGTAAGTGCTAAACATAGAAAGTAGGCTAAATAAAATAGAACATACCCGATTCCGGATGTCTGATGAAGATTCTGAGTTTTGTAGAAGTCCAAATCATCTCAAATCGTACGTAATCATCTGTAATTGCATAGAATCATCTCAGATCTCGATCGGTCATCTGAGATTAGATGAGATTGTCATCGATCTGATGAATTTGTCAGACAAATTCATTAGAAACCTGCAATCATAAAAATAGATACAAAATACCAAAAATGCAACTGCAAAAGCAAGGGGAAATGATAGAAATAATAGTAAACTTGCCCAAATGATAAATCCAGATAGCAATTAAAAGGAAATGCATCAATTTGACAATTTATTTTGACTTTATCATGCATCTATACTAAATGAGGTGAACTCCAGGATGCATAAATATAATAACTAAGATAATGCATAAAGAAATGCAGAGAAACGATAAGAAAATGCAAACTCTGGGCTCTGATTGCCCCCAATCTGGACTACAGTCGAGATCGCCTCCAATCGTACGAGATCATCGTCGATCTACGACAGGATCATCCGAAATCGTCTGGAATCGCCTGCGACGATCCAAGCTTGCTCCAGCTAAAAAATAGTAAGATTCCTACAAGAAAACTTGAAATACGCAATGCAAACAAAAGTATGAAGGTGTTCTAAGGCACAAGGAACTAAATTTGCAGGGAAATCTATCAGCTAGGGGGTTCAGGGGGATAAACTGAGAAAATCCTAGTTTATATAGGATTAGGGAGAGGTTAGGAGGTTGGAGATCATCCCAATTTGGGAGATCTCCAATGGGGGAGACTCTAATCGCACAGACACGCTTTCTACCCAGGTTAGAGAAGTTGTTGAAACAGAAGCTAATTATGAAAATTTGGTTTTGGGATGAAATCGTCTGGACGTTCTGTTCCAGATGAATTCGTCAGATCTGGGATGATTTCATCTGATCTGCGATGATATCATCCAACGGTCAAAACAAATCCTAAAAATGGCGCAGAAAACAAGGGAAGCGGGTAACAGGCGGTTAACGGGCGGTTTGGGGTTAAAATTCAAATTTTTATCTTTTTACTAAGGTTTAACTGTGCCAATTTTAGGGTGCTACATTTTGCCCCCTCTTTAGCAAATTTTTCGAAGAAAATGCGTTAAAGACGAGTTCTTCCCATTTTACGAGAAAGCAAAAATTTACTCAATTTTCTAGACGACGATTCTTGGTCGAATCGTATGACTGTTGACTATGGTGCCCCCTCCGTGTTTTTACCCAAATCGAACGTTTGAGGTAAAAGCATGGAAAAGCAAAATTAAAAAAAAGTTGTTGTTTTAAAATAAAATTAAGAAAATAGGGTAAAACCCTAATTCATTTTTACTATTCATTTTTTAGAGCTCTCAGAAAAAAATGGTTGAGACAGCACACCGATCGACAGAGGTCCGACGCGGGCTACGGGTAAGGATCTAATCCTAGTGAATTATGTTTGGATTTAATTTGTGCAATTTTTTGATTGAAATTTTGACTGTTTGGGGCATCACGGCCATTTTTAGGCCGTCGACGACGTCGGGATGAAATCGTCCCTATTTCGTCGAAATCGTCTCTAGATCGTCGATTTCGTCTGAGGGCGAAATCGGTGAACTAGGGGCGATCTCGTCCAACAAGGGGTGATCCCCAAGTTGTGAAATAGGAGATGATTTCATCCTACAAAGGATGATTTTGCCCAATTTAGGACGATATCATCCAATAGTGGATGATATCATCATTTTTATGAAATTAAGTTTGTTTGAATTGCATTTAATTGATTTTAATAATTGGTTTATTAATGAATTTTATTGTTTTATTGTTTGTTTTGTAGAGGGGATTACTAAAGAGTCGAGAGTGGAAATACAGGGGGCTGAGAGATGACATAGCCATGCTCGACCAGGTAGAGCATGACCGACTAGCACAGGTCGGTTTGCAGCATGTGGCAGAGATGCCACAAGTACCGACGGACATGGGGCTACTGACAACCCTAGCAGAGAGGTGGTATCCGGGGTCATCCTACTTCTAGTTATCGATAGGGGAGATGGCTCCCACACTAGAGGACGTATGGAGGATCTTGAGGATCCCCATACAGGGATGGCTGATGACTCCTATGGCCAATCAGGGCCAGGCGATGATGAGGCTGAGCGGAGACCCGAGCTTCACCCTGGAGAAGGGCGGAGTGAACATCGAGTCTCTAAGGCAGATGCCTGGGGCATCTAGGCTGACTCAAGTTTTGGCAGGGGTGGTAGGTGGCTTACTGTTGTGCCACCAGAGTGGGTGCAGGCTACCATGGCTCCTCTCAGATGTGGTCTATGACATGAGAGACCACGGATACAGATTTGCATGGGGTAGCTTTGTACTATGCCACTTGTATAGGATCCTGCATGGGGTCGTATACAAGGGAGGCCGATGTCTGGTCTTGACATCACTACTACAGGTTTGGTGCTGGGAGCACATCATGATGCGAAGGCCGGTAGGGCTCCCACTGATAGGGGTTGACCGAGAGAGGCCCCAAGTTTTCTACTAGTGGTTATAGAGGGGGTCACAATGGTGGATAGATCTGTCGATGTCACGGAGGTTGCTAGATGACCTCATCCTAGACCAGATCACCTAGAGGCCATGGAGAGAGCATCCAGGGTGGGCAGAGGATGGGCAGGAGCTGGCTCGCATCAAGCGAGTCTATTGGCTGAGGATGGAGCGGGGAGAGGTAGAGCTCCACCGCTATGATCGAGTTCTATGATAGTTCGGTCTTCAATAGGGGATCCCTTCTCTCAGGGATTATGAGTACTCTCAAACTATCCGAGATAGTACTACACTGAGCGGGGCTCCAGACATGCAACGGTTCTAGAGTCAAGACATAGATGATGCCCCCATCCAGCCAATGGATGGTGATGATGCTAGGGTTGTAGATGGATATGATGCCTGGTACATAGGCATCCACCCTCCTCGGATGATGAGGGCATAGGGTCCGATGCACATTGTGGTGCGATGGATGGGGAGGCGACGTCATTGCTATTGAGGCAATGCGGGGTCACGATGGGAGAGAGCAATGATGGTCTCCATAGGAGAGATGCCAGAGGATGGCACGGGCTCCATAGAGGCCATAGCAGATAGGGAGGAGGGAGGAGAGATTCCCTTCTCAATAGGGGGAGAGGCCACCATCACTCGATAAGGGCAAGGGTGTCGAGGTAGGGGAGAGCAACGAGATGATGGCTCTTCGGGTTGAGAATGCCCACCTTCGGGCTCAGGTGCAGACACTTCAGGATGAGGCTACATGTCTCAGGGCTCGGAGTGGAGGGGCGAGCATGGAGGAGCTAGTGTGGTCTATGATGCAGACCATGTTCTACCAGGGGGTATACTTCTAGCTGGTTCCAGAGGGCCAGAGGGTACAACTACCAACCGACATTGCTGAACCAATCAGGATGGGATCGACGAGGACATCCTCACGATCGATAATGAGGACCCGAGACACAACACGGACCTCTATGGGACCACCTCCTCCATGCCAGGGTGGGAGAGGAGATGAGGCTGAGAGCTCGAGGGCTTCTCGAGACTAGCTGACTATAGACTGCACAGAGATTGTATATATTTTTGAGAGGATTGAGTATGCCAGGGTATAGATTGTGGCATACCAATCCATTTTGATATGATGTACATAATTTGATATATATATATATATAGGTCTTGTTTTTGATGATATGACTTGTGTATATGTTGTATGATGCTTTAATTTTTGGATTTTGGTGATTGATGATTCATGTAATTATGTCGTTTGGAAATAAATTATAATTTTTATGTCATGGCATAAAATTGTAAATGAAATAATCTGATGTGAATAAATTGGTTGTTTTGTGGTGTGATTTGATGAAAAATAAAAGGGACTTTTAACAATAATTTCAAAGGACATTGTCATTGTTATAGACCATTTCATGGAGTCGCCGCTCGCTAGGTCGTCAAGCTAATCCCAGTATAGAAATATTGTGAAAAGTAAAAGAGTGCTTAAGAGACTGTCTTAAGACTTTGGGTTGTGATGATGAAAAATGATGATGGTGATGATTTGTTTTCAGATTTTCATAAAAAATATTATGCATGACATATTAAAGAAATATGATTTTTTTGCTAGGCATACATTCCTAAGTGTGATAAAATTTTTGAATAAGTCCCTAGGAACTATACCATCATTGCAAAATTGAATGTTGACATAATGAAATGAAAAAAATGTGTTCGTTCTTTTTAAAGCACAATTGTGTAACATAATGATGTAAGCCATATGTTTTTATAAATTAAAATGAATGGGAAAATAAAATTAGAACAATGGTTTGCGCTAGGCATAGAATTATAGGTATAGACTTATACCATCATCGCGAAATCCAAAGAAGAAATTGATATTTTAGTTTTATTGCATGATTGATTTTTGATTTTGAGATAAACAGAAAATAATAATATATAAACTTGACTTTATTTACTAGATTTTGTAATATGTTGTTTGAAAGAATTTTGTGATTTTTGAAAACAATGTATGTAATTGTTTTTATACTAAACAGATGTTCTGAAATAAGAAGAAAAAACTATTCCAAAAGAGTTGCAGAAATATTTTAAATTATCTCAAAGACAAATGTAGATTTATAAGGAACCCTCATGTGCATATGTGAGTTCATTGCCGATCTTGATTTATCATAATGATACAAAAATCTCTCAAATACAAATGTGTGTGCAATTGTATTGTTCATTTACCAATTTTGAGCAAGATAATTTGATACAAGTAATTTGAATTAACCAAATGAGTGTTCGTTGACCATGATTTATATGCATGTAACCGTACCAGACTACTATGTAAGTCGGGTCATCAAGAGCTAGCTAATCCATAAGCAGACATAGGTCTGTACAAAAGAAGGTCGCTAATGTGATAGACATATCACCACGCTAGGGATTACCCAAGGCCAAGCGGGTTGGGCACAAACCACCTGTTATGGGGCTTACCTCACAGTTTTCGAATAATTGAGAATTCCAGGGATTCAAGCTCATTCACCCTTCTTTTCTTTTCAAGGGGTAGGGAAAGGGATTTTATTGCTTTTTGTTTCTTTTTCTTTTCTCTTTTTTTTTTTTTTTTTTTTGTATTTTTGCTTGGAACTTGAGATAATGCTGAAATATTGCTGCGATGGTACAAAATGATATTTTTCTTTTTCTCATTTTCTTTGACTTTTCTTTTTCTTCCTATGCTAGGGATACTTGCTCGGATTGGTTGTAGAGCAAGGGATTTTTATTCTCGGGTAGGGGTGAGCTTGTCCTTTTGTCAATTCTCAAAGATTCTAGACCATGTGCATGATAGGATAGCAGGGGAAACTTTTCGCTCAAGAAACCACTTCTACTATGTAGCATCATATCGAATTTGCAATGAAATCATTTTAATGTGAAGAGATATACTTGGTTCAAGTAAATAACAAGATCAGTTCTCTATGCTCAAAAACTTTATTTAATTCAACTGTGGATTTTGATATAAGAGAGATTAATAATCATACCAAATAAAATCAAGATATTTATCCATGTGAGTGTGAAAGTGCGGGATTCCAAATAAATGCTAATTTATCCAAAATAACTGAAAATATAACTGCAATACTTCAAGAATTTGACAGGTACAAAAATAAAAGATGTTTTTGAAGATTTTTGATGATTTTGAAGTGTTTTTATATTTTGATTTTAATTTATGAATGGAAAGAATAAATACTATTACTATTTTTTTTGAAATTTTTATATGGATAACGAAAATGAAACAATATGCAAAATAACAATATATACAATGATGAAATGACCAGATTTTATGCATAATAGCGTTTGAGATGCATAATGTTCATAGGTTCTTTAAGATCTTTACCATCTAAGGTAGATAATCTGTATGCTCCTGAGCCAAATTTAGCAGTGATGACATATGGTCCAAGCCAGTTGGGCTCAAATTTACCTTTAAGGTCTTTAGTTGCATTAGTATTTTTTTGATTTTCTTTTAAGACAAGGTCGCCGATCTCAAAGGATCGATGATGAACTTTCTTGAGGTATGCTCGTTTAAGCTTGTTTTGGTAGGCACGAAGATGCTCCAAAGCATTGATGCGCTTCTCATCTAGGAGTTCCAACTGACTAAGTCTGCCAGCATGATATTCATCTCCTACTTCAGTATCTTGAAGTAGTAGAGCCAAAGAAGGAACTTCTAATTCAAAGGGAAAAATAGCTTCAGCGCCATAAACCAAAACAAAAGGTGAAGTACCTGTGGGGGTGCGAATGCTAGTTCGATAAGCCCACAAAGCAGGATATAATTGGATGTGCCAATCTCGACCAGATTTATTGACCAGTATTTTGAGGATTTTGATTAATGTTTTATTAGATGCTTCTGCTTGGCCATTACCCTGAGGATAATAGGGAGTGGACCAACGATGTTGAATTTTATATTTTTGACATAATTTCTTGACATCTTTATTTTTGAAACAAGTTCCATTATCTGAGATGAGATTTGCAGGAATTCCGAACCTACAAATAATTTGATTAAAAATAAATTTGGAAACTTGGGTTCCAGTGCAAGAAGCTAAGGGCATAGCTTCAACCCACTTCATGAAATACTCAGTGGCGGTTATGATAAATTTGTGTCCATCAGATGACACAGGGTTGATTTTTCCGATGATGTCTAAGCCCCATTTTGAAAAGGGCCAAGGAGATGAAATAGCCTGCAGTTCTTGTGCAGGCGCATGGACAAGGTCAGCGTGTTTCTGGCACTTGTCGCAATGGCGCACATAATCATGTGCATCATTCTCCATGGTAGGCCAAAAATATCCTATCCTAAGGAGTTTCTTAGCAATGGCGCTACCACTAAAATGTCCCCCACAAGATCCATTGTGGGCTTCACTCAAAGCTGATCTAGATTCTTCTAGATTCAAACATCTCAATAGGATGCCTTCAAAAGATCTCCTATACAAGGTATTACCAATAATCATGAAGTGACTTGCTCGTCTACGTAACAACCGATGCTGGTTGCTATTACAACCTTCAAGAAAGGTCCCATTTTGAAGAAAATTAAATATATCAGTGTACCATGGTTCAGGAGTAGTTTCATTGATTAGAAACACATCCAAAGGTTCTAAGCATGATTTATTTGAAGTGGGTTCCTGGAGTCGATGAATAATGATGGTAGCATATTCATCATCTAACTCCAAGGGCAAAAGAGATGCAACTGCAGCCATAGCGTCAGCCGCACGGTTGCTAGTTCGAGGAATAGCTTCCAAGGTAACTTGATCAAATAAAGATAATAATTGTAAGACATATGCTTTATATGGGCGTAATTTATCATCTCTGGTCTGATAAACATCATTGATTTGATTTATGACAAGTTGAGAATCATCGAAAACCAATAAATTTTTAATTTTTAGTGCCAAGGCAGCTCGTAATCCAAGGATTAGAGCCTCATATTCAGCAAGTATTATTAGTGCAAGCAAATGTTAATTTGAAGGACAGAGGTATAAGATGTTTCTATGGAGATATTAAAATAATACCTGCACCAGCCCCACTCATGCATCGGGCTCCGTCAAAGTATAGGGACCATTGCTCGGGATGGTCTGCCTCTAATTTAAGGCATTCATCGAGAAACTCAATGATGAGGGGATGGGTAGACTCTAAGGGTGCAGCAGCTAACTGATCTGCTATGATTTGACCCTTAACAGACTTTTGTCCTATAAACATGAGTTCAAACTCGCTTAGCGCAAGAACCCACTTTGTTGTGCGACCAGATAAATAAGGTCGACTCATGAGATATCGCAAAGGGTCGAATTTAGCAATAACATATGTTTTTTGACTGAGCATATAATGGCATAATTTTTGTGTAGAAAATATGACTGCTAGACATAACTTCTCTAATACTGTATAGCGAGTTTCATAACTGATTAAAGTTCTGCTAATGTAATAATTAGCACGTTCTTTCTTCTCATCGTCAAGTTGAGCTAACATAGCTCCTAAGGCAAAATCTGAAGCAGAAATGTACAAGATAAATGGGCGATCAGATCTAGGTGGTGAAAGCACCGGTGGTTTAAGAAGATATTGTTTGAGGAGTTCAAATGCTTCCCGACATTCATCGTCCCAATGAAAAGAGACATCTTTCTTAAGAAGCTTAAGAAAGGGTCCGGTTTTGTCCGCCAACTTATCGATGAAGCGGCGAATAGCTTGAAGTTTACCTTGTAGACTTCGTAATTCAGATATATTTGTGGGTGCGGGCATATCAGTGATAGCCATGATCTTGAGAGGGTCAATTTCGATGCCACGTAAAGAAACTATAACCCCCAATAATTTACCGGACTTAACTCCGAATATACATTTAGTTGGATTTAGTCGGATAAGATATTCCCTTAACCGATCAAAGACTTTTCTCAAGTCATCTAAATGATCATCTTCTTTGATGGAACGAGCTATAATATCATCTACATAATCATGTAGAATATCATGCATCATATCATGAAAGATATAAGTCATGGCTCGTTGATAGGTTGCACCTGCATTCTTCAAACCGAATGGCATCACTTTCCAACAAAAGGTTCCCCAAGGGGTAATAAAGGTTGTTTTAGCCTGATCTTTAGGAGCTATCCTGATCTGATTATAACCAGAGAATCCATCCATTAGGGATATCATTCCACTCCCAGTAGTAAAATCAATGATCTGATCCATGTTGGGAAGAGGAAAATCATCTTTAGGGCATGCAACATTAATATCTCTGAAGTCTGTGCAAACCCTAACTTTGGTAGCTTCTTTCTTAGTTATTGGAACTACATTTGAGATCCATTCAGCATAATCAATGGCTTGTATAAAAATAACCTTCAAGAGCTTTTCTAATTCCCCTTTGACTAGTAAGGCCACTTTAGGATGCATTTTTCTAAGTTTTTGTTTAACAGGTTTAGCATCCGGATGGACTACTAGGTGATGCATAACTACAGAAGGGTCTAATCCTGGCATATCTTCATATGTCCAAGCAAAGACGTCTTCATATTGTTTAAGAAATGCAATGTATTTATCTTGTTTTTCTTGACTCAATTCTGATCCAATGTTGATTATGTGAGGGTTATCTTCGGTTCCAATGTTAATTTTTATGACATTCTCTACTTCCATGTGTAGATCTCTCTCAAAATTAGGTGGGGCGGGTGAAACGCCCAATTCTTGTAATTCTTCCAAGGTTAGCTTGGATAATTCGTCTTGAGGAGTCGTGGCCTCAAGCTGGGCTATACTAGGTATAGAGCCATCAAAATAAAATCCGTTATATAACAATTCCTCAACGGAGACATCATGGAAGATATCCCCCTCCAACTCATCATCGGATTCAACAATCATCTCAGGGTAAGCTATGGATAGCATATTACATGTAAATGGGTTATTCCTTAAATGCAAAGCATCGCGTTCATCCAAATAATCTTGGTAAGATATGAGATGGTCATCATCCTCAAATGGGAAGGGCTGACCTTTACTAGGAAATAGGCCCACACCACATCGGGCAGGCCATGGTTCTACCTCAAAAGGTTCTTTCATACCATTCTGGGAAGGTCCCAAACCTTTCCCTTTATATCCCAATTTAAGCATTATAGGCTTAGCTTTAATATACTCATTAGTAAAATAACATCGAGCATATCCATCATAATGTGTCTTGATGTTTCTAGGTATTCTTCCCCAGTCATATCCCTTATAAATAAAAGTGCAACTCCCGACTTGGTAAATACTTCCCATAGGCTGTGGGAGACCCAAGGTGCGAGGAGAGGGTGGCAATTTATTTAAAATAAGGGAATCTTGCATAGCAACGTTTGTTTTTTTTGATATAAGAATTTTAGATAAATCGGGTAAGAGCTCATCAGTAAGAGCATAAGAGGTAGAAGGAACATTTCCTACATCGTCGGATGTGGAAAGTATGCCTTTAGTGGATGTAGATGTTATAGAGATGTCGATGGATGGGTCTATAGGTATAGAAGTGATAGGAGTAAGACAAGAAGCATTGGTTGTGGGTTTAGGATCCTTTTGGGGTCCTAATGTGGTTTGTTCGGAAGACGGTTGAACTATATGTAGAGGTGTAGTTGATGGAGTAGATGATGTTATGAGTGTGTGTTTCATACGTTTAGACGGTTGATGAGAATTAGGATGTGTGGATGATAAAGCAGGGCAAAATTGAACTCCAACAGGTTCTGCCAAAGCACACATATCAAAGGGTCTGGGATCACCATGAATGGTAACCAACTGATTTTTAAATTCGAATTTAACACATTGATGTAAAGTTGAGGGAACAGCTCGCATTGCGTTGATCCAAGGGTGACCCAAAAGTATATTGTACGATGCAGGGCAATGTACAATAAATACGGTTGTGTCTAAGGTTCTTGGACCAACTTGCAATGGGATAGTGATAACTCCACACGTTTCTTGTGTTTCGTCATTGAAGGCTTTTATGATCATATCAGTTCTTTTCATTTCGTCACTTCTAAACCCAAATATTTGGTAGAAGTCAAAAGTGCAAATGTTTAAAGATGAACCATTATCAATCAAGACTCGTTTAACTGCTACATCTCCAATTAGGGCAGTAATATATAAGGGGTTATCCTTATGTAAACTATGTTGTGGTATATCTCTATCCCGAAAGTCAATACAATCGACTTCACGAGTTATGATAGTATTGGACATGGCTTCAGGTTGAATATTTTGTGGTACCATCATCTGGCTTAATGTGAGCATTAATTCATCCCTATGTGTAGGAGAAGATCTTAAAAGGTCCAAAAGGGAAATTCTAGCTGTAGTATTTGATAATTGTTCATTAATATTATAAGGAGGCTTAGGTTGAACATTAGGCGCATGATTCCCTTTATTAGGAATTTTCAAAACAAATGGAGCTGATCCATCATTCTGAGTTTGATCTTGTTGAGAATTTTGAGCCTGTTGTCGAGTAACGACTTCGATGGTACCTACAATATTATTTTGAGGATGATGAATAGGTCTTGGTCTAGCATTTATGGCTTGTTCATTAGAAAGTAATTGGTGAGAAGATGGTCTAGTAGTGACTCTTCTTGGAAATGGTTCTTCTGGAACCATAGAACTTGTGATAGGTTGAATAGGATCTGATTCATCTTCAGAACTATTCGATTGATTTGAGGTGATTTCCATGTCACTTTCAGTCTCGTATTCGGTATCACTAAGATCAGGTGTCCGAATATTATGTAGAGGTCTGGTCGTAACCATGGATAAAGTTGTGTCAAATACTTCCACATCATGAGTAGGTGAATGTCCACTAATAGTTCCTACATATCGGGTAGGAGGGGGAACATTATGGTGCTCAATTTGATTAGCCACTTCTTTACCATGCTTTGGTAAAGGATGTTGAAATATGTCCAATGATTGATTGGCATTCTGATTCTGATTTTGAGGGATGTTCTTTTGAGCATTATTAGGAGGATTTTGTTTAGGTTGAAAGGCTTGCACCTCCATCTCATTGTTATCAATCAGGTCTTGTATTTTATGTTTTAATATTTTACAAGAGTTGGTAGCGTGTCCAGGTCCTCTATGGAAATCACAGTGTAAATCAGCTCTGTATCCGGGTATAGTTGGATCAGGTTCCCGGATATTTGGTAATTGGATCAAACCTCATGCTAGTAATTGTGGGAGAATGGTTGATAGAGGTTGATTTAACCTAGTAAATTCTTGAGGTGGTTTATCAAGAGGTTTCAGTATAAATTTCTCTGTTGTTTTCATAGTATTAATAGTAGCGATATTTCTACTATCAGTGACTCCATCACCCACAACTTGTTTATTTTTATATTGATTTCTGGATGTTTTCTCATCATCTTTCTTTTTAAGTTGACCTCTCCTAATAAGAGCATCTTCCACTCTTCGAGCTAAATCTATAGCTTGATCGAAGGTGGTCAAGGTAGCAATTGATAACTCATAGGATAGTTGTTCTTGTAAATTATTGATAAAGATATCCAACATTTCCTGATAAGGTAACACAAAGTGCAATTTTCCTATCAACTGTCTCCATCGAGCTAGGAAATCAGCAAAACATTCATCTTTGTCTTGTTTTAGGTTGTATAAATCTTTAATGGTTACATGCCTTTCAATGTAGGCACTAAATTGATGCACAAAAGACTCGACGGTTTCTTCGAAATTCCTCAAAGAATGAGTGGGTAGTTGATAATACCATTCCAATGCCATTCCTCCTAAACTTTTTGGGAACATCTTTAGTAATAACAAGTCATCATGTGATATATCATGACATGCTATCCTAAACATACGAAGATGCTCTATGGGATCTTCGGTTCCTTTGTATATAGGTAGGACAGGCATAGGAAAGTGTTTAGGATATGGTTGTGCTACAACTATAGGATCTAGAGGCTGACTACACATCTCTCGATAATTGTACGAGGGACGGTAGGGATCTATCTGGTCCATGCGGGAGACTAACTATTTCACCATGGCTTCCAGATTACCAGTTTGTCCACCATATTGGTTCGGTGGTATTTGAGCGTATGATGGCATGACGTAAGGATTGGATGCTATATTGCTATTATGCAAATGGTTGGTAGGAAGAGTATTATGAAGAAGATTTGTTGTAGCATTATGTTGTATCCCAGATTGTTGGAAATTGGTGTTAGGTTTTGTTTTAGGCTTTTGTTGATTTGAGGTATGTTGATCAATAACTTGGCGAAATAGAGCAGTGAATGAAGGTTTCTTTTGTGTGGGAATAACCCTAGGCTTGGTAACAGGCACTCTAGGTGGTTGGGTAACCTGTTGTTGTTGCATGTTCTGGATTATAGCGGCCATATCCAAATTGGATGGTCCAACTTGATCACTTTCTTGATCAACGAAGGACAAGGGATTAGTGCATGTGTGATATATTTCTTCTAGGGTTGCTTGAGTGTCACTAATTTGATCCTTGTCCATATGGACTGCTCTATTAAGAGTGCCAATATTAGTATTGAGGAACTTCCAAAAATGTTCCATGTTCTCAAAAGTAATAACTCCTTTCGAAGACATTTTAGGGGATGAGGATCCTTCCCCTCTAACAATTTCTCTTTGTTCATTTGCTTCAACAAACTCTTCTTCTTGTTGGTCTAGTGTTCCTTCTTCCTGAATTGGGTCTTCAGGAAGGACATCTAGTTTATTTATTGGTTTTCCTAACCAATCTTCTTCTACTTCAATCTATTTTCCATTCCTAAGTCTAGTCATTATGCTTAAACTTAGATTTTAGCAAATATATATTGATATATATATTTGCAACAAATTTGGGAGGTATATATTTTAATTATATACCTACTATAATACTTAAAAGAAAATGTTTTGATTTTTGTTATGTTTTTGTTTTGTTTTTGTTTTTATGATTATAAAGACAACAAACAACACACTAAATGCAAGAAATAATAATAATAAAATAATGGCTTAGTTTTCTATAAATAGTTTATAGATGTCATTGATAGGATCAAGTTCATCAAGAGTCATGAAATGCTCCTCTTCAAATTGAAAATGGTTTTTCAAGAATTTGACAAAGTGTGCTATGGTGATGTTATCTACTTCTGACTCTGACTTGTAAAAATAAAGCTCATGGCAATACTCTCGATATAACACAGCTCTAGGAACTCTATTCCATCTCTTCCTATCCGTAAGAACGACCTCTTGATCCTCTATACGAGATAGAAATTTATGCACTACAACTGCATTGTCGAGGTATTCCTCAAAGGTGTACAACTCAGAAGACACAAGGGCTCTTTTATCTGCTAACCACCTATGGCAAGCTCTCTGAAGTTCATGATATAAGGTCACTTGATCAGGATCCAGGATTCTATCTAGGACAAACCTCTTGATTTGCCTAAGTTCGGTTGATCTAGATTCAATGATATTCAATCTCCTATTAAGTTCGTCCCATAAAGGTGGGACTCTATATGTTTGAGATACTCTAAGCATAGAAGTAATCTCTATAGCTGCTAATTGATTCTCAACATTAATGGTGACAACTCATCTTTTATTATAATCTACCATCTAAATATGATATGCAATCTTTGATTCTAAATGCATTTATGTTTTGTTTTTTTTTTGGATTGTTTTCAAAAGGTTTTTAGTTTTCACGTCGGGTTCACCAAAATGTATCGCTCCAAATTTTTTGCATCCTTACCTTCAAGCTATAGGATCCGCACCCGGAAGGGGGATGCGAGAAGGATGGGACAATACCTCGGACTGAGAGGCCCTTTGAAGGTCCCGCCTCTCGGGGAGGGGTATAAGGGTGAATTTTTGATGGATGGTGGGTTCACCAGGAAACTTTTGAGTGGCAGTTTCCATGCCTAGGTTGAGAGTAGGTTTGATGTGTTCATTTTGTGCTTTAATCATTCAATTCCTAGGTTTGGCCAAGATGAATCTAAGCTATTCTATATGCCAATGCTGATTTTTATGAATACAGAAAACATGCGTAAGTGCTAAACATAGAAAGTAGGCTAAATAAAATAGAACATACCTGATTTCGGATGTCTGATGAAGATTCTGAGTTTTGTAGAAGTCCAAATCATCTCAAATCATACGTAATCATCTGGAATTGCATAGAATCATCTCAGATCTCAGTCGGTCATCTGAGATCAGACGAGATCATCGTCGATCTGATGAATTCGTCAGAAACCTGCAATCACAGAAATAGATACAAAATACCAAAAATGCAACTGCAAAAGCAAGGGGAAATGATAGAAATAATAGTAAACTTGCCCAAATGATAAATCCAGATAGCAATTAAAAGGAAATGCATCAATTTGACAATTTATTTTGACTTTATCATGCATCTATACTAAATGAGGTGAACTCCAGGATGCATAAATATAATAACTAAGATAATGCATAAAGAAATGCAGAGAAACGATAAGAAAATGCAAACTCTGGGCTCTGATTGCCCCCAATCTGGACTACAGTCGAGATCACCTCCAATCGTACGAGATCATCGTCGATCTACGATAGGATCGTCCGAAATCGTCTGGAATCGCCTGCGACGATCCAAGCTTGCTCCAGCTGAAAAATAGTAAGATTCCTGCAAGAAAACTTGAAATACGCAATGCAAACAAAAGTATGAAGGTGTTCTAAGGCACAAGGAACTAAATTTGTAGGGAAATCAGTCAGCTAGGGGGTTCAGGGGGATAAACTGAGAAAATCCTAGTTTATATAGGATTAGGGAGAGGTTAGGAGGTTGGAGATCATCCCAATTTGGGAGATCTCCAATGGGGGAGACTCTAACCGTGCAGACACGCTTTCTGCCCAGGTTAGAGAAGTTGTTGAAACAGAAGCTAATTATGAAAATTTGGTTTTGGGACGAAATCGTTTGGACGTTCTGTTCCAGATGAATTCGTCAGATCTGGGATGATTTCGTCTGATCTACGATGATATCGTCCAACGGTCAAAACAAATCCTAAAAATGGCATGAAAAACAAGGGAAGCGGGTAACAAGCGGTTAACGGGCGGTTTGGGGTTAAAATTCAAATTTTTATCTTTTTACTAAGGTTTAACTATGCCAATTTTAGGGTGCTACAGGTTTAGTAGGATGCACTAGGTTATGAAGTGGAGTGGTCAAATCAATGGAGATCATGTTGATGGATGGAATGAAATCTCCAGGACCACGTGGGTGAAATCTTGTTTTAGATGTTTCTCCTTCATTCTCATGATGAGACTCTAGAGGAAAATGAATCTTTGGATCCGACCCATGATTAGGCTAGATAATAGGATCATTGGGCTCTAAGAGCTCCCTGAACATAGGTAGAAGGGGATTGACCATGCGATGAATGACATTTAAGTCAATAGGTCTCCCAAAAAATTGTAAGCCAAGGTCTATGGCATGAAGTACGTCTTCTCTTTCTACCATTATGTTGACCTACTGCAAATGGTAAGGTCCAAGATAAGCCATCTTAGTATCATCATCACTTATCCAAAAACCATTAGCATTGGTATGTGACCCCAAGGTAAGGGGCACGTCTCTTAGCCCTAAGTAGGCCCATCTCTATCTTATCCTCATATTCCTTGTCACTTATGAAGATGCCATTTGTATTACTATGTTGTCCCAAGTCATGGGGCCATTGCCTTGTCCCTAGGTAGGCTCTTTCTATTGAGTCCTCTAACTCATAATCACTTTCATCTGATATGTACCCACTCTCATTGTGGCTGGACCAGGAAAGGATTTGTAAATAGCGAGACCCATGATAGGCTAAGCTTGTTTGCACTTCATCATTATTTATCTCATATCCATTTCCTTCTTATTCCTCATCCCACAAGTTACAACCTATTGGTATGGCCTTAATTATGGAGCTTGGATGATAAGTATCGGGAGGTGGTATGTTTACCACAACCACTTGTCTGTTTCTTAGATATATTGCACTTGGTGGGTGATAGGGAATAAATTGATGTCTTATCCTAACCCCAAGCTTAATTTTTCTAAGGCTACTACTAGAGAGTCATCTCGACATATGATATGATAGGCTAACCCCTATCATATGGAATCTGGTATTGCAGCTCGAATGACTGCCTACACCCCTGCTCATATATACCAAGACCATAACCATACCAATGGCAATATTAAAAATAGGTTAGAGCATAATATGGATTTGAGAGGTAATGAACATTAACCATGAATAGTTAATCATTGTCCTCTTCTATGTCTGTAGACTTATGGGCATAGTATAGGCTAGTGTAGATCAAATTTATCTGGTTGGGATGGATTCCAAGTGGAACCACTATTCCTAATGGCAGTCTTAGGTATTTTGGCCATCCCATGTCCTGTGCATACTCTATGATGGGCATAAATTTTATGTTCTACATAATATACTCTCCTATCCCTGTACTTGCCAAGTGTATTATTGCATGTGAGGTGGATGATCCTATAGACGACACTAGCGAAGTGGGCTTTAGTATCTTCTTAGCTTGATATTGGAGATCTTCTTTCTCCATGGGACTTGTAATTTTCTTAATTTCTATGGTTAGCACTTCCTTGGGCTTTATTTCCTCAACCATGGGCACATTTAGCTTCTAATTGTCCTCTAGTTTAGACGTTGATGGTCTAGTAGAAGCATTAGTCACTTTATCCACAAGATGAGGTGTTGATGCATTTGGGTTTTTATGTACCCCTTTGCCTTTGTTATCCAGTTGTGTAGTTGGAGATGAAGGTCCTACATACAAGTGGGTAGAGGGAATTACAAATTCTCTTGTAAAATCCACCTGATGGACATATTTTAATGGCTCTTCATTAGCCAACACCACATATACTTTGTCATCATGCATGTAATTGACACATTGGTGTAGAATAGAAGGAACACACTTCATATCTCTTATACAAGGGTGCCCTAGGAGGATGTTGTATTGCATGGCCCCTTCCAAGACATGACACATCATAGGGATGGTCTTATGCCCCACCTTGATGGGTAGGACTATCGTTCCCACAATATTGCATAAAGCATAATTAAAAGCTCTTAATGTGGAGGATCTCAGGATGATATTTGACTTTCGGATCTTGAGGTGTTCTATTGCTATTTTTGTGATGATGTTGATTGAAGAACCCGTATCGACCAAGACCCGCTTAAAAGGTAAATCATTGACTAATGCAATAATGTGTAGTGGAGGGTCTAGTAAGGCAGTAGACACTATCTTAATTTCATGATCATAAAATTGGATTATAGGCTCTTGACATTCTTGTACTTGTCTGATAAAACAACTGAATACATTTGGATCTTGCGGTTGGAGCTCAATTGATCTCAAAATATCCATCAAAGTCTCCCTCTGCTTTGAGTACTATTGTATGAGCTCATATATAGATATTTTTTCTAGAGTCGTTTGTTAATTTTTCTCTAGTCTACTCTAAATAGTCACCATAGGTCGAGTTGATGGACCTAGAAGGTTGTTATACCTGCCTCTTCCTGGGTACAACCAGGAAATTAATAGGAGCTATAGGAGGTTGCCGTTGACCATATCCTCTAGTCTTGGTAGCTATATTGATAATTTCAACCATCCTAATGCACCCATGGGTAGGTGTATCAATTCAAACCTGATTGACTTGGGAACCCTGCCCTCTAGGGGCCTCATGGTTGGGAAGCGGGTTCTTGTATATGCCCATATCTTTGTTATTAGGAGCCAATGGGTTTTCAACTTTAAATTCTCCTGCCTTAATCATGTTTTGCCCCTGATGCTTGAAACCAACACAAACTTCAATATTATACCTTAGTATCCTATGATACGGGTAAAATTGATCTTCCCTATATCCTTTTGGCTTAGGATGATTGGGATATATAAGGAGTATATCCAGAAATCTAATCTTCCCTGTCTCGCTTAAGTGGTTGAAAATTGATTACATTGACTCTGAGATAGGTGTAAAATAGCGAGGTGGCTTGCGTTCTCTATTTTGCCCCGGATTGTTCTTTTGATCATAATTGGTTGGCAGGGATTGTGCTTGATAATTTTGGGGTTGTTGTGCAGCCCCATCCTTAGGTGTAACCAATACTACTTGATTGACTAGAGTAGGGTTTACCTACTTTTGCTTGTACTTGTCATTTTTGTTGTTTTTGTTCCACTCATTTTTTTGGATCTTGATGGTTCCGTCATATATTTTTATGTCTTCAATGAGTTTGGCCTATTCCAAGGCTTCCTCGAATGAAAGATATTGTTCAATTTGTAGCAAGAGGGAAATATGTTTAGAACAACTCTTGGTGAACATGTGGACAATTTCTTCTATGGGGATGGAGAATGATAACTTTACCATGACTTTTCTCCACCTATCCCCATATTACATTACTGGCTTATCATCATAATATTTTGGGTTGGCTAGGTTTGAAAGGTTCACCTTTATTTTAGAACCAAAATAGAGACACTTTAGGAATGCATTTTCTAGTTGTTCAAAATTGGACATGTTGTGCTTGGGCAGTTGGTTGAACCATTGAGTGGCAGTGCCCAAAAATGTCATAATGAAAGTCCTTAGCATAAGAGCATCATTATATTCCAAATGAAAACATGCATTGATAAAATTGGTAATATGCTCTTGTGCATCCTCTTCACCCTTAAACTTTTCCAACCTAGGCATCTTAAAATGCTTAGGATATGCAAGGCTAGGGATCGATAGGCATAATGGTTGGTTGTATATCTTTCTCAATGTTGGTTGGTTGCCTATCATTTCTTGTTTCTAAAAGGACTTCATATTTTTAGTGAGTGCCTAAAATGCCTTTGATGTGAGGAGTTCCTCTTCTTGTAGGCCCCCTTACAGTGGTAATGGAGGTAACTCTATGTGCCTTTGATTTGTCTTATTTTATTCCTTCCTACGATGGGATTTAGGATGCGCTTGATCCTGGTTTATCATATCTACCCTTTCTCCACTAGTTTGATGTTGTTCATAATTTGAGTGGTGGTTTTTTTGTGGGCTTTCTTGTTGTCTATTGCACCCCTCTCTTGGTGAGTCGATGTGTTTGTCTCTTTGATGACCATTGTCATTGGTTTGTAGATTGATGCGAGCTAGTTGCTCAACTTGTTCTCTAACATGTTGCTCATGTTGATGCAAAATCATTTCTCTTTGTTTGTCATGTTTGAGAGCTTCCACTAGCTCTCTCTATTTATGCAATGTGTTTTCTAATCGTCGCATGTAGTCGTATTGCACTATTGAAGAGGACTCAGGTTTATATGATTTTGCTCTTGTGGTTTTGATTCACATATTCCTCAAAGAGGTCTCTATAATTTCTTGGCTTTTTATTGCTACTGTAATCTATTATGTATGTTGATAAGTGTCTCTACGTTCAGAATTTGCATGAGATTTGTGGAGTCATTCTAAAGCATCCCTAGGTTGAGAGGTACGTTTAGAAGTAATAGTTAGTGAACTTCCAGATGCAGAATTTTATGTGACCATAGTTTTGGGAGGTGGTCTCATATGCAACCGATCCAACTCATCCAACTATCTTGTTTTCCATGGTTGATCCCTTGGGGTACCATTTTCTCTAATGAGGTCATAATATATTGGAATCCTTCCTCTTGTGTGAAGGTCATCTTATGTTTGGTGCCTATGACTGGAAGTAGCTCTAGTTTTTTGTCCTTCAATGGGTAGACCTATTCTCACCGTCTCATGTGAATTTTGAGATGTTGTGACTCTTGTGTGTCTTTTTGGTGATGAGGGTTTTATGGCCCTTTCTACCCTCCATGAGGATGGATATGGTGAAACATCATCATCCTTTTGTGAAGAACGAGGTCTACAACCCTCCTTATGTCCATGTGATGTGGAAGCTATTGAAGCTTCCTCACATCTTTGAGAATTTTCTATGTGTTTAGAGGAAGGCCTTGTGTCTTCATCATGTCTCCTTGATGATGATGACCATCAGGCCTCTTTGTATTTGTGTGATTTTTTTTCATGATTTGAATTCCTATTTGGGGTTTATCGATGAGAGCCCCCAAGGGTTGAATTATCACCTCGTAGACTCACAAAGCTACATCTCATAGTCTTATGAACATGTGGTTCAATGTTACTATGACTTCACCTATGGGTATGTGTTGCTTCAGATTCTCCCTCGGTATTGGACCGAGGATGTTTACTTTTGGTTTTGACCATTGTGCTTGTGAATTAGTTTTTTGGATTGCAATTTAGATGTGGCCAAACAATATCAAGCAAGTGTTTATCTTGATTAGCAATTTATGTGTGCCCTAAACTATTTGATGTGTCTTTGATATGTTGTTGCTCTTGTTTCTTGCTTCTATTTTGGATTTGAAATAAGGAGACTCACTCATAGTGGGAATCAAGAACACCCATGCCAAACATGATTTTCTCAAAAAGAGACTAGGGTACACCACTAAAGTCCCAGTGGAGGGTTCACCTAGCTCTTCCAATCTGAACCAATTGTTCCAATAGTGGGAGATAGTTTGAACATGAGTAACTTAGTGCCACTATGAAGAAGTTTCCAATTCCATTCTAAGAAGATCTAGGGGGCAAGACGGTGGAAGGATATGAATACCAATGTCATCAAACTAAATTGAAGGTTGGTGATGAAATCCAACTCTCCAATGTTTAAAACATGCATATGTGTGTGGGGTTCATTTTAAGTTTACATAAAGTAAAATGCATCATAATGTAGAAATGTATATTTCTTATATGCTTGATATAAATGATGTTTTACTTTTCAAAAAATGTGCATAAATATCTTTGAAGGAAGGATATTTATGAATGTATTCTACTTTGTGTAAATATAGCCTCTAGCAGGGCCTCAAGGCAAGCAAACCAACACACAATTCCTAGCACGCTGGATTCTAGGGTGAAATTTATAAGTATAAGCCGCTGTTCCTAGCAACGCATAGTGAAAATATAAAAAAATATCTAAGATGCACCAGATGCAAATTGTTTCCTTTCGTTCCTTAATTTTCCAAATCAAAATATGGTTTAATGTTCACTGTTTTTAGGAAAACAAAAGCAGATAAAAGGACATAAATCATTAGAGAAGCTATACCAACCTCAAATCCAGCTCAAAGGACTAAGATTTGATATCTGCTACACTCAAGATCTGGCCACCGTTGACCAGAGTGGCTGATTTTTGGTCATTGTAGACCAGAGCGACTGATTCCTAGCCATTGTAGATTAGAGTGGCTAGACCTTCACACAAAAACATGGATCAATAAAGTGGTAGAAAATAAAAACTAGGCTTATTATTAATGTTTAACATATATTAAACGAAAAAGAATAAAAGAAAGGCATAACAAAAGTGTGAAGAAATAAACGAATGAATGCTTTGTATTTATATTTAGAATATCTGGTTACATATAAATCCCTCTAAGGGATACCCTTCATTTGATACATGATTTTACACAAAGATGGTAGTAGATGTATAAAATATCCCCTAGCAAGGGGTGATGCACCTTTACAGGCTTACCAGTGATGCACATGAAACTATATGAGGGATTAAAGATGCATCCTTCTCTAGGTCTAATTCCTAGAGGGATATTCTTGCTTTCATATGTTGTGGATTCGTCCAATGAACTTGTAGATCTAAAATCAATGAAACAACAACACACTCTTAGATGTTTGAGATTGCCTCCTCGGATGAGGTTGTTAGTGATGAATAAGCTTAATGGAAACAAATGCAATGAAACTAGTACTATGAACACAAATAACTAAAATAAAGCTTATGCTAATGAAATGAAGGAGAAAGTAGAATAAAAGAAACTATCACCTAAACCCTAGACTAGGTTACAGGCCATTGTCTAGGAAAGCAACCGCTAAGGTGAAATCTCTCTCTATTGATCCAAAGGCTATGGGCTCAAGTCTACTACTAATTTTAAAATTATTACCTTATGTGTTCAAATTTTCCCTCCAATCCAATGGGGTTTCACTACAAAAATAGATCTCCAAGGTAAGCTCTCCAAGTCTCTTAGAATCTCTCCTCAAAGATCCAACCTGTTCAAAATTCTAATATGTGATGTTCTCTCTCCCTCTGATTGATAAAAGAAGGTCCTCTAGTGCTTTTAGGTTTACTCCTTATAAAGATTTTGAATCCCTAGGTCAATGTTCAAACCCTAGGATTTAATCCCTCATGTGCACTTGATGTCAGCATGAGAATTTTAGCTTTTGCCTACCTTTGAGGGGCAGTTAACTGATGTCTAAATCTAGACTTGAGTCTTTTATGTAGACTGGATGTGAGGAGGAATGCAAATTTGTCCCTGCTCATCCTTATTGCATGTAGACTGCCACTTCCACCCGATATTAGGTTGAATGGGTGGCAAAATGCATTTAAATTTTATTTTCTATCATCTGTAATGGCTAAGGTTTGGCTGCTCTAAGCTAAAATAGCCAGATTCCAACCACTCTGGTCTACAATGGCCAGGCTTCGATGGGCTGAAAATACCCCAAATGAGTGGCAAAAACCACTTTTGACACTTGGAAGGTCCCAAGGTTTAGTCACATGACCTATGAGTGTGCCTATGTGAGTAGTCTCCCAAACATGACATGTTCTAGGTGTCTACACAATGTTATACATGGTCAAGTAAATTTAAACTATGAATGGTCATTCGAGCATTAATTCATTCACATTCATACACATTATCATTGAATTATCATCCATCACACATATACACATGCATTCACACAAAATCATAACACAAAATTAAAAGCCATATATATATATATATATATATCACATATACAATAAATTTCCAAAGGCTATATACAATGTAGCACCAAGGCTCATATATAAAAAGTGCATCTTAGCACTACCTAACACCTATAAGAGGACCCATGTGACCCCAAAGGAGCCCTAGATGAAAAACCACTATGCCTAGACTCACTATGTCGATCTGGTAGCCCAATGTTGTGTTGCATCAATAGATCCTCCAAATCCTGAATATATCCATCTCAATATTAAAGGTGTAATACATCATGCCTCTGATGACGGTCCCTCTATGCTAGCTCTACTTGGAGCCTTTTTATCCTATCCTTTCCTCCACCTACAACCAATCTATCTTTGCATCCTGAGCCACTATCTCTGTCTCAATCCACCACCATCTATTCTAGTTGCACCCACTACTCCTTACTCTGACCTGGAGGTCTCTCTGGAACCTCCTCTGTATCATCCATGCCATCACCATTATCTCTAATATCTAGAGACTACTTTACTACATCCCTCATACATATCCTTTGACTGCTATATCAAATATGTCTTTGATGTATGGGAGTCTCATCTACCTCCTCCACTTTAGCCTCTATCTCATCCTCATTTTCCACTGCCCTCATCCACTATAAGATTGGGTACCCATGGTGGTTGAATATAAAACCATGTATCATACTCATTATTAGTACCTACATCATCCACATCAAGGAGAACTATCTCCTCATCATCCTCATAGGTCACCCACCATGCCTTAGCACAAGGTAGACCCATCTCATCCTGATGATGTCTGTACAAAAATGGAGCCTCAAAAGCCCTTTATTGCAATCCAAACTATCATAGCACTCATGAGAATTAGATTAGCTTGAACTCTCTCTTGTGCCTCCCAACCACCCATCTAGCCTATTGAACTCTCCAAAGCTACTTCCTATCACCAGTCTAAGTAGTAACTTGCTATGGCCTCCAATGCACCTAACCTGGTATCAGCCCTATCCACATATCTCTGTAATCCTAGCTAGTAAGGCTAGGATGGCTTGACTGCATCTCTTCAACTACTCACCATATCAAAGTGTAGGGCTACTTCTCATCCCACACCTTAGTAGGTAAGCCCACAAGCCAAGCTACACTAAAGTGCTCCCAATACCAAAACTATAGCAGTATAGTACAACCCAACCCCTTCTACCCCTACCTCCTCACCTCGTACAACTCCAACTACATCTAAGCCAGTAGAGTAGACACCCATGCATACACTTGAGGCTCATCGATCATATCATACACTATCCTTATCATGTTCCAAGGAAACCGATAGCCAGTGTTGTTCAACACCACTATGTTGGCCAATAGGAATATGATAAATATGGGCAAAGCCTCCAACTTCTTCTCAGCATACATCACCAAGTACCTGATCCCTCCACCCTTCACACTCACACTCCACCATTAATATCCAAAGATCTATCTCATCTCATTCTCCTTATCATATCCAACCTCAACATGTAACCCCTCCACTAGTACTTTGAGGATGTGGTATACATTCTCAAGTATCATTGTCACCTCTCAAATAGGGAGCTAAAAGGTCCTCCTATCTGGATCCCATATCTTTGCTAAGATAGAGATATACCCCTCATCTACCCTCACCACAAAAATATGAACTACCCCAACTAGCCCCACATCCTCCAACCAATCCCAATGCTCCTTTAGCAGTATCATTATCACCCTTGGTATGAGAGGTGAGAACCGATGTCGAGCCTCCAATATCCTCAACTATAGTATAAAATAATGCAAGTGTTGGAAAATAAGCCAATTAAAAGGAGTAAAAAATTTGTTTGCAATGGTAATCTTTGGATCTTACCCTTTTACCTCCTTGGATGACAATTGACTGGGTAGATTGGATGGCATGGGCGGCAAGGAGAACAACACCAAATTCCCTCTCTCCTTTCCTCCCTATTCTTCTTCTTTTCCTAACTTCTCCTATATTCCTTAAGGTTGTTTAATCAACCACTATTTAAACTTTGTAATTCTTATGTTTCCAAGGTTGAACATAATATTTCTACATTTTTCTATTGTTCCTAATTCTCACATGTCCACATCTAGTATCAGAGCCAAAGTCAGAGAGGGCCCTAGAATAGAGGTCAATGGAGGAACCAGGCTTGAGGACCGAGGTGGAGGAACCAAGTAGCATGAGCATCAAGGCAAGATCGAGTGGGGCCTGTAGCATGCAATCCAAGGTGAGGAAGGCTCGCAATTCATGAACTGAGGTGAGGTTTGGATTAGGCCCACACAACAAGCATGCGAGGAGGAGCAACTCAAAATAACCAATTGAAGAGTGCCACATGGTGAGAGGAGAACAAGGCTGACGTAGAATGGACGACTCAGAACTGATGCAAACCAATTACATGGTAGAAAGATCAATTACGTGGCAGAAGGAGGACAAGCAATGTGGCAACAGATGATAGGCTCAAAGGAAGCAACATGGAAGGGAGTGATTGCTTGAGGAGGCAAAAGAGCGATCACTAATTGCCCAAATGCAATCGAGTGAGTATTCGCTCACTGAAGGTTTTAAACACCTTCATCGCCATTCGAATGGTCGATGTGGGACAAAAATCCTAATTTTTTTTTAATTAAAGCACGACTAAGAGAAGTATAAGGAAGGCAAGCTTCCCTTGCCTTCTCGTTGAGCTGCGTATCTCGACTGGCTCATGGAGCCAGCCATAAGGTGCCTGCCTTCCTACAGGTCATGGGTTCAAAACCCAGCGATAGTGAAAGCTTGAATTTTTTTTATTTTTGTTGAAATTGGATCTAAAATAGAATATACTTGTAATCTTACCCTTGGGTTCTCATTGATAGTGGTATCCAAGTTGGTTAGGATGAATTATTGCATGAAATAGGTCACGGGTTCGATTCCTGTGAAGGATAATTTTTTTATATAATTTTTTTTTTATATATATTATTATTAAAATTAATTATATTATATTTAATAAACTATAATCGCTTTTCTAAAGTTTTTTTAAAGCAATTATTTTTTAATCTATTAAATAGTAATATATATATTTTAATATATATCATATAAGAAATAAAGACATTGTCTAAGAGACAATTATTGTAATCGAAGGATAAATTTTTCACTTGATTCAAGGAATCATAAACTGTAGAACTTTTGTGTAATAAGCCTAAGAGGCTTAGTTTTTTTTGTAAAAGAGACAAAAGATCCAAATTGTAAAATTGTAAAGAGGCATTGATGATAAGACCAAATGGTTGTTATCATGCCTTATGTGCAATTCTAGCAAGAGAAGGTGGAGAGAGTTTTAATGAAAAATTAAGAGGTTATGGGCTCAACATTGTGTTTAGCCAGCTTCAAAATGCAGTGATAGCACATCAAAGGCATCCTGAATCAGGGTACAAGGCAGACTTTGAAGACAACTCATTCAGGAGTCAATTTGAACAATTGGAATCCATACAAGTTGTACCACAAGAATTAGAGTATACACACTACAATATTTTAGTGGAAATATTAGAACTAGAATCACCAAAAATAATATTGATAAGTGACGATGAAGAAGTAGCAGATAATTTTGTGAATCAAGAGATAGCATCCCCACATCAAGAGGAATAAGTAGTGAATGATAGAGTAGAATAAGTCAGATTTAACTTAAATTTGTAATCTCTTCTTCCTTATTATTCTTTCCTTATTTCAAACAGTAAAGTACTTTATTGTAACCATGAAATAAAGAGAGTTTTTTGGTAACTATGGCCTCACACAATAGCTTACCTATACTAGAATTTAATGATTATGACTACGAGTATTGGTCTATAAATATGAAGACCTTGCTCATAGGAAGAGGTTTATGGGACATAATAGAAGAGGGCTACACAAAACCATCATAATGGACAACACTAAGTTTCGCAAACAAGAAAACACGAAAAGAAGAGAAAAAGAGCAACTCTTCTACTCTCTCATCTCCAAGCTGCATTGAAGAAAAGCATGTTCCCTAGAATCATCGCTTGTACAACTGCACAAACTGCATGGAAATCATTGAGTGATGGATTCTAGGGTAGTAATCAAGTGAAGCAGGTAAGTCTTCAAACACTAAAGAGATATTTTGAAAATATTTGAATGAAATATGATGAAAAATTTAGTGATTATTATGTTAGAGTAAAAGCAATTGTGGATAAAATGGTTACACTAGGCAAAAAAATCATGCCTAAGACAATTGTAACAAAAGTGTTGCGAACACTTACACAGAAGTGGAACCATATTGCCATAATTATAGAAGAATCTAAAGATCTTTTCCTTTAAACATTCGATGCATTAATCGGATCGTTAATGTCACATGAAGAGAGGTTTCCTGAAACTCCTTCAACCAGCTACGAAGGTGATGATAAGGCCTTCACTTCCAATGAAAACAATAGAATAGGATAAGTAAGAGGTCAAGGCAGAGGCAAGAAAAGAGGTAGAGGTAGATACAACTATAGAGGAGGCAATCAAAATAGAGGAGGCAACCAGAACAAAGGAGGCAATTCCAATAGAGGAGGCAACTCATACAGAGGAGGCAATCAACAAAGAGGTGGAAATAAAAATTGAGGAGGAAATCGAGGGTGAGGAAGTGACAAGTAAAAATTAACTTGTTTCAACTATGGCAAGCCAGGTCACTTTGCTCACGACTACAGGTCAAAATATTCACAAAGCAACAGTAGTCAATATGGTAATTATGGAGAAGAAGATGACACCTCTAATATTTTTCTTTCATATGGATAATCAGAACACAATCTAAATGATACATGGATTCTGGATACTGGTTGTTCAAACCACATGAGTGGAAAAGAACATTTATTTGCTACTCTAGATTCCACTTATAAATTCCAAATAAAATTAGGGGATGATAACACATTGCAAGTAGAGGATATTGGAGCCATGGAGGTTCCAACCAAAGAAGGACTAAATAAAGTGCATGACATCTATTACACTCCAAAGCTCCAACATAATATGTTAAGTATTGGATAAATTATAGAAAATAATTACAAGCTTGTATTTGATGAAGGACAATGTATCATTTTTTATAAAAATAATTATAATCGTGTCATCACATAGGTCCCCATGATCAAGAAAAGTTTATTTCCTCTCAAATTTGGTGAGCCAGGAGGAGCTCAAATTGCAAATGTAGCTATAAAAAATCCAAGTGTGCTTTGGCACTTGTGATATGGTCACCTTAATTCCGCTAGCTTGAAACTTCTCACTTCTCAAGCTATGGTGACAAGACTTCCCAAAATCAATGAATAAAAGGAGGTTTGTGAAGGATGTGCTTTGGGAAAGCACTCAAGGTCAAAGTTTCCAAAAGGACAAGTGTGGAGAGCCAGCTATCCACTTTAGTTAATACATTCAGATATTTGTGGACCAATGTAAACACAGAGTCTCGAAAACTATTCTTATTTTCTCACTTTCATAGATGACTTCTCTAAAATGTGTTGGATTTATTTTTTGAAACATAAAGATGAAACTTTTCATTGCTTCATAGATTTTAGAAACAATATAGAGAATCAAAGTTGGAATTATGTAAAATGTCTTAGGACAGATCGAGGAGGTGAATACTCCTCAAAAGCATTCTTGAAATATTGTAAAGTAAGTGGGATTAAAATGCAATTCACCATTGCATATACCCCAAAACAGAATGGTGTGGCCAAGAGAAAGAACCACACCATAGTTGAAATGGCAAGATTGATGCTTAAGACTAAGAATATAACTCATATGTACTGGGCAGAGGCTGTAAGAACCAGTGTATATATTCTAAATAGAAGTCCTACTTCTAGTTTAGATGGTGTCATTCCTTATGAGGGGTGGTACAAAAAAAAAAACCTAATGTAAAGCACTTCAAAGTGTTTGGTTCTTTAGCATATGCACACATTCCTGATGATAAAAGGAAGAAGCTTGATCCAAAGAGTCAAGCTTGTATATTTTTAGGGTATTGTGAGTCTACAAAGGCATGTAGACTCTACAATCCCAAGACTCATAAAGTTATACTCTCCAGGGATATAATTTTTTATGAAGGGGGATAATGGGGTCATCAAAGTTTTTTTTTTGATGATGAGTCCCAAGATGTAAGTTCTTCACAGGTACAATAGGTGTCTCCAAAGAAAAGCAAAGGCACGCCACCCCCTCTAAGCCCAAGCAGGAGTACTACATCAAGTACTTCAACCGCCACTCCAAGTCCTTCTCCATAGATATCAATAAGTTCTTCACCGATGGACATTGATAGAGACTCTCCATCAAGAGGCAAAAGAACATTACAACATCATCCATATTTTCAAATGTTGGATCAGAATTTCCAAAGAATATTCACTAGAAGCCAAGCTAGTGAAATGAATACAGTTTTGCAGTAAATTAAAAATTTGCAATTGTATGGGGATGATGACTCCCATGATCCTAGGGGATATGTAGTCAATTATGCTTTATTGGCTAGTACAAAAATAGAACCAGCTAGCTATGAGAAGGCTTGTACTCAAAATGTATGGCAAGAATCCATGAAAGAGGAAATAACCTCTATAAAAAATAATGATACATGGGAGCTAGTAAAGCTACCCAAAGGAAAAAATGTGTTGGGTGTAAATGGGTCTACAAGACCAAGTACAATGCTAATGGAAGCATTGAGAGGCATAAGGCGAGGCTAGTAGCAAGAGGTTTTACTCAAAAATTTGGCATTGACTATGCGAAAACCTTTGCTCCTATTTCACGATAAGAAACAATCAGATCAGTTCTTTCCTTAGTAGCATATAAAGGATGGAATGTTCAACACATGGATGTGAAAAGTGCTTTTTTGAATGGATACTTTATATAAGAGGTTTATGTTCAACAACTCAAGGTTTTCAAGAACAGGGAAAGGAGAACGTTGTTTACAAATTGAAGAAAGCACTTTATGGCCTCAAGCAAGCACCAAGAGCTTGGTACTCATGCTTTTATGGCTATTTCAACGAGTATGGATTCACAAGAAGCAAAATTGAACCAAATTTGTACTACCTAAAGCATGGAGTAGACATTCTCATAGTTTTTTTTGTATGTGGATGATCTAATATTTATGGGTAGTAACAATAAAATGAATATGGAGTTCAAAAAATCCATGATGAAATAGTTTATTATGAAAGATATTGATTTAATGTGATACTTCCTAGGGATGGAAGTGCATCAATCAAATAAAGGGATCTTCATATGTCAATACAGGTATACTCGAGACATGATCAAGAAATTTTCCATGGAGCAGTGCAAAACAGTTGTAACTCCAACTGGACATGGGATCCAATTAAGCAAGGACGATGGAGCATCAAAGGTTGACATGACCACTTACAGAAGCATGGTTGGGAGTCTGATGTTTCTCACCAATACAAGGCATGATTTTTGATATGTTGTTTCTCTAGTTTCAAGGTTTATGGCTAGTCCATATGAGCTACATCTACAAGCAACTAAAAGAATCTTAAGATATGTAAAAGGTACATTGGATTTTGGAATCCATTACCAAAAATGTAATTTTGTGAAATTAGATGGCTTCAGTGACAGTGATTGGGGCAGCAATATATATGACAAGAAATCTACATCAGGAAATTGTTTTAGTCTAGGATCAGGACTAATTACATGGAGTTCTAAGAAACAAACTATTGTAGCATTGTCATCGACTGAGGCTGAGTATATAGCCATCACGCATGCTAGTACTCAAGCCCTATGGTTGAGAAAAGTTCTTGAAGAGATTGGATAAATTCAAAGTGGTCCAAATCGACTGTATTGTGATAACATAAGTGCCATTCAATTGGTATACAATCCATTCCACCATAGCAGATCAAAGAATTTCAATATGAAGTATAACTTCATTCGAGATATGGTGGAACAACAAATAGTTAAGCTTCAATATTGTAGCACTTTGGATAATATTGCAAACATCTTCACCAAAGGTATAGCTAAATCTCAATATATAAAGCTGAGAGATTATATAGTCAGTCCTCTAAAATTTAAGGGGGATAATGTTGGAAATTAAGCCAGTTAAAAGGAGTAAATTTTTTTTTGCAACGGTAAGCTTTGGATCTTACCCTTTTACCTCCTTGGATGGTAGCTGACTAGGCATGTAGTTTGACTTGGACGACATCTGACTAGGCAGATTGGATGGCATGAGCGGAAAGGCGGACAACACCAAATTCCCTTTCTCCTTTCCTCCCTATTCTTCTTATTTTCCTAACTTCTCCTATATTCCCTAAGGTTGTTTAATCAACCACTATTTAAACTTTGTAATTCTTATGTTTCCAAGGTTGAATATAATATTTCTGCATTTTTCTATTGCTCCTAATTCTCACATGCCCACAACAAGCACATTAATGTCAAACAAGAATACCAATGGTACTTACCTACATATCTACTCCTACTACCACATCCACACCCTCCATTACCATAGCTTCTACTCCACTTCACTCCTTCACTCTACCTCACTTCTTCACTCACTCACTCCTTCAGACATAGTTTTTAGAATTTGTGAATGCAATAATGAATCTAAATTCACCTTTGTAGACTATTTATAGCTATTTTTGGCACACTAAAATGCCCATGGGTGTTCACAAGCACATTGAAATGCTGACTAGCATCTGCAGAGTGGCAAACACTTACATGCATGATGTGTATGCTAGCTAGCATTTGATTTTAATTTTTTTAGAAAGACCAAAATGATCTAAAAATATAGCTTACCTTCGTAAAATCACTCCACATTGCATCCATACATTCATTTCATCATCATGTCATATTTTGTAAAAACAAAAATTGATTTGGGTGCTTAATTTTTTCTTGCAACCAAAAGTCGTAAAATTACCTTACAAGATTCAAAATGCATCAAAACGGTTCAAATTTTCACAAAACAACCACATTCATAATTCTAATAATCCATCATATAATTTCATCACCTTTTAAGATAACATGGATTGATTTGGGTAAATAACTTCTATTTGCAACCAAAAAGTTGCAACATTATCCAAAATTGCTTTTACAAAATGCCCTAAAACAATACAAAATTTCACAAAATCATACAATCCAATCATCAATGCATTTCTCATCATCACATATTCATTTCAACACCATTTTCATCCATCAATCATTGCATTTGCACATTTTTCAAGTTCCCATACAATTTCAAGTGAACCTTGTATCTAGTGGTCTATTCTATCTCCTTGGTGATTACAACGATTGTTTGTCCATGCAATTCGTTAATATGGATAAATCACCATAAGGATTCTTAGCCATTTTTATCATACAGTATCTCCTTATTTGAAATTAAATTATATTTGATCCCTCATTTTTTTGAGTGTGACTATGCTCAAATTAATTTTCTTAAAAGTTATCATTGATGACCTTGTCTGTGGGGCTTGAAACATGGATAATTCATACTACATAATTCCCTTTAATATTTAGGAATTACACATAGTCACTAGGAGGGGCCTCCTAGAAATCACCTGATCAAGGGATGATTTTTTCTTGGTATTCTGCATTTTTATCACTTGCATTTCAATGACACCAAAAGGCAATTTCTTCAACTACATGGAATCATCCCAAACTTGAGGTAACCAAATTTGATTTTGATTTCCCACAGTAGGATACATATTACATGATCATGGCATCTAAACTTGGAAAAAACCCCTTTAATCCATTAGGGCAAAAATAGCATCAATTTACATCATTCATATCATCTGCATTTACATCATACACTTGCACTTACACCATTCACCTGCATCATTCCACACAATTCTATCAATTGGCTCATGAGACTCATTTTTCACTCATTCTCCAATTGAGGGGGTAAGCTACACCAGTAAATTCTTTATACTCAAAATTATATTTGCATTCTAAGGAAATACAGTTGCTTCATCATGCCAAACCAGGTGTCTTATATTTTTACACCGTATTATGTTTCATGCAATACGATATAAAAATGAGCATCTGTAGACACTAAAATCTAGCCACTTGTCATCCATTCGTGTCCTCCAATTATAGACATCCATTATATATATACTTAATATATAGATATTAATATTTGATATATTATATTTATATTTTTAATAATTATGTGTTTATATGAATAAATCCTAGCCATCTGCCATGTTTTAATCTCAACCATCCATCCATATCGATCCATGCCACTTGTCTAAGCTTAATATCCACTCTTCCTCATGTTTTAATCTTGGTCACCCATTTTTGTGTCATCAAAACCCTAACATGTTTAAGGGTATATTATAAAAAGTGATTCATTTTTATGAATCAAGGTCCATGAACATTTTCAAGGTCTTGAATTTGAACATTTGCCCTAGCCATTTTGCTATCATCTGCCACCACCACTATCCTATTTTTAATACTGCCAATCCCTCATGAACTAGATCTGGTTCTACCTCACTTCCCTCAATCCCTATACATCACCTAGAGTTTTTAGAATGATTCTAAGCAATTCTAAAATATTTCTAGGCATTCATAACCATCATTTAACACCTCTGGGTATTTCTTGTAGTATATTTGTAGTTTGTAAGCCCTCAGATGCTTCCAGGCATCCAAGCGATTATCGAACATAGATACACAAGTAGAAATTATCAATGACAAGGTAAAAATATTCGATGCACTTTATTTACATTCTTGTATTTCTATTTATAGTTCTGTTATGTAGCATCTAGGGTTTATTAGTTTTTATCTTTTAGAGGACCTCACTTAGTGGAGCCCTTGTAGGTGCTTTTAATACCTTTTATGTTATTTGATGTTTGCAAGTGTAGGAATCATCTTTCTAGAAGCTATTGAATTTAGGGTGGTCCTGTAGAGATACACAAGCCCACCCACACTCTTGTTTGTATCAAGGATGAGTAATAAGACACCAATTATTCATTGAACTAGGGTTCTAAAACCCTGTTATTTGTAACATCTATATCAAAAGCAATGTAAAACCCCATATTGGGGCACATTCATTGTGCATATTGAATATCTATCCATATTAATAAGAGACTATTCATTTTTTTTATTCCATGGTGTTATTGTTCTTTTTTTACTTTATATTTGTATTGGTGTTGTTCATTTTTTAGTTTACATGGTTTATATCATGCCTATTGATATTGGTATTTTTTGAAATATTAATCTATCCTTGGGGTGGGTAGTATTTTTCCTCTAGTAAGCCATAAATCCCAATCTTGGAAGGAGTTAAGTGAATGTAATAACCAGGTGGATATGAGTCCTAGCAAGAGTTGTGTGTATGCAATTACTAGGAGATCATGAAACTAGGAGTTGTGTGAATATAATAGCCAGGGTACTTGTGAACCATCACACCTTGAACATATCAAATTAGGTGTGTTCCATCATATATGTTGGGAAAAACCATTCATAATATAGCAATGGTGAAACCTTTATCATGTAGGATTAGGAGATCATGTTAGTTGTCATCAAAGTGGTGATGACCTTAGTTAGCCGTAAAGGCATGGTAACTAAGAACTAAGGCTCTATGTTGATCAACTTACCTAGATGGACTTAGAGCCAGGTCTGGGAATAATCACCCCCTTTAGGCATGTATGTCTTAAAGTATAATATCTACATCACGGTCACATGGTCCTATGTCATGGAGGGAAACCCCAAAAAATATAGAAGTTGGTAATTATTATCTACTAAGTGTCATATATAGTGACTTGGAACTCAAATATGGTGAATCCTTGCATTACAAGATAAATATATTAAGGGAGTATCCCTTGGGAGCCTTTTTTTGTAAGTGCTCTTTTCAAAAAAATTGGGTTGGTAGTTTTGGGTTGTTACAATTGGTATCAGAGCTCTAGGTCGTAGGGATAGAATATTTCATGGAGTGTGGTTAGGTTGAGCTTTAATTTGATGTGCCAATATGGGTTTGACACCTTACATGAAGGCAAGAGTGATCCTAAAACTTTATCAACTAAGTAATAAAAATATGGGTTAGTTCATAGAGTAGTATGAAGTTAATAAAATATGAGTATAATTATGATAAATTGTAGCTTACCCAAATACTTTTTGTGGTTATGAAATAGTGCCCATTAAAAAAGGAAGTGTGTCAAAGAATACTAAAATGGTTGCACAAGAAGAAAGTGTAGCACTTAAGTCTAGGTAAGTTGGAGGGCTTGGTAAGAAAAATAGGAAAATAACTACTCCTTATGAAAGGTCCAAGACAAGAGTAAAAACTGATAGAAATATCAAAAGAATGATAGAGTCAGATGGAAGAGTAGAATATATCTCCTCCATAGTTAAGTTGCTTCAAGAACATTTGGAAAAACAATAAAAATTAATAGATACTTTGGTCAATAGAGAGACTAGTGCTAGAAATGTGGAGGATTAAAAGGAAGAAATTATCCAAAGGAGACAAGAAGGTAGAGCCTAGATAGAGGATAAGTTAGCAAGAGATATTAATAATGTTAAGGTAAAAACATTTAAAGGGAAAGAATAAGGGAATGCAACAAAACCATGGCTAAAGAAAATAGAGACCTTCTCCATAAATAATTACTCTTCTAAAACTCAGACTATATGGGCTATGCTTCATCCGTTGGATGTAGCTCTAGAATGGTGGGACACATTTAGTTCAGAAAAGACGATCCAAGCCATTGATCTTAAATGGGATAAGTTTGTAGAGGATTTTAATAAAAGGTTTATTTTAGAACAATTTTATGTAGAGAAGTTTGAAGACTTCTCTACTCTTCAACAAGGGACACTATCAATAGAGGTGTACTTTCAGAGATATGTAAAACTTTTTAAGTATGCTCTATAGTATGAGAACAATGAATGTCTTAATGTGGATACGTTTAATCTAGGGTTGGACCCTAAAATAAGTACCATAATAAATATTCTTAAGACAAAAATTCTGTAAGTGGATTATTACCTAGCTAGACATGAAGACGCTAATATTCAAACCAAAAATACATTCTTCAATTATTCAGGAGTGACAATGTCTAAAAAATAAGAACTAAAGAAAATAAAAAGTGTAGGATTCATAAAATGGAAAAAGACCCCAATAAGAAGAACAAGCGTAATCCTAAGTTAAACAATAAGAATAATGGAGGTTAAAGATAATGCAATAAGAAATTTTATAAGAAATATAGTTCTAATACTAATCCTCTAGAGGAAAATGAATTAACACAAAAATAAGAGTCAGGGTAAAAGAAGCAATAAAGTGTCGAAACATCTAGAATAGGATGCGACATCTATGGGGGTCCTTACTATGCCAAGAAGTACTCCCATAGAGTAGATTCTAGTCATCAAGTAGAGGAGTCATCACACCAAATTTATGCTACCACAAGAAATTAGGACTTATATGGGAAAGCAACACCAATGTTACTAAATAGTAAGCTATTTGATAAATATGTAAAAGTTCTAATAGACAGTGGTACTATCGATAATTTTATCTCCACAAATATCATCAAAAATATGCTAGAAAGACCTAGAATTATGGCACAAAGGTGGAACATCGAGTATGGTTCTAGATACCTACTTAGTGGATCAATGTTTACCTATAGTAGAGATAAACCTACCAAAAGGTTCTACTATATGGCATTTGTATGTGGCACCCCTTCATGCCTTTGACATTATTCTAGGGATAGATTGGTTGAAAGATCATGGAGCCTTAGTCAATTTTCATGATAGGTGGATGGATTACACTGATAAGGATAAGAGGAGAGTAAGAGTTTAGAGTGGAAAAGGTTCTTTTCAACCCTACTTGATTTTAGTTATGTAGTTAAAGAAAGCCATCAAAAATAGTAGTATTCTCTATGTAGTTAAAATCAATGGTAAGGTTGGAGATAAATGGGATGAAGAAGTTTTTAAGAAATATCTAATTCTTCATGAATTTTAGGAAGTATTTCATGAAGACCATCTAGGTCTACCTCCTTAAAGGAAATTTAGTTTCACTATTGAGTTAATTCCAGGAGCTAAACCCATTTCTAAGGCACCTTATAAAATAACTCTAATAGAGATGCAAGAACTAAAGTTACAACTGCAAGACTTACTAGATAAGGGTTTAATCAAACCAAGAATGTCACCTTGGGGTGCTCAGATAGTAATTGTGAGAAAGAAGGATGGATCCTTGATATTATGCATAGATTATATAATGTTGAACAAGGTGACCATTAAAAACAAGTATCCTAATCCCTAGATAGATGATCTATTTGATCAATTAAGAGGAGCTACCATTTTTTTAAGAATAGATTTGAGATTAGGGTATCACCAATTAAGGATTTAAGAAGATGATACCCATAAGACATCCTTTAATACTAGATATTAGCACTATGAATTCACAGTGCTACCATTTGGACTAACAAATACACTAGCAACTGTTATGAATTTGATGAAGAACATCTACAAAAAATATCTGGATCATTTCATATTAGTATTATTAGATGATATCTTGATTTATTATTATTTTAAAGAGGAACATGACCATCATATTAGGATGGTTTTGGAATTTTTTAGGAAGAATCATCTATATGGTAAGTTATCCAAGTGTGAGTTTTATACTTCGCAAGTTCAGTATTTAGGGCACATTATCTCAGTAGAAGGAATTATTGTGGATCCAAATATGATTGAGGCTATTGTAAGTTGGAATCCACCTAAAAATATAACTGAATTTTAGGGGTTTCTTGGGACTCACAAGCTATTACAAGTATTTTGTGTGAAACTATTCCAATATTACCTATCCAATCACCAATATTAAAAAGAAGGAAAAGGAGTTCAAATGGATGGATAAGTGTGAGACCACATTTAAATATTAAAAAAAAATGTTGAAAATGATACCAATAATCAAGATTCTAGATCCTCTTGGGAAATCTACCATATGTACAAATGCTTATTTAGAATATTTAGGTGGAGTTTTGTATCAAGAAGAAGCCACAATGGCCTAGAAGTCTAGAAAATGCAAGAATCATGAGATAAAATCTACCACTCATGATATATATTAACTAGGGTAGGGAGGATATAATGTATAGTTGTGCATACCCTAAAGGCATGGAGGCATTACTTGTTGAGTGGGTCATTAAAGCTAAGAACAAACCATCAAAGTTTGAGGTATATTTTTACCCAACCTATGCTAAATGCAAGATAGAGAAGATGGGTAGAATTCTTAGTAGAATGCAAATTTAATATTGAGTATATCAAATGGAATGAAAATAAATTTTGTTGATGCCTTGATTATAAGAAGGCACATAGCTTCCTGAATCTAAATCCATATTGGTTTGATGGATAGGGTCATGGAAATGCAATTTTAGGATTCTTATTGCATAGAAATATGGGTTAAGGTAGAGGGAAATCCTGGAGATAACAAGGGTTTCAATATAAAATATGGTATTTTATGCTTTAAATATTATGTAGCTACACCCAAGTGACTTAAGGAAAATTATCATGCAATAGGCACATAAATATCCCTATTACACCCATCTAGGAGGGTCAAAAATGAGAGAAAATATGAAAAAGACCTATTGGGTTGGGATTAAGAAAGATATTACTAAGTTCATTATAGGATGTTTAGAATTCTAGAAAGTGAAGGTAGAGCATCATCACCCAGGTGGAAAGTTATACCCACATGATATACCTATGCAAAAATTGTAGGTAAATTCTATGGACTTTATCAAAGGTTTACTTAATAATATGTTCCAACATGATGTTATTTTGGTAGTGGTTGATAAGTTGATCAAGGTTGAAAATTTCATACCAAGGAACATAAAGGATGATGTATTGGTAATGGAAAATAAGTTTTCCAAAGAAATATTCAGGTTGCATGGATTTTTTATGGTGATCATATCAGATAAGGACTCTAGGTTCACCTTAGAATTTTGGTAGGCTCTACAACATGCAGTGGGTACTAAGCTAAATATTAGTTTTGGGTATCATCCTAAAATATATGGTTAGATCAAGAGGGTTAGCCAAGTTTTAGAAGACATTTTGTGCATGTATTGAATGGATCAAAAGTCAAAATATGAAGACTTATTGTATCTTGTAGAGTTTGCATTTAATAATAAATACCATGCATCATTTGGAATGGCTTCATTTGAAGCCTTTTATGGCAAAATATGTAGAGCCTCTCTATCATGGTATAATTTTGAGGATCAAGTGTCAATCAAATCAAACACTATATGAGAGTTGGAGGAGCAACTCAAAGCAATTTGACTTAGGCTCAAGGAAGTGGCTAATCGCAAAAATATCTATGTAGATTTAAAAATATCACTAAGATAATTCTTTGTATGAGATAAAGTCTTCTTGAGAGTAATACCCATGAAAAATGTAATTAAGTCAACCAAGCTAGATCCTCTCTATTTTGGGCCCTTTGTGATCATTGGTAAGATTAGCCTAATAGCTTATAGGTTTTCTTTGTTGTTCAACCTATCAAAGATCCATGTCTCTTTCCATATATCCCTGCTTAGGATGTATGTTGCTGGTCCTACTCATGTATGGAATATTTCTCACTTGTAGATGATAGATACTACAACCATTAAGGTGTGACCAATTAATATTCTAGGGTTTCATTCTATTGAGTGGAAATTTTGCCCAATTACAAAATCACCATCACAGTCAGGATTTTGATTAGAAAACCCTCTCTTGCAAAGAAATATAAATTTATCCAAGGTTCTTTTACTTATGTGTGCTTGTATGTTTATGAAAAATGTGTCCAATAATGGTATTACTTTATTTTGCTATGCTATTGATTGTTCATAAAACTTAAAATAAAATAAAATGTTATTGGCATTCATATGACCACGATGAAAGTGATTAATTCCTCTTATCTTGAAGAGCTTTAGATAGATTTCATCTTCATTTGTTAAGTAACTTTCAACCAGGTTTTATCTTGCTAAAACCTTGCTTTGAGCATGAAACAAAAGATTAAAATTTGTCTCTAGAATGTGAACATGAAATGATGATTGGATTCCTTTTATGTTGCTTTGTGTATGCAAAGAAAATAAACTATATGACTAGCTTCAACAAGATGTAGCATTTGATATGCCATTATAAATCACCCCTCTTTAGTAAAATTATAATTTTCATAAAGAAGGATCAATTTATTGCTTTAAATATGGTAGCCTTTGAAATGGCACATAAATTATCCCCTTTAATGAAATTGTAATTTTCATAAAGGGGAGTTAATTTATTGCTTGAAAATGAAATGCAAATCTTGAAATATCAAATCATGCAAAGCTTTTGAAATTACAAAATTCCTTGAAAATGTGAACTTTATAAATAATTTTATAATTTCAAATTTGCTACAAAATGAAATCAAAACTGCGTAAAATGAAGCATTAAAGCTTATTCTTCACATCCGTGCATCTATTTTTCAAGTTTTAATTTTTTTCAATTTTTATTTTTATTTGCAAAAGTTAAAAAAAATGCAAAAGGGAAGGGTTAGAGAAATAAAGTAAAGTCTGGAAAATGGACCAGAATGTTGAAAATGTTAGAAATAAACTACTAACAGTATAATGCTACCCTATCCTACAAAATCAAAGATGTGAGAATCTTTGAATGTAACCTAATCTATCTGAATCTACATTTGCACAATCTAAAATAAACTAGGTGCAATCTTCTATGGAAATAAAATAAACTCCACATTTCTAAAAATTTGATAGTGCAACCATTAAAATGCATCAAACACTATATATAAGCCTAAAAATGGAAGGGAAAGATAGACATTAGCTCAAAACATTCAAAAACAAATATCCTTCGATCTTGCTAACAAAGTGCAAATTTTTGCAACCTTTTTTTGCATTAAAAACAAGAAAATAATGTCCCTGTTACAATAGATTTCTAGCCTCCTAAAATTTCTAGAAATGTCCAGCCTAGTTTCTTGTTTTTGTGGCATATTTAAGCTTTAAAAAAATAAAATTGTTCATTCTCCACTTCCTTCTCTCCTTTTTGTTTCCATCCATTGATTTTCATATGCATGCTTCACTTTCGTCTTCCATTTTCTTGCTATTCCAAATGTCATGTTCTCTGTTATATTTTGTGAAATCAATACAATTATCTATATTAGCACATAATGCTTTGATAACTTGATAATGTGGCCGCATATACATTTGTTTATTTTAGGATGTATAACACCTTCACCCCAATATTACATGGCCATTTATACACTTTATTTATTTTCCTTTGTATCTATCGTGGCTTTCACCTTACACGTTGGATGCCACTCTCATAATATTATTTGTATCTAACATGGCTTGTTTCCTCCACCCTATACATCCAAGTCGGTTTAATATCACCATCCATGTGTAGGTCCATCCCATAAAAATTATAGATTATCTCTCATAGTCATTTTGGCCCATTCCTATGGCCTCTATCTTGCTATCCCTTTTTTGCACGTATGGTCGGTAGAAGGTAGAAATTTTCTATGCTCGATTAAAATGGTGTATGGACTAGATCTACATTTCACCTAGAGTTCATGGATTTTATTGAATATTCTTGACCATAATAGTTCCCTTGTCATTCTCCTCACTTGTATTTCAACACCACTTAGACACTGCACAACACGTGACTACTTTCACCAATGTACCACTTTCTCATTGCTATGGACCTATAAAAACTGGGTAATGGTTAATTTTTGCATTTGGCTATAAAATTTCATTTCCTCCACTATTATGTTTTGATTTTTATGCACTGGTGTAAGGCATGGTCAATAACGATGACTACTGTGCTCATTTTAGAATTCTATTTTGCCATTTACCTAATGCCTATTCCTTTATCGTAGCACCTGAATATGGTGAAGTTGCATTTGTCTTATACTTCTAGCACTCATCCTGGTAGAATTTAAATGTCACACTATCCCCCATGCTTTTCAAGTGGCCGTTGTATCCATGACTGACATCCACACCAATTTTAAAACCATTGCCATGTGATCGTTTGTGTTCAAATAATTCACAAGACACCGTCTGATTTTGATAAACTCTACCCTTAAAAATAGATGTATCTTACATCACTAGATTGATTAAAAAAGGTATAATCATGGCTTCAAAGCCCTTTTTATCCCAATGAGATGTATTATCACAAACATAAAATGTATTATTTTGTTGGGATTCAAACGAAAATTCAAAAATGTCCACCTAACTATTTTTTTCTCAGTGCCACATCTAGTTTGATATTGACCATGACTCAACTAGCCACTAGGTTCCCTTCATTTTCAAATTGGAAAGAAAATAATTATGGTAAATAAATCCTTCTCGTGGTGGTATCAATGAAAACCACTATTTACCCTTTTTGAATTGCCTAGTCATATTCACGTCTAAGTCATTGATAGCCTTGGTAGTTTTGTGTGATCCCTCTGTGTTTATGCTACCCATCATGTCAGTTTGTCAAGCACATATCCATCATTCATCCCCACTATTAGAACTTCACAGTACACACCAACCAATAAGGTGTGTCGACATCACTATCATTACTGGGTGGTCTACGTCTTCCAGTGCACTCTCTCACAGCAACCCATGGGAGATAAATCATGAATTTAGATCTTGATACATTTGCATAACCAACACATCCACTGTTATGAATCATGTTTGCACCCACATTATGCAATGGATTTTCTATCTTGAAACAATCCTCACCATGACATGCTACACTATTGACGGTGTCATCTTTATCTTTGTGGCTATATCCATATCATGGTCCTAGTCTAGTCATCATCTACTTCATAACCATGGATGTCCACATCCTCATAAAACAAACCCTTTGAATCATCACCCATTGGTCACTACTGCACTGTCCTTATTATCATATGAGCCAATGCCATGTTGGCATCATTCCACATTGTTGTCTTCTATCTAGATTTTGCATTTGAGCTTTGAGTGTAGGTCGATGTCAACATCGACAATGTATCGTGTCAAGAAACCTTGTAATCTGCATCAATCAATCCAGTGTCATCCACGTTCTCCATACCTGCACATCAAAACATCCTTTTATTAGACAAAAATAAGAGGCAATACATTTATTAAAAGCACAACAAAATGAAAAATCAATACCATACAATGCCTAATGTAACGAGCTTGTTTTATTTTTACTTCATTTTATTATTTTTCTCTTTTCTTTTATTTTTATTTTATATTTATTTTTGTTACATATATATAGATTTGCAAAAATTTATGCACCACATGGGTATTTGAAGCTAGAGATGGAGCATGTTGGATTTTTGCCTTAATTTGCAAACCAAAATGACTTCATCCTTCAAGACTTCTAGAAATACCCTTTAACATGTGAGTTACATGTGGAGCTTTAGTGAAATGTTTCATTGTTCCACTCTCCATGATTTTAGTCCCAAAATCTTAGCATAATCACAAAATAACTCCACCTCCTTTTTCTAAATTTCACCTGCTTTAAAATTAGGTATTCCAACTTACTTAATAAAGGAACACAAAAAACATTCAAGATGCCATAAATTAGTAGCTACCACAAAACACAACCACAAATCAAGGGAACTAACCCAAAACTCACTTCCAAAAAATAAAAGTAAAACCTGAAGATAAACCAAATCCTAACCTAATGCAAACTGGCAAGAAAGCAAACACAAAACTTGCCAAACAAAAAATTACGGGCAAAACACACAAACAACAAAACTAAAAACAAAAGCAAGAAAACCAAAACTATATACACTATGGTACAATATGGTACAAAATTTAAGCCATCATTTTTTTGGATTCCAAACACGATTAGCACACTTTAAAATACATATATTATGATATGTATGCCAAGCTTTACAAAAATCCAACAAAAAAAAAAGATTAGGCCAAAGAATATGACTTTCATTTTACCTCTTTCACCCCACCATTTCAATCTAGTTCCATTAGCAATCCCATAGTGGAGTTTCAAATCATCAAATTGATAAGACAATACATGATTTCCAATTATCTTTTCCTCATTCAAAGAGGTGTAAATTTTGAAACATGATTCATCACTTTAAATTAAGTTCTCATTTTCACAAGCATATAAGATTTCCTTTAAATAGGAGGCTATTTCTTAAAATTTTAAAGCCAAGTCGTCATCTATGCCTTTAATCCAATCATGCTTGTGTAACAACTTGTAAGCATCTATGATATCTATTAAATGAGGATCATTATAAGTTTTTATCCTAGATTCCATTATCAATTATTGATGAATTTGATTTAATAACTCAAAGGCATTTACTTCCATTTCATTCAAAAAATCAATCTTATTAGTGGTGTGATTATAAGTTAAGTCAAGTTCTTTATCCACCACAAATGGCATTTCATCATTGATAGCATTTGAATCCAATAGAAAATTAGGCCAAAATTTACCTAGAGTTTGAATGGTTGAAAACAAAATGTGAGGCTTTACCTTTTGTACAATTTTATTTACCCTGATTTGATGAACATTTATACATTCTTCCTTTCATTCGTGGTCTTCATCATCATCATCATGTAACCCATTAACTTCATAAATGACTTGTTTTTCAAAAACACCAAAATTAGGAACCCAAGAAAATATGCCCATCCTTTTCAAACCATAAATATTTTTTGTTAGGGGATGTGTCAAATAACACATCTTCCTGATCATTATAATAATTATATTCTAAAATCAAGGGATGCAATTCTATCATGTCTTCTAAAATCAAGGGATGAAATTCTATCGTATCTTCTGTATAATATTTAGATTCATCAATTTATTCATTTTCAAATTCACTTTCCCCTAATTTTGATGGTTCTAGTGTCTCTAAAATTGAGTTAATCCTTGTACTTGGGCTAACTTGATTGTCCCAATCCTTGTTTATGAAAAATGATTCTAAGAACATCATCTCCTTTTGGTCATTATTTGAAACATGTTGAATTTCTTGACCATCCGTTTTAACAATTTCATCTAAGTTTCTAGAGAATATTGAATTGGCATATATTTCAATGCTAGTCATATCTAGACCTCCTCCATTATCTGGGGGGTATTAAATGGAATATCATTGAAATTCATATCATGAACTTGATTTATAGGATGATTTGGAAGCATACTTTGAGGTGCTTGTTCTTGTAATAGAACCATATATCTACTAAGTTGTTGGACCAACCTCTTTAGGTCTTTTACTTCTGACTCAAGCTCATTGGGTTGGCTAGTGGAAGTGGTAGGCTTAGTTGGTTTCCAGAAATCTAGAAGGTTTTTATTTGGTACCATATTTTGATTTTGAATATTTTGATCTTGTAAGGTGTTTTGAGCTTGAAAATATGGATTTGAAAAGGGATTTAAGCTCTGTATGGGTGTTGGTATTGAGAATGTGTTCAAAGCCTAAGAATTCATTGTTGTGACTCCATGAGTGGCCAATTTATTCTCTAACCATAATGGAGTGGTTGGATGGATAGATGTATTCAGATAAGTGAATGTGGGAGGATAAGTGGGCATGGTAGGGTAAAATTGATTGTAGGGCAAAGCATTCAACATCGAATTCTATTGTACCAATACCTGGTTTATCATTGGGATTTGATTGTAAGCCCCTAGTTGTCCTACCATAGAGAATTGTTCCATTCCAACACCTTGTGGACTTAGTTGTTGTTATACAGTCATGGCCTTCGTGTATGCTAAGGCAAGAGTAGTGACCAAAGAATTTTTCCTAGTGAAAATGGTGGTCAAGGGATACAACGCCCCAAAGTATATATAAAGAGTATCATCTTTTGTAATAGCAAAGGGAGAAGTCAATATTACATAGAAATTTTGAAATCTCATGTTGAATGTTCTCAATGATTCATTAGGTTCCCTCTTGTAAGAAGCAAATTGATGATAGATTATGGCAGGATCTATGGGTAACCTAAACTGATTAACAAAGGTTGTCTTTAATTGGACCCAAGACATAATAGAGTCAGTGGGTAGATTGATGTACCAATAATATATTGTTTTATCTAGGCTCAAAGGAAAAAATCTACAAGCCACATCCTCATGTTCAAATTTTGATCTAATTAAGGTATCCACATAGGCTTGAATGTGTTCCTCTACTAGTCTTGTGCCATTGTGTTTATACTTGGGTAAAAATATCTCTATGTTCTTGGGTAGGTCATGAACATCTCCAGCAATGTTCAAAGGATTGTTGTGCACCCCATACCACTTTCTAGCATTTGTAGCCATTATATTAGGTTGTGGTGTGATTAACAATGACAACAATAAATGCTTGTTAACAATGCATCAACTAAACCATCAAGATAACAAATATTCCCAAAAATGGTTAACATCAATGTATCATCAATCAAGGAACATCATAACCTATCAAAAAAATATTTTTTTAGTCCAAAATAATGCCTTCAAATAAGCTTTCAAATAACAATGAACAATTTAGCATTTACAAAAACAAAGAAATAACCAATTCAGGCCCTCCTTATAGCACCAATTTTTTTGAGTGGAAATTTTACCCAATTGCAAAATCACCATCATAGTCAAGATTTTGATTAGAAAACCCTCTCTTGCAAATAAATAGAAATTTCTCCAAGGTTACTTTTACTTATGTGTGCTTGTATGTTTATGAAAATGTGTCCAATAAGTCCTAGGAATACCTTAGTGATTTGTAAGTAACTGTTAACAAGAGGCCTGTGTTGGTATTACTTTATTATGCTATGCTATTGATTGTTCATAAAACTTAAAAGAAAAGAAAATGTGATTGGCCCTCATATGACCATGATGAAAGTGATTAATTCCTCTTATCTTGAAGAGCTTTATATAGATTTCATCTTCATTTGTTAAGCAACTTTCAACCAAGTTTTATCTTGCTAAAACCTTGATTTGAGCATGAAACAAAAGATTAAAATATATCTCTAGAATGTGAACATGAAATTATGATTGGATTCATTTTATGTTTCTTTGTGTATGCAAAGAAAATAAAATATATGACTAGCTTTAACAAGATGTAGCATTTGATATGCCATTATAAATCACCCCTCTTTAATAAAATTACAATTTTCATAAAGAAGGATTAATTTATTTCTTTAAATATGGTAGCCTTTGAAATGGCACATAAATTACCCCCTTTAATGAAATTGTAATTTTCATAAAGGGGGTTTAATTTATTGCTTGAAAATTAAATGCAAATCTTGAAATATGAAATTCTGCAATGCTTCTGATATTACAAAATTCCTTGAAAATGAGACCTTTATAAATAATTTTATAATTTCAAATTTGCTGCAAAATGAAATAAAAAATATGTAATATGAAGCATTAAAGCTTATTCTTCACATCCATGCATTTATTTTTAGAGTTTTAATTTATTTTTATTTTTATTTGCAAAAGTTTAAAAAAATGCAAAAGGGAAGGGTTATAAAAATAAAGTCTGGAAAATGGACTAGAACACTGAAAATGTTAGAAACAAAGTACTAATAGTATAATGCTATCCTATCCTACAAAATTGGAGATGTGAGAATATCTGAATATAACCTAATCTATTCGAAATTATATTTACACAATTCAAAATAAACTAGGTGCAATCCTCTACGAAAACAAAATAAACTTCATATTTCTAAACCTTCGATAGTGCAACCATTAAAATGCATAAAACATTGTCTATAAGCCTAAAAAATGGAAGGGAAAGATAGAAATTATCTCAAAACATTCAGAAACAAATATCCTTTGATCTTGCTAACAAAGTACAAATTTTTGCAGATTTTTTTTTGCATTAAAAATAGAAAAATAATGTCCCTGTTGCAGTAGATTTCTAGCCTCCTAAAATTTCCAAAAATGTCCAACCTAGTTTCCTATTTTTGTGGCATATTTAAGATTTCAAAAAATAAAATTGTTCATTCTTGTCTTCCTTCTCTCATTTTCATTTCCCTTTGTTGATTTTCATATGCATGCTTCACTTTCATCTTCCTTTTTCTTTCTATTTGTAATGCCATGTTCTTTGTTATATTTTGTGCAATCAATACAATTGTCTATATTAGTGCATAACACTTTTGATAACATGATAATTGTCTATATTAGTGTATAATGCATATACATTTGTTTATTTTAGTATGTATAATATCTTCACCCCAAGATTGCATGGTCACGTATACATTTTATTTATTTACCTTTGTATCTGCCATGGCTTTCACCTCACATGTTGGATGTCACTCTCATAGTCTCATTCATATCTAACATGGCTTGTTTTATCCACCTTGTGCATCCAATTCGGTCTAGTCTCACTGTCCATGTGTAGGTCCATCCCATCGGACTTCTAGACAACCCCTCACAATCAGTCTAGCCCATTCCTATTACCTCTATATTTCTATTCCTTTTCCACACGTATGGTCAATATAAGATAGTAATTTCTTGCACTCGATTAAAATTGTGTATGGACTAGATCTACATTTCACCTAGAGTCCCTAGGTTTTATCGAATATGCTTGACTATAATAGTTACCTCCATACAATTACATTGTCATTCTCCTTACTTGTATTTCAACACCACTTAGACACCGTGCGATGCATGACTACTTTCTACAATGTGCCACTTTCTCATTGCTATGGCCCTATGAAAACTAGGGTATGATTAATATATGCATCCAACTACAAAATTTCATTTCTCCCACTATTATGTTTTAGGTTTTACGCACTGGTGTAAGACAATGTTAATAACGTTGACTATTGCACTCATTTTAGAACCCTATTTTGTCATTTACTTGACTTAATCTATTGCCTAATCCTATGCCGTAGCACTCAACTATGGTGAAGCTGCATTTAACTTATACTTTTGGTGCTCATCCTGATAGAATGTAAATATCACACTATCCCCCATGCTTTGTAAGTGGTCATTGTATCAGTGACTAGCATCCACACAATTTTAACACCATTACCCCATGATCATTTGCATTCAAATAATTTACAAGAGACCATATAATTTCAATAAACTCTACCCTTCAAAATAGATGTATCTTACATCACTACACTAATTATTAAAGTCGTAATCATGGCTTCAAAGATATTTTGACCTTGATGAGATGTATTATCACAACCAAGAAATATATTATTTTATCACACTTCAAATGAAAATTAAAAATGTACACATAGCTATTTTCTTCTCAGTACCAAGCCTATTTCGATATTAGCCATGACTCAATCAACCACCAGGTTCCCTTAATTTTTAATTTGGTAAGAAAATGAGTGTGGTAAAAAAATCCTTCTCATAGTGGTATCAATAAAAACCACTACTCATCCATTTTGAATCACATAGTCAGATTCACATCTGAGTCATTGATAGCCTCAACAATTTTGTGTGACCCCTCTATGTTGATGTTGCTCATTATGTCGGTTCATCAGGGCGTGTATCCATAATTCATTCCCACTGTTTGAAATTCATAGTCTATGCCAATAAATAAGATGTGTTTGCATCACCATCATCACTGGGTGGTCTACGTCTTCCATTGTGCTCTATCATAGTAACCCATGTGAGAACAATCATGAATTCAGGTCTTGATCCATCTACATCACTGACACATCCACTATTTTTGGTCATGTCTGCACCTACATTATGCAATATTTATTCTAGTTTGAACCAATCCTCACCATGACGTGCTCTACTATCGATCATGTCCTATTTATCTTTGTAGCTAGATTGACATCATGGTCTTGGTCTAGTCATCACATACTTCATAACCATGGATATCCACATCCTCATCAAAAAAACCCTTTGGGTCATCACCCATTGGCCTTTTCACCGTACGAGCCAACGCCATATTGGTAATATTCCACATTGATGTCTTCTATCTGGATTTCACATTTGAGCTCCGAGTGTAGGTTGATGTCCACGTCGATAATGTGTCATGTTAGGAAACCTTGTAATCCATGCCAATAAATCTGGTGTCATCCATGTTATCCATACATGCACATCAAAACATCCTTTTATTAGACACAAAATAGAGGTGATAATTTTATTAAGAGCACAAAAAAATGAAAAATCAATGCCATACAATGCCTAATGTAACGATCTTGTTTTATTTTTACTTCATTTTATTATTTTATCTTTTATTTTATTTTATTTTATATTGATTTTTGTTACATATATATAATATATACATGAAATTTTTGTTTGTATCCTTTTATTATTATTTATTTATTTTTAAAGAAATAAATCCTAAACTAAAAAAACAAAATAAAAAATGAAAACTAAAGAAATAAAAACTAAACCTAACACTAAATTAAAACTTTTTGTATATATATATATAGATATATAAATATTTAAGATATATATGTACATAAGATGTATACATTTTTTATTTTTTATTTTATTTAATCATTTTCAAAAAGTGCATTAGGTGGACCCAAAATTTGACACTAACCCAACTCGACCAAGTAAAGTAAAGAAACAAAATATAACCCACAACAAAAGACTTTGAAAGAAATTAACAGAAATCCCTAAACAACACAAAAATCCTAACCAAAATATAAACACTTAAAATAAATAAAAAGGGAACACTCAAAGACATCCAAGATATCCAGAAATCCAAAATTTAAGGTGATCCCCAAGTTTTGGAGCTAGTTGTGCAATGGCCACAACACATTCCAAGATGTTGAGAAAATGAACCCTAGACCAATGTAGGGTCTAGCGGGACTAGTATTCTAAGAATGGTGCTACATGGAAAATTGTTAAAGTTATGAGATAACAATTTTCATATCTATTTGAATAAATCATATATGATTATCTTACAAGGAAACATAGAGGACTATATTTAGTCCAAGGGGGAAGTATGTAACACCCCCCTTGGTAGAACTTTTATGGACAATGAACTATTTATTTATGTGATTAATTAATGGCATAATTTCTTTCTTGATGTCTATATGATAAAAATAATTTTTTTCTTTTGGCATAGAATATGGTATTGTTGATGCATTTGTGGATGTAGGATCAGGTACCTCTCTCTAGTGGGAATATATGGGTAAACCACCTACATGAGAGATATTTTGGGAAATTATGATGATGACTTGTTCATCAATAGCTCAAGGTAACATGGATAAATACCTTTCATGTAGATGCATTTGCATTTTGTTTGTTTCCATGTTCTCACCATTAGGTTGGGATGTTGTGTGCACAATGAGTCTCCTTAATGAGTTAATAATAGCATTTAGACTGTCTTAAAAAGACCACCTGCTTAGGGATAAATTATGGTGTAGAACATTAATAATGCAAATATATATTTGTCTTTGGTTTGGATAAGTTGATAAGTATTGATTATTATTGGGCATTGAATTGCATCAAGTTTTCACTCAAAACTACAATTTTCTATCTTCCTATTTTTTGTCCAGGCTTGCACCCGATAGCTGCAACTCAACACTTAACATTGGATGGACCAAAATAGAGTTTTTGATCCAACCTCCAGAGTAGGCTGGTTCCTTATCAAATTAAATAGGGTGTTGACATGATTATGCTCACTTAGGGTTTGAAGGTTAGGGTAAGAAAAGGTTAGGGTTAGGGAAATATGAATAATAGTGGATGGATAGGCTAACATCATTACACCACAATAAAAGGCTTTGAAAAAATAACCCAAAGACACATAAATCAGATCAACATTATCACAAATTGGATGACTCTTCTTCATTAAAGCACATCAGAGAAATATTGCAGATAGTGATTTCAATATCCAGACAATGATAATACAAATAACAAAATTCACCAATATCTAGATTCTACATAAATGCACTTCCTAACAATAAATATCAATCTCAAAAACATATTTCAATTACTTTAACAACTAGTAATCCATTAATTTGGAATAAACTAACCATTTAAGTATTAATAGAAATGCAGTTAAAGAGTTAGAACCTCTGATATCAAGCATGAAGATACAAATTTCATGGCAAATATCAATGCAATGCTCCTTCCATTAGCTCTTGGAAATATTTACAGTAGCATAGGAAAACACACTAGAGTCGACCCTTAAAAATGAGGGTTCAACCTCTATTTATAGTTTTTGTAGAAATTAAAATTACAAAAATTCAAATTTGACAGCACAGTATAGAGTTCTTGTTGGCATTTTCTTACTGGTACACCCACCAGGAAATCCACTGCAAGTGGATCGCCATGGCAACTTGGGGACTCTACAAATTGTTGGTCGCTAGGCACAAACTGGAGTTTAGTTCATTAGAGATTATGTATCATCATCAATCCTTCTTGGAAACCATCTGTGACCATCGATCTATAACCACTTCTAGTTATATCTTCTTGAAAACCATTGATGCTTCGGCTTCCTCTCCAACTAATTATTACTGGTGAAGAATTGCATTTAAATACCTTAGATTTATTTATATAATTTTCACCATTGATCTCCCCCATAGTATGGTTGTGATCCATATAGATATAAGCTTTTATAATGGCGAGGATAATCACAACATTATTCCGCTTAAAAATGTTGGTGACATTATCCATTCTATCTCAGAAACTGTAGAATGCCAATCTGGCTTCCTTATGACCTAGCGACTAAGTGGAAGAAAATCCACTCTTTGTTCTTTAGATTCCTTCATTATCTATAAGGTATACATCAATACACCCAAAAATATCGATGACATAATCCATTATTTACAACTTTTATGGATTCCATTTCGACTGAGCAAGTGCATTGGCATATGATCACCAATCCGGACCCATCACTATAGAAAGTGACTCATTCTCCATTCCAAACTATATTTCAAATAAAACATCCCACCTTGTCACCATTCCAAAAAGGATTTAGTTAAAATCACCTTTTTTCATGAATCCGCATCCACCTTGTCCACAACATCCCGCCTTGTCACCATTTCGAATGAAAATATTCTATGGGTTCTCCAGAATTAGGCCTTTAAAAACTTAACCACTTGTGAAGTATTCCAAAATATTGAGCGGTGGCCAATCCTTAATTTTTTATCACTGACACCATCCCTTCTCAAAACTTTTGTGGATTCGAGAATTTATCGTCAATCTAGAGCCAAAAACAAAAGATTTCTCTCGAAATAATTCTAAGCATGAAAATTTACTAAGTTTTAGGTGAAATCATGCCTCCTGTTGCGGATTTGCTCCAAAATACATTTTAAGGTGTGCAGAATGAAGACTTTACCACTTAGGCAAAATTTGCAAAATTTTCCTAAGTATGTAGCCAGTTTGGGCCTACATTTTTGCGCCTCTCGGGTGGATTTTCTTGCAAAGCCAATCAAACTTAGAGTATTATCCATTGGGCCTTAGGAGTCAAACATATTTATCTTCAAAAGCATATTTTATAGAATAACTTCCATATAAACACTACTCTTTGAAAATTTTAATAGTCTACCTAGAGAGTAAAGGTTCATATGGAAATGATGCCAAAAATATATAGAACTTACTCGCTCATACATAGACTGTGTCAGAAATACAGGTCTTACCACTATCTTCAAAAAATAGACACAAATATACTCCTTTTATAAGGCCTTATTTCAAGAAATGACTTCACATATAGTCTACTACTCTTCTACCTCTGTAGGCTTCATGCCTTTATTGCTTACTTCTAACAATTGTTAGAATCAAAACAAAAATACAAAACTTATGCATATGTAAAAAATAAAAATGAACTAAGTGTGAGCCCCTTCTGGGCATGAAATTGATCCATCCAGCTCCCCTTCTTCCACGGCCTCTTATTCCTTTTCTTCTTCTTCTTCTTCTTCTAAAGTAGGTGTTTTCCAATTTCTTTCTCCAGAAGTATTCCCAAACAATTGAATCATTAATTCCAAATATTATAGGGCCTATTCCCAAACTTCTTTAGAAGGATTTGATGTTTCCTTGAGGTGCTTATAAACATATTGTAGCTCTCCAATGTCCTCATAGTTATCAACATTCCCTCTATTCACCAGATATTCCATGAGATCTCGCAATCGGGTAAAATCCATGATAAATTGGACAACTTGTTCTTAGGGTAGTTGCTCTTCTGGAGAATCTATTCCAAATTCATGTTGTAAATTATCATTAATTCTCTATTGGATCTCTTCCATAGATAAAAATTTGTGATCCTCCTTCCAGAGGCCTCTGAAGCTAACCTAAATTATTTCCTTATTCAATTCAATGATATCCTTTATCACCTTTTCAATCCTGTTAAATAACAGTTAGGCTCTTTGAAGTGCCCTATTCTTTTTAACCACTATCCTAGTAGAAACTCTGGTGAGATTCCATTCTTTATTAGGAATAGGTTTAGTAGAATTATTGAGTCTGCTATCAACCAACATTTATATTTGTTCTATCAGAATAACCATAGGCTACAACTCTCCGGTGATCTGATATAGCTCTTTCTGAATATTGGAGAGTAGACGGCTAACATAATTAAGATAATCAATAACAATTTGAAGCCCTAAACATTTCTCCTGGACCTCAAAAAGAAACTCTTTTCTAATCCTTTTCAACTTATTCTTAAATTTTTTTGAAGATTTAGCTTTCTCGATCTGAAGCTGATGCTTTAAATTTTGAATTTCCTTCATCTGATCTTCATTCAGCTTCTTTTGCTCTTCTAACTATTCCTTTAGTTTATTGGATTCTTGAAACTTCTCTTGCCAACCCTTAACCTCTTTTATCAAAGCCTTTTCTACTTCATTTTGATTATTTAGACTCTTCTTAAGATTTTCAACCTATTTCTCCAATTTTTCTACCTTCTCTCTAACTAAATCATTTTTCACATAGAAAGTGTCCAAGTGGGCTTTGGCTATATTTAGCTTATCTTCCTTAGGAATCTTATCAATATATTTTATGACCTCCACTCAATAATCTTGAATAGTCATCTCATTTTTAGGTTTGCTCACCAATGGAGTCATAGATCTTGATATTCTCTATATAGAAACATGATCAACATACATGCTTCTTCTTCTGACAACCATCCTACTATAAGGCTTAGTAATATTCTCTACCCAATAATCATTTATACTCTGAGTGGTTGTTTGCTCCTTTGATATAGCGATAGGTCTTGAAAGGCTAGCAACTAGAGGAGATGATGACACTAGAAATGAAAGGGCAGGCTGAACTACCAATGATGGGGGTGAGGATATAGTTATAGCATCCTCTGTGACAACAGTGGACTCTATAACTATTGGTGTTATTGATACTAGCAGACTCATGGAAACTAACACAAGACTAACAATTGGATGGATGGTTGTCCTTGGAATGCAGTGTCCCATTGATTATGGTAATGAAAAATATGAAAGTGAAGTGATGGTAGATGAGGGAGTGGGAACTTTAGATGCTGAAGATGGGATTTGAGGTGGTTGTGATGAAATAGAAGTGACTTGTACCTCAATGGCTACTAATGACTAATATGGTGGACTGTGAGAGGGAGGAGGTACGCTTGTCATGTCTTATTGATTATAAAGGGAGGGATATTTCTTTGGGGACTCATGAGGATGAAGAGGAGAAGAGAGATTAGAAGCCATACCTTCACCTACTGATGTAGGTTGCTCTTGTTATACCTATGTTTCTTTTTGATGCTCCTGATTAATCAATTATTCTACAACAAAATCAGCTACTTATTTAGCAATATCCTCCCTATCCATTTTTTGTTTCTTTGAAATCTCTCTTTCATATATTTGTGGGACCCTCTTAGTATTTCTATGAACTAATTGAAAATCGATCATCTCATTATCAGAATCTTCTTCCAACACATCTTCTTGCAGTACTCCAAAAAGTAATGATTATTCAAAAACATGTCATAATTCAATTGATGTTGCAGGGGTAAAAGACAGGGGTCTAAACCTAAAACTTCCATATTTATTTTTATAGTAAATATCTTTGTCTGGGGGCTGATCCCCTAGAGCTAAGATTTTAGGCCTAGATAATGTTTCAATAACTAGAGTATTGATAACTTTTTCTTTAGAATATTGCATTTTGCTCATTAACTTAGCCCCCTTAGGAAACTTCTCCACATGCTCAGTGGTAGGATGAAAGGTTTTAAGTACTTTAGCTATTTTCAAAGGAGTTTCTGGCTCTTCTAGTTGAGCCTCTTGATCTATAGGTGAAGGGAGGGATTCAGAGCTAGATTTTATTTTTTCAATCGTTAATACTATGTTTCTGACATCCTTTTGTCTTCAAGTTCCAATGTTTTTATTATACCTCCTTGAAAATTCTATATCAATCTTCATTCCAAACTTGGACTTGGGCTTTCTAATTTTAACCCTCATTCTCCACCAATCTGTTATCTTGGCTACATTCCATGGTCCCTTTTCTTCCTCTTCTTCTTCAGTAGCATCTTCTTCAGGAAGAGGATCCTTTTTCTTTGCGGGTTCAGATTCAATATTACTAATTGTAGCCTCTGTAATCTGATGACTTAGCTTATTATCAGGGTCAAAATCAACAACTTGCTCATTAAAATCCAACCATGGAGGCAGTTGACCCATATTTGAGACATTCCACTCTAAAAGAGCAGTATCGTAATTATTTATGCCTTCTTCAAAACGAGCCTTGGGCCCCCTTTCAAATTTATAGGTCTTAGGTCCATTTAGGGTTTTATTTCTTACAGTAAAAATGCCATCAGGGTCATAAATCCATCTTTGGGGAATATAAAACAGACCTAACTTGTCAAAGTATTGGCCAATTTGTTGGCTCTACCCCTTCTTGGTGATGGTAATGTCATCCATAGTACGGTGGGTAAGTAAATAATTCCTCTTTCTCATAGAACCATAGTTCGCATCAATGTACTCCACCTGGCTTAGATATTCTAGGGCAAAAATCCTCTTTGTGATAAAGTGGAATAGGAGAAAAGGTTTACCCATGAAACCATACAATCTAGTTACTGTGCCCTCAGTCAAAAAATACCATTCTCCTTCTTCTACACCCTTAGTTATCATAATCTTCTCAATCAAAGGTGGAAATCTAGTGCATTTACCATACATTATTCTTAGGGCAGGTCCCATAAATTCCAAATTGAATCTATAATAAGACTCACCGCTCCTTAAATGACTTATCCAATAATAAACCAGCAAGGGTTCCCCATAATTGGTTTTATCCTTGATCGAAATCCTTGGTTTTAGAGCATAGAACATCCACACCAGACTTGAGAAATGACTAAAACTAGGAGCATCAGTGCCCCTTTTCATACTTACTAGTTGCTCATGTATCCTTTGTGCGAGAAAAGTTGGCCAGTCAAAATAAATCACCCTAATACCCTTTTTTCCCACATCTTTCTCATACATTATTTTGTTATAAATATAGTAAGCTACGGAAATTTTCCAGCCATGTACCATTCTATTAGAGTCTAAACCCTCCATGCAATCCAACATAGAAAATAATTTGGGATTTACAAATTTGTCAATGTGAATGGGGACTTCAGGCATTTCGTCTTCATTCCTAATTAATATGAAATTAATATGCAACCATTTTTCTATAGCCTCCTTCTTTTCTAATGTTATCATCGTGGTACAAGCCCTATCCAAATTTTGTTATGTTAAAAGTTCTGGTCTTTGAGGGTGGTCCTACTCCTATGGTGAATAATTCATAGAAAAGCTCTTTTGTAATTGTGAATAGGGGAACGCCCTCAGAGGTTTTAATTATTCTATTTTCAAAATCATAGAATTGAATCATAGCAGAGACTAATTCGGGGTAATTATGTATAGAATCACAAATATAGGAGAACAAGAAGGATTTTATAGCTATAGTACCTTGTTGACGCATTGGCTTTCCTTTGAAATATGGGAATACGAAACCTATCCATAGGCGGGTCCTCCGTACTCTTGTCATCACTGTATCTATGACTAGTCTGGTCTGATGCATGTGATCCTATAACCTTGCTCTCGTCTTTGGTTCCTCAGTGAGTGATATCTTGGGCACCATTTTGGTAGTAGTAAAACTTCATTCTCCCTGCAATTCATAGTAAATTCTTCAAAATATCACTTCGTCTTCTTACTGCTCTAGGGATGCAAATAGTTACCAAATGAGACTCGTGTATGCTTTTTGTTACTTTTATTTTATGGAACATATGTATATTCCACCATTAATGCACAACCTTACCGTTGGCACACTTTACAACTTTTAATCATTCCCTTCGATGGCTCATCGATGGTATTCTATCTTTTTATTGGTCAAAATTTCAAATTGCGTTGCCACCTCACTGCATCCCTTCGACTACTCTTTGGTTATGGTATAAGTTTGTTAGCATTGAATGTGGGATCGCTCTCTGATTTTCATGTGTCACGGTTGAAATTGTTGCTTGGATCTGCTTTGATTTTGAAACTGATGGCTTAAGAAGCTTTTTGGAGTGATGACACTTAGAACCTTCTAGGTACAAATTTCCATCTTGATTTCGCTCTGGCCACATTGGCTTTGAAAGGTTCCTAAATTGGGAATGCCTTTTGCTCTCTTTTGACCATAGACTCACCATTTCACGAGAATGTTGGTGTATTTCAATGTGGATTCGAGAGTGCACATCATTCCAAAAGGCTTCACATAGAATTGATTACAGAATGAAACTGTGTTGTGTACTTAGTCCATAAGTAGTCATTCTTGCAAAAAAAAATTATTTTTCAAGATTTTCCAAAGAAAACTGATTATGAAGTGCAAAAATAAATTAAATTACAAAGTGTAGAAAGGAAGAAAATATTTATACGATGTATATACATATGTTACAGTGAACTCACTCCTTATAGATAGTAGAGCTTGAGATGAAAATCATTCACTGGAATCAGTTGTATGTTTCCTTTCGGATCTTCCAGCTAAAATACATTCGACTCCTTGGCATCTACTATTTTGAAAGGACCATCCCAAAAAGAATAAAATTTTTTATGCTTTCTTGGCTTTGCTCTATCAACATTCCACCTAAGAATTGAATCTCCAACCTGGAATTTTTTGAATCTGGCTTTCTTATCAAACCATGCTTTAATGTTTGATGAATGCTTTTGAAAACTATCATATGCATGAGCTCTACTCTCTTCCAATTGTAGAAAATGTGTTAACCTAGTTCTCGCTGGATCTTCTTCTAAATCTTCCTCTGAATTTATAAGCTTATGTGTTGGGATTTCCAAATGGATTGGTAACATTGCCTCCTTGCCATATACTAGTGCATAAGGGGAAGTATTGATGGACTTCTTAATAGTAATCATATCTGCCCAAAAATATTGGTCCAACAATAGGTGCCAGCTTCTTTTATTACCTTCCAATGATTTCCTCAAATTCCTTAATAGGTTTTTATTGGTATATTCTACAAGTCCATTACCTTGTGGATAATAATTTGAAGTATTTTTAAGAGTAATTCCATACTTACTAGAAAACTTAATATACTTGGCTCCTATGAAAGTTGGGCCATTCTCACTCACTAAGGTTTCTGAGACTCCAAAACTTGAAATCAAATTTTCCATAAAATTGATCACAACATCTTGGTCTGATTTCTTGGTAGGAATAACTTCTATCCATCTGGTAAGATAATATGTGGTAGTTAAGATAAAATTATGTTCTACTAAGGAATTAGGGTTAATAACCCCTATGAAATCTAGCCTCCATTGTTGAAAAGGCTCTTCAAATTGAATGGGCTTGAAGGGGATGAAGCATTCCTTGTCCTTCCAACATATCTCTAACATTTGTCATAAGCTCGGGTGACTTTAAAAGCATAATTGAATATAGTGGGCCAATAATAACCTACTCTTATGATTTTTAAAGTTGTAACCCTACCTGAGCCATGTCTACTAGCTGATCCTCCATGGAATTCCTGCATGACCCTTTTTTGTTGGTCATCATTTAAGCATTTTAGAAGAATTCCATACAAGTTTCTTTTGTATAAGCCCTCTGGTAGTAATACATATTTCAAAGCATGAAGCCTGTATCTCCTTATTTGGGAAGCATTTAGACTAAGGGGGCATATTCCAGTTTGGAAATATCTGATCATTTGGTCAATCCAATCAAAGTCTTCAGTTTGTATTACTTTGACCTAATTTTCTTTTGTTGTCTGGCAAGCTATTACTTCAGCCAATGTTGTAGCATATGTTAACCCTTTGCATAAGGCTATACCTCTACTAGCTTTGTGGGATGTATTTATACATCATATTATTTTATTTTGGTAATCCAACCAGATATTTTGTCTCCTAGATCACCCTGTAGGATAAAACTTCTTACATCTAGATGAACCACATATACCAAGGTCTTGCTCTATTCCAAATACTGCCTAAAATTCTTTAGTGATTTCATCACAACAAATACTTGCCTTTCAATAAAGTTGTATTTAACTTGATAATCATGGAGTGTCTAGCTCCAAACGAACACAATATGTTCCTCTCCTTGATCATATTTCTAAGTGAGTACTGAGGCATAACTTTCTTCAGCTCCATATGCATAAAGAATAAAATATTTACTAAAATTTGGGTTTACTAGTACTGGGGTTGTTGCAATGGATTGCTTGATAATATCAAAATATTATTTCATGAATTTAGTCCACTTTAATTTGGCATTTTTTCTTGAGTAGCTCAGATATAGATCTTAATTTCTGTGCAAAATCAGAAATAAATTTCTTGAAAATTTTGATTTGGCCTAGGAAAGACTGTAATGTCTTCTTATTTGTAGGCAAAGGAAGGGCAAGAATTCATGTGATTCTATATGGATCTATGGCCATGCCATCTTTCAAGACCACATGACCTAGTAGCTTTCCTTCATGGATTGCAAAGAATGACTTCTTAGGATTGAATGAAATACCAAATTCTTTGCACTTTTGAAAAAATTGCTCTAAGTGTGATAGATGGTCTTTTTTATCATGGGAAAACATAGTCATATCATCTAGATAAATCATAATAACCTTTTTGATTAGTAATACAAAGGCATAATCCATGGCTATCTGAAATGTGGCTCCTGCATTGGACAAACCAAAAGGCATTCTCTAGTAGGCAAATGTACCTCATTTTGTGGTGAATGTTGTTTTATATTGATCTTCATATTTCACCCAAATTTTGTTATATCCAGAGTAACCATCCAATAGTGAGAATATTTCTTCTTCTACCACTACCTGCAATATATGATCAATCTAAGGGAGAGGATAGTGATATTTAAGGGATACTTGGTTCAAATTTCTAAAGTCCACACACAAGCGTATATCCCCATTCTTTTTTCTCACGGATACCAAATTGGCTACCCAAATAGAATGTTTTATTGGGTATATGATATTCGCCTTTAATAACTTTAAGAGCTCCTCTCTCATAATTACCTCGATCCTTGGGTTGACTAGCCTCTACTTCTGCCTAAATGGTTTTGCATTAGGCTCTAGCTCAATAGTATGTTGGATAACCTTTTTGTCATACACCTTGAGGTCTTCATATGACCAAGCTATAATATCTTAAGCATAGAGCTTTGATACCTTTTGCTTCCTCAGGTGAACATCAGACTCCAACATTGAGTTTCTTTTCTATACTGACTGCAACTTATTTAAAGATTTTTTTATTGACCTTCATGGCTTTAGTCTTCTTTCTATCCTCATTATCAAACAAACTCTCAAGGGTGACCAACCCTCTCGGGATATGATTGTTTCTTAGTTGGATAATGTCCTGCTGATCAATTTCTTCCGAATTCTCCTCTTAGATAGTAGAGAGACATGCTTCTCTCACCAAAAAATCAACTATTTGTTCATCACTTTCAAAAACCTACTAGAAAATTTTCTTGTTTGGTATTGCAAGTCTGAAAATCATTTTAATTTCCTTGGCCTTCTTGATTCCAAAGTCTACATAAGGGTTGAAGTTAGCTCCCTTTGTTGCTAATAAATCAACTAGAGTATTATTTTCCCTGGGAACAAAATTTAAATTCAGGGCATCAAAATATTCCATTAAATCCCATACCCTATTTTTGTAAGCTTTTAAGTAATGGTGCTTACTGCTGCACCTATTTATTACTTGATGGACTATTATCTCAGAATCACCATATATATTCAAGATCTTAATACCCATACTTTCTTCTTATATCAATCCTAGACATAGGGCCTCATATTCTACAGCATTGTTAGTACATGACCATGTCAGTATGTAAGCAAAATTTTTTGTACCTTTTGATTGGGATTGTAGGGCCACACCAGCTCTTGCACCATTTTGGCATTTAGCACCATCAAAGTGCATGACCCACATTTGTTTCTCTCTCAGATATTGGTTGGATATAGCAGGGATTTTCTTCTCTGATTTAGTTGAGATACTAATGTTCCCATACCAGTTCCAAACTGATTATAGTCTTCTCTAAAAGGCAACTCATCCTCTATGTCCAAATCTTAAATATTTTCCACCAGCTCAAATTCTTCCAAGGGATTAAGATTTCACATATCTTCTTCAATATTTTCTATGTGATAAGCAATTGGTTTTTCCAGTGTTATCCTTATTCTATTTCCTTTGAAAGGAATTGCCATGCTAGAATAATCCATGTACATACATCCCCTAGATTTGTAGTAAAATCTCTTGAAATACAATATAAAATAGGGTTCTAAGTCAACCACAACTATTTCTTATACTATTATCACCTCAAGGGCTCTATGCAACCTTATTAGTACATCCTTAATAACCCCAACTATCTTGATAGGTGTCCCATATAGTTGTAACACTCTAGGACAAGATTGGGTATACTCCATATCCATCTCCTCATAAACTGCTTTAGGCATAACTATAGTTGATGATCCTGAGTCAATAATATAATTGCAGACTACCAAACCTTCCATTCTTACGGATATATAGAAAGAGGGAGGTTTATTCTTTAAAATAGTCGGTGTCATCTCTTTATTTTTTGATGGCATACTAAGGATTATTGTGGCCAATCTATTTTGAGGATTTTTATTGAGGGAAGCTTTGAGCAGGTCAATATGACCAGGGATGAACAAAAATTCATATAGGCTAGCCTTTGATGGAATCCTTTTCATCTCTTCAACAATGTTGTATTCAAAATTAATCAAGGAGAGTCTTTCCAACCCTCTTTCTTGCTCACCATATCTTCTTTTATATTGTTGGGTAGCCTCTAATATTTGTCTTTTAGTAATAGAGGGGAACCTAAGTCTTTCTTGATCTTCATATTTAGATCTCATTTGGTCTCCTTCTATTCCATTTTTTGGTCTCTTAGGAAGACTATCTATCTTCTCTTTTCCCTTAGCTTGAGGAATAGGGAAGATATCTATTTCTGAGGGAGGGGATCGGCTTTCTTCTGAGAAGGAACTTGGAATTGCCCCATTTTTTGGGGGTCTACTTGTAAGGCTTTCTTCCCAAACCTTTTCATAATGACAATTGGGCTTTCCTCAGCTTACTCTTTCCAAACCATGATTTGATCAAGGTGCCATAACATATTAACCCTCCCCTTTTGATTCCTTTCAGCTTGATCCATAGCTTTTTGAACATGGTGTTGGTACATCATACAAGACTATGAGTCATGGGGGTCATTGCATACTAAGAACCAAACATTCGCAAGAGTAGTATTTGAAGAACATTCTGGCTCCTCATATACTACATTCACCTTGACCCCAGTGTTGTTACTCAGACCAGGTCTCTGATATTTGTTTACATATGGGAATATCCTCTGTTGTGACCTTGTTTGGTCTCTATTTTCTATTGAATTCATTCTATTACTCAGAGTTTTTAATGTATTTTGTATATCCAGGATAGTAGAACACTCCTAATATGATTGAGAAGGAACGAGAGGAAAAGGAGCTACAAAGGACATAGGCTTTGGTTGAGGGATTGCATTCATTTGTGGATATGGGGATGAAAAAAAAATAGGGTCTATGTAAGAGGGACTTGTGGATTGAATTTAGCTACTAGTGGTTTCTAAGTTGTAAGGTAACACAGTTTTGGGGGGAAGTCTTCTAACATTTGTTAGGATATTTTCAGCATGAACTACTGCATTATAAACTTGGGGACAAAGGAGAGTCACTGTCAAATGACAACAAGAGTGTTGAGGTACTTGAATACAACCCATAATTATGGCCCATTGTATGAAAAGAATACAAATTTTAAACTCATTGCATACACAGACCTAAAATTTGCAAGATATAAAGACATTGGGAGATCTACATCTAGGTACTTTATGCTTCTTGACTCAACATCAATTTCATGGAGATCAAAGTGATAAAATATTGTAGCAAATTATTCAGATCCAAAGATAATGCTACAACTAAGAAAAGCAAAGAAGTGGTTTGGTTGAGAAATTTTTTACACACTCTCAATATCACTTAAAAAGGTCCTACAAGACTACATGTGGACAATCAATAAACAATCCACATGGCAAAGAATATTGTATTTCATGATAGAACCAAATACATCAGTACAAAAATCTACAGGATCTAAAAACTTGTTCAATATGGCATAATACAAATGTACTACTATCCAACAATAGATCAATTTTTTGTCCCTTTCCTGGTGCTTTCAGGGGCGTAAAAGGTTTAAATGATTGTAGCATGGTGGTTATAGGGGCGGACTGCAAGAAGATCTATGTGGCGGCTTCTAGGGTGAACAACACAGAATACTGTGGCAACCATAAAAGCTGGACAACCTACCCGGATTCGTGGCGGCTACCGATTCCACCATATAAATTCAAAAAAAAAAAAACAATAGATCAAATTATTGACACCTTCACCAAGCCACTCTAGAGGGTGAATTTTGAACAATTTATATAAAAAATAGGCTTGAGAGCCTCTATAACCCCCTAGCAATGGAGATGCAATAGGACTAGCAAGGCTAATGCTTATTTGTAAAACCACCTTTGTGTCGATGAAAAGTATTGGTCAGTATTTGCTTTATCCCATTCATGAAAACCCCTTGTGGGCATGAAAGTATAAGGGTTGTACTAGTTTTGGAAAATCAAAACCTATGAAAACTCGAAAGGGTATGGGGGATGACCAAATGGTATATGGAGACCCAATATATTGGAGTTGCATTTCATAGAGAGTTGGCTAATCGACTAAACAAAGAGCCACATGAGCCACTCATTTATTGAAATAAAATTACCTTCTACCATTAAAGGGGGGTTTGAAGATATGTTAATCCTACAAGGTCATGTTTATTAGTTATGTTCCTAATTAATTGTTATGATGCTTTAATAATACCTCATTAGAATAGGTTATTTTAATGTGTAATGTCATTTCATGTTCATTTTAATTTCATGTAATATGGATTTGGGAACCTTAACCCTAACCTCATTTTTCTCAATATATAATTCCATAACACAAATGGAGGGATGTGATTTTTCATTTTGTCCATTGTCAAAAAATTTCTCCTCATTTTTTTTGTTTCATGTGGTTGAGCTTGGGCACATATCATTAATCCTTGCTACATTTTTAAAAAGCATTTCCAATATATTAACTTTTTCTATTTTTCTTGAGTTACTTGATATTCCTTTTTGGTTGATTCTCTACTAGTGCTTTGAACTCCTTGAGTTTCTCAAAATCCTTCTCTATGGGATGAATAATGTGCAACCATATATACTAAGAGAAACCATCACTAGAAAATAAAGTACCTATTCCTAGAATTAGATGTTGTACCCATGGTTTCATATGCATCACTATCAATATGCTCTATGAGGTATGTGGCATGACTAGCTATTCCTTTTCAAAATATACCTCTGTGATGCTTACCCAAAACACATCCCTAACAAGCACCATTGGGAGCATCAATATGAGGATTTCCAATAGCCAAATAATTATGACCTATGTACCATAGTTACCTACATCTAATATTACCAAATCTATGATGCCATTGCTAACTCTCATCATTTGCAAGTGCCACCATGGCCATAAAATCTCTCTTTCATGAGGAACAAGTAGGAATATTGTTTTCCTCCCAAATTATACATTTGATCTAACTCATCATAATACCTAGAAGCAACTATCTTGAATGAATTTTCAATATACTTGATCATCCATTGATTAGGCTATAATTATACCTTTATGTTTATGTGGGTGATATGATATGTTGATAAAATATTAGAGAACACACTTGGAACCTAAATAACCTAATCAAACATCCCAACATGGACATCATAATGGAAAAATTCATTGGTCTCTCTTAATGAAGATATAAGTTTAATTCATAGGAAGGGTGGCCCTTGATATGCCCCTGCTTTTCAACCTCTTCCAAAAAGAAAATTAATAAAACAAAGAATAGCCAATACTAACTTCATCACAAGGTGCTACCTCCTAGGAGGAATTATTCCTAATGGCAACACACTTTCTAGAATATTAAATAATTTAATCATGTGGTAGGTATATATGACTAGTCATGTGTTCTGTTACCCTTGAATTTATATTCCACTCATTAGAAAAAATAGATGTCTAGTATGCTAAATTAATTTCTATACAAGTTTATGAGGTTTCACCATCATGATTATCCTCATTTTTATCATAAAAAGAGAATTTTTGACATCCCCCCTTTGTGGTTGCTTTCCAAATGTCCTTAGTGTGTATCCAAAAAAAATCTATTATGTGTCCTTCCTTCTTGTAAAACTCAAAATTTGGCTTCTTGAAAGGCTTATTAGTTCTTCTTTTTTTTGTGTGTGTGGAAAACATCCCAAAAGGGATACCACTTTCAGGTAATACCCAAGGAAGAAAGGGTATCTCTTTCACCAAAATCACCTAGGGCTCGCACCTGACCTACCACCTTTGACATACTCAAGGAGCAAACCTGAAACAAAAAAACAAAAACACACAAACACACAAAAATATTAAAAAAAAAAAAAAAAAAAACACAACACAAACCACACAAAAAAACACAAGAACAACATAACAAAACACAAACATAACAAAAAATAACATAATAGTACAAAGACACAACCAACAAAAACATGAAAAATAAAAACAACCAAAACCTAAAAAATAATAAAAATTAAATTAAATTTAAAAAACAACCAACAACAGACAACAAAGGAAAATAAAAATATAGAAAACACTCACACACAAAAACACAAAAATAACAATTAACACAAACATACAGAAACACAAGCACAAGAATAACAAAAATATAAGAACAACAACAAAAAACACAAGAACAACAAAAAACACAAAAAAATAAAACAAAACAAAACAAAAAAAGCACACACATAAATAGAAAAGAAAAAAGAAAAAATAGAACACAACAATGACCTTTCTAGACCAAAATACTATTAAGGCAAGAATAAACAAAGGAAAAAAAAGAAATATTAGTTTGAGCTGGGGAACTAAAACATTGTGACCGAATCAAAGAGAAGTAAAAATAAAGCAAAAAGAAACTATGTACCTCCAAAATTGGAGCCATCCAAAGAAATGATAGAAAGAAAATCTTCCCTTATTTGTGAAGCCCACCATCTAGGAGGGTGGTCGTAGCAAGTAAGATCACCTTTGTCCAAATTCCAATTAGCTAAAGCATCAACACTCTTGTTCTGATATCTGACCACATGATTGTAATCAATTTTCAAAAATCCTTTTTGGATTAACTAAATCTTATCAATAATTCTTATTATTCTCCAATAAACCTTATGATTCTTAGAAGGATTCTTCAAAAGATTAATCATGAGTTGAGAGTAAGACTCAACTAGTACCTTTTACCCTCAAAAATTAGTAGCCTCTTGAAGGCCTCTAGGGATACCATACCCATCAACAAGGTTATTGGATAGAATACCCAAATTCTCAACAAAATTAAAAACCAATGAGCCATTTGAAAGTCTACCAATTTCTCCCACACTAGCATTTCCAGGGTTCCCTCTAGAGACTCCATTAGTATTGAATTTTCCAAACTACTTAGGAGGAGGTTGCCAATTCCTTGTTCTCTCTATCTTTCAATTAGTCACAATCCATTTAATCTGGTTGCTCTTAGAAGAAGGTTTCTACTCCTGATTGTTGTGTGTGTAGTCCCAAATCTGATCCAAGAGCTTGGATATAATACATATAAGCCAAACATGTAGTTGGTCTGGCAATGGGGGGAATTCTTTTCCATGTTTTGCTAAATCTCAAATTGAAATCTGAGATAATTTCTTGTTGAGTTTTCTACATGGATGTAAAATGATTAAGTAGAGAAAATGGGTTAGCAGATTCATTGAATTCCTATTTGAATGGCTTGGCTAACGCTTGCCATGAAGTGATAGTATTGTATTCCAAGGTTCTAAACCAATGCAATATCTTTCCTCTGAAGGACAAAGCTAGAATTCTAACAATAATATCTTCTTCCTTTATGTTATGGATTGCTACCAGGTTCAAGATATCCTGATAGTGCTCATAAGCTATTTTCCCAAATCCATCATAAGTGAGGATAGATTTAGATACAGCTTGAGGGATGACATTCATTTGGGCTAATTTGAGAGGCCCGATTGTGTTCCAGCTGGGGTACTTCTGTAATGGCTGATCAAGAGCCACATTTTATACCATATTTTTGACTATAGGTCTTATTGGGGGAACTATTGGATGGATTGTAAGATCCTCTTCCAAGAGCTCTTTCTCTACGAGGAAATCTTGATCTAAATTTTTAGCAATAATAACCCCTCTATAAGGTAACTTGTAATAAAAATAGGAGTTAGGGTTATTCCTTTTGAAATACCTAGTATACATGAAAGGACACTGGTCTACGAGGATAATTCCTTTTCTGATTCTAAAGACCAGGGAGTCACTAGGTGAACTTGCTCTTCTCTACTTACATGGTCAAGATAATTCACCAGATCTTGATTCCTTTGGGTTGAGATAATATTAACTCATTTGATGGGTTTCATGTTCCTTTTGAACTAGTCCCATCGAGTGTGCCAAAAAAATTTGGGCACTAAATTGCATCAAGTTTTAACTCAACACTGCAGCTATCTATCTTCCTATTTTCTGTCCAGGCTTGCATCCAATAGTTGTAGCTCAATACTCAATATTGGATGGACCAAAAAAGAGTTTTTGATCCAACCTCTAGAGTAGGTTGGTTCCTTTTCAACTTAAATAGGGTGTTGACACAATTATGATCACTTAGGGTTTGAAGGTTAGGGTAATAAAAGGTTAGGGTTAGGGAAATGTGAACAATAGTGTACAGATAGGCTAACAATATTGCACCACAATAAAATGCTCTAAAAAACTAACCCAAAGACACATAACTTAGATCAAAATTATCACAAATTGGATGACTCTTCATTCATTAAAGCAAAGAAGAGAAATATTGCAGATAGTAATTTCAATATCTAGACAATGATAATCCAAATAACAGAATTCACCAATATCTAGATTCTACATAAATGCACTTCCTAACAATAAATATAAATCTCAGAAATAAATTTAAATTACTTTAACATCTAGTAATCCATTAATTTGGCACAAACTAACCACTTAAGTATTCACAGAAATGCAACTAAATAGTTTGAACCTCTGATATCAAGCATGAATATACAAATTTCATGGAGAAAATCAATGTAATGCTCCTTCATTAGCTCTTGGGAATATTTACAGTAGCATAGGCAAACACACTAGAGACGACCCTTAAAAATGAGGGTTCAACCTCTATTTATAGTTTTTGCAGAAATTAAAATTACAAAGAACATTACAAAGATTCAAATTTTCCAATACAATAGAGAGTTATTGCTGGTATTTTATTACTAGTACACCCACTGGGAAATCCGCTACAAGTGGATCACCATGGAAGCTCGAGGACTCTACAAATTGTTGGTCGCTTGGTGCAAACTAGAGTTTAGTTTGTTAGAGATTATGTATCATTGCCTATCCTTCTTGGAATCCATCTATGACCATCAATCTATAACCACTTCTGGTTCTGTCTTCTTGAAAAACCCTTAATGTTTCAATTTCCTCTCCAACTAATTGTTATTGGTGAAGAATTACCTTTAAATACCTCAAATTCATTGATACAATTTTCACCATTGATATCCCCCATAATATGGTTGTGATCCATCTAGATATAAGCTTTTATAATGGCAGGGATAATCACAGTACCATTCCACTTAAAAATATTGGTGACATCATCCATTCTATCTCAAAAACCACAAAATGCCAATATGGCTTTCTTATGACCTAGAGGCTAAGTGGAAGCGAATCTGCTCTTTGTTCTTCAGATTCCTTCATTATCCGTAAGGTATCCATAAATCCACATAAAAATATCGATTATGTCATCCATTCTTTACAACTTTTACAGATTCCATTATGACTAAGCAAGTGCATTTGCATATGATCACCAATCTGGACCCGTCACAGTACAAAGTGACTCCTTCATTCTACACTATCTTAGGAATAAAAAATACCACCTTTTCACCATTTCAGAAAGGAGTTAGTCAAAATCACCTTTTGTCGTGAATCCGCATCCACCTTGTCCACAACATCGCGCCTTGTCACCATTTCGGGTGAAAATTTTCTATGGGTTCTTCGAAATCGGGCCTTCCAAAACTTAGCCGCTAATGAAGTATTCCAAAATATCGAGTGATCACCAATCCAAAAATTTTTATCGTTGATGTCATATCCTATCAAAACTTTTGTGGATTCAAGAATTTATCACCAATCCGAAGCCAAAAAAAAAGAAGTCTCCCGAAATCACTCCAAGCAAAAATTTACTAAGTGTTGGGTGGACTCATGCCTCCTATTGCGGACCCGCTCCAAAATACATCGTAAGGTGTGTGAAATGAAGAATTTACCACTTAGGCAAAATTTGCAAAATTTTCCTAAGTATGTGGCCATTTTGGGCCTACAATTATAATACTTTTATATTAGCTTAAATGATGGCTTAAATACTTTAGTTAAAGTATTAAATAGAACTTTGATATTTAAGAAAATAAATTATTACTAAAGTAATAATAAATACTATTTCGTTGGTGATATTAAGGTAAGCTTTACTTTTAATAAAGATTAGGGTAGAATTTATCTTTGATCACTCTCACAATAAGGTGGTGAGTAACATGATCTTGGGTGTTTCACTCAAGTTTACCTCCATGCAAGGATTTGCTCCTTGTTTAAATCTTATGGGAAGTGGGCAAGGGTGGATTGATTTTTTGAAACAATAGTGAAGAGGAATTCAGAGTTTGGATGACTTACAACTTGAATCTAGGGTGACATCTAAGAAGAAGGAAGGTAGAAGAGCTCAAATTAGGTTACCTCCTTGTTATAATTTATCATGGTTTTGTTTAGCTTCATTGGTTTTTTTTTTGCTAGGTTTCATTTTTCTTGCTATGTTCTATTCAAACATGTGGATCATTGAGTTTCATTGTGCTCCTTTACTTTTTATACCCCTATATTGTAACTCTTGGTTAGGAGTCCTTGGTGTGTGGGGTAATGGTGTTTCTTTTTAAATTTTATTGGATGGGATTGTAGTATCCTTTCCTTCATATTTTCTATGCTTTGTCTATCATACCTCACAGTTTGTAAAGGGCATCATGTTGCTTGGGATATTTATGTGCCTGTGTTATTTTAATCATTTCTTCACTTATGTTATTTGGGTCATTTTAGTGCCCACATTTTTAGATTATTTAGTGCTTGATTGGATGGGTATTGCCATCTTGTGTTGAGTTCAAGCTCTCTTGTTGTGTCCTATGTTGTCCTCCTTTGTCCTACATCAACCTGTGCAGTGTGTTCTCTAGATGCATAGATAGGTTTGGGGTTTTTTTTAGGGTTTTGTGGAACCTTAGAAGTATTTTGTTTAATCCATATGTTTTAATTTTTTTTGGTTAAATGTTTTATTCTTATGGTTTGTTATGTGGCTTATTAAAGATTTAAGCATATTAATGAAAAGTAGAACCTTTATATTTATGGTTTGATTTATTAAAGGTTTTATGCATAGTAATGAACCTTTATATTATTGGTTTAATTTATTAAAGGTTTAAGCTTATTAATGAAAGTAGGACTTTTGTATTAAAGATTAAGTTTGCTTTTAGATGAAGCATCTTTATGTTTGAAAGATTAAGCTTTCTTTTAGATGAAGCATCTTTATGTTTTGAAAGATTAAGCTTTATTTTAGATGAAGCATATTTATGTTTTGAAAGATTAATATTTCTATTGGATGAAGTATCTTTATGTGTTGAAATATAAAGAAAGGGGTAAGTCTTTCTTTATTATTGTATGTTCTTGCTTGATCATGGGAGTTTAGTAGAATGGAATCTTGCAAGTGGTTTTGAAAGAGAAACTAATGTAATGATTCCTGAGACTCTTGTGAGTTAGGGGATCATTATAAAGAGAAGTATGGGATTCTCTTGTTTGGGTCTTGAATGTTTAATTCAATTTTTGAAATGAGAAACTATTTGAGATAGTTAAGGAATCATGGATTCTTGCATGTTGGTTTTGAAAGAGAAATTAATATAATGATTCCTAAGAATTTTGTGAGTTAAGGAATCATTATAGAGAGAAGTATGGGATTATCTCCTTGCTTTATTATCAAGGTTTCATGCATGGTTGTTTGCATAATAGATAATGATATGATTTAAATTGCATTGCATGAAGAGTTATTTTGATCCCTAAGTAAACCTCATAAGCTAAGGGTGGTTTTCCCATCAAATAATATTGTGGATGTTAGAGTTAAAGTGCACTATGCCTTCACCTTGACACTTGTCAGTTTCTCTTGACAAGTTTCATGTGTTGAATATAGGCTTATGCCTATATATTGTAACCATTTGTATCAATAAAATCAATCCCTTCAAGTTTCAGTCCCAACATTTGGTATCAGAGCAGGCTTTCCCTGCCCTGTGAAAACCCTTGAGGGGGGATTTCCCTCATGGAAATCCTCCCTCCTCCCCTCATTTTTTTAGCTCCTCCATTTTTTTTGAAAACTAGGGAGTATGCTCTCCATCCTTGGATGGATCAGAAACTAGAAGTTGGAAGATTAAATGGTTGCCAAGTTATTTTATGACTGATTTATTGGAGAGGTTAAGATTTTATTTTGTATCCGTTCGATGCAAGGACTAGGTTGTTGTGCCTATGGACTCGATGGCAGCGGATTCTCCTAACCATTTCTGCTGTGTTGCCAGATAAAGGTGGCCAGATTCGAAAATAAAGGCAACCGTGATACTACTTGCTAAAGACGATGAAAAAAAAATGGAGTGTGCATTCTGCCTGATTGAAGAACATGACTGTTTTGGCAGACTATTTTTATAGTGCACCTACGTAACGAGGTGTTGCATCTTTTTTATTCCAAACTCATTTCTTGATGCTATGAAGTATCTAGACTATGTGCTCAGATGATTTCATTAGGTGCCATTTTTTTTTGTGTCAACTTGCCAGACTGGCTTGTTGTGTTAAGTGAAGATTTACTACAGGCTGAGCAATGTCACGGGCCATTGGAAACTAATGTCATTGACATCTATCTTCAGATCCGATGGGGGCGAATGGAGATCACAGCCTGCATGTTTCAAATTTGCTGACGTCGACACCACCAGAAGATGGCAGAGGAATTTCCCGCGTGGAGTAGATGTGCACTTAGATTTCATGAGCGCAGTCTACATTTTTTTTGAGATCGGGGCCTCAAGCATGGTGACGTCCAATGGTGTGAGCAAGTTTTTGCTAAGTTTTTTTCCCAATGTGAAAACAACAAAACGTTTCACTTGCCACCATCGATAGGAGATCCATTTTCTGCCAAGAACGCAAAAAAAATTTGAAGTTTATGATGATCGGTGTGCAGTGATACGCCCATGACGTGGACAGGGAGTTGCTCAACAAATCTTAATTGCCACTCACACTGATCTGATGTCTTTTTAGTTTGAGAATGAAATTTACTGCATTGTTGGATCACTATATTTTTTTAATTTACTTTCGATCATAGTGGTGGTGTGGAGAGCATGGGATTCGATGAAGCTTGATGTGCAGTTGTAGTTCTTTGGGATTTATAAGCTCTGCCATATCCATTTTCTGTCATTTGCAGTAACATAGATAAGTGCTATGTGCTCCGTACTACAATTTTTTTTGAAGTGCCCCAATGTCTAGCCTTTTAGGAGAGTTGTTTGGAATTCCTCCTGGAGGGGAAATTCCAGGAGGCGGGGGGTAGTAGCCCCTGGAAACCGAGAACGTCCAGCGATGCCACCGATCGTAGCAGATACTCTGCTACATCATCTAATCGGGGTCCATGCTGGCAACCTTCATAAGGTGATGCGGTGAATTTTTGCCTGAACCGACATCATGTACTCCCTCCAATCCACCTCTCTACTGCAATGCACCCTGTGCAGTTGATCAAAGGGTGAAGAGCACTACAGTGGCACGAAATGGAAAGCCCATCTGGAATTTTTTTTATTTTTGACCCACAAGGAGTCTCGTTGAAGTATGCATGGAAATGACACTATGGTGTAGTCATTATTGACGAATAAGGTGTGTGAAAATGCATTGAACTCAAGTTTCTACGGCCAGGACAATTTGAATTTGATCATTTCATAGTTGCAAAGGAGTTCCTGGAGGAGATTTCATCACCGAGGTGCCAACACGGTGTAGACTATAAATAATCTGGTTCCCGGTGTGTTCAAGCGGATGCATATGGGGTTAATGGAGAGGAGGAGAATCTCTAGGCTGAGGCAATTCGATGACATAAATCGGCAAAAAAAAATGATCTTTGCCAAAATTCATCCAAATATCCATTTTCATTGTCATCTAAATTCTCAAATTCGGCAATCTCGATCTGTTAATGGCCGTGCCGAAGCCTATGAGGGGGCCAGCGGCTTTTGTAGGCAGAGCAACAACATCATCTTCAGCTTCATCATCGTCAATGATGACTACGCCGACACCCATGACAAGCTCGAGGTCCATCACCGACAATGTTAATGGCTCCCATCACTTCGCCATCAATAGCTACTCGCTCTCAACTATTGGCTCACTCCCATGAACTGTTGGCTCTGGTGAGTGTGGCTGCCACACGTTGTCTCCCACCATCTCACTGCCGCAGCATGCCCAATAGGTGGTCGACGATCAGCTGATCCGTTCACCCACCTCACTGTGGGCCCCACACGTGTCTCTGCCAATTGCCGGATCACTTCAAAATGAAGATGCGTTTGATATTTTCATGGTGGTGGTCTATTAAATTTTTATTTTCTCTTCAAAGTTCATGATTTTATATTTTAAAAGTGGAAGGGAGTTTACTATTCAAATTGTATAGGCTGACTTTCTGGCAGTATTTTTTTATAAAAACTCCCATATTAAGCATTGAGTACTAGAGTAGCACTCGGATGGGTGACTACTTGGGAATGTCCCGGAGCTGCACATATTTTTGAGGGTCATTGTGTTTGATTTGTTGAAGCATCAATTTGTATACGCCTATAGGGGTATTTATAGTCATTGGAAACATTTTTCTATGATGGACACAATGGTGGTGTCATATTGTAATTTTGAGGCTATTTCAATTGAGTTTTTTAGCCTCAAAGTTTTTCTACCTTGGAGTGCACTTTCGGTTGTACCCGACACTCCCAAGGTAATTTCATATGTGATCCTTGTACCTAGTGATCTTTTCTATACACTTGGTGAATGCAGTGGCTGGTTACCCATGCATTTCAATGGGATGACATGGTCACCATAAGGACACTTATACTAGGGACTACAGACAAAGACACCCTAGACTCTATCCGAGGTTTTTTCCGGATCTACTTCTGAAGACTATAGATGAATACACTTCAAAATATTCTCTTCTTTTCTTCTCTCTCCTCCTATTTTGATCTATGGCTCATTTTATTGTATTGAGTGCATTTTTGGCAGAGACCGACACTCTTATATGGCTCGTTTTTCCTTTGTATTAGGTGCATTTTCGATAGAGACCGACACCTTCTATATTGAGTTCACCATAATGAAGGATTTGATATCTATGGTGAATCTAGTCAGTGACCTACAAGAGGCAACATCCTCTGAGGATGACCTACAGAGGCAACAGACCCAGAAGTGGCTGACCCTGAGGCACTTAGACGGCTGACCCAGTGGCAATAGACCCATGGAAGTGGCTGACCCTGAGGCAATAGACCGAGATGTATACACAGTGAATCTAGCATTATTCACAGTTGGAGAGCCAAGAGCAAAGAGCACGAGCCTAGACCAAATCAACAATAAGATAGGATGATAGGTTGTTTTAGAGAAGTCAACATTAAGGGGGAATGTTACCTAATGTTGACTTGTTTTGTTCCTTCTTTAGTTAGGATAGTGCACTTTAAGGGGGAATGTTAGAGTTAAAGTGCACTATGCCTTCACCTTGACACTTGTCAGTTTCTCTTGACAAGTGTCATGTGTTGAATATAGGCTTATGCCTATATATTGTAACCATTTGTATCAATAAAATCAATCCCTTCAAGTTTTAGTCCCACCAGTGGATACTTAGTTGGCTGGAGATACTTAGAATATGGTTTCTTTAAGCTCTCAAAAAGTAATATTGATGTAATTAAGCAAAGGCTTATTTTCTTGAAATATTTGTAAAACTTGACTCTTGTTTCAAAGAAAGATTATGTGGCTTAAATGTTTCCTTTTGTTAAGAGCAATGAAGAGTTTGTTAGCATGGTGTTGCATTAAATGTGGAAATGGATCTATTGTTGAGTTCTTTAGATATTTCTCTTTATATGAATGGAATATTTCCTTGAAGCCATTTGATAAGCTTTGGAATTAAGTAATGTGGTTTAATTCTATCATGGTTTAGGTAGTTTTTGCTTAAATATTTATATCAAGTTTTATGTAATGCATAAATGTGGCTTTTGGTTAAGAGGAGCTTTTGGATTATATTTCTAGCATTTCATACTTTATGGTTTATATCATGCTTATTGATATTGGTATTTTTTGAAATGTTAATTTATCCTTAGGGTGGGTAGTATTGTTCCTCTAGTAAGCCATAAAGCCCAATCCTAGGAGGAGTTGCTTGAATGTAATAACCAAGTGGATATAAGTCCTAGCAGGAGTTGCACGTATGCAATAACTAAGAACTTATGAACTTAGAAGGAGTTGTGTGAATATAATCGCTAGGGTACTTGTGAATCATCACATCTTGAATGTGTATGATTGGGTGTGTTCCGTCTTATATGTTGGGAAAACCCATTCACAAGACAACAATGGTGAACCCTCGATCATGTAGGATTAGGGGATCATGTTAATTATTTTCAAAGTGGCAATGACCTTAGTTAGACATAGAGGCATGGTAACTAAGCACCAAAGCTCTATGTTTATCAACCTTCCTTTATGGACTTAGATCCAGGTTAGGGAATAAACTTCTCCACTTTAAGCATGTATATATTAAATGATAATATCTACACCATTGTCACATGGTCCTATGTTATTAAGGGTAAGGGAAAAGTGGAGGGACTACTTTGTGTATCCTTTTAAACATGTAGGTTTAGTAAGGTAAGCCCCATAAAACATAGGAGTTAGCCATTTTTATCCATTGAGTGTTATGTGAAGTGATTTGGAACTCAAATGTGGCAAAGGCTTGCATGTTAATATAAATAAATTAAGGAAGTCTCCCTTGGGAGCTTTTGTTTGTAAATACTCTTTTCAAAATAATTGGGTTGGTAGTTTTAGATTGTTATATTTATCCTCACAAAGATTTATATTTTACCATCTACCACCATATTTTATGTCTCTTGCTACCATAAGTCATGGTTCGAGGGTGTTGGGACTAAAACTGAATGGATTGATTTTATTGATACAAATGGTTACAATATATAGGCATAAGCCTATATTCAACACATGACACTTGTCAAGAGAAACTGAAAAGTGTCAAGGTGAAGGCATAGTGCACTTTAACTCTAACATTCCCCCTTAAAGTGCACTATCCTAACTAAAGAAGAAACAAAACAAGTCAACATTAGGTAATATTCCCCCTTAATGTTGACTTCTCTAAAACAACCTATCATCCTCTCTTATTGTTGATTTGGTCTAGGCTCATGCTCTTTGCTCTTGGCTCTCCAACTGTTAATAATGCTAGATTCATTGTGTATACATCTCGGTCTGTTGCCTCAGGGTCATCCACTTCCATGGGTCTGTTGCCACTATGTCAGCCATCTAAGTGCCTCAGGGTCATCATGGGTGCCTCAGGGTTAGCCACTTCTAGGTCTGTTGCCTCTGCAGGTCATCCTCAGAGGATGTTGCCTCTCGTAGGTCACTGACTAGATTCACCATAGATATCAAATCCTTCCTTATGGTGAACTCAATCTAGAAGGTGTCGGTCTCTATAGAAAATGCACCTAATACAAAGGAAAAATGAGCCATATAAGAGTGTCGGTCTCTATTGAAAATGCACTCAATACAATAAAATGAGCCATAGATCAAAATAGGAGGAGAGAAGAAGAAAAGAAGAGAATATTTTGAAGTGTCTTCGTCTGTAGTCTTCAGAAGTAGATCCGGAAAAACCTCGGATAGAGTCTAGGGTGTCTTTGTCTGTAGTCCCTAGTATAAGTGTCCTTATGGTGACCATGTCATCCCACCAAAATGCATGGGTAACCAGCCACTGCATTCACCAAGTGTATAGAAAATATCACTAGGTACAAGGATCACATATAAAATTACCTTGGGAGTGTCGGGTACAACCAAAATTGCACTCCAAGGTAGAAAAACTTTGAGGCTAAAAAAATCAATTGAAACAACCTCAAAATTACAATATGACACCACCATTGTGTCCATCACAAAAAAATGTTTCCAATGACTATAAATACCCCTATACTTGTGTCTAAATGGGGCCTTCAACTTGTTGGAAAAAATGACAGCATGCCTATCTAGGCAGTAAAATGAACATCGCTCAATGGCGGTATTGCTCTCAGGTGGAAAATCACATTTGGGATGTTCATGATGTCAATATTCAATCATCGATGGTAGAAAATTTTGGGAGGCCTGTGAAATTTGAGAAACAAAATAATCAACTTGCATTGTCATCTTCGTAACCGTCGATGCATTTGAAAAGCTTTGAGAAGACCACTTTTCGCTCGAAAAATAGTCAACCCCCAACCGGGGCAAATTCTCCTACACCAAGAACCTGTTCGACAAAACATTCTCGTCCACATGGAAAACATTCACCAAATCTAGCATGCAGCAATAGCTACCTCTTTGATTAATTTTCACTACGACACATGTATGAGACCTTCACTGTGACTTCAGATGACATAGATGACCACCAACGCAAGCTCATAATAACAAATGATCATTGCCACTTTAGAAGCAGCAAATAATCAAATAGTTTTAAGTGGTGGAATTCAAATGCACTCGGTGATCTCATCGACTAATCAATAAATTTGAAGAAAGCACAAAAATTGGGTGAGATCCTTTTGAAGAATCCACGTGGTGCTTGTGGATGAGAAGGCCATTTTTGTTACCGCAAGTGCCGAATTTATCACCATCACTAGCCGCATAGCAGGATCCAATACAAAGTAGAGCCTTCACACTATGCTCCAAGAAACTTTCACGGCCAGCTTCAGTTACAGATGCTATCACCAATGGATCTGTGACTGTAGATTGCTCAACATCAAATGGAGCAGCATGGAGGAGCCACCTGGAAGAAGCCTGACTTCTCGAGCTCCATGTAACATTCATTGATGGTGGCCGACACCTTTCCATCATTCATCGCCATCACCAAATCTATCGAGATACTCTCCAAAGACCTCCCCAGTGCCACCACAACCATCACGACAGATTGCCGAACGTCATCGCAAACAAACAAGCAACACAGAGGTCAAAAAATATGTGGTCCATCCATGAAATCTCTAGTAAGTTTTTCCCAGACCTTGGGCACTCTACATCACTCACAATCGCAACCCTTCACCTCTAAAACATGGCCTTTCCTCTGAATGCAAAACCATTCACCAGATTCAGAATGTTGCCACAAAGCGGTTTTGCAAACTTCCACCTGTCTGGCTACGTCGATGCAGACACCACAACATCCTTGTGCTTAATATGGGACTGACAATGCCTATCGAATGTAAGTGCAAGTGTTTGCAAAAGGGGTAAGATATCATCCATCACCACAACATCACTAATCCTCAATAGTTGCAGGTGCATCACTTCAAAAATGTTCATCTGAATGTCACTGTTCCATCTCCACAGGGCCTTATCATCCAGGCACTTTTCAAAGGTCAATGGTGTCACCTCCCTGTACAACGTCTAAAGTCTATGGATATCAGAATGCGGCTCAAAGCCAACATCGATAGCCTTGCAGGAATATGGATCCCTTCCAATACTACCTGGAGCTCACGATAGGAAATTCCAACATGAAGAATCTCTCATCAGCTTTGGCCTCCATCTGTAGCATCATGACCATGTTTGCGCCATCAAATTCCTTGGTAGATGACTCTCCTTCCTCGTATTCACTCAATGAAATACTCTCCCATGGCTCTACGTATTTCTTATCATCCCTGTCCCATCTATTATCCATGAATAGGCCCCAATCTCCCTGGAGTTTATGAACATGAAAAATTCAATGGCTTCGATTATTTTTGAAAATTCAACTACAAATCAAGAAAAAAATGTAGCCGATCTGACGCACCACAAGGACTTCTATGACTATTCTTAGCTTTCTTTTTTGCTTGGATTTAGTTATGGCCACTGAAGAGTGAGGGCACGGGCTTCTCCTAGTCGAAGATCCGATTCACCGAAGCCTTTAACGAATCTGCAACCCCAGATATTTCAGGCTTCTCAAATTTCTTAGATTTTTTATCATCGGAATCAGATGACGATGATGAATCGTGTCCAGTAAACTTCTCGTGAATCTTTTCCATTTTGCTATCGAGAAAATATGTAGCCTCTTCTGGATGCTCTGAAATTTTGACTTTAAAGCCCCTTAATATCACCTTCAAAGAGGATTCGAGCTTGCAAATCCCAATGATACGGTGCAACTCTCCAGTTACCCGAGACTTTTACTGCCTCAAAAAAAACTAAAAGTAAAAAAATCCCATAAAAAAAATTGGCAGCCTTGAAAAATTCTGGTTTTTGATCCATCAAATATGGAGAGCATACTCCCTCAATTTTAAAAAATGGCCAAAGGGAAAAAAAATGAGGGGAGGGAGGATTTCCATGAGGGAAATCCCCCCTCAAGGGTTTCACAAGCAGGAGAGGGAACCTGCTCTGATACCAAATGTTGGGACTAAAACTGAAGGGATTGATTTTATTGATACAAATGGTTACAATATATAGGCATAAGCCTATATTCAACACATGACACTTGTCAAGAGAAACTGACAAGTGTCAAGGTGAAGGCATAGTGCACTTTAACTCTAACAGAGGGTCTACCCACTTTATTTTCTTTCCAAACATTAGCTATATTTTTAGCTTGTTGCTTTAGTCTCATGATTGGAATTTTCTCTTTTATTTTCTTTGCTGACCCAATATTCCAATCCCTCAGCTCCTCTCCATTATTCATATATTGAATCAAACAATTTTTGGGGACTTCAACTACCTCCATATTATTATCATTGTAACTTCTCCCTTCCTTTTCCTTCTAAATACAACCCCTTGAACTAGCTCCTAGGGTCATTGTTTCCATTTGGTTAAAATTCTTCCCCAATTGTAAAGTAGAGTCTTCTCCACTTCCAAAGGGAGATCCATTTCCACATCATCTCTTTTTTTTGGAATTACTTCCTCTATGATATTCTAGAGATATTCTTGATTTGTTATCTTCAAGACAATGCCACTCACCTAGAGTAGAGAACCCATCTTTTTATCTCCCTTTTTCACCTTAAAACCTTTCCTTTGTAGGTCTACATTTTCCATAACCTCTCCTTAGACTTAGCTAATACCTATAAGCTATTACTATCCCCCACTTATCTTTGAGCCAATGGTTCTCCCTTCTTATAAAATAATGAGATAAGATTTTGACATTCTATTCTCTTGTTCTTCTAAAGAGGATCTATATTTTTACACCCCTTCATGACTTTTAGTAGCTTAACTAGATAACTATTTTGGATATGATCTACCCAATTACAATTTCAACATAATATCGAAGAGTTCTCATATTCACTCTTATGGTTTTAAGACCCCACCTTAGATTTTAACAAGATAGATGAAGGAAGAGGTTTCTCCAAATATTCATTGACACAAAACCTAGCATAGATCATTCTATTCCAAGCTTTTGTAACCAAATAAAAACCAATCAATTGTTCCATGCATTTGGATATACCCTTTATTATGTTTTCATCCTAGTACTTGATAGGTAATCCTAGAAGGCACACCAAAATAGGGGTAATATTGATATTTTTAGATTCTAGATTAAACCTTAGGTACCATTTCCTAAAAAATAAACTTTTTTTTTCAAAAAAACTAAGGATACTTCAATAGAATGTCTACCATATCCTCCTAAGAGGAAAATGAAAAGAGAATAAATCCTTTGGGAATAGCCATGATTTCCATATGGTCCCTTAGCTTCCATTTCCTAGCTACTGACTTCATTATTGTGTCCATATCTAGCCTAAATCCAATGAACTTCTCCACCAAGTTGAAGCACCTATGATTAATCAATCTATCCATTAATAGGTATGAAACACCGTCTTCAATATTTGAGGCAATATCAAAGATCTCTCTTCTTTCCTCAATAACTATGTCCTTCAACACCTCCAACCAAGAAGGTTTAGAAACTATAGGATACAAAATTCTAGGATCCCCACCAATTTTTTTGGTAGAAACATCATTATACCCTGGATATTCTTCTACTACTTGTTTTATTAGAACTATTATCGTTGAACTGATCCAAAAAATCTATTATCACTACTTGATCAAAAAAATACTTTAACCCTTATTCCAAAAATTTATTGTCACCACTTGCTTCAAAAAATTTACCACTACTTACTTGATCCAAAAAATATACTTTAACCTTTGTTCCAAAATATATGTTATCATCGCTTGCTCCAAAAAAGCCACCACCACTACTCGATCCAAAAAATTGCTTTAACCCTTGTTCCAAAAAAATTGTTGTCGCCACTCTAGTTTTAACTAGAATTATTATTGCATAATTTGTGGGTGAGTACAATTTATGCGGCTGCAGAATGTAAGCCAAAATTTTTCACATTATTATCCTTTAACACCTTCACTTACAATAGTTGGATGACATCCAAAGAATTATGATGATACAATTGGTTAAGGTTTTGACTCCCATTGTGATAGACCCATTACAACTTGAAAAATATAAGAAAAACTAAAAAATAAAATAACAGTGCCATAAACAATCACATTCTTCGTACACTTTCAAATGTGTCCATAAAAATAAAGGAAAAACAATCAACAAAAGCATGAAAATGCAAGGAAAATTTATACATAATCAAGGTAAGATAAATTCATACACAACATAACCAAACAAAAAAATGCTTGTAACAAAAATCTTTGGGAGGGAATTTCAAATTTGAAGGGAAACACTACTTCAGTGCCATAGACTAAAGCATAAGTGTTGCACTTGTAGGAGTTTGTATGCTAGTACGGTATGCCCACAATGATGAGGCCTAGAAATACCTCATCGTTCCACTATGTTTGACATATAAAAACTTCCATATTACTAAAAATGACAAAGTTAAATTTCCAAATATTTTATTAGAATATATTATTTGTTAATTGTTTGCATGATTTTATGTTAGGAACATTATACTCCTGTTTTGACTATTTTAAGCATTTTATGCACTGTTTCAGTTGATTAAGTAGCAAATAAAACATGCATTTCAATTAGCCAAATGTTTTATGCTGATGTACATTAAATTCACAATGTTTTTTTAATGTTTTCCCACCCTTCAACTTGTTTGAAATCCACATTGGAGCCAAATTCTCAAGATTGTCATAAATCTGGAAATTTGCAAAAAACAACCATACAAAAACCAACAAGTTGTCACTTTATAGGAGCACCTTGAAGTTGTTAATCAAAGCATGAGGAAATGTATGGAATGAGTTCAGAAGGACTAAATAATATATCTGACCTATTTTAGAATCATTTCTACATGGTGTAAATGGATAACAACTGAGTATAACAAAGCAGGGATAATTGTGCAGCAATATTGCACTATTTCAACATGGTTACTTGGTGAATGAAGTGTATAAGTTCAGTAGAAACTTGATGTAATCCTTCATGTTGATATTTGAATTATTTTCCCATGTTCTAATTTGTTTGAATTTGCAAGAAATGCCAATATTTTACAACTGTGCAACAGAGCTGGAAAATGCAGTAATTTGTCATATAAATTCTAGCCAACAACCAATGAATGGTAGGGCAAGGAATTAATCAACCAAGGCATGTGAAAATTATTGGAAATATCTCTTGAGGGATAGGAAAAATATAATATCTAGTTACAACTACATTGGCATCTAATTTAGTCATATTTGACATAAAACTATTTTACAACCAGATATTTCGAAGATGCACTAGAATAAGGGGGAAAAATGGCTAGTTTGAGTCACAAAGATATTTGAGCATCCAAAATGGTAGGGAAATGATTTTCAATGTGGATATAGGTGTACAATATATTTATAAACCACCTCCAATGCACTCCCACCACTGGAGATGCATCCCAAGGGCCAACGAGTGCTATTGTAGCATAAAATATCCTAAATTAGACTTGGTTAGTTGCAAATTATTTGGTAAATCATTGTAAAATAGCAAATAGGCCAATCTGAGCATGAGATATATTGTAATAGTTTATTATAAATAATATAGCTCTCTCATTATTTGATCTATGAGGTATTAGTTGATAGGAGAGTAGTTAGTAGCAGCAAATAGCATAATGCAACATTTTTTGTAACAGTTCAACATGTTTTGATAGAAATAAAGTACAATTATTTTGTTAATTTTTGTTCACGAGTGAGTGTGAGTGTTAATTAGTTAAAGATACAGTTTTCCACATTATTCTATATCAGGAAGCTTGGACCCACTTTAAAGCCTAGAAGGGGGACTTTTATGACAGGTTTTTCTGCAACTTTGCTGCAGTAGAATGCTTGTTAATTTTTATTTCTTGTTTTAAGTTAATGTTTTCATATTTTCAAATTGTGTTTTTGTGCATCCAATATGTGTGTCAGCTGATAAATTATATTAGACCTATATTTTTCCCTATTTCCTCTACTTTCCATGTTCCCCTATTTTTCATGTTTTAGAAACTTTTATCAAATTTTCAGCAGATTTTATTTTGCTGTCAGTCCCTATAGCAAAAGCTTGACGACCTTCTATAGTAATATACTGATAGGTGTTTTTAGCATAAGTGTTATTTCCAAGCATAATTTCAATTTATACAAGTGTAACTAGGTTTCAATTTTGCAAGTGTAATTTAGAATTTCAATTCAGCAATATTTCAATTTAGCAATTTCAATTCCTACATTTGTAGTTAACTTCCAATTTTTGCAACTTAGAATTAGTTTTCAATTCCTGCAAGTTAATTTAGTTTATATTCTACAAACTATATTTAGTGTGACACCAAAATGCTAAACCAAAATTTGTTTCACCCAATAAATACTTGAAGTTTGAATGCCTAAATTGTACTTTGCCCTAACCTTCTATCGTAGACAACCTTAGACACCACTCGAATTGATAAATCATAAGATTAAATGATGTTATTAACGAAACACACCACACAAGGTGGGGTAAAATTGCAAATGCCAATATTTTCCATTCTTCTTAACTAATTTCTTAATAATTTTGTCTTGTTGGAAGATTATGCTTAGTTGTTCCCTTGGGTGTAATATGGTGTTGACCATTTTTGATAAATTTTATATTTGGTAGAAATTTTGGTGACTTCATTATATTTGAATTATGTATATCTATAATTAGGATGAATGGGGTCCCATAGTAACTAGTTATTTTATTGGTGATGAATTTGAAAACTTGAATTCCTATTGCAGAGTATAACAACATGCCCTCAATCCATTTGGTGAAATATTTAATGGTAGCGATAATAAATTTATGACCATCAAAATATTGAGAATTAATTTTACCTATAATGTTTAGTCCCCAAGTGGATAAAGACCAAGGTGATGTAATTTGTTGTAAATATTGAGAAAGAGCATCGACAAAGTTCTCATGTTGTTGGCATTTGTCACATCTCCTAACATAGCTATAGGTATTTTTTCATGGATGGCCAACAGTAACCCATTCTAAGGAGTTGTATAGCTATGGATATCCTACTAAAGTGTTTACCACATGATCCATTATGGGATTATTTGATTATTTTTTAGGCTTCTTTTGTATTTATGCATCTAATGAGTATGACCTTGAAAGAATGTCAATATAAATTATCTCTAATAATGATATATTTGCAAGCTTTTAGTCTAAAATATTTGAATTTTTGGTAATTGAATCCTTTGAGGAGTGTTAATTATTTAGGGAATTTAAGGATATATTGATACCAAGGTTCTTGTGGTGAAGTTGATTCGATGGTGTATATGTTTAAATATTTTAGAAATTATTTTAATGTTGAAGGTCCTTTTATTGATTATATAGCAATGGAGGCTTCCTCATTCTCTAGTTCCAAGGGGGTGAGGGATGTTGTATCCATAGCATTGACATGGTTATTTCTAGATTGTGGAATGGCTTCTATAGTGATTTTATCAAAGCAAGCTACTAATTTGTCTTTAATATATTTGTAGAGCTTTAGTTTGTAATGTTTGGTTTGATAAATATCGTTGACATGTGTCTGGTATTTTACTATGTTATTGGTGCATGAGAATTATAGTTTAAATAATAGTGATATAAGTTGCTATTTTTGTGTGACTAAAATGATTCTTGTTGTTTCACCTTTGATGCATCGATATCCATCAAAGTATAAGATCTAGGATTTAGAATTTTAGGCTTCTATAGCTAGTATCATTTCATGAGGAAAGGCTATGTCTATGGTATATTATGATTCTAGGGGTGCTACAACGAATTGATAAGCTATAACTTGCCCATTTAATGAATTTTGGCTAATGAACTCAAGATCAAGTTCACTGAGGGCTATGACCCACTTGGAAGTCCTCTTTGATAGGTAAGGCTTTAACATGAGGTATTGTAAGGGATCAAATTTTGCTATGACATAGGTATTTTGGCTAAGCATTTAATATTTTAAATTTTATGGAGGAGAAAATTACTTCTATACATAGCTTTTCTAATGGTGTATAATGATTTTTGTAATTAAATAAATTTCTACATATGTAGTAGATAACCATTTCTTGATGCCAGCCATCATATTAAACTAACAAAGCTCCAAGGGCATAATCAATAGTAACTATATATAGAAATAATTGTTGGGTTAGGTTAGGTGGCATCAAGATAAGTGACCTCAAGAGAGATTTTTAGAGCTTCAAAATCCTTCTAACACTCACTATCCCATTCAAAAATTTTCTTTCTTGAGTAATTTGAAAAATGGTTGACATTTATCTTCTAATTGTGAGATGAATCTTTGGATGGCTTAAAATTTACCTTGGAGGCTATGTAGTTTAGTCAAATTCATTAGTGGTGGCATGTTTGTTATTGCTATTATTTTAGAAGGGTCTTCTTCAATTCCATGATGAGATATAGTAAACCCTAATAACTTTCTTGATGTTATCCTAAATATGCACTTTTAGAATTTAATCCAAACCCTGTATTCTCATAATATTTTAAATATGTATATTAATTCTTGAACATGATTTTCTCTTTTCTTGGAGTGACCTAAAATGTTATCTACATAGTCTTCTATAGTGTTATGCATAAGGTCAATGAAGATATATGTCATGGCTCTTTGATATGGTGCTCATACAATTTTAAGGCCAAAAGAAATGACTTGATAACATATAGTTCCCCAAGGGGTTATGAAGGTCATTTCAGATTGGAGTTTAGGAGTGATATTTATTTGATTGTATCCTAAAAATCCATCTATAAAAGATAAAATTTTAGATCTTGTGGTGAATTCTACTATCATGTCTATGTTTTATAAGGGAAATTTATCCTTGGGATGTGTGCTATTTATGTCTCTAATGTCTATGAAAATTTGAATAGATCCTTATTTTTTGGAAACTGCTACAATGTTGGAGATCTAATCCAAATAATATATGGACTTTATGAAGCCAACATCTAATATTTTTTGGAGTTCATCCTTAACTAAGAGAGTGATATTGGGATGTATTCTTCTTATATTTTGCTTAATTATTTTGGCATCAAGGTGTACAACAAGATGATGTACCACTAGTGGGGTCAACTCTAGGCATCATATGTCCAAGCAAATATGTCATGGAATTCTCTTAAAAGGTTTATGTATTTTACTTGTTTGTCTTAGGACAGTACCTTCCCTAGTTTAAGGATTCAAGGATTTTCTTTGGTATCAATGTTGATGTCTACCATTTCTTTGATCAAGGTTTGTGATTCATCCTCAAATTGAGGAGGGATGGATAATATCCTTAATTCTTTAAGCTCTTGTAGCTGATTTAGGTAGTTGGATAGAATCTAGATTGAGGATCTATTTAAGAGATTATTCAATGTGATCTTCATCATAATATTCTTCAGTGTGGTCTTCATCACAAGATTCTTGGGTATTGTTCTATTTTTCATTTGATATGTATTTGGGGTGAACAATTGTTAACATGTTAATGCTAGAAAAATGTATGGTTTTATGAGGTGTTACATTGAAAAGTGACCATAAATATTTATCATATTCATCACTCCATTGGAAGCCATGTAAATATTTGGTGTAATTTCATCATAATATTCTTCTAATAAAGGAGAAGGTTTATTTTTGTTGGGGATATATCCAATCCCATATCATCCTAACCAAGGTTCAACTTCTAATAGTTCTTTGATTCTTTGTTCAAACCATCCTAAGACTTTTCCTTTATGGCCCATATTGACTAACATTTATTTTGATACAAAAATTTTGGTCACATGTAACATGATGCATATGTTCATTGGCTAGGTATGAAGTTGTGACCTTGGATTTATTATCAAAAGTAGTTTCCCCATAGATAAAAGTGCAAGTGCCTATTTGGACTTTCAATCCTTTCCTTTGGGATAAACCTATAGCACAAGGGTAAATGAATAAACTAACTAAATCCATAAAGGGGTATATAGTTGGATGAATCAAGTTGATTTGGTCTTTGGAAGAAGATTGGGGATCATCCCCTAAGTTTATAAGGGATTCTTCTAATGCTTGTTTTCCTTTATCCAACTTAGAAGTGGATGAAAATTCTAGTTGTAGTGAGGGGTAAAGGTTAAATTTATTTTGTTGAATGTCTAAAAAACTACATAAGTAAAAAGGCAATGAATCTCCCACATTATGGATAATACTTAATATTCATATTTTAATCATTTATGTAAGGTAGATGGTATCACTTTCATGGAATGTATCCAGGTTCTTGCAAGCAATATGTTATATGTTACATCACATGATAAAATATAGAATAGGGTGTTAAGAACATGTGGGACTACTTTTAAAGGAAATGTTATAGTACCTATGAGATCTCTTTCTTCATTATAAAATTCTCCAATAATGAAATCTGAGTTTTGCAATTCTTTTATGCTTAATTCAAAATTTTGTAAAAATTTGACATTACAAATATTTAAGGTTAATCCATTGTCTACTATGGATATCTTAATATGTTTATCCCCTACATGGGATATAATATAAAGATATTAATCTCTTAATATAGTCTCAATGGGTGTGTCTATCTCGTGAAAATATAATATGGTACTATCGATCCCAACAAATCCTACTATGTTGGTAATGTCATTAGGAGATATGTCTTGAGGGAATTCTTGTTCACTTAATATTTCTAGCAATATTTCCCTATGAGTGGGTTATGTTTTTAGTATTTCTATAAATGAGAGTTTTTTAGGTATATTTTCCAATTGTTGTACACTTTAAACTAGAAACAAGATTCATAATTTAAAAATTTTAATACCACAAAATGAAATTATATATTTATAGGTCTTGTAAACCTATTACAAAATTTTTAAGAGAATAGAAAAATCTAGAGGGATATACATATCTAAAGGGAGATACATATCTAGAGGAATAGAAATATCTAGAGGGATACCTACCTAGAAGGGTCTAGAAAGTGTACCTATTACAAAATTTTTAAGAGAATAGACAAATATAGAGGGATATACATATCTAAAGGGAGATACATATCTAGAGGAATAGAAAGATATAGAGGGAGACCTATGTAGAAGGGTCTAGAAAGTGTATTGACCAAACCTTTATAGAATTTACTTTACAAAAAGAATAATTTACTACATAAACCTTGCATAATATTTTATTACATTTGTAGATGTAATATATTTTTATTTTTAAATATTTCCCTATTCCTTATCATTCCTCCCCACCATAGAAGCATTGGAATCCAATGATTTTAAGAGATAAGGAAATTCATGAGACACTTGGCTATGAGAGATGGTATGAAGTAGAATAACCCTAGTAAGTGTGGTGAGTCTTCATATTGAACACATGATTAGAGTCCAATGGAAGCTAAAAATTAGGTACCATATCGGTAGGGTGGTTAATAACAGGTTCTATCTCCAACGTAGAATAATGATATAAATTTAGAAGATCTACATTTACAACATCATGGATGTTGAGGTGTGCTAGAAGATCAAGATGAAAAACATTGGGGGACATCTATTAAATAATGGTATAAGGCCCCTAGAAAAGTGGTTTTATTTTCTATGTTTCTTGTTGGAGAGGTGATGTTTGTCCAAATATAGCCAAACTTTGTATCCCACTTGGAAATGATGGGGAAGTCAATTATAGTCCATGGTCTACTTTTGTTGTTGCTAATTCTTCTACAAAATTTGCACCACCTTAGATTGAATTTGTTGCAAATATTGGATAAATAATTGTGCTTTATCTTACTCTTTCTACATGTGGATGGTTGTAGGAGAAGGAAGGGATAAGGGTAACTCATTGGGGGATAAGGATTGAAAACTAAGACTAGAAGGGTAGCTAAGATATACATCATCAAGGCTGGTGAGGGCCATAGATGGATTATTACAAGGTGGAGGTTGGATTTTTGGAACATTCATTAAGGATAGTATTAAAATCTATAGAAATAAAGATCATAATATATTGTGATAGAGAAATTTGAGCAAGGATGATGTAGATGCAACTAGTTACGAGCTATTGAATCTTGAAACTATAATGATGATCAAGAGGTGGAGGAGCTAGCACAACCACAACCACCATAGTAGTAATAGAACTGAGATATTTATCTTTATAAAAATATCTTTGTCTTCATTAAAATAACATTTCTCAATGAGATCTTCAACTTTAATTGTGCCAGCTTCAACCAGAGCATCTTCATTGAAAATAGTAATTTCTTCATTTTCTTCATGATATCCACTATATAGTTCTACAACTTCTTAAAATTACTATACTTCTACAATGGGAATAATATCTTCTACTACCATTTATGCTAACATGGTAGCTTAAATATTTATGCCTTTAGATAAGATCTCTTCTAGAAAGAGCATTAAGCCTTAAATAGAAACATAAATAAGAGCAAAAAAAATAGAAATTTTGAGTGCTAGGAAAAATGCAGAACCCCTTAAATAGAAAGTATATAGAATAAAATTGATAGGGAATTTATCCATCTCTAGTGGTGAGAAAAAAATCTAAACCTTTCATAATGCAAAAATTAATTATAGGATACCCATAGCCCACATCATAAAAAATGAGTATGCAATCCTATGTGAAAGAAGATATTTTTTTTTTGGTAATTATTTTAATATATTAACAGTGGGTTTTTATAGAGGATCCAAAAAAATTATGTACAAAATTAACCACAATTCTAATAATGCATCATACCTCTTGGCTGTAACAATAAGCCTAATTGCAAGTAAAGCCATCCTAATGCTAAAGACTCAAAGACTGCACAAAGGGCTTTTAGGCCTGGAAACCCAATGAAAAAATGAAACAGGACAAACCCGAGAGGACACCAAGTAGAGGCCAAAGAACTGGAACAAGGAAAACGGAAAAAAAAATAGACAAGACACCATGGACAGCTAATCACGACTCTTGTCCTTCCAAATTTTGGTGCTTCTGGTTCTGCTTCAGGATTGTAATCATGGAGTTAACGGTAGTAATAATGGAAGCATCCAGGTCTAGAAGTGAATTACCATGACTCTCCCTATCGCTCTCCATGTCTAATAGGATATGCTACGGAAGGACATCCTTCTCAACCTTTCTGGCTTTTCGTAGACACTAGGAAGATCTGCCAAGAACGAATGATTTGCCACCAATGTTGCACTTTGGCCAAGAATGAGCGGAGCAGCTATAGGGAGAGGGCCCATCATCGCTGGGAGGGGCTTTCCAAAAACTGCATGAGGTAAACCTCATGAAGGGATGTCCGCTCTGGCTAACCTTTCCACCTCAAATGGGAAGCGAGACCACCACACGATCGAACACGTGGTTGTGAGCCCTTTTGTGGCCATGTGGTCAGCCACATGATTACCTTCTCTCAAAATATGGTTTGCTTTCCACCTACCACGATGGGAGAGAAGCATTCTTGCATCGAGGATGATGTTGTAGACTTTCCAAGAAGGATTTTTGGTGCCAAGGAGGTAATTCATGATGTTGAGCAAGTCACCCTCAATAATTAGAGGTCGAGGGTCCTCAGAGAGTATCTGAATACCTTTCAAAGCACCTTAAGCTTCGGCATAGTGATTCGTCTAGGAACCCAACTCTTCACAGTAGGCCATCACAATATTCCCATCATGATCTCTAACAACACCCCCAGCACCAGCGGGCCTAGGATTACCCTTAGCCACTCCATCAAAGTTTAATTTAATCCACCCCATGGGGGGCATGGTCCAAACAACACTCCTTTGATAGGGCCCTTTAACAACATCCAGAAACAGCCAGAGATTCATTATTTTTAGAATCACTTCTTTGCTCAGAAGGTGGGGATGGGGACTGAGAACATCAATAGAATTCTCAATGGCATAGGATAATGTCCTTTGAGCAAAAAAATGAGGCCCTCTAGGAGCTTTTCCAAATATTCTAGCATTCCTCTCTAACCAAATTTTCCAAATTGAATGGTGGAAGGAAGCCTCGATGAGGAAGCGGAGTTTAGGATTCTTGAAAGGATTAGGCCATTGGTGGAAAGCATCTCTGAGGTAATGGGGAGAGCACCAAAGGATTTGGAAGGAGGATAAGACAATGCTAATAATAGAGTGGGAAAATGAGTAATGCAAGAATAAATGATCCCTCGTCTCGCAATCTGCTAGACACAAGTAACACCTATTGGGGAAGGCAAAACCTCTCTTGTGAAGGTTGTCAATAGTTAAGGCTTTGTTGTGGAAAGTGATCCACACAAAAAAGTTGATTTTAGGGATGACCCATTTCCTCCAAACGGTATTCCACCTATAGTCGAGAGCAGTCTTGGTGGTGAGAAACTCATAAGCAGATTTAATAGAAAATAACCCATCCTCTATACCACTCCAGATGATTCTGTCATTCCTCCTAGAATAAGTAATTAAAACTGACTGGAAGATATTAGTAAGAAAGGTAACCTCATTATTAAACCCCTCCATAACTATAAGCTTCCACCAGGTAAAACGGGTGCTCCGGTCTATGAAATCCACCACCTTGAGTTGGGAGTTTGGGTCAATCAACCCTCTTAGCCCAGCAATATCCACTATCAACCCAAGGGCTTCCTCAGTCACCCGCCTATCCTTCCAAAAGAAAATGAGGTTGCCATCACCCAAAATCCAACGGGCTCCTAGGCTGATCAAATGTTGGGTTTGGAGCATAGATTTCCAAAAAGTCAATGCCACGAAGGAGGTATCAGCATCCAAGAAGGAATTGGGGCCAAGATACTTCTTTTTAACCAGCTTAACCCACTCCACCGGGTCTCTAGAAAGAATCCTCCAAGCATGCTTCATGATCAGAGCCAAATTCATGTCTTTATCTTCTCAACCCCAAGTCGCCTTGGTCTATCCTCAAGCACACCTTGTCCCAAGCAACAAGGGGGAGTCTAGATTTCTCTTCGTTGCCAGACCAAAGAAAGGTCCTCTGAATCTTATCAATTTTGGAGTGAACAACAATCAAAAGCATGAACACCGACATAAAGTAGGTCGAGATCCCTTGAAGACAAGATTTGGTAAGGGTGGATTTTTTGGCTTGCGCTAGGAGTTTGCCCTTCCAAGTGTCGAGTTTCTTGTGAAGGTGCTCAAGAATCATGTTCCACATGTCTCCACTGGCCCGCCCACTAAAAGACAGAGGCAACCCTAGATAGGACATAGGCAGGGAATCAATAGTGCATTCAAGAATTCTAGCAATCCAAAGTTGCCTACGCAAGGGAGTGTTAATAAAGTAGATTTTGCTCTTGATGTAATTGACATTTTGCCCTGTAGCTTGCTCATAGTGGGATAGGATCTGCTTGAGAAATTTGGCTTGGGCAGCAGACGCCCCAGTGGAGATGAGGGTGTCATACACAAATTGCTGATGAGTGACAGGATCAACCCTAGAAGTTGGCAAAATGCCAAAAATCTTGTTCTAACGAAGAGCCTCTTTCATGGACCAACTCAGAACCTCTAACAGAAGAATGAAAAGGATGGGAGACAAAGGATCGCCCTGTCTGAGGCCTCTGGCACTTTGGAAATACCCAGCTGGGGACCCATTGACCAGGATAGAAAAAAAGGGAGTGGATATACAACTATAGACAAGGTCAATCCAGTGGGGATGAAAGTCAAAATTGAGGAGGATTGCACACAAAAACTTTTGATCAACTCGGTCAAAGGCTTTGTTCATGTCAAGCTTAAGAAAAAGAGTAGCATTCTTGGAGTGGTAAGCAGAGTGGAGGGTCTCATGGATAGTGATGACACCATAAAGGATGTTTTTGCCTTTAACAGTGCTTCCCTAACAAGGATCAATCAAGAGGGGGAGAACTATTTTGAGTCTATTGGCTATAGACTTGGTGAGAATCTTGTAAAAAACATTGCACAGGCTTATGGGTCGATAGTCAGAGAAACTTTTGCAAGCAGGAGACTTAGTAATGAGGGCAAGAAAGGTGGAATTGAGTTTTGGGTGGATGGATCTGGAAGCTTGAATAACCCGAATAGCATCGCACACATTTGGACCCACGACCTCCCACATGACTTGGAAGAATCGGGGGGGAAGCCATTGGGGCCAGGGGCCTTATCTGGTTGCATGGAGAACAATGTTTCCTTAATCTTGGATGAGGAAAAAGGTTTTAGAATCTAAATGCTTACCTCATGGGGAACTTTAGTCAGAAAATTGGCAAGCAAAGATTTTTGGACTTGAAGGTTGCCGTCCAAAGGAGTGCCGAGCAAAACCTAAAAAAATTCAATAGCTTTGCTCCTGATTTCCTCTATCTCCCTGGTAATGTGCCCATCCTTACAAGCCACTTCTCTGATCTTGTTGACCCCTCTATGCCTCATAGTAGACACGTGGAAAAACCTCATGTTGGAGTCTCCATTCTTCAACCAAAGGTCACGAGATTTTTGGCGCTAGAAAATTTCCTCCCTAGTGAGAATAGAATGAAAGTCCACCAAAAGGCTCCGCTCTTCCTCCCTAATACCCTCAGTGTAACCCTCGAGTTCCATCCTTTCCTACAAAACCTTCAAGTTCTCAGAGATGAATTTTTTGGACTTGAAAATGTTGCCAAAAACCTCTTTATTCCAAACCTTCAGCTTTTCTTTGACCATCTTGAGCTTTAAAGCCACCCTCTTAGGAGCGCTTCCTTCCACCTTCAATTGCCACCACGCTAAAACCAATCCTTTGAAGTCCTTGTGAGAAATCCACATGGATTCGAATATGAAGGGGGTCTTAAAAATAGGCCCATAGTCCACCTCCAAGAAGATAGGGTTATGGTCAGACCCAATCCTTGGAAGTGCTGAAAGGATAGCCCCACCAAGGATGGGAATGGCTTCTTGGGAAATGAAAAATCTATCGAGCTTGACCTAAATTAAACCACTCCCAATCCTTCTGTTACTCCAGGTGAAGGAAGCCCCTTTGAGTTCGATGTCAAGCAAGCCATTAGTAGAGACAAAATCTCTGAAATCCTCCAAGCTGCGACTGGAGTGGTCGGACCCTCCTTTTTTTTTTTTAAGGATGAAGGGGACAGTTGAAGTCGCCCCCTAAAACCCAAGGAAAATTACTAAAATTCTCCCTCATATGAGAGATAGCTTTCCACATTTCTGCTCTCTCTGTGGCAGAATTTGAAGCATAAACATTGGACAGAATCCAAGAAAAATTGGTGGTTTTGGACTGGAACAGTACATTGATGATTCTATTGGAAGTTGACAGTAGGCTGCCCTCAAACCTTGATGGGTCCCACAAAACCATGAGTCCTCCCGCTATTCCCACTGTAGGGCTGGAAAGATAATTTGCCTTGGCCCAAATGGCCTTCGCAACTTTATTAGAGGAAATAACATCGATCTTTGTCTCTTGCAAAATAAGGATGGACGGGTTAGTCCTTCTATGGAGATCAACCACTAACCTTCGTTTGGCTGCACCGTTTAGTACTCTCACATTCCATGAGAGGACTTTCATCTGGATAGTTTGAGGTTTTTCTTGCCTCCCATTCCTTGCTGAGGGGGAGGTTTTGATGCATGCGCTTCATCCGTCTGAGCGTCACAGTCATCCAGTACCAACAAATGCTAGGTTCCATTTGCAACATCTATTGTTGTCTCTTTTTCTCGCTTGTCTTTGTTAGGAGGATAGCTCTGCTTCCTATCATTACCAAAATCCACACTTTGATTTTGGCTCCTCGTGTTTCGAGGGCTAATGTGATCGTACTGCTCACCCCTCCTTCCCAAGAGGTAATCTTCTAGCAGTGTTTGCGACTGGCTGAAATCAGGATGACCCATATCTTGGAGTAGAGAAACAACCTGTGTCATATTTTTGGTATGGGGTCCGTTCTTTCTCTTCTTACGATTCACTTTCCAAGTGGGAGTCTGTTCCTTGCTGATTGTCAACTTCAAATTGCTCAGGGTTCGATTGAAGAGTGGGATTCTCTTCAGGCTGAGGGAGTCCATCGCAATCTTTGGAGGAGCCTAGAGAATGGCCTTTCATGTTTGGATTTGACTGCTTCACCTGACCTTCACCATGCTCTAGGGGATTACCATTTTCATGCTTTTGCTTACCCAATTTTTGAAGAGGACACTAGGACTAAAGGTGCCCTTGGGACCGACACTGGGGGCAGAAAGCTGGTCTATTTTCATAGACAATAGCTTGTTTATGAAGAATGGTATCTCCATACCGAAGAGTGATGGAAGTTGGGAGCTCCACCTCCAAATCTACCAGAATGCAAAAACGGGCTTGGACAAACCTGGTTCGAGCGCAGGTGGGAGGGTCAATGGTGACCAACTCCCCAATGGAGCATGCAATACCCATTATGAAATTTTCATGCCAACCAAAGAGGGGAAGACTCGGGAGCCTAACCCATATTGGGGTGATGTTGATGTTCTGTGTGTCAGGATTGAAATCCATGTCCCACTTCCTAAGGAATAAACTTTTGCAGCTTAGAAACCATGGCCTGCCAGCCAGAAGTTTACAGTAATACTCCTTATTGTTCAGTCTAATGGAAAAAAAACATCGAGATAGGGCTCCAGCTCCATATGACCAGAAGTCCTCCATTTGCTTACTGCCCACTTTCGAATGGTTTCCATGTCGGGACGGTTGCCAATGAATTTGCCTATGAGGGTAAATTTCTCAAACTCCTTGAAGCTTGAAAGGACTTCCGCCGGGATGTCCAGCTCATCCCCAACTGAAAACAACTCTTTGGTAGAGAAATCATTTAGGGTTTTTGAGGCCACTACCTAAGCATAAGTCTTTTGAGCCCCACCACCCCCTTTGTCTGGTGGGTCCTTACCCCGACTGACACCGTCGTCAGCTCAATCTTCTTCAATGGGTACGAACGCTTTCGTACCTCTAGAATCTTGGTGCCCTTCGACTGCTCTGCTATGCCCAAGAATCGAACCATGGCCGCTTTCAAGCTCCTCGCAGATGACTTCCCGCCTATCGACATATCCATGTGAAAGAAGATATTGAGCTCATTAATAAAAAATAAATATGATGAAGTAGTACTCTAAAAATTTAAACTAGTTTTTAATTCACTAGACCATGGATGCATAAGTGAAGAGCATACTCCTAGTGTTGTAGGCTTTTTGGTTCACCAAATCACATTACACACAAGTGAAGAGCATAATATTGGTAGAAAAAATGTATAGAAGGAAGAAAAAGAGGGATTATAAACTTAAAGAAAGAGATGATTTATAAAAGGAACAAAAAAAATTGATTAAATTTTTATTTTGAAAAAATAAAATGATACATCTACAAAACTTTGAATGTGTTTCGACCTATAGGTCTCATTAGTGGAGTGAGCTTCAAAGAGGAGACTATCTCTTTATAAAGACCTAACTATAGGGGGGAGCTGAAGAGTAATGCATGTGGAATAAAAAAACCCAAGAATTATTATAAACCATGGGTTTATACATCAATATGGTGAAAATACGAGAAGTCCTAGGCTCAACCTCTCCAAAAAGCACCCACCCATAAAAGAGAAGAAACATATTAAAAATGTAAAAATACAAGGTGGCAAATAGAGTCCCTTAAACAATTAATTTTTTATTAAAATAATATCAAAGAGGTTTTTGCTTCCTCTAGAAATGTATGCCTTGAACAATGTGCTTGAGCTCTCTATCTTTTCTCCATTTTTAAAACACTAGAGAAATAATATCTATGTCGATTCAAAGATCTTTGACAAAACTATAGTTGTCTAGATTTAAAATAAGAGGAATTATTTATATTTTGGTTCCATGTTTGCATGATATTCAATCTAGAAATCTAGCCAAAAGTGAAGGTATACCATCAAATTTAACTTTCTCAAACAAATGCAGGAGAAAATTAATTTGATATCCCCTAGCTCTAAGTCGATTAAAAAAAAATAACAAAAAAATATCCATCCCTAATTTTTTTTTCTAACAAAAAATATGTTGAGTTCACTCATGATAAAGGTATTTTATTGATGAAATATATGATGGGAGGAAGCAAGGATGTATTGAGAGGCATTCATCAACTTCTAAAACAACTTGGTGCAAATAATTCTAGTCTGAGAAAAACCGGGTCCCTTACAAAAATAGTATCTAGAAGTGTTACTTCAAAATCAGAAACAAAGAAAGTAACTTTAATATTATCATAGAAGGAACCGTAGGCAACAATAAAAATAATAATATCATCCTTAGGGCCAAAATTCAATGGCATAATTAATTTATCTTTTATAAAATAAAATATTTTCTACAACATTATTAAATATTTGTTCCTCTAGAAGATAGAGAAATAAACAAGCATAAACCTAAAGAACACAAGCTTATACTGAGAAGGGGGTGAACAATATAAGATAAAAAATTTCACTTTTCAATCCAAATGATAACAACAATAATATCAAGGCAGTAAATAATACACAAATCATCACACACATAAGAGACACAGATTTAATGTGGTTCACCCAATGTGGGCTATGTCCATGAAGAAAATATTTCTTCTAAATTTTCTCAAAAAATATCTTGGGAACCAATTCCCTATTATAATTTTTATGGACCTTTATCCAAAGGATATCTCAATCCCCTATGCTCAAGTTTGTGGACCTCTATCCATAGGATAACTCTATCCCCTTAATTCTAGTTCATGGAATTCTATCCACAGGAGAACTCTATCCCCTTACTGGTCTACTTCATAGAACTCTATCCATAGGAGACACCTCTCCTTTGCTTTGGTTCATGGAATTCTATCCATAGGAGACACCTCTCCTTTGCTTTGGTTCATGGAATTCTATCCATAGGAGACACCTCTCCTCTCTTCTTTGGTTCATGGAAATCTATCTACAAGAGACACCTCTCCTCTCTGCTCTGGTCACCTCCAAAGCTGGTACACACCTTTACTTAACTCTACTTCAAATATACACACATTACATGTGCAAATCTATCTTAACTATATCCTAAATTTGCACATATTACATGTAAAAATCTATCTCAAATCTATCCCAAATATGTACACATTACATGCACAAAGATGTCTCAAATATATCCTAAATATACACACATTACATGTACAAATAAATCTCAAATTTATCCCAAATTTTCACATATTACAAGCACAAATCTATCTCAACTCTATCCCAAATTTGTTATATGCACAAATATATCTCAAACCTGCTTCAAGTCTTCTCATAAGACTTGCTCAAATCAGCCTCAAACCTGCTTCAAGTCTTCTCACAAGACACCCAAATCTACCTTAAACCAGTTTCAAATCTTCTCACAAGACTTGCTCAAAACACATGCTCAAAAATTGCTCATATATCCTACACAAATATTCCTACAAGCCTTCTCAAAATACTTGCTCAAAATAGCTCACAACTTTTCACAACACATGCTCAAATCTTGCTCATATATCCTACACAAATATGCCTACAAGCCTTCTCAAAAGACTTGCTCAAAATAGCTCACAACTATTCACAAGTCTACCTCAAACCTGCTCATAAATCCTACTTAGAACTGCTCATAAGCCTTCTAAAAAGGCCTGCTCAAAATAGCTCACAATCCTGCTTTAATCTGTTCATTGTCTATTCTCAACTCTACTCTAACAATGCACAACACTACTCATAACACTTGCTTTGATAAAAGTACTTTAGACATATTCTACCTAGATTTCTTATTCAAGAACACATAGAAAATGATATGCAATACAATTTCACAATATGTTCTTTCCAAATATCACTCAAGCCCAATGCACAAATTGCTTTACAAAACTACCCTATAACCTTTTCAAATTTATCTAAATATCAATCAAATCTAGTGCATAAATTTGCTTCACAAAACTACCCCTTATTTCTTGCAAATTTGCTCTCAATGATCAACCATAATAATACACAAATTTTCTTCACTAAACTGGTCTCTAACACTTGCTCATTCACATTCAATGTCACTCAAACCAATGCCCAAAAGCTTCACAAATTCATTCAAATAATGAAGCACAATTTTTTCACAAACCCTAGCACATGTGTTTCCAATATTATTCAACAATGAAGCACAACTTGTTCACAAACTCTAGCACATGTGTTTCCAATCTCATTCAACAAGTATGCACAATTTATTTCACAAACTCTAGCTTAAATATTTCCAACAATGCATATATGTAATCCTTATTTCTCCACATTATGATTTAGAAATATTTGCTCAACCAAACACCTTAAAGAAGTAATAATATCACCATACCTCTTAACTTGCTTTGATGAAGATGTACCCTCAAAACCTGTCTCAAAAGAATTTCCTTTTAAAAGTGCCACTTCAAAACTAATTAGTAGATTTCTCTTTCAAACCATCAACATTAAATTTATTCTCAAAAATATGTGCACAATGAAATATGAAAATGATGCTCAATTACTCTCCTTTTGTTCTCAAAATATAGGGCATTAAAAATTACCAAATCCCCTCAAACTTTATTTTCACCATACAAAAATTACAACTAAAAATAAAACCACAATAACACCTTATAACTCCTACTTGTAAAAGGCACAAATAATTTTCAATATCAATAATGTACCTTATAATCATCCAAAACCCTAAGTGTAGAATACAATTTTAATTTCACTTTCATACACCTTATACCTCCTATTCTCACATGCAAAAATATCTCCTTTGTATTTCCTCTTTATACTATTTGCAAAATAAAAACTTTATAAAACACACCCTTATGACTTATATTTTTCAAACTAAAATATTTTAAAACATACCCTTATAACTCCTAGTTTGCAAGATAACAAATATTTTAACACATCCTTAAGATTTCCTAATTGCAAAATAATCAAACCTTTAATATATCCTTATGACTCCTTATATGCAAAAAGAAACAAACCTTTAACACAACATTATGACTCCCTAATCAATGCATACCATAGGAAATTTAATTAAATTTTATGCCCTTACCAATACAACCACCATGAATCAAATCTGCCACCTCTTGCTTGCTTGCACCCTAGCGCAAGCTAGGCTACCGTATGAGCTAGCCACCCACACAAAAATTTAAGCCCACAAAATACTCCTTATTGCTTAAGCAAACATCTTCCTTGATTAAAATACTAATAAAATTGGAGCCATTGTGAATTGACCCCCTAACCTCTTATTTTCTAGTGCCTTAGCTTTGGCTAAGTTGTCGCCTAAGCTAGATGCCTACTTAGAACAACGAAGGCCCGTTCTTCAATTTATTTCCTTGCTTCTACCTCGAAATGAATGTGCATGCTATCTTGCTCCTCTAATCCCTTTACGAAATGCAAATGGATCGATTGCACTCAACATTCAACCTTAGCCCTAATGAGGTATTTTGCCCTCATTAAATATGCCCTTCGATTATATTTTTCAAACATCAATGGTGTAAAATTTGATTTTTTAATGGTGTCTTTTAAACCTTAATCTTAGTTATATTGTAATATTTTAAAAAATATTATAATAATAGCTTTTAAACTTTACCTCTAATTTTGAAATCTAAATTTTTTGAAAGAAAGTAAGACCTTGTCCTTTTCTTGCAAATATAACCATGGAGAATGGTTTTTCCTTGACAAATTTTGTACCTTTGACACTACCTCATGTATCCTTTGAATATATTTACTTTGCACTTTAATATTTCAACCTTGAATATAATTCTCAACCTTTTCACATTTGACATTAATGACAACCAATATACTTAATATATTCAACAATCTCCCCCTTTGTCATTGATGGCAATCCTTCTAAAATATTTCCTTTTACTACCACTGGATTCCAAATCTGCTCCCCCTGAGAAGCTACTTCCCCTTACTGATTTCTCTCCCCCTACCAAAACTCTCCCCCTTTGACATAAATGGCAAAGGGCTCCTTTGGGGATAAATATAAGACTCTTAGCTTAGCTCCCTCACTATCTCCTTTCTTTGAGGTGGGAGTAAATCTACTCCCAACTTACAATGCTCTTGTCACAACCCAGGTCTACAGACCAAGGTTGTCAAAACATAGATCAAAATTTTCCTCAAATTAACATCAATGTCACGTATTTAAGTCTTAAGATACCTAATATGGGTTTAGTACTTGGCATAGATATTTCACACTTTAAAATCATCCACCACTATAGTCGGTGTTTGAAGTGCTCGAGACTAGCCAATTTCCTACAGAGGTTCATTTTTTTAGGATCTTAACTCCTCTCTCAAGTTATTCAGTGATCCTAGCATAGGGTTGCCCTTCCAAGACCCATAACACTTGAAAGGGTGGATGCTAAATTTCCCCTATTTAAAGCATGTTGGACATTGATTCACAATCTCTTTCTCATCCATGGAGGTCCACTAAATGTATTCTTTGAAACTAGCATAACTATGCCAATGCTTGATCATTGACCTTCAACTAAGATTTGACCAAGGTCCACCATCGCATGGCTACTGGACCAGATGTTTTAGATACAAATCTAGATGACAAAAATGCTACCCATACCATATACCACTGGACCTTCCAACTACATGATCAACCTTTTAATCATGTCTCATGTTGGATCTTCTACAACCGGAGTAGATTCATGAGCATCCTCATGTACCATTTGATTGTTATCCTAGGGCAACGTCCCATACTGCCACCCTTTGCTCTCAACATAATACCTCTATCCTTTAAAAATGTGAAGAACGGATAATATTGATTCACATTAGTTGCCATTGTGTCTCACGAATTTGGGTAAGTAGCCCTTCTCAGCATTATATCTATATAGCCCTTTCTCGGCTTTTCCAAGTTTGAGAAGTATAATTTCGTATAAGGTTTCCTTATAATTTTAGAGAAGCATATAATTTTGAAACATAATTGCATATAAATTTGAAACATAATTTGACATATAAAGTCTAGGACTTAATGTTCATCCCCTACTTACATCCTCTCCTCAAAGTTTCATTTCCTTATTTTGTTTTAAATTTCCAAATTTCATTCAAGGTTAATTTTATTATTGAGTAACAGTACCATTGGCCATCACAAGGATTAATAATTACATCCTAATATTCCAAATAAATAAAACTTATTACTATATATAAAAAAAAACAACCTATTCACTTAAATAAAGAAGAGCTAACATAAACCTTTAAAACTCATTGTTCTTATTTTTAACTATATTTTATTGAAAATTCATTCTATATGCAATAGTACCACCTCATAAATTTTAAAATAAAAATACTAAAACAGTAGTTACGCTCATATTACCTAGAGCTTAAGTTTTTTTATTTATTTATTTAATAGTCCACTTTAAAAGAATGTTTCCATAAGCAATATTTCAAAGGCATTAAAATTGAACACCCAAATTTATTTCAATAGATCACAATGATAATTATTATCACAATATATTATTCATTTAATAGCTATGAATTCTATGTTCCTTACTTTCAAAGTCATTAATAGTCGTGAACATTTTAAACTAAAAAGGTTTATCTACTTATCCAGTAACAATTTGTACCAGTTAGATTTTCTTTCCTTGTTCCTGTACTTAATTGAGGTCTTTATTATTGTAACCTCTGAGTGACCTGTATCTAAAATGATGTTTTTTTCCAAACTCCTTACTTGTTGCACCGTATAAAATCCAGACCAAATAAGAGCTCCATTTGCCTTTAAATAACAACATCGAGAAAAAAAATCTTTTATTAAATAGTCTTTCAATAATTGGCTTGCTATAGTTTACTCTCTATCTATTGTTTAGATTTCAAATGGTATCCAACTTGTAGTTATGCTTGGTAAAAGGTATTATTCCATGCTATGACATCTCAAGTCGAAGTCACTATTAGTTTAATTTGGCACTACATAATATTTCAAGTTGAATCTATGCAGCAAATCTATAATGATTCCCATATTCTAGAAATATTTAAAATTAAAATGTAACATACAACCACCATATTCTAAATTAATCTCAGCCACTTTATACAGTGTGATTTAATTTACATCAACCATCATGTTGGCAAGGCTAATTTCAGATAGATTTCTGGCTTAATCTTAGCCATATCCACGGTGCCTATCAACATGGCATCCCTAACAAATATTACTTAATTTGAGCTATTCCTTGTTATGTCTGGTTGTGCTATAGAAAAATTTACAAACTTCAGCTTCGATGAAGATGTTATATGCCTTATTTAAAAATAATAGTTTTCCTAAGATAGTTTTCTCGATAATAGAAGCCGCCAATTTTCTATAGTTCAATGGATAGGTTAACAATAATATATCCAAGCCCACGGTTAATTCTCAAATTTTCATATGCCTCTCTACAATTGATATCTCCATATCTAAATGTTAAAGTAAGCTTACTCAATAGCTAGAGTTTGAAATGATTAAAAATTATTGAACTTGCACATATGCATTAGTAAAATATAAGTTTAATAGGTGTTATGTTTATATGACACCAAATAACATCATACTCTCATAAGAACAAGATTGCATCAATAGTATTTTATAACCCAACTGTATAGCATTGAAAGATTCAAACAAGCCAAATGACTTCACTCTACTTCATACACATATATCTCTCTTAATCTATTAGTATATCATAATCTCTGATTTTCATTACATTTTTAAACACAACCATTTATTGAATAATAATTATATAAATAATTTTGTAGTGAACCTCTAATACTCTCCAATAACATTCATTCCTTTCATACAAATCCATAAAATACTTTTCAACCACACACATCACTATGGAAAGCGAATATCGATTCATACTTCAAACCTTCATGAATGCAATCCATACCTCATTGCAAACACCATGGTTGGAGACAGTGGAGGAAACATGATTTTTAAGGGGTCAATGAGGCTCACATGCAATGCATTCTATATGAAAAATAATAATCTTGATTTAATTATCTCCTAATACAAATTAACTTAAAATGTGGATTCATAATACAATTCCATACATTTTCGTAAAATAAGAACATCAACAGACTAAGCCCTCAAGCCATTTTTTAATTTAAAATTTCCCACTCAATCATTAACACAACAATAACACATACAACAGATAAGTACACACAACAAAATATTTATAAAGCTGACCTTGTTTATGCAATTGGAGCATCCTCTTGATGAGCCTCTAGCTTCCTTGACACTGGCTTATCGTAATCCCTCCACACACAAAAATTAAAGACAAGACAAACATGTCAAAATTCCCCCCACAATATTCTTTAAAAATCCTTTTTAGTTTTGCTTAGTAAGACATATAGGTTCTGCCTTATGGCCATATGTCTTGTCCCCCAACCACCATTTGGAGGAGTGTCCTCTCCACTGGGTGGAGACCTCCCTTTATATATATATATATATATTATGTTTATTTTATTATTCATTATTTGATATTTAAATATATTACTCTCATAATTATAATTATATTTATTTTAATATTACTTCTATAGTTGTATTTTAAATTTTTCATTCGATTTAATACATGGCTTTACTATTATTATTTTTATCTTTTTATTATTTTATATTTATTTTTTTTATTTTATTGAACATATTTATTGCTTTAGAAAATATTTCCAAAATCAAATTATATATATATATATATATATATATATATCTGTGTGTGTGTGTGTGTGTGTGTGTGTGTGTGTGTGTGTGTGTGTGTACATTTATATAATTCAATCAACAAGAAGAATGTATTTTTATGCAAGTAGGCATAATGCAATAGAAGCAGTATGACCTATATGATAATTTTAATGGGCTTCAATGTACCCACGAGCCTTTATGCCATAGGCACAACATCATATCCCATATTACCTAATGCATCAACACTATCTCTGCTAGGTGGTGGACGTTATCCTCATCTGGCATGTCTGCTCCCAGCCAAAAACCTACACCTGCATCACAGAACTAGATGTAATATCACATTCTTTAAAATAAAATGATAGCAAGTAGTGGGGATGGTACATTCTCTCCCTCATAAATTCAACATAGTCCCTATGTTAACTAGAGAATACAAATTTAGGTTTTCATAACATCTGATCATATGCATATAAGTAAATAACAAGATTTTACACATTAATCAAATCTATTGTATCAAATCCCAATATGTCAAACATATACCAAAAGTATTATATTTCAAATACAAATATATCTATATTCAAATTGTCTTTTGATCATCAGTTTTCAAACAAGAAAGGAAATTGGTTTTTCATGACAACATCTTTCCAAGTAACCCAAAATTTAACTAGTCAAACCTCAATGAGCTACGAGTTCAACATCTATAAATGAGACACATCTAGAAAATGATATGGATCAGCTACATATCTGCAGAGGAGGGACACATAGAAAACAATATGGATTTTGGATAAGTTCGATGGCAGTGCAAGCTGATAGGCAACATGATTGATTTTGGCTACAATGTCAAAAGAATCGATAAATATAGGGCTCAACTTGGTGGACTTAATGGAACTTTTGGTTGGTTTAACTCTAAAAAATACTTTTTTGCCAAAGGTAAATTCTTGAGGGATCCATTTTAGATCAACATAACTCTTCTAAAGATCAACGACTTCACAAATTCATTGATGGGTCTCTTTAAGTTGGACCTCCATCCTTTTAATAGCATCATGACTGATCATTTCTCGATCATCCAAATTATCCCACATTAATGGTGTCTTGCACCTATGTCTGTATAGGGCTTCAAAAATGGCCATGCCAAAGGTGGTATGATAGCTGTTATTATAATAAAATTCCACTAGGAAGAGATAATATTCCCATTTACTCTGGTGGTCCATGCAATACATGTGTAGCATGTCTTCCAACACCTGGTTGACTCTCTCGATCTGTCCATCCATATCAGGATAATAAGCGATGCTGATATTATGATTTGTGCCCCAAGCTCAGTGCAAATCTTGCCAAAACCTAGAGGTAAACCTTGAATCTCTATTTGAGATAATTATTTTGGGAAAACCATGTAATATCATGATTTCCCATGCAAAATTTTGTGCTATCATCATGAACATTTCCCAGTATAAAATGCGCCACCTTGGTCAGCTTTTCCACAACCACAAAAATTGCATCATGTTGAAACCATGTCTTGGGAAGGCCAACTATAAAATCCATAGAAATTACTTGTCATTTCTATTCTGGAACATCAAACAGGTGCAACTATCCTCCAAGATGTTGATGCTCTGCTTTAACCTTCTAACATTCTAGGCATCTTTCAATGAATTAAACCACATCCTTCCTCATCTCGGGACATAAATAGTCCTTTTTCAAAGTTTCCCTCATCTTAATTACCCTTGGATGGGTAAAATATGGTTCATAATGAGCTTCACGTAGGATAGTTATTTTAAGACCTTCATCATTGGGTACTATTATTCTATTTCAAAAATACACCAGATCCTACTTGATATTATAATCCGTGTACCAACCCGGTTCCTACTCAACCTTGATACGACATTGATTTCAAAACTCATAATTTTTATGCATTTGCTTGATCTACTCTCCTTTAGACCATATTGACATTTTTTAAGTACTACTATATGTCTTCTTATACTGAGGGTGTCTGCAAATTTATTTTTTTTCCCTTTGATATATTCAATACCAAAGTCATACTCAGCCAGGAACTCCATCCATCTTCGTTGTTTGGCGTTAAGTAGTGGTTGAGTAAAAATGTATCTCAAATTTTTTTGATCAATTTTAAGCTCAAAGGGCTTCTCTAACAGATTACGAGAGCATGGACTATAACTGCTAGTTCCAAATCATGTGTAGCATAGTTTATTTTATGTTTTTTGAGTTTCTTGGATTCGTATTCTACAACTGCCTCATCTTGCATCATGACTCCACCTAGTACTTCTAGCGAGGCATTAGTACATACTGTAAATGGTTTATTAGGGTTAGGTATCTATAGTATAGGTGTGGTCATCAATTTTTCCTTAAGGGTTTTGAAGGCCTCTTCACACTATGTTGTCCACTTAAACACTTTTCTTTTCCTTTGTAGGTTGGTTATAAGAAATGCAATCTTTGAAAATCCCTTTATAAATCACTAATAATATTCGACAATCCCCATAAAACTTCTTACCTCAAATACATTTTTGGGAGTTGGCCACTCTATTATGGCTTCAATATTTTTAGGATCTACAACTATGCCTTCTACTGAAACAACGTGTTCCAGATATAGAACCTGTGGAGTATAGAACTCACACTTAGATAGTTTCCTGTACAACTAGTTTTTCCTGAGTATTTCCAGTACTATATTTATGTGTTGGTCATGTTATTCCTTATTTCAAGAGTAGATCAAATATCATCCAAGAATATTAGGACAAAGTGATCTAGATGTTCTCAAAATACCTTGTTCATCAAATTCATAAATGCATTTGGTGCATTTGTTAACCCAAAAGGTAGTACTATGAAATCATAATGTCCATAGCGAGTTCTAAAAGTAGTCTTATATTATCTTCTTCCTTGATTTTTAACTGATGATAACCTGACCTAAGTTCAATCTTGAAAAATATTGTAACCCCTCTCAACTGATCAAAAAAATCATCAATTCTAGGTAAGAGATACGTGTTCTTAACTGTCATCTTGTTAAGCATCCTATAATCAATGCATAGTATTAGGGATCCATCTTTAACAAACAGTTCAGTGCACTCCAAGGTGACACACTCAGTTTGATGTGTACTTTTTCTAGCAAGTCTTGCAGTTGAGTCTTAAGTTATTGCAACTCAAGAAGTGTCATATGCTAAGGAGTTCTGACTACTAGAGTTGCTCTTGGCGTGAGCTCAATTGAGAAATGAAATTCCTTTTTTGGGAGTAATCCAAGTAGATCCTTAGGAAAGACATCCCTAAACTCATTAGTACTAGATACTACTGAAATAGTACATATCTAGACTCAGTTTCTTCATTTTTATTTAATTTGACCACATAGAGTCTACATCCCTTCCTTAAAGCCCTTTTGACCTACATTGTGCTCATCAGGTGGGGTTCAAGAGATTTTTAGTTGTAGTGGATAAATATTCACTATTTAGCATCATCTATAAATTCCATCCACATTTCTTCAAAATTTAGCAGGGCTTTATGGGCTTTTAACCATTATACCCCTAAAACTACGTCAAATGCATGTAAAGGAGCAACATATAGGTGCCAATTAATTTTTCCCTGAGGTATATCTATTTGTGGGTCAAATATACATTGGTTAACCATGTAGGTTTTTCCTGAGTCATACTCGACTTACCACATTTTTGCCATGATCCTAGGTTTAACAGGTATGTCCCTCAAAATACTAGATGAAGTGAAACTATTTGTTGCTCCACTATCAATTAAAATGTGTACATCTCTCTTGACTAGTTTTCCTTTAGTAAAAAATGGAGTAGCCTAGCCTGAAAGGTTAGGTTTACCTGTAGCAACAAATATTTTGTGTGGGGCTTCTTCAATGGAATTCCTTCGGTTAGCTCTGTTTGGGTATTGTATAGCAAAGTGGTCTAAAGCTTTGCATGAATAACATGCATTTAGTCCCACATTATTTTGTTTATCTCCTTCCTTACCCTAATTACTATATCCACCCTGCTCCCGATTGTTGTTTTTATTTTCTTGGTAGTTCCTTTGATCTGGCTGGTCTTTATTGCCCCAAAATTTCCCCTTGTTTTTATTGTTATCATTTCTATATCGTCCACCATATATGAAATTTCTCTACTAATTTTTACCCTTATTTTTCTTAGGGTATCTCCTTTTCTTAGAATTCTCTCTTTCAATTTGTTGGTGTAAGCCTTTACTTCCTTCTAGCTTACTTCCTCATACTGAGCAGCATCATAGGCAAATATTAATGTTTCAAGTACTTTTATTCCAACTGGTTGACTGTATTTTGGATGTAGCCCCATTACAAATTTATGAGCTTTAAATTTTTCTTGTCCATCATATTCTAGGGTGTACTTCAAAAGTTGCACAAACCTCTAATAGTACTCAATTACAGTCATATTACCCTGACGTAAGTTAGTGAATTCTCCATGCTTTTCAATATAAAATTGAGGTGTAAGGAAGTGATCCTTGAATTCCCTTTTAAACTCTTCCCATGGAATATCTATGAATTCCTTCTGTGTGATTTTCTTATATGTGGTCCACCAATATTTTGTTGGACCTTCTAGGTGTGCCACAACCCATATTGTTTTGGATTCTAAGTAAAGTGGTTGAATTGAAAAATATCCCTCGAATTCACTTAGCCAGTTGACATTTGTTTCACCATCACCTCTACCATAAAATTTGGAAATATCCAACTTCTTAATTTCCTTTTGCAGTTCTACACCAACTTTCCTTCTTGAGGAACCTTTTGGAAACTCACTTACTTTTTCGGTTTCCTTTCCCTTAGATAAATTCTCAATGACTTTTTGTTGTTGGGTGATTATTTCCTACTACTGGGCCATTTGTACCCTTTTTTTATCCATATTCTCACACATTTGAGATTTTTGGATCTCTATTTTGTCATTCTGCTGATTTAGTTGATCTTGCATCAACTGAATAATTCAAGCCATATTCTCATCATTTTGCATAGCCCTCGTAGCTACAGGCTCTTTCTATTTCCTGACCACCCACCATGGTACTTCATTAGCTTGCACCCTTTTAGAATCTCTTACGAGTCACCTCAATCCCTTTCTTGGGTCTTATGCAATATCCTCTTGTAGGTTAACACTGGTCCTCCATGAGGTCCCTGCCATACCTAGCCTTAAAAGAGTTATTTCAAAACAACCATTCAAGATTAACAACCTAAGGTTTTGCAACCTAGGCTCTGATACCAACTATCATAACCCAAGTCTACACACCATGGTTTTCAAAACACATAATCAAAAATTTTCTCAAGTTAACATCAATATCACGTATTTAAGTCTTAAGATACCCAATCTGATTTTAGTACTTGGCATAGATATTTCACACTTCAGAATCATCCACCACTATAGCTAGCATCTTAAGTGCTCAAGAATAGCCAAATTCCAATAGAGGTTCACAATTTTAGGATCTTAACACCTCTCCCAAGTTATTCAGTGATCTTGGCATGGGTTTGCTCTTCCACGGCCCATAACACCTGGAAGGGTGGACACTGAATTTCCCCTATTCAAAGCATGTTGGATGTGGATTCATAATTCCTTTCTTTTCCATGGAGGTCCACTAACTATATGTTGTAGAATGAGCATAACTATGCTAGTTCCTGATCATTGACATTTAACTAAGGTTTGACCAGGGTCTGCCATCACATGGCTATTAGACCAGTTGTCTCAGATCCAACTCTGGATGACGGTAATTTTGCCCATACCATATACCACTGGACCTTCCAACTACATGATCAACTTTTTAATCATGTCTCATGTTGGCTCTTCCACAATCATAGTAGATTCATGAGCATCCTCACGTACCTTTCAATTGTTATCCTGGGGCAACATCCCATATCGCCACACTTTGCTCTCAATAACATAAGACCTCTATATTTTAAAAATCTAGAGAAAAAATAATATCGATTAACGTTAGTTGCCACCATGGCTAAATGAGTTGGGTAAGTAGCCCTTCTTGACATTATATCTATATAGCCCTTTCTCGGCTTTTCCAAGTTTGAGAAGTATAATTTTGTATAAGGTTTTGTTATAAATTTAGAGAAGCATATAATTTTGAAACATAATTGCATATAAATTCGAAACATAATTTGACATATAAAGCCTAGGACTTAATTTTCATCCCCTACTTACATCCTCTCCTCGGAGTTTCATTTCCTTATTTTGTTTTAAGTTTTCATCACAAGGATTAATAATTACATCCTAATATTCCAAATAAATAAATCTTATTACTTTATATAAAAAAAAAACAACCTATTCACTTAAATAAAGCAAAGCTAACATAAACCTTCAAATATCATTGTTCTTATTTTTAACTATATTTTCTTGAAAAATCATTCTATATTCAATAGTACCACCTCATAAATTTTAAAATAAAAATACTAAAAGAGTAGTTACGCTCATATTACCTAGAGCTTAAATTATTTTTTATATATTTATTTAATAGTCCACTTTAAAAGAATATTTCCATAAGAAATAAATCAAAGGCATTAAAATTGAACATCCAACTTTATTTCAATAGATCACAATAATAATTATTATCACAATATATTATTTATTTAATAGCTATGAATTATACATTCCTTACTTTCAAATTCATTGATAGCTGTGAACATTTTAAACTAAAAAGGTTTATCTACTTATCCAGTAGCAATTCGTACCAGTTGATTTTATTTCCTTGTTCCTATACTTAATTGAGGTCTTTATTATTGTAACCTCTGAGTGACCTATATCTAAACTGATGTTTTTTTTTTAATTTCCAAACTCCTTAATTTTTGTATCATATGAAAGCCAGACCAAATAAGAGTTGTGTTTGCCTTTAAATAACAGCATCGGGAAAACAATTTTTTTATTATATAGTCTTTCAATAATTGGCTTGCAATAGTTTACTCTCTATCTACTATTTAGATTTAAAATGGTATCCAAATTAGATTTATGCTTGGTAAAAGGAATCGTTCCATGCCACGTCATCTCAATTCGAATTCACTATCATTTTAATTTGGCACTACATAATATTTCAAGTTGAATCTACGTAGCAAAACTATAATGATTCCCATATTATAGAAAGCTTTAAATTTAAAATGTAACATACAACCACCATATTCCCAATTAACCTCAGCTGATTTAGACAACATGATTTAATTTACATCAACCATCATGTTGGCAAGCCTAATTTTAGACAGCATTCTGGCTTAATCTTAGCCATATCCATGATGCCAATCAACACAGCATCCCTAACAAACATTGCTTAATTTAAGCTATTCCTTGTTATGTCTAGCTGAGCTATAAAAAAATTCACAAACTTCAACTTCGGTGAAGATGTTATATGCCTTCTTTAAAAATAATAGTTTTCCTAAGATAACTAGTTTTCTCAGTAATAGAAGCCACCAGTTTTCTATAGTTCAATGGACATGTTAACAATAATATATCCAAGCCCATGGTTAATTCCTAAATTTTCATATGCCTCTCTACAATTGATATCTCCATATCTAAATTTTAAAGTAAGCTTACTCAATAGCTAGGGTCTAAAATGATTAAAATTTATCGAACTTGCACATATGCATTAGTAAAATATAAGTTTAACAGGTGCTATGTTTATATGACACCAAATAACATCATACTCTTATAAGAACAAAATTGCATCAATAGAATAACCCAACTGTATAGCATTGAAATATTCAAACAAGCCAAATGGCTTCAATCTACTTCATACGCGTATATGTCTCTTAATCTATCAATATATCATAATATCTGGTTTTCATTATATTTTTAAACACAGCCATTCATTAAATAATAATTATATAAATAATTCTACAGTGAACCTCTAATACTCTTCAATATCATCCTTTTCTTTAATAAAAATTCAGAAAATACTTTTCAACCACGCATGTCACTATAAAAAGTAGCTATCGATTCATACTTCAATCCTTCACGAATGCAAGCCATACCTTGTTACAAACACCATGGTCGAAGATAGTGGAGGAAACATGAATTTTAAGAGGTCAATGAGGCTCACATGCAATGCATTCTATATGAAAAATAGTAGTCTTGATTTAATTATCTTATAATACAAATTACCTTAAAATATGGATTCATAATACAGTGCCATACATTTTTGTAAAACAAGAACATCAATAGACTAAGCCCTCAAGCCATTTTTTTATTTTAAATTTCCCACTCAGTCAATTATTAACATAACAATAACACATACAACAGATAAGTACACAACAAAATATTTAGAAAGCCGACCTTGTTTATGCAATTGGAGCATCCTCTTGATAAGCCTTCGACTTCCTTGACACTGGCTTATTGTAATCCATCCACACACAAAAAATAAATACAATACGGACATGCCAAAATCCCCCATAGGCTTCTTTAAAAAGCCTTTTTAATTTTTCTTAGTAAGACACATAGGTTCTTCCTTATGGTCAAATATCTTGTCCACCGACCACCATTTGGAGGAGTGCCCTCTCCACCAGGTGGAGACCTCCCTTTATATATATATATATATATTATATTTTATTATTCATTATCTGATATTTAAATATATTAATCTCATAATTATAATTATATTTATTTTAATATTACTTATATAGTTGTATTTTAAAATTTTCATTCGATTTAATACATGGCTTTACTATTATTATTTTTATCTTTTTATTATTTTATATATATTTTTTATTTTATTGAACATATTTATTGCTTTAGAAAATATTTCCAAAATCAAATTATATATAATATATATATGTACATTTACATAATTCAATCAACAAGTAGAATGCATTTTTATGCAAGCAGACATAATGCAATACAAGTAGTATGACCTATATGATAATTTTAGTGGGCTTCCATGTACCCACAAACCTCGGTGCCATAGGTACAACATAATATCCCACTTTACCTAATGCCTCAACATTATCTCCACTAGATGGTGGGTGTTGTCCTCATATGGCATATCTGCTTCTGTTCGAAAACCTGCACCTGCATAACATAACTAGACGTAGTATCACATTATTCCAAAAAAATGATAGCAAGTAGTGAGGATGTTACGGCTCTTTCTCCTTTATCAACCTTCTTTTTCCACACCTTTGTAGTCATACCCTTTTGATCTTTTTTAGTGTCCCTATTATTTCTTATTTTTCGAAGTTCCAGAAACTCTGTTCTACACCACTTAGCCTTATGCCCAAAATTATTGCAATTGTAACACCTAATGTTGTAGTTCTTGGAAGGTGCAAATGATCTAAAATTTCTCTTGGTGAAACCATAACCATTTATACTATGAACCTTGCAATGTATAGCTTTGTGACCAAAATGATTACATGAGTAGCAATGAACTTGAAATAAATATTCATCTTCAAATGTATTAAAGTTACTCTTGGTGAAGCTATAATCAATCTTTCCATGTGATTGAGAGCCAACTCGCTCACGACGAATCTATAATCACATTCAACAAATTAGAACAAAGTTACAGTCATGGCAATAGTCTACTGAATAAACTTTTTATTCCCGAAAGATAGCTTCTATTACAACATCTTTCGACTGGAAGAAAAACGGCCTAACAGGTCCAAAATGGCTTCTTGCCTTTACGTCTGCAACTCTGTCTCCACAGTTTTTTGACCCTTGTGCATGCCTTCGCTTCCCCTTTTAAAATCTCTAGCATGACTCTCTGTCTCCCTTTTTCCTGATGCTTCCATTTCATCTCCTGCGTCTCTTCATTGTTCTGGCTGTCGAAACATTCTGACTCTTCGTCTTCGTCTGATTTCACTGCACCTTGGTATATCACATGTCAACCATTGATGACATTTGGTATACCACCGCTCAATCGTTTCCTCTATAACGGCTCCTGTAACTTCCTGCGTCTTCTTTTCTTTTCTTTGGTCACAAAAATGTGACATGTCGCGATATCATGACACTTTTGGCTCTTCTGCCTTCCTATCCTATTTGAGTCACGAAAATGTGACATGTCGTGATATCGTGACACTTTCGGCTCCTATGCCTTCCTGCTTTCCTCGAGTCATGAAAATGTGACATGTCACGATATCGCGATACTTTTGGCTTCTCTGCCTTCCTGTCTTGTTCGGGTCACGAAAATGCGACATGTCGCGATATCGTGACACTTTTGCTTTTCGGCCTTCCTACCTTTCTCGAGTCATGAAAATGTGACATGTCACGATATCATGACACCTTTCCCTTCCTATGCCTCTCTCACCTTTTGGTCATGAAAATACGACATGTCGCGATATCGTGACACTTTTTGCCCCACTCCTCTCTCCTTCCTGAGTCGCGAAAACGTGACATGTCGCGATATCGTGACACTTTTTCCTTTCACGATATCATGACACTTTTTTGCCCCACTCTTTCTCTCTCCTTCTTGAGTCGTGAAAATGTGACATGTCGCGATATCACGACACTTTTTCCTATCGCAATATCACGACACTTTTTGCCCGACTCCTTCTCTCTCCTTCCTGAGTCACAAAAATGTGACATGTCATGATATCGCGACACTTTTTCCTGTTGTGATATCATGACACTTTTTGCCTCGCTCTTTCTCTCTCCTTCTTGAGTCATAAAAATGTGACATGTCACGATATCGCAACACTTTTTCTGTCGTGATATCGTGACATCAAGGTGCACTTAGAAAAATGCAAGATTGCTCTGCGGCCACCGGATGCTCCTGCATCAGACACCCTGGGTGGATTGAGAAGTGTCCTCTACTTCTGTACTATTGGAGGAATACCCAGGTGGTCAACCTCTATTTTTGACAACCAATTTGCATCTTTGATAGGCTTGCCTTTCCACTTGACCAAATATTTTGAATACTATCGGTTCCTAGTACTTATGCCTTCTCGAGTATCCAGTATTTTCTCTATCTCATCTGTGACTGGAACAGTCGCTGGAATACTCCACACATCCATTATTAGTGCCTCACTACCACCTCCTTCATGGTATTCTACCAAGTCTAAAATATTAAAAATAGGTGATATGTTTAGCTCGCTTGGCAGCTCCACTTCATAGGCATTACCTGAATCTCTTTTACCTATGATCCTACACGGTCCAAACTTCTTCATCTTTAGTTTGTTATAGGTTTTGTTAGGAAACCTTTCCTTTCTCAAGTGAACCATGACCTCATCTCCCACTTGGAACTCCTTGAAATGTCTCTTCTGATCTACCTTGGCCTTGTACTGAGTATTCATCTTACTAATATGTTGTTTTACCAGGAAGAGAATCAGGATGATGGACAGATTTGCTTGACTGTCTCAAGCTCTACATTTTCCTCAATAGCTCTAATTCATAGTCTGCAGGAATAAATTGCCTCTTCAACTTCTCAACCATTTGGTCCCATCTGGTTATCCTTTCCTTTCCTCTCCTATTTCTTTCTAGTTGTACTTCTTTCCACCATATGCTAGCATGGCCTTTCAACTTTGTTTTTGTCAGTTTGATCCGATCTGGATCTACAACCTTCTTATACTCAAAATACTCCTCCATATCATTGATCCAATCAATCAACTCTTTTGGATTGAGTTTCCCAAAGTATGTGGAGACATCAAACTTTGGCTTCTTCCCAATCTGAGTTATGGCCTTAACTAATCTGACTTCTGTAGGATTCATTGCTTCCTCTTCCTCTGATGGATTATCAACCTCCCAAGATTCATCTTCACTATGGTCTTCTCCCCTTGGTTCAACCCCTCTTCGCAACTCCTCTTGTAGGGCTTGCACTTGCCTCTGCAAAGCTTTGAAATCTTCCTTAGGTACCACATTCCTCCCACCACCATAGTTTCTTTGTGGAGGCATTCTTCCTCACACTCTTCTCCATAGATCCTAGTGCAAACTGCCTCACTTTTGGTGATCTGCTCACACACTCAGGAACTCCCACTCTGATACCATTTGATCAAGAGCCAACTTGCTCATGACAAATCTATAATCACATTCAACAAATTAGAACAAAGTTACAGTCATGGCAATAGTCTGCCGAATAAACTTTTTATTCTCGAAAGATAGCTTCTGTTACAACATCTTTCGACTGGAAGAAAAATGGCCTAACAGGTCCAGAATGGCTTCTTGCCTTTACATCTACAACTCTATCTCCATAGTTTTTTGACCCTTGTGCATGCCTTCTCTTCCCCTTTTAAAATCTCTGGCATGACTCTCCATCTCCATTTTTCCTGATGCTTCTGTTTCATCTCCTACGTCTCTTTGTTGTTCTGGATGTTGAAACGTTCTAACTCTTCGTCTTCGTCTGCTTTCACTGCACCTTGGTATATCACCTATCAACCATTGATGACGTTCTGTATACCACCACTCGATCGTTTCCTCTGTAACAAATCTTGTAACTGCCTGTGCCTTCTTTTCTTTTGTTTGGTCATGAAAATGCGACATGTCGCGATATCGTGACACTTTCAGCTTCCCTGCCTTCCTGCCCTCTTCAAGTCACAAAAATGCAACATGTCACGATATCGCGACACCTTTGGCTTCTCCGCCTTCCTTTCCTCTTTGAGTCACGAAAATGTGACATGTCACGATATTGTGACACTTTTGGCTTCCTTGCCTTCCTGACCTCTTCAAGTCATGAAAATGCGACATGTCACGATATCGTGACACCTTTGGCTTCTCCGCCTTCCTGTCCTCTTTGAGTCATGAAAATATGACATGTCGCGACACTTTCGGCTCTTCTTCCTTCTTGTCCTGTTTGAGTCACAAAAATGCGACATGTCGCGATATCGCGACACTTTCGGCTCCTCTGCCTTCCTACTTTCCTCGAGTCACAAAAATGTGACATGTCACGATATCACGACACTTTTGGCTTCTCTGCCTTCCTGTCCTGTTCGGGTCACAAAAATGCGACATGTCGCAATATCACGACACTTTTGCTTTTCGGCCTTCCTGCCTTTCTCGAGTCGTGAAAATGTGATATGTCGCGATATCGTGACACCTTTCCCTTCCTGTGCCTCTCTCGCCTTATGGTCATGAAAAAACGACATGTCGCGATATCGCGACACTTTTTTCCCCACTCCTTCTCTCTCCTTCCTGAGTCGCGAAAATGCGACATGTCGCGATATCGTGACACTTTTTCCTATCATGATATCGTGACACTTTTTTGCCCCACTCTTTCTCTCTCCTTCCCGAGTCATGAAAATGCGACATGTCGTGATATCGCGACACTTTTTTTCCTGTCACGATATCATGACACTTTTTGCCCTGCTCCTTCTCTCTCCTTCTTGAGTCGTGAAAATGCGATATGTCGCGATATCGTGACACTTTTTCCTGTCACGATATCACGACATGTCATGATATCACAACACTTTTTTTGTCGTGATATCGTGACATCAAGGCACACTTAGAAAAATGCAAGATTGCTTTGCTGCCACCGGATGCTCTTGCATCACCATGAAGCCTATAATGCATTGCTTTATGACCAGAATGATTACATGACAGGTAATAACCTTGGAAGAAATATTCATCTTGCCTTGATCTCATTATTATTTCTTTGCTTATCTTGTGATGATCTCTGTCCCTTGATGGTGCATTATTTACTTCCTTTTTGGTACTATCATCTCTTAACATATTAGTGTAGGTATTAGGTTCTTCTTAAATCACTTCTGATTCTTATATTTCTTTTGAACTTGATCTTGACTCCTCTTTTTGTTTTCCTTGTCCTACTTCAAAACCAAGTCTAGTCTTGATAAATGGAGATCTTTGTGCCTTGAGAATGTCATCCAAATATTTTGATATTTTCTCAAATCTATGTAGCTTATCATTAGAATATTTTACTTCCATCCTTAGAGAAACCACTTCATGTTCTAATCTTTCACATTCTAGCTCTTTTGCCTTTAACTATTCAACCATACCTTCTTCTATTCTTCTTGCCTCTTCAATTTTAACTTTTAAGTCGATGAGATCTTGTAGAAGCTTTGTCTTTGCTTTCTCATCTTCTTGTACTTGAGTCTTCAATCCTAAGTTCTCCCTTTTTAGCTCATCAAGTTCCTTTTTCATTTCAATTGTAGCTTCTTCCTTTTTTGAATCTCTCTTCCTTTGTAGGTCTTCAATAGGAGCATCTTCTTTTTCACTATTGGAGAGACTTTCATCACTGCTATTTTTAGAAAATATCTTCCTCTCATACCTGTCTTGACTATGCCTATTTTTTTTTTCATAACTAAATTTTCTTTCTTTCTTTTTCTTGTATACTTGTTCATCTTTACTACTCCTATATTCATCTTGTGGACAATAAGCTACATGGTGACCTAGCTTACCACATTTAGTACAAAATTTTATCAATTTTTTTTGGTAGGTAAAAGTAGTTTTATTTACTTTATGGGTTGAAGGGTCCCGCCCCTTTTTACATAAGGTTCAGCTATGGCCGAATGGCCCATAGTCCCATATCAGAGTTATACCCAAAAAGGAACACAAACAACCAAAAAGGTTCAAGTGGCACCCTCGAAGGTGCCCTTCCTGAAGCAGTTCGAAACTTAGAGTCACACAACATGATAGAAACAAAAAAATAGTAGCCCCTGGCTCCTGACCCATCAGCTAGCTCACATCCCAGACTTTTGGGCTTTGCTTTTCCCCTCATGCTTGTCACTGTCCCCGCTGGGCAGGAGGGTCTTAAGGATGGCAGGTAGTCTCTTAAGCTCTTCAATGGCGCTTGACATGAGATTGCCACCTTCATGAAGTACGTTCACCGCTGTCTGAAAATTCTCGACAACATCATTGATGCGGTTGAGAGCAACTGTACGCAACATGTCCTGAGCCATGCAGTCTTCCTGGTGATCCCTCTGGTAGTCCTTCTGGGTTTCTTCCTGGCGTTCCTCCTGGCCATCATCCTGACTCTCTTCCTGGAAGTCTTCATCATCACTGGTGATGTCGTGGAACGACCGATTGTCGCTCGGGTTAGGCGTAGACAGGCGCTTAGGATTCCTCCTCTTCTGGGGAGGTCGGACTGACTTCCGCTTAGGGCGGAGTCTTTTGCCCCATCGAGACTGCTTTTCCATAGGGGAGCCTTGCTTGCCCTGGGGAGTGGCTTCCGTTACCTGAGTGGGGGGGAAGCATGCGACGATGATTGGCGGTCGACCGAGGGCTGGGGCGGGGAGGAAGTGGCCCGACTGGGGGACTGAGGTGGAGATGAGCCAGCATTGAGGACTTGATCAGACAGATGGTCCAGGGAGGGAGTTTTGGAGGAGATGCTGCCTGAGACTCGGTGGGCAAGAGCATACTTGTAAAGAACCAGGAAAAGGCCTTGATGGCGGGGGCGCTTGGGAGACTTGCTCGCTCTAAAATTGGTAATAGTAATGGAGATGGACCGAAAGAGAAACTTCGGGACATTGATGGGGTGGACATCGCGCAGGTGGTTTACAAAGGCGAGGTTGTAAGCAGTCAGGGGTCTATTGGGGTTATCCATGGAAATGTACTGGAGGATAGGGACAATCGTAGTGTCCCAAGGGTGGGGAATGGAAGACCGCACAATGCCTTTATTCTCCCATAGTAACTCTTTCCCTTTGTCGGGGAATTGATCAGTCTCTTCCTTGAAGTTGTGTCCGTCTCTACGGATAATTCTGCCATCAAGCTTAAGACCAGAAACCTGGGCTATGGATTGAGCACTTACCACAAAATGAAGACCGCGGACACGAACCTCGCCATCATTCCAGGACTCCATGAAATATTTTGTTACCTCTTCCTCCACCCCTTCGAACATCTTGAAGAAATTGATGAAATGTTTAGGTTCTAGTAATGTCGTAGTGCCTACGTCGATCTACAGAGTTGCAGGTTCGATGGCGGCCATGGCAGAAACAGGGACTTGCTTGATGCTCATTTGACGCTTAGACTTGAAATCAGCACTATCACAGAAAATCGCTAAGGTGCGACCAGGATCAAGAGGGCCTAGCTGGATAAGAATGAAACCCCAGAGTAGGAAGGTCACGGGGATGCTTATCCGATCGAACAACTTAGGGTCAAAAACCCAGACGTAGACGTGGCTCGGGCTAGCAGTGGCGGGCTTGACGGGAGTGGGGAAGTGAGCGGGAAAAGTGACGATGGAGGTGATAAGGTGGATGTTAGCCTTAGGCATGTGAAAGGATGGATAGGTGGAGGGAAAATCTAGAAGACATGAGCGAACGAGAGTTTGAATGGGAAAGCATGGGTTGATGGGTCGGATCAAGGATTCTGCGCTTCTCTTCGAATCTTTGCCCATCCTAAAAATGATGCAGGCATCTCAAAAATGGTGGAACATGGTGTTGAAAAACACCCTAGGGGAATAAAACCCCTTAGTGGGGTGGCTATAGCCACCTTTGAGGTTACGGAGGGCCTTTAGTGTCAAGAAGACACCGTTGGGGTAGCTAAAGCCATCATTGTTGTTGGAGTTGTTGTAGTGCGGGTGATTGAACTCACCCCTTTTTGGTATTAAAAAATACCATTAAGCACGTAGCCGAGGCTACTTGTTGGTAAGATTTTCTGCATCATGTTTGAATTTCTCGAGGATCTCACGTGGGAAGCTATCTTCCTAGACCATCAAAGTGGGTTGGAGAATGGCTATGTTGGCAAGCACATCGACCACTTGATTAGCTTCTCTGAACACGTGATTGATCTGGTTTTGACGGTTGTTGCTGAGGACTTTTTGGCACTCCTGGATGATGTTCTGGATGTTTTCCCCCTGTGCTATTATTTTGGATGAGCCCCATGATAACTGCAAAATCACCTTCGAAGATGATAGGGTTGGCCATGGTTTTGCAGATGTCAATACTCCTCCAGAGAGCTCTGGCTTCTGCATAGTTATTGGTTTGGGTGCCCAAGTTTTTAGCAAATGCTCGAATGAGCTTTCCATTGTGGTCCCTGATGACTCCACCTACTCCTGCTTTCCCTGGGTTGCCTTTAGAGGCTCCATCGAAATTGGCCTTCAGCCATCCCTGTGGGGGGGGGACCCACTTAGCTGTGACTCTACCCACATGGGATTCCTTGGCCTTGCTGCAGTCTAGGGGAATCCTTAGGGAAGCAAACAAATACCCTTCGACCCTAGCCTTGGGAATTTCTGGATAGGGGATCAGACTATTGTTTTCAATGGCAAAGGCAATGGCTCTTGCCGCAACCGCTTCATGGTCCTTGGGGTTATCACTAAAAACATGGTTGTTGCATTCCAACCATATCTTCCAGGCAGTATGGTGGACCAGGGATTTCTAGAGGAAGTTGAGTCTGGGGTTTTTGAAAGTGTTGGGCCATTGGATGAACATATCCTTGATAGTCTTTGGCCGGACCAAACAAACCTGAAACTTGTTGATCACCAGGGAAAAACATTGCTGGTGAAGGGACAGTCCATAAGAATATGTTGGGTCGATTCCCAGGCTTGCCTACACAGGTAGCATCTATTGGGGACAATGATCCCTCTGTGCATTAGATTATCGATGGTGAGAATATTATTGTGAACTATAGTCCAGTAGAAGTGGGCAATTTTTGGGATTAGGGCCTTGAGCCACACACTCCTGGCTAAAGTCTGGCCACTGTTAGTGTTGTCTCCTTTGATGTTTTTTTGATGAGCTGGGAGGTAGATTTGACTGAGAACTTTCCATCGCTTGTGCCTTTCCAGCATCGCTCGTCCTCTTTCTGGGTTTGGGGGATGAAGTTTACCCTCATGATCGCTTGGATATCTGACACCGCATCAGCTATTGCATCGTTCTTGATTCTAAACTAAAACCTTTTCCACTCTTGGATGCCCTAGCTCGAGGAGATGAAATCTGCTATGCGGGACCCGTACTTGTTGTCAGATAGGTGCTTGACTACAGTCAACTTGGGATCACAAATGAGGAGGTATTTTATATCCCAAGCATCCTTCCATAAGTCGATATTTTTGTCATCTCCCAACTACCACCAAGAGCCCTGGTGCATGAGTTGTTGGGTGAGGGAAATAGATTTCCAAAAATGAGAGCAGTTACGGGGGTATCCATCTGCAGAAAGGATTGTTGTTGTAGATATTTTCTCTTGACAATGTTCACCCACTCGAGGTTAGCATTTGAGATGACCTTCCATGCTTGCTTAGCCAGGAGGGCTTGATTGGTGACATTGATGCACCACATTCCTAGGCCTCCCTGATCTTTGGGGGAGCATACTTTGTCCCATGCAACCAGGTGGAACTTTTTTTGGTTGTCAGTTCTCGACCACATAAATTGTTTCTGGATTTTTTCAATAGCTTCACCCACAACAACCAGGATTTTGAAGATAGACAGGAAGAAGGTGGGAATGCTCTGTAAAATAGCTTTAACTAAGGTCACCTTACCCACGCTGGAGAGGAGGGCACCTTTCCATCCCAAAAGCTTCTTGTGAATCTTATCAGTGACATTACTCCACATGTCTTTGAGGGGCCTTCCTTTGAACATGGGAAGGCCCAAGTACGTGGTCGAGAAATCAGCAATGGAGCATCCTAGGATTCTAGCAATCTTGCATTGTCTTTTGGAGGGGGTGTTAATGAAGTACAACTTGCTTTTGATGTAATTGATTTTCTGACCTGCAGCCTCTTCATAGAGGTTGAGGATGGTTTTGATACTTTTGGCATCAGAAATAGAGGCTTTGGTTGCCAACAAGGTATCATCCATGAATTGTTGATGGGTGGAGGGCATGAGACCAGAGGCAGCTTTGATGCCCAAAATCAGATTATTGGAATAGGCAATCTTGATGGCTCTTCCTAGGCTCTCTACCAAAATGATGAAGAGAATGGGGGACAACGGGTCGCCCTGTCTGAGACCTCTGGAGCTTGGGAAGTAGCCAGTTACGAAACCGTTCACCAAGACCGAGAACCAGGAGGAAGAGATGCACTTATAAATCATATTAACCCAAGATTCATGGAACCCAAACTTGAGGAGGATTTGGGTGAGGAAGTCCCTGTTGACCCTGTCAAAAGCTTTGTTCATGTCCAGTTTGAGGAAAAAAGCAGCAGACTTGGAGACATGGGCAGAGTGGATCAGCTCGTGCATAGTGATGACACCATCAAGGATGTTGTGGCCTTTGATAGTGCTCCCTTGGCAGGGGTCAATAATGGAGGGGAGGATGCTAGACAGTCGGTTGGCCAAGGCTTTGGACAGGATCTTATAGGTGACGTTGCACAGGCTTATGGGGCGGTAGTCCGAGAGGGACTGGGGATTATCACCTTTGGGGATCAGGGCCAGGAAGGTGGAGTTGACATCTCTGGGAATGGCTTTGGAAGACTGCATTTCAATGATGGAGCTGCACAAGTCCGAACCCACAATGTCCCAGAAGGTTTGGAAAAATCTGGGAGGGAACCCATCTGGACCGGGAGCTTTGTCCAGATTCATGGAAAATAGAGCTTGATGGATTTCCTTGTGGGTGAGGGGTCTTAGGAGGAAGTCATTGGTATCCTAGGGAATGATGGTGGGGATATTAGCAATCAAAGCTTCCCTGGCTGAGGGGGACTAGGAGATGGGGGGGTCTAGGAGACTTCTAAAGTGGTTGACCGCTTCCTCCCTGATCTGGTGTATGTCCAAAGTAGAAGACCCATCCTGCTTGACCAGGATTTTAATATTGTTGGCACCCCTGTGCCTAAGGGTGGAGATGTGGAAGAACTTGGAATTAGAATCCCCTTCCCTGAGCCACAACTATCTGGACTTTTGGCGCCAAAAGGTTTCCTCCTTGCTGAGGATGTTATGGTAATCAACCAGCAACCCTCTTTCTTCATCATGGAGATCGTCATTACCTGCTCCCTTCTGAAAACTATCCTCAATCTGGTTAATTCTGGTCTTGACCTGGTTCTTGGCTTTGAAGATGTTTCCAAAGGTTTCCTTATTCCATATTTTCAAATTTCCTTTAATAAACCTGAGTTTCTGCATTAACTGGTTGGTGGTTGTTCCCGAGAATTTTCTCTTCCACCACAAAGTGATCTGATTTCTGAGATCGGGGTGTTGGGTCCACATTGACTCGAACCTGAAGGGGGTCTTGAACTGAGATTTTGTATCAGTTTCTAGCAAGAGAGGGTTGTGGTCAGACCCAATTTTAGGGAGGGCTAGCAAACTAGCATCCTCGAAGAGCGGGAGGGCTTCCTGGGATAACAGGACTCGGTCAAGGTGCTCCTGAATAAGGTTGTTACCTTTTCTCCTGTTGCTCCAAGTGAATAGGGACCCCTGCATCTGGACATCCATGAGGGCGTTGGAGTCTATGAAGTGTCTTAGGTCCTCTGTTTCCCTGTGGGTGATCGTGGTTCCTCCCTTCTTATCCGAGCAATGCAGGGGTGAGTTGAAGTCCCCTGCTAGGATCCATGGGATATCTTCGAAAGCTTACCTCATCTGGGTTAGCATGTTCCACAATGCCTTTCTACCCTGGGAAGAGTTAGGGGCATACACATTGGTCATAACCCATGAGACCTGGGAACTGAGGTCATGGAACAGAATGTTACTTAACCTGTCCTATCTAGAGATGATGTTGCCTTGTAGTTTAGTAGGGTTCCATAGGCACAGAAGACCGCCTGACGAATCAGAGGCCGGAATATGGACAAAATCATAGTTTTTCCAAATATTTTTAGCGACTTTGGAAGACAATTCATCATTAAGTTTAGTTTCCTGAAGGAGGAAAATAGTTGGGTTATGTTCTCTCCTCATGGCTATAGCCAATATCTGCTTGGCTGCCCCATTCAACCCTCTCGCATTCCAGGAGAGGACTCTCATTTAGAATTTTTGGGGATTCTCTTGCCCCCTTTTCCTTGTTGTGTAGGGGGTTTGGGTCTTCGGGTTTCCTCCTTGGTACTGTTTCCACTCTCCTGGAATAGAGTTTTTTGAGTCCCGTTGGCTATGTCTTCCGTTGTATCGCGGTTCCTTCTTTCAAGATCCGAAGGTCTGCCTTTTTTCCTGTCTCCTCCAACATCCATCTGGGATTTTCTAAAACTATGAGTTTTCTTAGGGCTCCATTGATCGGGGGAAGGTTGGTCGAGGTCGTCGCTATCGAAATTGACTGGGTCATAGAAGGTTGGCGAGGTTGGGACCCCCAACTTCGAGGGGGGAAAGGACTACGTAGGGGAGGACAGCGAGGTGGGGGACTTTGGGGGAGGGCTTTGGGGGGACTGAGTGGGAGACAGATGAGGTGAATGCCTCGGGGAGGGGCAGACATGGACACCTGGTGGGCAGGGCTGGGCATAGGGCCCTGGTGGGGCTCAGGGTTAGGCATCAGGTCAGATTTAATAGGGATTTCCCCTTCCTCCACTTCCTCAGAAAGACCATAATCTTTAAGAACATCAAATTTATTAGTAGTAGAGACAAAAGCACTTGCATTTTGAGACTGCACATTCGGTTGTAGCTAGGTTTGGAATCTAGTGGTCGTCGTGCAATTTTTTGCAACTCGCCTGGGCATCTACTCCGATCGATCCGTGGCCTGGTTGCCCGTATTAGGGTTTTTGAGCTTAGGGCACTGGGATTGCAGGTGGCCTTGCACCTAGCAGTCTGGATAGTATGTCGGCTTGTTCTCATAAATCAGTGGTTGCCTCCACTTGAAATCCCCATATATGAGGTTCAGGTACTCTAAGAGTTGGCTTTCCAGGTTCACATTGACACAGATGCATGCCTGGGTTAAGCGTATCCTTGCTTGAGTGGCTGAGTCGATAGCCACTAGGTCCCCGATGGCCCTGGCTAGGCCTTGAAGGGCATATTCATAGAAAAAATGAGTTGGGAGGTTCGGAAGTCATACCCAGATCGGGGCGTAGTTGATGTTCTGAGAATTTGGGTCGAAGTTCGGCTGCCACTTCTTCAAGAACAGGCTTCGTCTCCCAAAAAACCATGGTCCTCTGGATAGGATGCGCTCGACATCTTCTTGGGTGTTGAGCTGAATCATAAAGAAGCCTCGAGTCATTGTCGATAGCTCCATGCTCCCCAGAGTCTTCCATTTGGATGCGGCCCATCTATGAATTGCATCCATGTCTGGGTGGCCTCCTATAAATTTCCCCACTAGGGAGTAAGTGTCACGAGACGCATATCCTTCCATGAGGCTTTTGGGGCATAAAACATCACATCCTTGGGTGACAAACTCGCTTGCAACACTCGATTTTGTTCTTTGCTTATTCTACAATAGATCTACGAATGAGGGTTTCTCGTAGGTTCATCCATCATTGAAAGGTTTTCCCTGGGTGGCTTCCCCCTCAATGCCTTCATTTGACCTGACAGTCCGACTGGTCGAGGCCAATATTTTTGCTCCATCTGGTTCCACGGTAGGACATGAGCACGCTAGCCATAACGTCGGAGCGCACGACGTGGTTTGTGCCTCCCTTCTCGCAAGTTGTCACCATGGTCAAACCAAGCGACACTCATTCGGATCACGTGCAGAAATCGATCGCTCTCCTCAAGTCTATCAACATTTTATCAATTTAGCCTCTTCTCTACCGCTTGATTTTTCACTTGATTTTGTTTCCACTTCTCCTTTTTGAGTAACAATTTCTTTGAGAGAAAAATCAAATTCATTTTCCTATTTACTGCTACTATACCCATTTTGTGGACAATAAAGTGCCATGTGACCAAGTTTACCACATTCAACACATCTCACAAAGTTTTCCTCTTCCATTTTTTAATAATAATATTTTTGAGAATAGGATCAAATTATTCTTCCATGTCCATCATAGCATCTTCCTTTTCTTTAATTGCCATGTGTGATCCTTCCTTATTAGGAGGATATGATCTCATGGTTCTCCTTTTACCTTTCTTGCAAGTTGTTTAGACTTTCACGAAGGAACCCACTTTGATACCAATTGAAGAACACAAGCTTATACTGAGAGGGGGTGAAAAATATAAGATAAAAATTTCACTTTTTAATACAAATGATAACAACACTAATATAAAGGAAGTAAATAATACACAAATCATCACACTTAAGAGACACAGATTTAATGTGGTTCACCCAATATGGGCTACATCCACCAAGAAAATATTTCTTCTAAATTTTCTCAACAAATATCTTAGGAACCAATTCCTTATTACAATATTTATGGACCTTTTTCCAAAGGAGATCTCAATCCCCTATGATCAATTCATGGACCTCTATCCACATGAGAACTCTATCCCCTTAAATTTGGTTCATGGAACTCTATCCACATGATAACTCTATCCCCTTACTGGTTTGGTTCATGTAACTTCCACAGGAGACACCTCTCCTTTACTCTAGTTCATGGAACTCTATCCATAGGAGACACCTCTCCTATCTGCTTTGGTTTGTGGAACTCTATCCACAAGAGACACCTCTCCTCTCTAATCTGGTCACCTTCAAAGCTCGTACAGACCTTTGCTTAACTCTGATACAAATATGCATACATTACATGCATAAATATATCTCAACTCTATCCTAAATATACACACATTACATGCATAAATTCATATCAAATCCATCCAAAATATGCACATATTACATGCACAAATATATCTTAACTATGTACTAAATTTGCACATATTACATGCACAAATCTATCTCAACTCTATCCCAAATTTGCACACATTACATGAACAAATCTATCTCAAATTTGTCCCAAATTTGCATACATTACATGCACAAATATATCTCAAACCTACATCAAGTATTCTCACAATACTTGCTCAAATCTACCTCAAACCTACTTCAAGTCTTCTCAAAAGACTTGCTCAAATCTACCTCAAACCTACTTCAAGTCTTCTCATAATACTTGCTCAAAACTTGCTCATATATCTTACACAAGTCTACCTACAAGCCTTATTAAAATACTTTCTCAAAATAGCTCACAATTATTCATGACACATGCTCAAATCTTGCTCATGTATCCTACACAAATTTTCCTACAAGCCTTCTCAAAATACTTACTCAAAATATCTCACAACTATTCACAAGTCTACCTCAAATCTGCTCACAAATCTTGCTTAGAATTACTCACAAGCCTTCTCAAAATGCCTACTCAAAATAGCTCATAATCCTACTCTAATATGCTCACTGTCTCTACTCAACTCTACTCTAACACATGCTCAACACTACTCATAACACTTGCTTTGATAAAAGTACTTCAAACATATTCTACCCAGATTTCTTGTTCAAGAACACATAGAAAATGATATGCAATACAATTTTACAACATGCTCTTTCCAAATATCACTTAAATCCAATGCACAAATTACTTCACAAAACTACCCTATAACCTTTGCAAAAATTATTTCAATATCAATCAAAGCTAGTGCATAAATTTACTTCACAAAAACACCCCTTGTTTCTCAATGATCAACCACAATAATACATAAATTTGCTTCACTAAAATGGTCTTTAACACTTTCTAATTCACGTTCAATGTCACTCAAACCAATGCCCAAAAGCTTCATAAATTCATTCAAACAATGAAGCACAATTTATTTAAAAACCCTAGCACATGTGTTTCCAATATCATTCAACAATGAAGCACAACTTGTTCACAAACTCTGGCACATGTGTTTCCAATATCATTCAACAAGGATGCATAATTTGTTTCACAAACTCTAGCTTAAATATTTCCAACAATGCACATATGTAATCCTTATTTATCCACCTTATGATTCAAAAATATTTGCTCAACCAAACACCTTAAAGAAGGAATAATATCACCATACCTCTTAACTTGCTTTGATGAAGATGTGCCCTCAAAACCTATCTCAAAAGAATTTCCTTTTCAAAGTGCCACTTCAAAACCGATTAGTAGATTTATTTCCTTGTTTCTACCCTGAAATGAATGTGCATGCTATCTTGCACCTCTACTCACTTTACAAAATGTGAATGGATCGATTGCACTCAAAATTCAACCTTAGCCCTAATGAGATATTTTGCCCTCATTAAATATGCACTTCGATTATATTTTTCAAACGTCGATGATGTAAAATTCAATTTTTTAATGGTACCTTTTAAACCTTAACCTTAGTTATATTATAATATTTTAAAAAATATTATAATAATAACTTTTAAACTTTTGCCTCTAATTCTGAAATTTAAATATTTTGAAAGCAAGTAAGACCTTGTCCTTTTCTTGCATATATAACCATGGATAATGACCTTGTCATTTTCTTGCAAATATAACCATGGAGAATGCTTTTAACTTGACAAAATTTGTACCTTTGACACTACCTCATGTATCCTTTGAAGATATTTACTTTACACTTTAATATTTCAACCTTGAAGATAATTCTCAACCTTTTCACCTTTGACATCAATGAAAACCAATATACTTAATATTTCCAACAAAAATACAGGAATATTACTTACCATGGTTGTTCCTCTTATCTATCTATATTATTTCCTTTTGAATTTCAAGTAGTGTTGTGTTAACACTATCTTTACAAGCCTTACCACAAAGTTTATCTTGGTCAGATCAAATTCGTTCCTCAAAAACTGATGAAGGATAGCCAATCCTTGAGAGGTGGGGATGTTGGGATAGAGGCTCTCAATTGTTGGAAATATTGAGTTGTCATTTATATCAAAGGCACATGGTCATTGATGTCAAAAGGTTGATGTCAAAGAGAGCATGGTAAGGCAGAAATATTATTCTAAAGTAAGACATTTATGCAAGGCAAGGTTTAACTCACAGCAAGGAAAATTGATGAAAATAAAAGGTTTATAATATTTATTTTTAAATATTATAAATGAGGTCCAAGAGGTTTTATAGTGTTTGGACCAAATAAAAAGCAAGGATTATTTATTATTTATTATTTATTAAGGGGAAAAGGTTTAAAAAAAAAGGCAGGGTTAAGTTTTAAAAGGAGCTAAAAAGGAAGACCAAGATTTAAATATTTATTTGAAGGCTAACGATTTAAGATCAAGGTTTAAATTTGAATAAGAAGGCAAAGTTTTTAAAAGGGTTTTAAAAGAAGACCAAGGTTTAATATTTATTTTAGGGCCAAAGGTATTAAAAGTCAATATTATAATATTTTTAAATATTATAATATAAACATAAGGTTTTATGTTTGGCACCAACATCATGTGCAAAGTAAGTTTAAATATCCATATGAAAATGTGAGATAACTCTCCAAGAAACATTGAAGTCCACTTTTAGGTGGTTCACACTTCCCCATGCAAAATTCTCGATCACAAATAAATTCACACCCTATCATGCGAACCTAGCTTCTAGGCTACAAAAATGCACAAAATAGTGATACATAGCACATAGAGAATATCCAAAACATAAATCCACCCTCTGTCCCTATTTTTTAAGGTTTGCACAACCCTGTGTGAAATCTCAGGTATAAAATAAATTTACACCCATCGTGCAAACATATTTTATAGGTCACAAAATAGCACCATATATTTCACATAGCAAAGAGACACCTCACACAACACAAATCTATTATTTGTATCTATTTTCTTGAGTTTCACACCCCCCATGCAATTTTTTGATAACAAGAGAATTTCACACCCCATCATATTAACCTATGTTTTTTAGAAAAGTAAGTATTAGAGCCAGCCACAAACATTTCTAAAGCTCAAATTCCACACCTTTTAGTTGTTTCTACACTAGTACATACACCACCATGCCTATTACGCGTAGTTAGATGCATGAAGACCTCCACCATGCCATCGAGGCTACTCGTTGAACTATCATGGTTGCAAGTACCTCTTCTTCTTAGACCAATGATCCACCTTCTGAGTCTAAGAAGGCTACTTCCATAGCTCGAACTAATTTGCTAACTGGGCCCCTAGTGCCTAAGGTAAGTCCCATATCCCATGTTGCATATTTTGCTCCATATCATACCATGGATGAGACCTATGAGGAGACCTCTCCTCTAGATGATCTCTCCTCCCCTAATCCTCCATTCACCTATTGCTAGCATGTCATTTACACTGCCCTAGGTTGGCAGTTACCTACCATCATTTTTGAGGAGCCTACTCCACCTCCATTACCATCTGCTACCCACCCCTTTCTAGAGCATTCATCTCATCCACTCTTGTGGGATGACTATAATGTCATTATATCTTAAATATTTCTTAATTTCATCACTACTATCCAAATAGTAGGTATGATTTCCACACCCCTTACTTCCACACCACCTATATCTTCTTCTTCTTCCCAAATCTCACATTCACAACAAGCTTCATCCAGTTCCCAATCTCCATACCAATCATTTTCATCATTTACACCCCAAAAATCTTAACATCCACCTCAGTACTACCATATACCATTACAACAGCCATCCCATCCTTCCTAAAAATTTCCACAATAATATGTCACCCCATCTCCACAACCACCCCCATTCACTCCATAGTTCCATACCAGCTATCTGCCATTCTCATCATATGGACCCCCATTGGCATATTTTTATTTTTTCCACTTGCCTCCACCCCTTCCTTTTAGGCCACTACCATCCATTCCTTTTTCATCATATAACCTAAGTTATCCCTCCTATCTTGCCAATCTAGCCCGCTATTCATCCCACATTGAATCTTCATTTTCCACTCCTTTCGTGCCGCTGTAATTCTCATTGATCACCATCCCATCTTCTAGCCAGTTTAATTTTACTCCACATTCATATATCCCACCATCATATTCTACACCACCCACTTTCTTCACTTCACCACCTACTTGGTCATCTACCACTACCGCTTAGGCACAACCCACTTTCTAGTATGCATAGCAATAGCAAATTCTCATGTCTGATAAGTAGACTCTGCAAGGAAACTCCTTGCCTTTTTAATATAGACTGTTACCACAATTTAAACGTAAGCTTCACAACTTAAATATCAAATGAATAAATTAGAAATTAAGAAGAATAAATCAATTGATAAATGATTTGCCACTTCAGGTGGGCACACCCCCGCCGTACAGGCAAGTATGCGAATGTCCCAAATGAAATTTGAATAAAATATGATAGATTATTAATTCATAACTCAACCTAACCTAAATAATGAAATCAAGTAAATCAGTTGGAACTAACATAGTCGGCTATGTTAGGGTTGTAGCATGACTCCCCTCATTAGAAAGCTTTGTCCTCAAAGCTAGAAATGACTGGAAAATACTTTCAGATTCCCAAGTTGCATCTTCTTTAGGTAAATCCTACCACTTGATGATAAATTCTTGGATGTGACAAAATCTGAGTTTGCGTGATCTGTATTGGAGCACTTCTTCTAGTTGTAGATGGATACGCCCTTCTTCATCCAACACTAGTAATTCTGACTGTGAAGAACACAAGCTTATACTGAGAGGGGGGGTGAACAGTATAAGACCACTTTAAACTTTTTCCTTCAACTTTCAAATTAATATTATGCAGTGAATAGATAGCAGTATCAAAAACAGTAATCAAAGCAATGCACAAAATACCATCCACAATAGAGACACAACAATTTACGTGGTTCACCCAATGCGGGCTACTCCACGGATAAAATATTTCACTAAATTTTATCACCTCAAATTCTGGGAAACCTTTCCCGATTACAAAGTTTATGGGCACCAACCCAAAGGAGACACCAATCCCCTAGCTCTGCTCTGGCTGGTGATCCTCTAGAAAACCTCTGCCTCCTCTGCCCTTAGCAAGTGGAACTCTATCCACAGAAGACACCTGTCTTCCCTGCTCTGGTTGGAGACCTCTGTCCTCAACTCTTTCACCTCCAAAGCTGGTCCTCGAATTTGCACTAAACATAGTCCTTCGGTTCAGCACAAATGTCCTCGTTCGCTTCCTCTGTTCTGCACCAAACACAGTCCTTCGATCTGGCACAAATGTCCTCAAAATTGCACCTCTGTGCAATCACAGCAGCACTCGATCAAACATCAACTTATGCACCTCTGCGCAATCACAGCAACATGATCTTCGCGCACTCTTCTTCCTTGCAATCTCTCTCACTTAGAAGATTCGATGGAATGCACTCTGTACACTGCAATCAAATTTGCACTCTGCTTCTTGGCGATCGAACTTCTCCCCGCACTCTATCTATGAAAGTCGCACTTCGAACGCACACTTCGATCGATGCCAAATCTCTTCAAACAGCCCTCCTTTTATACTAACATAATCAAGATCTAAACCTTGGTCTTAGTCGACTGTTATGCAAATGCAAACCCTAACTCCATCGGCTGCATGCCCTAATCTTCGTCGGCCCAATTTTAACTCTGTCAACTTCAACCACCTCTATGGTTTAGTAGCTTCTACCACGAAACCACAACATGTCACGATATCATGACATTTTTGCAGCCGTACACTTTCGTTTGGCTATTGTCATGATATCATGACACTTTTGCTTTTGTCTGCCTTGACTACGTTCTTGTCATGATATCGTGACACTTCTATCTTTGCTGACGTCATCTTCACTCCTATCATGAAATCGTGACACTTTTGTCTTCATGGCCTTCTTCTCTGCTTGCACTAGCGAAAATGGAACATGTCACGAAATCATGACACTTTCGCCTTCGAGCTCTTCCTTCTTCAATTCGTCATGAAATCATGACGCTTCTTCTATTGAAGACTTGCTAACTATTTTTGTCACGAAATCATGACACTTTCTCCAACTAAAAGCTGCCATCTCAACCTATCTGAAATCGTGACACTTTCTGCATTCGCAAGCTTTCTCTTCAACCTGTCATGAAATCGTGACACTTTTTACATCCGTACAACTTCTTTGTAGCCTATCACGAAATCGTGACGCTTCTCATTTCAGACTCTTCCCTTTGCTGCATGTCACGAAATCGTGACAGTTCTCACTTCGAGCTTTTCAGCATAAGCCATCACTTAGTCTTTTGCGAGATGTCGCAAAATCGTGACACTTTTCGAGATACTTTATCTCTCTTCGAACTTGTCACGAAATCGCGACGATTCACACTATAGACTCTCCCTTCTGCATCATGTCATGAAATCGTGACACTTTTTCATCCGTACAACCTTCCTTGCATTATGTCGTGAAATCGTGACACTTTTCCTTCTTTGCCTTCCTGCACTTTTCGAGTCACGAAAATGCGACATGTCGCGAAATTGTGACACTTTCCACCTTGCTCTCTTTCTCTGCCAACATGTCGCGAAATCGTGACAGTTTTCCAGCTTCTTCTCTCTCTTCCAACATGTCACGAAATCGTGACACTTTTTCAAAAAGCTTTCTCTCTCCTGCCTAAGTCGCGAAAATGCGACATGTCGCGATATCGCGACACTTTTCCAACTTACTTTCTTTCGAACCTGTCAAGCCGAACCTTCAACAAAAACACATTATTTTACATCAAATCAAATTCTTTCAAAAAGCTTCCTGACATCAATGACAACTTATTCACTTGAGCAAATGCAATGTACTCAAAGTACCCAAAATTGCCAACAATCTCCCCCTTTGTCATTGATGGCAACCCTTTACTAAAAACACGTCTCAGGAGCTAAAACTGAAACCAACTGTGCTAATAGCTGAGAATCTCCTTTTAAAGTTTTGCTCCCCCTGACTTGAAGCTTTCCTCTTCACATTGAAGCTCTCCCCCTTACTCATATCTCTCCCCCTTACTCAAATCTCTCCCCCTTTGTCATCAATGGCAAAGGGTCACCTTTGGGGCTCGGGACTAAGAATGAGCTTCTTAGCTTAGTCCCTCCCCCACCTCCTGATGAGGTGATTAATTCTGGGGTGGGAGTACAACTCCCAATTTCTCCCTTAGATACTCAAACGTATCTCTTGGAAGAGGTTTTGTGAAGATATCTGCAATCTGCTCTTTAGTAGACACATATTCTACCTTGACCTGCTTGTCTTGCACTTTCTCCCTTAGAAAGTGATACTTGATGGAAATATGCTTTGTCCTTGAGTGCATTACCAGATTTTTGGAAATACTTATGGCACTTGTATTATCACAAAATATGGAGATGGGTTGTTCATGCTTGACTTTGAAATCCTCCAAGGTGGTTTTCATCCATAAAACCTGTGTACACCCAGCCACTGCTGCTATGTATTCAGCCTCTGCCATAGATAAGGAAACTGAAGGTTGTTTCTTACTTAGCCAAGAAACCAAACTCTTTCCCAGAAAGAATGCTCCACCACTGGTGCTTTTCCTGTCATCATTATTGCTTGCCCAATCTGCATCTGTATAGGCTGTGAGAGTGAAATCATCACCTTTGGGATACCAAAGCCCAAAGTCCATAGTGCCCTTCAGATATCTGAATATTCTTTTAACTGCTATAACATGAGAATCTTTAGGAGCTGCCTGAAATCTGGCTACTAACCCAACAACCTGCATGATATCTGGTCTGGTAGCTGTAACATATAATAAACTGCCAATCATTGATCTGTACAACCTCTGATCTGCCATTGGAGATTCATCATCTTTACTCATCTTGCACCCTGTAGTCATTGGAGTACATACAGGTTTGTTGTCCATCATCCCAAATTTTTTCAACATTTCTTTGATATACTTTCCTTGAGAGAGAAATATACCATCTTTTGATTGAGCAATCTGAAGACCTAAAAAGAATGACAGCTCTCCAATCATAGACATCTCAAATTCCTTCTGCATGGTGTTAGCAAAATCTTTGCACATCTGAGTATTATTTCCCCCAAAAATGATATCATCAACATAGACAACTACAATCAGCATATCATCACCTTCATCCTTAATATACAAATTGCTATCTGCCACACCTTTCCTGAAGCCTTGCTCATGAAGGTACCTGTCAAGTCTTGAGTACCAAGCCCTAGGTGCTTGCTTTAACCCATACAAGGCCTTTTTCAGTTTACACACATAGTCTGATTGATCTGAGAGAGACACGCCTTTTGGCTGTTCTATGTAGACTTCTTCATCCAACACTCCATTTAAAAAAGCTGACTTTACATCCATTTGATACACCTTGAATGCTTTGAAGCTTGAAAGGGCCAAAAACATTCTGATAGCTTCGAGACGAGCAACAGGAGCGAACGTCTCTTCGAAATCCACACCTTCTACTTGAGCATAACCTTTGCAAACCAACCTAGCTTTGTTTCTGACAATATTTCCATCCTCATTGAGTTTATTTCTGAATATCCATTTTGTGCCAATGACATTCTTGTCCTTAGGTCTTGGAACCAAATCCCAAGTTTCACTTTTCTCTATTTGATTTAGCTCTTCATCCATTGCTTTTACCCAAAATTTATCTGCACATGCTTCACTGAAATATTTTGGCTCAATCTGAGATAATAATGAAACATTTGTAGAATCGTGTGAAGGAATGACTCTTCTTCTAGTTTGCCTGCTGTTTGGATCACCAATGATCAAATATTTGGGATGATGTTTTTGAACATATCATGAAGGAGTTTTGGGAAGCAGTTGTTGTCTTTCCTCTTCTTCATCTGAAACCTCTCTGAATTCTTCTTGACAAATTTCATCACTGATTTCCTTGACAGGTTCTCTTATCCCTGTCTTTTCATCAACTGTTACATTTATGCTCTCTACGACTGTATGCGTTCTTTTGTTGAAGCATCTGTAAGCCTTGCTTCTATTGGAATAACCAAGAAAAATTCCCTCATCACACCTAGGATCAAACTTACCCAAATTCTGATCTTCCCTTCTGATGAAGCACTTACTCCCAAACACTTTGAAATGTTTTACTGTAGCTGGTCTTCCTTTCCACAACTCATAAGGAGTTTTATGATGATTGACTCTAAGTTGGGCCCTGGTGATAATGTAGACTACTGTACTGACTGCCTCTTTCCAGAAACCATCTGAAAGTTTTGACTCATTTAACATAGCTCTAGCCATATTTTCAATAGTTCTATTTTTTCTTTCAACTACTCCATTTTGTTGAGGAGTTCTTGCTGCTGAATATTCTCTTTTGATTCCTTGTTGCTCACAGTATTCCACAAATTCATTAGAAGTGAATTCTCCTCCTCTGTCCGATCTTAAGCATTTGATTCTCTTGTCAGTCTCATTTTCAATCATTTCTTTGAAAGCTTTAAATTTTTCAAAAGCTTCAGATTTTTCTTTGAGAAAAGTAACCCAAGTCATTCTAGAATAATCATCTATAAACAACATGAAGTAGCTTTCTCCCTGAATGCTCTGAGTTCTGGTGGGGCCACATAAATCAGTATGAATAAGATCTAATGGTTTTGAAGAAGTATACCCTTTTGATTTAAAAGCTGGTTCTGGTCTATTTTCCATGTTGACAAGGACCGCAAATGGTGTTATGGGGCCTTTTTATTTTGGGCAAGTCTCTAACTGCTTCCTTGTTACTAATATTGACAAGATTATCAAAGCTCAAATGCCCCAATATTTTATGCCATAACCAACTCTCATCTTCTTGAGTTAGAAAACACTTTTCCCTTTTTATCTCACTTAGCATGTAAAGATTGTTTGGAGTCCTTGTAGCACTAGCAATGAGTTTTCCATTTTTTTCTTTACGTATCTCACATCTATCTGAAAAGAAAGATACTATGTGTCCTTGATCACAAAGTTGACTCACACTTAGAAGATTATGTCTTAGGCCTTCTACATAAAGCACATTTTCTATTTTGGATTTCCCATCCAAACTAAGAGTCCCTTTACCACAGATTTTAGCTGACCTGTTATCTCCAAAACTAACTGTTCCTTTGTTTGTGTTTTTTAAGACCAAAAACTTTTCCTTTTCACCAGTCATATGTTTTGAGCAACCACTATCAAGATACCATTTCTCTACTTTGTCTTGAGCATGAAAAGCAGTTTGAACTATCATTGACTTAGATTTGATCTCATTTCTCTTTTTAGTGAACTCAAGGCTAGATCTATCCAAACTGCACATCCTTGCTATATGCCCAAAATTCTTGCACTTGTAACACATGACATTTTTATCCATAAGAGGTGCAAAAGAGTTAACATTTTCCTTACTATGGCTATTCACGGATTTATTGCAATGCATAGCTTTGTGACCAAATTTCTTGCAAGAAAAACAGTAGCCATGGAAAGTATTATGTAACCTGTTTTGATGCCTTGGATGATTGTTCTTCTTGTGACCAACTGGAATCCATCGTTCTTCAGGATGAAGATTGATCTTGCTGTCTCTTCTTCCTGTCATGATGCTTGAGAACAGAACTCTCTTCCCTAAAATTTTCTTAAAGCCCAGAAGAATTCACTTTTGAGATCGAACTTAACCTCTTCATCCTTTTCTGAAACTGTATGTTCTTCTGATAGATCCTTCTCCAAGCTGTTAGGCTTTTTCTGGAGAGACCCGCTCTGATACCAATTGAAGAACACAAGCTTATACTGAGAGGGGGGGGTGAACAGTATAAGACCACTTTAAACTTTTTCCTTCAACTTTCAAATTAATATTATGCAGTGAATAGATAGCAGTATCAAAAATAGTAATCAAAGCAATGCACAAAATACCATCCACAATAGAGACACAACAATTTACGTGGTTCACCCAATGCGGGCTACTCCACGGATAAAATATTTCACTAAATTTTATCACCTCAAATTCTGGGAAACCTTTCCCGATTACAAAGTTTATGGGCACCAACCCAAAGGAGACACCAATCCCCTAGCTCTGCTCTGGCTGGTGATCCTCTAGAAAACCTCTGCCTCCTCTGCCCTTAGCAAGTGGAACTCTATCCATAGAAGACACCTGTCTTCCCTGCTCTGGCTGGAGACCTCTGTCCTCAACTCTTTCACCTCCAAAGCTGGTCCTCGAATTTGCACTAAACACAGTCCTTCGGTTCAGCACAAATGTCCTCGTTCGCTTCCTCTGTTCTGCACCAAACACAGTCCTTCGGTCTGGCACAAATGTCCTCGAAATTGCACCTCTGCGCAATCACAGCAGCACTCGATCAAACATCAACTTATGCACCTCTGCGCAATCACAACAGCATGATCTTCGTGCACTTTGCTTCCTTGCAATCTCTCTCACTTAGAAGATTCGATGGAATGCACTCTGTACACTGCAATCGAATTTGCACTCTGCTTCTCGACGATCGAACTTCTCCCCGCACTCTATCTACGAAAGTCGCACTTCGAACGCACACTTCGATCGATGCCAAATCTCTTCAAACAACCCTCCTTTTATACTAACATAATCAAGATCTAAACCTTGGTCTTAGTCGGCTGTTATGCAAATGCAAACCCTAACTCCGTCGGTTGCATGCCCTAATCTTCGTCGGCCCAATTTTAACTCTGTCGGCTTCAACCGCCTCTGTGGTTCAATAGCTTCTATCGTGAAACCACAACATGTCATGATATCATGACATTTTTGCAATCGTACACTTTCGTTTGGCTATTGTCGCGATATCGTGACACTTTTGCTTTTGTCTGCCTTGACTACGTTCTTGTCGCGATATCGTGACACTTCTGTCTTTGCTGACGTCATCTTCACTCCTATCGCAAAATCGTGACACTTTTGTCTTCATGGCCTTCTTCTCTGCTTGCACTAGCGAAAATGGAACATGTCACGAAATCATGACGCTTTCGCCTTCGAGCTCTTCCTTCTTCAATTCATCGTGAAATCGTGATGCTTCTTCTGTTGAAGACTTGCTAACTATTTCTATCATGAAATCGTGACACTTTCTCCAACTGAAAGCTGCCATCTCAACCTATCATGAAATCGTGACACTTTCTACATTCGCAAGCTTTCTCTTCACCTGAAATCGTGACACTTTTGCATCCATACAACTTCTTTGTAGCCTATCGTGAAATCGTGACGCTTCTCATTTTAGACTCTTCCCTTTTTTGCATGTCATGAAATCATGATAGTTCTCACTGAGCTTTTAAGCCTCACTTAGTCTATGTCAAACCCACAAAATCATGACACTTTTCGAGATACTTTATCTCTCTTCGAACTTGTCGCGAAATCATGACAGTTCACACTAGGACTCTCCCTTCTGCATCATGTCGCGAAATCGTGACACTTTTTCATCCGTACAACCTTCCTTGCATTATGTCGTGAAATCGTGACACTTTTCCTTCTTTGCCTTCCTGCACTTTTCGAGTCGCGAAAATGCGACATGTCACGAAATCGTGACACTTTCCACCTTGCTCTCTTTCTCTGCCAACATGTCGTGAAATCGTGACACTTTTTCAAAAAGCTTTCTCTCTCCTGCCTAAGTCGCGAAAATGCGACATGTCGCGATATCGCGACACTTTTCCAACTTACTTTCTTTCGAACCTGTCAAGCCGAACCTTCATCAAAAACACATTATTTTACATCAAATCAAATTCTTTCAAAAAGCTTCCTGACATCAATGACAACTTATTCACTTGAGCAAATGCAATGTACTCAAAGTACCCAAAATTGCCAACAGATTGAGAGTGTACTTTCTGGCCAATCACCTTTTTGAGACAGGAAACATGAAATACTGGGTGTATGCGAGAGGATTGGGGTAACTCGAGTTGATATGCTACCTCACCAATGCGACGCATAACTTTATAAGGACCATAGAATCATGGTGACAGCTTCTGATTGGATTTGAGCTTTAATGATAGTTGTTTGTAGGGCTACAGATGTAGGAACACCATATCACCAATATTGAATGTTCATTCTGAACGATGCTTGTCTTGTTGCTGCTTCATATGATTCTGTGCTTGTACCAAATTATCCTTCAAGATAGTGAACATTGCTTGTCGCTTTTGTAACCAATCATCGACTTGAGCCACTTTGGAAGATCCCGATACATAATCGACAATTGTTGGTGGCTTTGTTCCATATAATGCTTCAAAAGGAGACATCTTAGTGGAAAAATGATAAGAAGTATTGTACCACCATTCCGCCAATGACAACCATTGACTCCATTGATATTGTTTATCCTAAACAAAACATCTTAAGTAGGTACCCAAACATTTGTTAACTACTTTCGTTTGACCATCTGTTTGTGGATGGTATGTAGAAGACATATTTAATTTGGTACCACTAAGTCGAAATAATTCTCTCCAAAAATTGTTGGTAAATATGGGATCACGATCACTTACAATATTTTTGGGCATTCCATGTAGTTTAAATATTGAATCCATAAATACCTTGGCCACTTTGCTTGCTGAAAATGGATGTTGTAAAGCCTGAAAATGAGCATATTTGGAAAGGTGATCAACTACTACGAAAATTACCATTTTTCCTTCTGACTTAGGAAGACCTTCAATAAAATCCATGGAAATATGTTCCCACTGGCGATCCGGGATAGGCAACGGTTGAAGTAATCCTGGTGATTTGATTGTTTCCCCCTTATTGCGTTGGCACACTTCACATTCAGCTACCCATTGCTTAACCTCTACCTTTAATCCTTTCCAACAAAAGGATTGTTTAACCCGCATGTAGGTTTTCAAAAACCCGGAATGTCCTGCTGAAGGAGAAGCATGTGACTCTTCTAGAATTTGTACTTTGATTGGTGAATTATGAGGGATGTAAATACGATTCTTCTTACGTAATATTTGGCCCTCATATTCGAAAAAAGGGTACGTAGAGGACCCCCTAGATAATTCTTGAATTATTTGAGTTGTTTCACTATTGGACAACCATTCTTCTTGTAACTGAGATACCCATTGCGAACATGGTCCTGAAATGGCATTAATAACTACTTCATCTTCGTATTTTCTAGATAATGCATCCGCAACCACATTTTCTTTACCTTTCTTATATTCAATCACAAAATCATATCCCAATAATTTCGTCAACCATTTATTTTGTTCGGGATAAGAAAACCTTTGTTCTAAAAAATTCTTGAGACTGCTGTGATCGGTTTTAATAATAAAACGGCTATTGATTAAGTAATGCCTCCATTTTTCCACTGCATGTAAAATAGCCAACATTTCTTTTTCATATGTGGATTTACCCAAATTTTTTCCTGATAGTTGTTTACTTTCAAATGCCAAGGGATGACCCTCCTGCATTAGTACTGCACCGATACCTATTCCTGAAGCATCACATTCGATGACAAATGGTTTTTGAAAATCTGGAGTAGCCAAAACTGGAGTAGTACACATGGCATCCTTGAGAGCCTCGAAAGCTTTAGTAGCTACTCCTAACCATTGAAAAGCATCTTTCTTGGTGAGGGCCATGAGAGGACCTACAATTTTACCATAGTCACGCACAAATTTACGGTAATATCCCATGAGACCCAAAAAACCATGAAGTTTTTTGATGGTTTTAGGCAGGGGCCAATCTTGTATTGCCTTAATCTTATTGGGATCTACCTTAACACCTTTGTGAGATACTATATGACCTAGGTACTCCACTTCATGAACACCAAAGGAGCATTTAGATCTTTTGACAAATAACTTTTCTCTGCGGAGGATATGGAGAACTCTGTCCACATGTACTAAATGATCTTTCCATGATTTGCTATAGATGAGTATGTCATCAAAGAAGACTAGAACAAATTTTCGTAGGAATGGACGAAACACTTGGTTCATGAGACTTTGGAATGTAGATGGTGCATTAGTGAGACCAAAAGGCATGACCATAAATTCATAATGACCTTCGTGAGTTTGAAAGGTTGTTTTGGGAATATCCTCGTCCCTAACTTGGATTTGGTGGAATCCTGAACGTAAGTCCAATTTGGTGAAGAATTTGGCACCATGTAGTTCATCTAGTAAATCATCAATGACAGGAATAGGAAACTTATCTTTGATTGTGATTTTATTGAGAGGACGAAAGTCTGGACACATACGCCAAGAATTGTCTTTTCGACGAGCTAATACGACAGGTGAAGAATAAGGACTAGTACTATGACGGATGACACCCTGGTCTAATAGTTCTTGGACAATCTTCTCAATTTCTATTTTTTGGGGTTGGGGATATCGATAAGGACGACCATTGGGTGGAAGATTACCAGGCACTAGATGTATGGCATGGTCATGAGATATTTTGGGGGGTAGGCCTTTGGGTTCTTGAAAAACCTCCTCATAGTTAGAGATAATGTTTTGGAGATCTTCCTCTTTGATTGTTGGCATAGTTTGCTCTAATTTTTCTATGCAATTGATTCGGGCTATGAATCCCCCACCATCTCTTCTTAACAACTTTTCCATGCTATGTGAACTTACCATTTTTGATGGAGGTGTGGGTAGTCCTTGAAGACGGATGGTCCTCCCATTGGCTTGCCATTCCACAAAGTGATGTTTGTGATTAAAACCCATGGTAGTTTCTAATTGTTCCATCCATGCAACACCTAAAATAACTTCTGAATTTCCTAATTCCATAACAAAAAGAGGACCTTGCCAAGTATACGTACCCATTTGTAGTGAAACTGGAGATGTCTTACCGAGACATTGAGAAACTTCCCTGCTTGCCATTCTGACTTGAAACCGATCCTGATTAGAAGAGTATACATGCAGACCCAGTGTCCTCGCAAGTCTTGCATCAATGAAGTTGTGGGTACTACCAGAGTCAATTAGTACCGTCACCCGCTGCTTTCGAATGAAACCTACCACCTTGATTGTATGGTGAGAAGATAACCCCATAAGAGCATGTACTGAAATAGTCATGGTATCCTCTTCAGCAACCACTTCGTCTTGTGTATTTTGGTCCTCAACTGGGAGATCCTCAGGTGCATCGTACTCCTCTATTTCATCTACCTGGTCGGCATATTCCATTTGAAAATTTTGTCGTGGTGTACATGCTTGATCTTTTTGGTGTTGACTGTGACATTTGTAACAGAAGTATCATGACGGTTGATCATTTCTATGAAAAGAGTTGGTGCGGAATGGAGGTCGACCATATGAATCACGTCGTGTAGATGAGCCCATGTTTGCCTTGGTTTTTGCTAAGTCAACAATCCTTATACACTCATCCATCTTGGATGGGTTTTGTAGGTCTACCTCAACTTTAATATGCGCTTTTAATCCATTTTGAAAAGCTGCTACTACCACATCCTGTGGTAGGTTTTTTGCATAGGAAAGCATACTGGTGAATTCAAAAATGTAGGACCCTACTGATCCCATTTTCTTGAGTGACAACAATCGTACTGTGTATGAACCCATGGGACCCTTATCGAATCTGTGAAGAAAGGATCTTTTGAAAGTATCCCAATATAATGCATCTTGGGGCTCCTCACGTTTATACCAAGTAAACCATTGATAAGCTTCGGTACCAAATTTGGTTGCTGTAAAAGGAACCTTCTCTTTGTCCAAAAATTTATAAAAGTCTAAGATGCCCTCCATTTTTGCAATCCAACCGCGTGGATCTTGGCCTTCAAAGGTAGGCATATCAATGCGTGGATGATTGACTCCATTTGGACCTCTTGGTTGGGAGTGGGCATTATTTCTATCTTGTTCCTCATTACTTCTTTGTCTCTGGTTGTTATTGTGATAGGATCTATAAAACCCTCTTTGTTGCTCCATATTTTCCTCATTACCCCTATCCTCAATATTTTGGTGACCATTGTGGGTCAAGGAATGACTATTTTGACCTCTATGGTGTGTGTAATCGTCGTTGTAGACATCCGTACTCCAGTGATTGGAACTAGAAGGATTTGGTTGAGGTGGTTTCTGAGAGGCATTGAAACTTTCAGTCATCCTCTAAAGATTTACTATTAACTCTTTTAATACTTCATCCATGATGGTTGGATGAGTACTTTCTATTTGGGTGACATTCTCATGTGTGGAATCTGGCGAAGAATTGGATGCCATTGAGCTGACCCTTGGATGACCCGGATTAAAACTACCAATTCCAGATGGCGAAGGAGAATTTTTTGTACCTTGGCTTCGACGAGCTCTCCTTGCATTGTTGTTGGGAGTTTCCACGCTAATTAATCGTCCGTCAGATCCTTTGATCCAACTTCTGTTCATGCACTGTCAAAATTTCCTGCTTATGAGCTTCAAATTGCAGCAAAAATTTGGTAAATTATGCCAAAAAGTTGTTTGTTGTCCGCTTCAACTGTCGCTCCAACTGCGACGCGGATTTGAATGTTTTGTTTTAGCTTACTTCCTTAACAATTCTTCGACAATTTTGGATGAATGTGGATGAATTCTGCAACTTTGGATACTTTTAGTTACAATTCTTTGACAAATTTTTTTTTCAACCATTCACACGACAACTGAAGCTTACAACTAGTACTGGACCCCCTAAGGAGTGAACCTAATGACCACAAGACGCCAAGACTGCACTAGGACCTCATGACAAGACGACGATGAGACCGGAATACGACACGAAAGCAGCTGATGAGACCAACGAAGACACGAACGAAAGCAGCTGACGCGACACGACAGACGATGACGAGACCGGAATACGACACAAAATACGACACGAACGTAGTTGACGAGACCAACGAAGACACGAACAAAAGCGAAGGCGAGAATAAACATGACCAGGATAGCGATTACACAAGACACGGAGAGGACAGGACACGTGGGAACTCAACAAGATGCCAGGATAACGCGGAGGAGGAACAAACTTTGAACCATCCAAACAAGGACACGTCAACCAACAAGGACATTGAGGGCTCACGCACGCGGAGGCTAGCTTATGTGACCGAAGTCACATTCAATTAGTTGACCGTTTTTGCTTATAAACCAAAATTTTCCCACTGCACACCGCGTGTGGGATAAACGTCCCCGACGCGAAGAAAAATTAAAATTTTAAACTTTAGTATATATGCAAATTTATTTAATTGCTCCCTTCCTATTGGACGACGTCTTCGAAAGTTGGATGGCACGAATATTTGCGAAGGTTTCTACTATCGTTTCGAATGCAATTCAGTGATGTTTGGCGTGTAACCTGGAAAATATAATTTTTTTTTTTTCACTGTCTTATGGCTGCCAATTGGTACTCACGGCGCAAGGAGGATTTTTAGGTTTTCGTTGAAGACAAACTGGCAGAATTTTTTCACAGCTCCGCGTCGGATCTCTTTGCTTTGCTGAACTGGTAGGAAATGTGACGTGAAGACCCGAAGGAATAGTCTCCCTCAACACGACCGGCTTACTAAAAAAATAAGTAATTGATGAGTTTGTGGTTTGTCGAATGATGTGTTGCTTTGGCGAACACCGTTTTCGACGTCTAATCGGTTGCGCCTGGTGTGTTGTGAAACAATCCGAATGCGTGATGCAGAATGAAGGACCCCCCTCAACGGTTGGATCGAATGAATCTGATACCAATGCAAGGCAACTCCTTGCCTTCTTAATACAGACTGTTACCACAATTTAAACGTAAGCTTTGCAACTTAAATCTCAGATGAATAAATCAGAAATTAAGAAGAATAAATCAATTGATAAATGATTTGCCACTTCAGGTGGGCACACCCCCACCATATAGGCAAGTATGCAAATGTCGCAAATGAAATTTGAATAAAATATGATAGATGATTAATTCATATCTCAACCTAACCTAAATAATGAAATCAAGTAAATCAGTTGGAACTAACATAGTCGGCTATGTTAGGGTTGTAGAACTCTTGGGTATTATGATAAGTAGCCACCACCCACCGCACAACCCTTATACATATCACCACACCCATATTAGGTTCCTTTCACATAATATCAAGCCATATCGATACCTGATCCATAATAGACTGCTTACTACAATCAATGGGAAGAGCAACAATTGTAATACCCACCACATTTGGGTTATTCATAGGCATCATCATAGCCACTGCTCCACCTTATTATTCACATCCATTTCCATATCCACCAAACACTATCATGGTATGCTCTAGTAAACTTCAAGCCATGCAGGAACATATCCAAAATTTGGATTTATGCACGACTAGTTATGGGTCCTAAAATCCCACATATGACGAGCTATGCAATGAACCAATTCATTTGTCTGTTCCTATGCACCCTTATCCTAATTTATTTGAGAATCCAAAATTTAACAAATTTAAAAGTAAGGGACACCCAAGAGAGTACCTTAACAATTATCACTTTACTTGTTACCAACTTCATGGTAGTTGTCCCCTTATGCTTTACACATTTCCACTCTCTCTTAGGGGACAAGCATTATATTGGTCCAATAATTTACCTCATCATATCTCTTCAAATTTGAGCAATTGACCAATATCTTTCTTGAAATTTTTTCCATCAACATCAAAACCAAAAGGACATTGTCTGATGTGTATGCTCTAAGCCAGTTTGATGATGAGCTAATTACTAATTTTATCTCTTGATAAAGGGTGGTCATTCACAACCTGTCTTTTACACTTCCACCTATAGAGCTCATAAAACTGCTTGCCAAGATTTGTCACAAGTAAATTTCTCAAACTTTACAAATCCATTAGATTCATACATTTGAGGAGGCTATTGCTCAATCCAAGGTCATCGAGGACATTAAGGTCCACACAGAAAAGATCAAGCTCCATCCCAAAAAATCCTATCCATATAATTACCACTACAATTGCAATCCATATGTACCACCCACTTCCAAACCACTTCAAAACAATTAGGTGCTTCTCACTTCTCCATCCTCATAACCATAATCCGCACCACCTCAACTTCCACAATCAACACCATTTCAACCTCCATAATCAATGTCATCTCAATAATCTAAAATTCCATACCAAGTCAACCCACCATCCACTTCTACTCCATTTTAGGGGTTTAATCATTGAACTCATCACCCACCACACAATTGGATGCCCCTGTTCAAACCCATGCTCACTTTATTATGTTGTTTATTTAATGGAGGCCTCATCACCTTACCTAACATCCATATCGAGGATTCAAATCATCCTCTACCTTGAGACCACAATCCATAGGTATTTTGAGATTTTCATTTTCAACACGACCATTTCCTTGATGCTTACCATATATTTCACAATGTTTTTTAAGATATTATTGACCATGGCACTATTCATATCTCTAATATTCTTGGTATGCTCGATAATTGCACAATTTTCATATATGGTGGACTTGATTCATCTATGGAGCCTCTAGCACCTCCACTATCCCAACCTAAATTTTATGGTAATCTTGATCACATGTCAAATCCTAATTTTTCTTGGAATTATCTCTAATGTTACAATTGGCATAGATTCATATAAGGAAAGTATAAACAGGGGTGTCACACCCTTATCATTCCTCCTTTATGGTTTTCTAACAACAGGTATAAAATCGGTTATCATCCCATAACAATAAACACTCTCAAGGATGATTTTTATCATCTCCATATTGACCCTCTTGAGGTCCTTTCTAATGATAAATTTGAGCTCAATTTTTTTTACTGTTCATATCCTCAATCTACAATTGACATCCCATATGTGTTATTCCATTCATATCCATTTTATCTCCATCATCCTTCCTACGAGGTTGAAAATCTTACTAACCAATTCATTGATTTGTCACTTTCCATGCCCAATCATTCGATCTTCTTCACCCCCATAATTCATCCCTTTCTTCCCCTTCCAAAATCAATAGCCAAGTCTCAAATCTCATTCACGTTATCACTCATTTCCTATGGTTTTGCTTCTGGCCACAACCAACCATTCTAGATTCACCCTCATCCTTGACTGAATATTCATCACCCTCATCATTAACATCTACCACATCCACCGTCTTTGTCAACATGATTTATGTTGACTTATACACCCCACTCTACTATCCAAATCATCCCAAATACATCCCCTACCCATCACCAATTTTGTCAACTTTGATAATATTTCATCCACACCATTGCCAACTGAGTTCCTACTATCCCCCCAATTACTACTGTTCACAAATTCACCTTTTCCTTCTATCCCACCCATTTGCCTTGGATTAACCTTACAGATTTTTATCTGGATTATGAATTCTAATTATTTGATTTCATCGATGATCTCCACCTCATTCCAATGCCCACTCAACTCTATTATGGTTCTCACATGCTTGTCGAGGACACCATTGATGTTGGCATCGATGAAAATCTCGATCACTGCCACATTATAAATCTTGTATCTAGCATTTCTATCGATGAACACATTATTTTCATGGCTTTCCTTCATAAGTATATAAAGGTGTTTGCATGGTCCTACACGAACATGTTTGGCCTTGATCCATCATTAGTCGTGTACAACTTGATCTTAGATGATAATGCTAAACTTGTTAGATAAAATTTGTCACATGCATCCCACCGTGGCCCTTATGATCAAAGAGGAGTTACAAAAACTACTTGATATCTCATTCATACAACCCATTGATTATCCTAAGTGGGTTTTAGAAATGGTCCCCGTTGGTAAGCCTAAAGGGGGTATTCACATTTGTACTGATTTTAGGAATATTAAAAAAGCCTATCCTAAGGATAATTTTTCCCTCCCTAATATCGATACTTTGGTCAACACCACATCAAGTCATGAAATACTATCATTTATGGATAGTATTTATGGTTATAATCAAATTTGTGTCAACCTTGATGACCAGCATAAAACATATTTCATGACCTCCTAGGGGATATTTTTTTATAGAGTCATGCCCTTTAGTATCAAAAATGTTGGGGCAACATACCAACGAGAGATGACATACATTTTTCATGATTTAATGCACAAAACTATTGAAGACTATGTTGATGATATTATTGCCAAATCCAAAACACGTGGCCAATATCTTGAGGATCTTCGTCAAATATTTGACCGCATCTTGGAATATAACATATGATTAAATCCAAAAAAATGTGTCTTTTGTGTTACCTTAGGAAAAATATTGTGTTTTATTATTTCACAATGAGGCATAGAGATCGATCCCAAAAAATTCTAGGCTATCATTGATATGCCTCCCTCTTCAAATCTCAAATAGCTACACAACTTGCACAAAATAATCAATCCATTCAGTGATTCATCGCCCAACTTTCTAATAAGTATCAGTCATTCAATCATCTCCTTCAAAAGGGGATTCCCTTTAAATGGGGAAATCGATGCCAAATTTTGATGCCATCAAATAAAACCTCACATCTCCACCAGTTTTATCACCACCCCACCCTAATTGATCTTTCCACTTGTATATATCCAGTACTAAATTTGCATTGGGTACACTTCTTTTCCAAAAGAATGAGATGAACCATGAACAAGTCATATACTACATCGGTCGTACATTGATTAGTTACAAGACACGGTATACCTACATGGAAAACATTTGCCTTGCTATCATATTTGCTACACAAAATTTGTGAAATTACATGATCAATCACACTACTTACATAGTTGCATGTGATAATCCACTTCGTTACATGATGGGTAAGAGCTACCATAATAGTCACACAACCAAATGGATTATTTTTCTCATGAAATTCAACCTTGAATTCATCTATCAAAAATCCATAAAAGGCCAAGTCATTGTCAATCAGCTAGTTAAAGCACCTTTACCAAGCAACACACCGCTACTCATTCAACTTACTGATAACTCTATGTTTCATACTACCAAAGTTGAAGAACCTATCGAACCTGAGTCAATAGCTGATTTAACTCTCTTTTTTGATGGTCCTTGTTGTGAGCATGGAGGGGGTATAAGTATAGTCTTATTTACACCACAAGGAAAGCCTCTCTCCTTTTCTTTCAAATTAGGGTTTCCTCACACCAATAATAATGTAGAGTATGAAGCCCTTATTATTGATCTTAAGCAAGCAATTCCAATGCACACCTAATACCTCGACATATTTGGTGACTCTCTATTCATTGTAAATTAGATTAAGGGAGAATGGAAATGTCATTGTCCCATCCTGCAATAGTATAAGCAAGTCACTAAATACTTGTTCAATTTGAGTGGTATGACATCACTATTACTCCATGCTCCACTAACCACTTCACCAAAACTATGGATTCTCTAAGATCACTCATCCCAAAAAAACCCATATTTTGACACCACTCACGTGTCCATTCACACCTTCTTCCATTTTATCATTTCTTCTACACCATCCTCCTGAGATGATGGTATCAATATCATCCAAGCTGAACCACATGACCCATGGTTTTACCAGGTCAAATATTACATCAAGTTAGGTATCTTCCCACCATATTTGAACTACACTTATAAGTGAGCTTTCAAGTAGTGCATCATTTACTAAACATTGTTGGGCGATATCCTTTACAAGCACAATCATGATGGTATTCCAATGCATTACCTTGAACCACACATGGCCCAATGTGTTATCCAAGAGGCTCATAATGGTACTTATGAGGGCCACTTCAGTGGCATGGCCATTACCAAAAACATTTTACAGATGGGTTACTATTGGCCCACAATGGAGCATGACTGCTATAATTATATCAAGCGATGTGTCAAATGCCAACATCACACCAACCTTACACATTTGCCTTCTCAAGATCTTCAACCTATTCAATCTATGTGGCCCTTTTCTCAAAGCGACCTAGATCTTATTGGTAAAATCACTCCCACCTCACCCAACAATTATAAATTCATCATCATAGAGTATTTCATAAAATTTTGTTGAGGCCATTCCTCTAGTCCAAATGATCGATCCAAAAATTATCGATTTCATCACTCAACACATCATTTATCATTTTGGAATTCATCCAAGATCATCTTTGAAAATGGTATACCATTTAATAAAAAGAATATTCATACATTATGTGAGAAATTCAATATTCAACATAGCTTCTCCACTCCATACTACCCATAGGGTAATGGCCAAGTTGAAGCTATAAATAAAACCATTTACGCAATTCTTTACAAGACCTTTGAAGAATCACATCGTGACTAGCACAATCAAATGCCACTGGACTTATGGGCCTATCGCACAAGTATTTGTACTTCAATTGGGGAAATTTCATTTTATCTTGTCTATGGTGTTGTAGCCATCATACCCTTGGAGCTCAAAATTCTATTATTACAGGTCTCTATGCAAGAATTCATTAATAAAAACACTGCTCATCAAGACAAATTAGACCAATTGACCCTTCTGGATGAACACCACATTCATTCCATTTAACATATGCATGTTTATCAAGATCATCTTCGATGTACCTATAATTCTAAGTTACACCAACTAGAATTTCAAGTTGGAGATTTAGTTATCAATTAGAACCAATAAATCACTAGCCAACCGCATCATCTCCACAAAAAATTTACACCCAATTGACTAGGTCCTTACATGGTTACTCACAAGTTTGGTTCTAGGGCATTTTGTCTTGCCACGTTGGAAGGTATTGCTGACCTCAAGCCCATTAAAATTATTCATATTCAAACATTTTATTCCTAAGTTTTGTTATCAAAGCTCATCATTCTTTGTACATACCATCATAATTACAAAAACATAAAAACAAAAATAAAAATAAAAATAATATAAAACATCACGAATATAACAAAAACAACACACACATTATGGGCATCCTAAGACATTCTATCAAATTGTATTTAATAGAACTCTGCTTTACATCATTTCTTTTTCTGTTTCTTCTCTTTATTATTTAATGAATGTTGTATGGTTACTCTTAGACTAGCTACATACCTTTCATTCTCATATTTCTCCCCTTCTCCCTTTCCTTTTTTCTTCTTGATACTTATCAATGTTGTATGGTCATGCTTCAAGGAGCTACATACCTTTGATTTATTACATTTTTCTCTCTCTTTTCCCCTCTTCTTCTTCTATAATTCTTATTTTCTCCTCTCTTCTATCACTCTCTCTTCATTCAATGCATAGCTCCATTCCATTAGATATTATCCTGGGGTAACCTTGTATAAAATTTTCCATCCTCTATATATTATAATATCACATCATTCGTTACACAAATTACTACATACTCATACATCCCTACATATCCACCAAATTTATTCATACATGCATTTGTACATATACATTGTGAATACTATACTTGGAGAATTAAATATGCATTTTCTAGCACAATAATTTTGGTGTCCAATCCCATTTTTAAGAGATAGAATTATTAAAATATTTTGAGCACTTCACCCATCTACAATTATTTCAATCAACCACCATCTAAATTTGGCAGTTTATAAAGCACTTTGAGTCTTCCCTTGGTTGACTTGCTCTCTTTCATGTATCAAATTGCATATTTTACACAGTAAGCAAATTTTGATAATAGGATTGGCAACATTTTATGTATACTGGATGCCTAGCAAAATTAGCCTTGCTCATCCTATCATTTGTGTAATCCAAATCAAACCTTGAGGACCGAAAAAAGGATAAGCTACAAAAAAAAAAGAGAAAGAGTGGACAACCAATAAAAAAAAATCAAAAGAGTACTATCGATCACATAGCTTGAATCCCTGAGGTTCTCAATCCATATTAAAAATCATGAGGTAGATCTCCATCGGAGTGATAGATGCTTGAATGGCAATGGAGTATACCTTACAAGTGGTGACATGTCTATCATATTAGCAACCTTATTTTTTACAGACCACTGCATGCTTGTGGATAAGCTAGCTTACAAGCTAAGTTAACAGTCAGTTAAAACCATCCTCTTTCAAAATATTCAAAATAAATTCACTTTACACACACTGATCCATGCTTGAGATCTTGTTTACCAAGATAACCAAGATTTGTCTAAGAAATTTTGCTCAGTTATTCAATGGGTTTGATTACTTAAACCATCATGTTCAAATATTTTCAAAAACATCTTCATGTTTGAATTCTTAAAAAAATAGAATGGATTACACTATATACTTTTGCAAAGATACAAATGCTTTCTTCAATAATGCTTTCATCTACATATATTTTCATACAGTGCATACTCATCACAAATTATTTAGTAATTTATTTAGCATTTCCTTACTCCTCATTCATTCCATACATATATACTTCTATCATCTCCTACATATGTATAAATTCATACATCTATGCTCTACTACAATCACATCATTCACAAACATACACCATCAAAGCAGACACAAACACACAAATAAACACAATATCATATAATGTTGTAAAATGTCATGTATATATATATATATATATATATCAAAAAATCCATTTGGCTATAGTAAAGTGTGTACCCTTGTAGGTACATCACCACATGTCCATATCATGTATATATTTATCAAAAATACCCTCAAGCTACAATAAAGTGTGTACCCTTGTAGGTACATCACCACATGTCCATATCATGTATATATCCATGAAAAAATACCCTTAGGCTATAATAAAGTGTGTATCCTTGTAGGTACATCACCACATGTCCATATCATGTATATATCCATTAAAAATATCATTTTTATACAATAAAATGTGTACCCTTATAGGTACATCACCACATGTATATCTTGTATATCCTTCAAAATACAAAATCATGGCTAGTCACTCCATGCCCACCCTCACACCTCCATAATGTGTGCTATCCCATGTAATTCTTCCAATTCCTCTCATACACTGTCACTCACTTTGTAACACCTAGCACTAATTGTACATCACCAATATCCTATTTCGTTGATCCCTCCATCCGCACCACTGGTGCCACTCCCACTACAAGTGATATTTCTAGAACCACTATTTGCTAATTCCTCCCTGCTACTAAAGGTGTACTCCATTGGATCCATCATGATGGATTCTATGAAAATGACACTAACCTTTAATACATAGGTATAGCTATCCTATGTATCATCAACTCACCCTCACACTGAGCTCTCTTTGTAACCTCTTTCATATTGGTTTCCATAACCCTCACCTTTACCTACTATAAATGCTCCACCTTGGTTCATAGACTCCATAACTCTACTCATGACTGCTCTAGCAAAGGCACAGTAACCCTCAAGCTCTCAATCTCTATAGTCACCATCCTCCCCATAGCCTCCATATCATGCACTGACTACTCTAACTCCTCTACTCTCATTACATGACGAGCCTTCATGGCCTCCACCTCTGCCCTTGTTGCATCCAATAGTTGTTGCAGTCACTTGACTGACTCAATCATATCATATTGCATCATCCATCCAATAATTTAGCAGTGCTTCACTTCAAATTTTCTTTCTCACTCACCTTTTTCCTTTATACATCACAAAAAATGGCCACGTGTGTGCCATTTTTATCTTATATACGTGCATTTTGTAGGTTTGCACCCGCACGTGTGAACATAAAAGTTTGCATACCCCCATGCAAATTGTTCCATTTGCACTTTAACATGTAAAATTTTATTCATAGGTAAATTTCATCACTCCTATCATCAATTCCTCTTGGATTACCTAAATTCTTCATTTTATATCCAATTTTTATCATCATTCCTCATCATTATCAATCGTCTCATCAAGGATCTTTGTCTTCTCCATCATCAACTCATCTCTTAAGGGGGTAGTCATCCAAACACATCATAAGTTACCTTACACATCATCAAAAAACCAAAAAATTTCCAACCATGGATAAATAAAATTCCTAAGAAACTTTTTACTGAATATTATCTCAAAGTCTCCACTCTAGCAAAATTTCTCTTCTTAATAAAAAATCCAATTCAAAACAAATAAATATTTGATAGACCTCAAAATACCTCTAATTGTATATATCTCATGGATTTCCTTCTTCATTGTGGTAGGCGTAAGACCATTCTCGAATGAAGCACCTGAAATTTCTACCCTATGACTCCAATGATTTGTAAAATTTTGTCAACGCGAGCTCATCAATCAATCAAAAAAGCAAAAATTAATAAAGGTATTTGTCCTTCCCAAATTGGAACATCTCAAGTTGGTCACAATACAAGGTAATCCTATGCCTTCCCTCAAAAGCAATCATTACAATGCTACAAAGTGTTGTATTAATTCACAAATCGTCTTCTTTTTCTCTTTTTATTAATGCGTCTCTCTCAAAATCACCCACAATAATTGATCACAAATCCTTTGACTTCCAAATCATCCCATCAAATCATATTATTGATTTTTGTACTAAACCGTGTTCTCACACAATCCAGTACAAAAAGGGGTAAAATGTAGACACCCAGAAGTTGCACATTGTCCCTCTCCTCATATTCACATTCAATCAATTCGTTAAACCCTTGAAAATTGCATAAATTAGCTCAAAATACTATTTATTTATAAAAACCATTCTTCATCATCCTTAGTCCACTTGAGCTAGCCAAGCCCCTTCCTATGCTTAATAATGGATCCTCATCCAACCTTATCCATAACTCAACTAAGGTTGAATTCTCCACCATGGTCAAAAAGTACTTTATGGGAAAAAATTCAACGACTTTAGTCAAAACTTGCTTTATGGCTAATTATGTGGTTAATTAGGCTAATCATGCTTAATATAATCCCTCTACCTCACCTAGTCTACTTTGACTAGTTTAGCCTTCCACCTCACCTAGCCTAGTCTTGCCACCTCTCACCTAGATATTTCTCCACCTCACACTCCCTTGGGTCATAAATGAGAAATGGAGACTTTTGCACATAAAAAGTAACTCTATATTAGAAGATATTTGTAAAAATATTTCAATAAATACCATTTGGAGACTTTCCTCCAAGACATCATGACTTGTATATGGGTGAGGGATTATCTCACCCAATATCATTTATGAGATATGACACCTCAAGGAACACCTCTTAGGTGGACACCTCACCACACACACCTCACAGAGTACACCTCATGAGACAATTCATCCCCTCCCCTAACCTTGGCCAAGTCTATAAGTAGAAGGTCATTTTCACCATTTTAGAGAGAATAAACTTTAGCTTACAGAAACTTTGTAGAAATAAATCTAGATACATAACATCCATCACACCCACATAACAATAGTATTTTTGTCATATCCATAATACTCCTTGTGATCCAACATGCTATCAACATCGAAAGGACTAAATCTAAAGATGACTCATCGAATTCACTAAGGAACAATCACATCAAAAAATACCAAAAATCATATTGTACAAGTTTAGCCAGAAAAATTCAAGTTCACACACCCCATGTGAACTTCCTAACTCAAACCAGATTCCACCCACCCATGGGAACCTTTGCTACAACAAAATAGAGCTCATCGGATAGGTAGATATGTCCTAGTTTAGTGTTTTATACTATTTTTATTAATTTATTTCATATTTTAAGCTAGTTTAAAGAGTCTTTTTATCTTCATAAACATGGGTTTGATTGAGGTAGGCCCCTTAATGCTCTAATAATATTTTATAGGCCCATCAGGTACAAATAACACATCAAAACTAGTAGTGGCTCATGAGAAATAAGATCACCTACATTGAGGAATATCCAAGAGAGAGATCTTGCTATCTTTGGAACACTCCTAAAAGGGTTTCCTTCAGGAAGACCCAATTGTAGCCTTCAAGGCAAGGATTATAAAAAGGAATTTCAATCTGTAACCTCTCCTTTTATTTTAATATCAAAGCAGTGGATCACTATAATCTTAAATGAAGTATTATAATGTAATTGTTTCTTTTGCATGGTTTCATAGGCCACCTTGGAATGAAATTTCTCTACATTTCTAATCAAAATCTTGAATTATTTGAATCTTGTTTCCAGTAGCTTATCTAAATATTTTGGTCATGGAGAAATGACATGCATTACACCAATTCCATATATGAAAGTCCTATCCTATGTAGAAGGAACTCTTTTATTCTAATAAAAAATTCTATTTCTATTAGACCTCTACAAAAGTTTTCCATTTTAATTGTCTCAAAGAGTCATTCTTCAAGCTCCAAAATTTGTTTTCATGAACCCCCTTACGATAGATTCTTGTGAGGAAGACATATATGGGAACTAGGACTATCAAGAACTATGGGAGAGGATTCAAAATCTAAAATATCAATAAATAGTAGAGCAACATGTGCCATTAATGGGTAAACTCATTAATGAAAAATAACATGGCAAAGTAGTACTCTAAAAATGTAAACTAGTTTCTTATTCATTAGATCGTAGATGTACAAGTGAAGAGATACTCCTAGTGTTGTAGAATTTTTGGTTCACTAGATCACATTATATGCAAGTGAAAAGCATAATACCAACAACAAAAATATATTAGAAAATAGAAGGAAGAAAAATAGGGATTATAAACTTAAAGAAAGAGACTAGTTAGAAAAGGAACAAAAATATTTGATTGAATTTTATTCCAATAAAAGAAAGTGATACATCTACAAAAATTCAAATACATTTTGACCTATAGGTCTCATCAACGGAGTGAGATTCAAATAAGTACAACCTCTCTTTATAAATACCTAAATCTAGAGGGAAGCTAAAGAGTAATGCATGTGGGATAAAAACAACCAAGCATTATTACAAACCATAGATTTATAGACCAAGATGGTGAAAAGAAATAATATTTGTACCAATTCGAAGATCTTTGACAAAATTGTAGTTGTCTAGCTTCAAAATAAGAGGAACTATTTTATTTTAGTTCCATATCTACGTGCTGCTCACTCCAGAACTCTAGCCAAAAGTGAAGGTCTACCATCAAATTTAGCATTCTCAAACAAAGACAAGAGAAAATCAATTTGATATCCCTTAGCTCTGAGTTTGTTGAAATTTTTATTTTTATTTTTTAAAAATCCATCCTTAGAGCATTTTATAACCAAAAATATATTTATTTTACTCATGATAAATGCTTTCTTTTTATGAACTGGATGATGGTAGGATGTAGGGATGTATTGATAGACATTCATTAGCTTTTAAAACAATTTGGTGCAAAGAATTCTAGTCTAAGCAAAATCAATCCCCTTATATAGAAGTGTTACTTCATAATTAGAAACAAAGAAAGTAATTTTAATACTATCATAGAAGGAACCATAGGCAGTGTGGGCCCAAAAAGACCACATACTTAGCCAATTTTGTAAGACTTGGCTAAGTGTTAAGAAAAACCTCAAGAGTAGTGTTAGATTATGCTAAGGTGTAGATTCTAAAATCAAATTAATCAAACACAACCTAGTGGAAATCGGAGTAGGGAAATTCAGAAGGGTGAATTTAGTTGGAGGTTAGTTTCTATGACGAAAGGCCACACACATAGCTAATTTGGTCAAATTAGCTAAGTATTGGAAAGAAAATCAAAGGCAATGATAACATTTTCTAGAGTGCAAAATCCATAGTCAACACAGTGAAACACTGCCTAGTGAAAATTGGAGGAGCAAATTTTGAATAAGAAAGAGTGATGCAGTGTTAAAGTTCACCGAGAACCAATGTGATATCAAAATTTCATAGTTAAAATAGTCAAAATATGCCCAAAAGAATTTAGAGTAGTAGAATTGAGACAAATTATTGTGAAAGATAAGGTATGGTCTGATAGATATCATAAAACTTGTTCGTGTAATACACAATATTGAAATCCATGGTCAAACTGGTCAAAACTAGCATAGCAAAAATTAGAAGAGTAGATTTTGAAAAGAAGACAACCATCAACAAATATTTTCCAAGACAAACAATATAGCTGGAATTCAAAGGACATGAGGCACTACCAGGCTCTCATTTCATGATCAAACCAATCAAGGGTGACCCAATAAAATTCCAAAAGCAGATTTTAGAGAATGATATGGGTTGCTTTAGGCTCTCATTCTATGATCAAATTGGTCAAACCTAACCCAGTGGAATTTGAAGGAGCAAATTTCAAAATTGAAGAGAATGCAACCAACTAAAGCAGAATTTGAGTACAAGAAAAAAGAATCAAGGAAGACCAACCATCACTGAAATCAATAACCATATAAATTTATATTTATAGATCTATGGATGAGAAGCTTGATCAAGAATAGGTTATGGACCAGATCAACCTACAACTAGTGTAGCCACTGGATTCCATTGAGGGCTGAAAAACTTGCAGAGCTTAGAGCTGTAGAGTTTCATGGAGTGCAACTCCTTTTTTTTCTTGTAAGAAAATAAGAGATTAACACCTTAGCATCCTGCTAGTCTGGCATAAAAATCCTTGTAGTATTTCCATTCTTTCTACTATTATTGTAAAATATATATAAAGAGGTTGAGATTTCATTTTTAAGGGTCGGATTTGGAGTCTTTGATTTTCATATTACTATAATTTTACCGAGAAATCAGTAGAAGGAGCATTACTTGGATGTTTACCTTAGGCTTGTGTCTTCTTATTTTATGAGTTTATTCTATGAATTTATTTTTGCTACTGCTATTATGGTTGGTCAATTCTACTAATATTGGATTGCTAACTTGGGGAAAATTGGAATACTTCATGCTTAAATAAATATTGTAGAGAGTTTTTTTTTTTTAGTTTGAAGGTTGATCTAATTCTGCTTTTTGGATTATTAAAATTTTAGATGTTTGAAATAGTTCTCTAAGCATTTTATTATTCTTTAATGATGAAGATGATTAGTTTTGAATGTTGTTAGTCTTAAGTGTGGCATACTAGAAATATGATTGATCAGAGGATTTTTTATTTTTTTCAATATTGTTAGTTTTATTTGACCATTATTCATTCAATTGTTTCTAACCCTTACTCTATTTCTATCCCTAGATTTATACTTTAAACCGAGCTTAATTGAGTCAACACCAATTAGTTGACAAGGTATACCAACCTACTCTAGAGGTTGGATTGAAGTAATATTTAATCCATCCAATGTTAAGGTTTAGCATGTGATTAGTAGGTGTGCGCCTCCTTGAAATTCATAGATTCATAGTCACAATTCAAGTTTTCCTTGATATCAATTCAAACCCCAACAGTTTTGGCATGCCCGATGGGACCCTAAAGATACATTGTCTTCCTCCTACCCATTTATTTATTGGTAATACCTAAAGGAATATAGATTTATTGAATTATCTTGACCTCATTTAGCATAGAAAGTAAATTCACTTGGTGACTCCCTGAGTGCAAGAATCCATAAAAGCCACCCTAGTAGAGTATATTTTTCATGAATATTGGATCATATATTAAAAATAGTCAAGGACCCTATTATATTTTACAAGCTTCCCTTAAAAGGGTCCAATATCATAAGAAGTTTATTTCCAGACTCATTGGCAAAAGAATTCCCAGTTCAACCACACCCTATGGTGCCTCCAAGGCCAATTTCACCAATAATCCTACCTACAATGGCTCAACAAGTTAATCAAAACTAACCCCCATAGAATTTTCCTAGTTGGGATACTTTTGGACCGCTTCGACTTGCTAATATGTATGATATAACCCCAGGATATTACAAAATCCATACCCATATTTGATGGTACTAAAAATATTGCATATGAGAATTACCAAGAAATATTGAACTTAGCAGCTACTCACAATATTAAGAATCAAGATGTCATAGTCAGACTTCTAGCCCTTTCTTTTAGAGGAAATATCCTACACTGGTTTAGAATCTTTGAAGATAAAACCATCACCTTGTGGAAAAAGTCAATTGACATTTTTTTAGAAGAAGTCAATGAGTCATTTGATCCCTTTTCCCTACTAAATCAATTTACAACTATGCAAAAATATTAGCATGAGCTAGTCTCTGATTTTAACTTGAGGTTTAGAAAAAACTGGAAGAGGATTCTCCTTGAGGCTATACCAACATATTTAGCATAAATGTATTACATCAGAGCCCTTGGGTCATACATGGGGCTACAAACTCAAAAATTATGTATAAACACCTTTCCATAGGTTTACTAGGAAGATGTACAAGTAGAAAATGTATTAATTACTATAGTAAGAATTCCACTGAAAATGGTAATGCCTTACTACTTTGATATTCCTAAGTTTCCATCAAAAGTATCCACTCCTTCATATATGGATCCCACATCAACTCCACAAGCAACTCCACCATTTAATCCCAAAATAGCCCCTGTTGTCCCTTTTTCTCCTCTTCCATCTAAAAAATCCTAAGAAACATTTGTATTACTAGACATCCAAAGCACTCTGAAAGTGCTCAATAACAAGGTCAATGCAATTGAAAAGAGGAAAATAGAGATATTTCAACCAAGAAGATTCCCCTATATTAATAAATATTAGAATTCAAGTACAAGTGGTAATATAGGACCTAGGGTTAATTCAAATCAATTTGAGCGAGAATATGCATTTGAAACTAGCTTGGTCCATGTTTGGTGCTTAGTTTGCAATGATCCACATGATTTTGAAATTTGTATGATGTACCAACGTCATGTATAACAAGCTATGAAAATTATAGAGAGGAATTAGAAGGGGAGAGTTAATATGTTGTGGTAGCATGATCAAATTATGATTGAACAAGATTTTTTTTAAGGAGGAACAAGTCTCTATTATGACCAAGTCTAGAAAGAAGTCTTTGCAAGTAGAACCATAGAAAATGGGTGATTTCTAGGTAATTTCTTAGAAAAAAAGAGAGCCATCACCATAAAGCAATGATAAGTTTCCCATTTTGTAGGTTGTTGACAAGATTAATGCAGTAGTGCCTAGAAGGCAAGAAGGAGAGGTGAACGCTCTAAGATAAGGTGAAAAGTAGAAGAGCAAAGAACAAGAAAGTGCTAAAAGGGAAGCCCAAGAAAAATTGAGGTTCCCCTCCATTACAAAGAGCTAGAGAATAGAGGCAACTCAAAAATATAGAAGAAATTATGGGAAACCAAAAATATATATGAAAGACCTCCACCAGTTTAGTCAAAATATAATATTATGGATGAATTGAATCTAGATCAATCTTGTATGATACACTTTTTCTCATTGGTCAAATAGATTTTTTGGAAACTTATTTGCATAAAAATTCCCAAGGAAGAGAAACCACCATAGTGTTCAATTTGATACAAGATAAATAAAAAATGTCTCCCACTACCCTGAAGAATAAACCTCCTTTCTATATCTCTCTTAGGCTGGAGGGATGAATAGTTCACAATTCTATTATAGACTCAAGGGCTTCAACGACTATTATGCCAAATTAGTCTACGATGATATGGACATGGAGTACACACGGTCATATCAGGGGGTTGTGCAACTCAATGGTACCCTGGTTAAGATTGTAGGAGTTATAAAGAATGTATTGATGAGGTTGCATAGAGCTTCAAAGGTGATCATCATACAAGAATTTGTGGTAATTGATCTTTAACCTTATTTTGGCATATGCCTTTCAAGAGAATCTACACATATGGGAGGATATATGTATTTATACTACTCTGCTATGATAGTTCCCTATAAAATCAAGATAATAAGGATAATACCAAAGAAACCTATGTCTTTCCATATTTAAAAATTGAAGAAGATTTATACAATCATTTAGTGATGGAAGAGCCAGAGTTAGTAGAATTTTTGGAATATTTAGAAATTGAAAATGAATTTTCCTTCAAGGATGATTATAGCCTATCAAAAATAGGGTTGGGTATGTACAATATTTCCTTAGAGGCAAAGAATAATATCCTTTCCATATATAACAAGTTACTCAGGTAAATAGAGATTTGGATAATGCATTTTGATGGAGCAAGGTTCAAAAATGGAGTCAGAGCTGGTGTAGTGTTGAAGTCTCCTTTAGAAGGGGTGAAGAGTTTTTCCTTTATATTCACTTGGGATTGTACAAATAATGTTACTGAATATGAAGCTCTATGCTTAGGATTGATGCAAGCAAAAAAAATTGAAATCAAGATATTATAAATTTATGGTGACTTAGAGTTGGTGGTCAACTAAGTTACAGAGAAGTGCAGTAGTAAATATCACTATCTAAAGATATATAAGAATAAAGTATGGGACTTAATGAAATCATCCGATGCTCTAAATCTCCACTATGTCCTATCATTTTCATTGCACAATGTACCCCAATTTTAGGATCCACTTGAAATTTTTATGTTTATATGAAATTTTGGTTTACTTTGTTTATTTTAGTTCATGGTGTCATGAAAGGTTAATAAGGTCTGAGGGTCTATATTCATCATGGTCTCCTTGGAAAGGTTCTTTAGAGATAAATTATTGTCATGTTTTATCCTTTTGGCCTTTTAAAAGCTTGTCATTCCCATGTTTAAATAAAAGCATTGTGGGAACCATACACCCTTATAACTATTAATTTTCCATTTACATTGTGTATCTCCCAAAGGTTTGTATTTAAAACAAATCCAAAAATAAAAAATATAAATAAATAAATAAAATATATAAATAAATAAATAAAAAATATAAATAAATAAATAAAAAAGATAAATAAATAAATAAATAAGATAAAAATAATTTTATATAGAATTATTAAATAAAATAAAATAAAAGAAAATGAAGCATAGGAGAGCACACACCACTTTACCTTATGGATTTAAATAATGAAGTTTTTCCTTTTAATTAATATTTTGATATTTATGTTTGCAGGTTCCTACAAAAATATTGGTCTGATTTTCAAGACCATGTCAACCTACGGACATAGCATCAGAGCATGGTCAATGTAGGGTATAGTTTCCTAGGTGCTACCAAGTGGCATGATTTTTAAGGTATGATTTCTAATGTGTCCCTAGGGCACAATTTTCAAGGGTGTTGCCAAGTGGCATGTATGATTAAGCTTGCGCACAGGCTTGTATATGAACAACTCATCATGTATAATTACGAGTGCTCACATTTATATATCTTCTACTACGTCATACTCGAAATCATGTGGGACTAATCCACAACCATACTTACCTTCTATTCACATTTGTTTATTTCAAGGTTCTTCCATGTAAACTTTGTAATTTTAAGGATTTGATATGGAGTACAATTCACTGTTTATAAGGTACAATATTCACCATATGATCATGGTAGAAAAATGAGAGCAACATGAAGTTTCATGGTGGATGTCACAAATAGTTTTGAATATGAAATATATTACCAAGATTCTATGTAATAAATGATGTTGAACTGAATATAGTATTCAGAAACATTGTGGCCACTTGACAATGTTTTGAGTATACAACCATAGGATGAAGTAGTGGTGTATTGGTTGCTTGAAATTTTCATTATATTTGATGTGAGCGGTGACATAGGAGGAGGTGGCAAGGGTAACTTTATATTTAATGTTAGAAACTACAATTTGTGAAAGTGCAAAGTATTAAAATGGGTAAAAATTGGAACATATGGTTTCAGTTGCTTTATGAGGTGATGGTTGTCCATTTTTGAATGAGGAGTCATCTTCAAAATACTCAGATTTCTCCACTATAATTTCTATTATTCATAGGCATAAATTGTTGTTCAAGTCATAGTAGCTGGAAAAGAGGTGGAAATTCATACCTACATCATGAAATGTTGTATAAATTAATTGGACTTAGATTATGCAGGAGTGAGCTCATCAACAATAACAAATTTCATGAATATTTGCATCGAAGATAAGTATGACAGGAGCACATGTTATACTTTGGATCATGTCCTTTATTATACTGGTTATCCATTCCTGGATATTTGATTTATCATCTAAGGTTGGGGCTCATATTTTTTCCACTACTAGTGACTATTGGAAGATGCTAATACACACTTATTTTCTATGTTGCCTTCTATATAAGCAATAGTTTCCAAGTACTAAATTGGACATACTTCACTTTATCCAATTGTTGGCGTTACATCTGGCAGTGGAAAAGTCCTTTGGTATAATGTTTTTAGCACAAATTGTAGTTGTGTCAACCTCATCAACATATTAGTCCCTCCTAAAGGCTCAAGTAGGCTATTATCATCTAATGATACCATGTGATCCATGAAGTTGCAAGGTGTGAAGAATTGAAGAGAATGATTATTGTTGTACCATAGGATGCTATATGTTGTTATGATTAGTATATTGGCTACCCATAGGCCATTTAAATCTAGAGGTATGTGTCCTAAAATGTTTGCTTGTTCAAGTCAATACAGAGGAACCCGCATTGGAGAAATAATAACAAAGATAAAGACAGAACATTGTTTTATTGATAAATAAGTTGAAAATAAATGATGCCTCATGGGTTCTCCTACCATAAAAATTATCATCATCAATTGATATCCCCCTTAAATTATTTTCTTCTCAATGATCACTATCTACCCGATAGGAAATCATGTCCATCCTTTACGCACAAACACAATATGATGTGAATGGAGGAGGTCACTTGGCAATGATGGAGCAGATAGTGACAAAGGCCATGGTGGAAAATATTTATGACAATATGTCACTATATAAATAATAGAAGCATTATTAAAAATTTGGTAAATAAAGGGATGGCATTGCGATTACAAATAAAGATAAAAAAAGTGTTAGGAAACCAAACGAGTAGAAGAAGAAACAAAGGGATTTTTGGAAATTTTAATATCTAACCAAACGTATGAAAATGGGGTTGGAGACTTTGTGGAGCAAGTGCATGTTGGAAATAAAATTTTCTTGAAGAACATATCCTCCCTTGTTGCTGGACTACACCAAATTTCACCCATTGTAATCGATTTAAGCAAGGTATTCTAAAGGAACATGAATTCAATATCTTCCATTTTGGCAATGTATTGGAAATTTTAATAAGTTTTATGCATGCGAATGGTAGAATTATTTATTTTTCCTAATATATTACATTATTCCCTTAGAATATTGCATCGCATTAATTATGGGTTGTGTGAAGACTGACCAATTTGATGTTGATTTAGGTTTAGAATATGTGTTTATGCAGATTTGGGTTGAAATTTTAAAATATACGGTGACTTGTTCTTTTATTTTATTTTCTCTAACCCTAGCCTTTTGCATTTTTTTAAATTCATCAGATACAAAATACAAAATAAAATTAAAAAAAAAAACCCAAAAAGAAGTATGTCAGTTTCAAGAATTAAATTTCAATTTTTCATGTTTATGCAAATTCACACATTTGGAGGAAAATTTGAAGTTTTAAACTTTGCATAGTTTTTAAAATAATCATTTAATTTCATTTTAAGAAAAATTTGAAATTTCAATAAATTTTAAATTTTTATTAAAATGAATAATTAATATGATATGCCAAATTTCCTACATTGCAAAGTTAGATTTAATAATTTTATTTTTATTTTCAAGAGAATATTAACAATTGAAGATACAACTTGTTTAACAATCGAAGATAAAACTTGTTTAACAAATGAAAATAAAACTTGTTTAATAATCAAAGATAAAACTTGTTTAACAAATGAAGATAAAACTTGTTTAACAAACGAAGATAAAACTTGTTTAAAAAACGAAGATAAAACTTGTTTAACAAATGAAGATAAAACTTGTTTAACAATTGAAGATAAAACTTGTTTAACAATTGAAGATAAAATTTGATTAACAATTTGAGATAAAATCAATTAAAATCAAATTCTCAAAGGTTAAAATCAAATATTTATCAAATTTTTAAGGTTGTTAGTTGATCAACAATTTCATATTTTTAATAATTCCATGAACAAAAAAATCACTACAAATCAAATCAACACCAAAGTTGACCCCTTGTTAACAGGTATATGCAACACTGAGGTATCCAATTAAATTTTAGCATTTCACATATTTCACTAAGAATTGCAAGCAAATTAACACATTAAATAGAACCTTAGGGAAATCATAAATGTTTCCTTACAAAAGAGGATATCCAAGCAGAATCCTAATTGTGAGTATATTCTTATCATTGGATAAAAATATCACTCAAAATGTCCTTAGAAGATAGAATATACTATTTGATGCTTTGGCGGTTAAGGACTCTAATTTTAATCCTTCCTCAGACCTTGGGTCAACTACAAGTAAAAGAGTTAAATTAATCTTTAGACCTGAAGTTTCGAACAGGTAAATATTTTGGTAATAGTTGAAGAATAATTATATAAATAATTCTGCAGTGAACTTCTAATATTCTCCAATAACATCCTTTTCTTTAATACAAATCCAGAAAAAAAATTTCAACCACATACATCACTGTGAAAAGTAGTTATCGATTCATACTTCAAGCCTTCACAAATGCAAGCCATACCTCGTTGCAAACACCATGGTCGGAGATAGTGGAGGAAACATGAATTTTAAGGGGTCAGTGAGGCTCACATGCAATGCATTCTATATGAAAAATGGTAGTTTTGATTTAATTATCTTCTAATACAAATTACCTTAAAATTTGGATTCATAATACTATGCCATATATTTTTTTTAAACAAGAAAATCAACATACTAAGCCCTCAAGCCATTTTTTATTTAAAATTTCCCACTCAGTCAATTATTAACATAACAATAACACATACAACAGATAAGTACACACAGTAAAATATTTAGAAAGCTGACCTTGTTTATCCAATTGGAGCATCCTCTTGATGAACCTCTGACTTCCTTGACACTAGATTATCGTAATCCCTCCACACACAAAAAATAAAGACAAGATAAACATGCCAAAATCTCCCCACATGCTTCTTTAAAAAGCCTTTTTAAATTTGCCTAGTAAGACACATAGGTTCTTCCTTATGGCCAGATGTCTTGTCCCCCGACCACCATTTGGAGGAGTGTCCTCTTCACCGGGTGGAGACCTCCATTTATATATTTATATATATTTTTTATATATATTATCTTTATTTTTTATTCATTATTTTATATTTAAATATATTAGTCAATTAATTATAATTATATTTATTTTAATATTACTTTTATAGTTGTATTTTAAAATTTTCATTCGATTTAATACATGGCTTTACTATTATTATTTTTATATTTTTATTATTTTATATATATATATTTTTATTGAAAATATTTATTGCTTTAGAAAATATTTCCAAAATCCAATTATATAATATATATATATATATATGTACATTTACATAATTCAATCAGCAAGCAGAATGTATTTTTATGCAAGCAAACGTAATGCAATACAAGAAATATGACAATATGATCATTTTAGTGGGCTTCCATGTACCCACGAGCCTCGATGCCATAGGCACAACATCATATCCCACCTTACCTGATGCCTCAAAATTGTGTTCGCTAGATGGTGGGTGTTATCCTCATCTGGCATATCTGCTCCCATTCGGAAACCCGTACCTGCATCACAGAACTAGACGCAGTATCACATTCTTCCAAGTAAAATAATAGCAAGTAGTGAGGATGTTACAACTCTTCTCCTTTATCAACCTTATTTTTCCACACCTTTGTAGTCATACCCTTTTGATCCTTTTGAGTGTCCCTATTCTTTCTTGTCTTTTGAAGTTCCAAGAACTCTGTTCTACATCACTTAGCCTTATACCTAAAATTATTTCAATTGTAACACCTGATGTTGTAGTTCTTGGAAGATGTAAATGATATAAAATTTATCTTGGTGAAGCCATAACCATTTCTACTATGAACCTTGCAATGTATAGCTTTGTGACCAAAATGATTACATGAGTAGCAATGACCTTGAAAGAAATATCCATATTCAAATGTATTAAAGTTCCTCTTGGTGAAGCTATAATTCTTCTTTCCATGAAGCTTGCAATGCACTACTTTATGACCAAAATTATTACATGAGAAGTAATAACCTTGGAAGAAATACTCATCTTGCCTTGATCTCATTATTCTTTCTTTGCTTGTCTTATGATGATCTATGCCTCTTGATGGTGCATTGTTTGCTTCATTTTTGATACTATCACCTCTCAACACATCAGCGTAGGTCTTAGGTTCTTCTTCAATCACTTCTGGTTCTTCTATTTCTTTTGAACTTGAGCTTGAATCCTCTTTTTGTTTTCCTTGTCCTACCTCAAAACCAAGTCTAGTCTTGATAAATGGAGATCTTTGTGCCTTGGGAATGTCATCCAACTCTTTTGAGCTTTTCTCAAATCTATGTAGCTTATCATTAGAATATTTTACTTCCATCCTTATAGAAACCACTTCATGTTCTAATCTTTCACATTCTAGCTCTTTTGCCTTTAACTGTTCAGCCATACCTTCTTCTATTCTTCTTGCCCCTTCAATTTTAACTTTTAAGTTGGTGAGATCTTGTAGAAGCTTTTCATTTGCTTTCTCATCTTATTGTAATTAAGTATTCAATCCTAAGTTCTCCATTTTTAGCTCATAAAGTTACTTTTTAATTTCAAATTTAGCTTCTTCCTTTTTTGAATCTCTCTTCCTTTGTAGGTCTTCAATAGGAGCATCTTATTTTTCACTATTGGAGAGACTTTCATCACTGCTATTTTCAGAAAAGATCTTCCTCTCATACCTGTCTTGACTATGCCTATTTTTATTTTCATAACTAAATTTTCTTTCTTTCTTTTTCTTGTATACCTATTCATATTTACTGCTACTATATTCATCTTGTGGATAATAAGTTGCATGGTGACCTAGCTTACCACATTTAGTAATTTTTTTTTATCAATTTAGCCTCTCCTATACCACTTGATTTTTTATTTGATTCTATTTCCACTTCTCCTTTTTGAGTAACAATTTTTTTGAGAGAAAAATCAAATTCCTTTTCCTCTTTACTGCTACTATACCCATTTTGTGGACAATAAAGTGCCATGTGACCAAGTTTACCACATTCAACACATCTCACAAAGTTTTCCTCTTCCCTTTTTTAATAACAATATTTTTGAGAATATGATCAAATTATTCTTCCATGTCCATCATAGCATCTTCCTTTTCTTTCATGGCCATGTGTGCTCCTTCCTTATTAGGAGGATATGATATCATGGTTCTCCTTTTGCCTTTCCTACCCATGTGTGTTCCTATAAGATCTTCCTTCAAGCTATTTAGAATTTCATGAAGGAACCCACTTTCATACCAATTGAAGAACACAAGTTTATACTGAGAATGAGGGTGAATAATATAAGATAAAACTTTTTACTTTTCAATCCAAATGATAACAACAATAATATCAAGGTAGTAAATAATACACAAATCATCACACATGTAAGAGACACAAATTTAACGTGGTTCACCCAATGTGGGCTACGTCCACCAAGAAAATATCTCTTCTAAATTTTCTCAACTAATCTCTTAGGAACAAATTCCCTATTACAATGTTTATGGAACTCTATCCAAAGGAAATCTCAATCCCCTATGCTTAAGTTTATGGATCTCTATCCATAGGAGAACACTATCCTCTTAACTCTAGTTCATGTAACTCTATCTATAGGAGAACTCTATCCCCTTACTGGTCTGGTTCATGGAACTCTATCCACAAGAGACACCTCTCCTCTCTAATCTAGTCACCTTCAAAGTTGGTACACACCTTTTCTTAACTCTGCTCCAAATATGCATACATTACATGCGTAAATCTATCTCATTTCTATCTTAAATCTGCACACATTATATGCACAAATTTATCTCAACTCTGTCCCAAATATACACACATTACATGCACAAATCTATCTCAACTTTATCCCAAATTTATACACATTACATGCACAAATCTATCTCAACTCTATCCCAAATTTGCACACATTACATGCACAAATCTATCTCAACTTTATCCTAAATCTGCACACATTACATTACATTCCATTAGATATTATCCTGGGATAACCTTGTATAAAATTTTCCATCCTCTATACATTACAATATCACATCATTCATTACACAAATTGTTGCATACTCATACATCCCTACATATCCATCAACTTTATTCATACATGCATTTGTACATATTCATTCTAAATACTATATTTAGAGAATTAAATATGCATTTTCTAGGACAACAATTTTGGTGTCCAATCCCATTTTTATGAAATAGGATTATTAAAATATTTTTAGCACTTCACCCATCTACAATTATTTCAATCAACCACCATCTAAAGTTTGTAGTTTATAAAGCACTTTGAGCCTTACCTTGGTTGACTTTCTCTCTTTCGTGTATCAAATTGCACATTTTACATAGTAAGCAAATATTGATAATAGGATTGGCAACATGGTATGTATATTGGATGCCTAGTGAAAGTCACCTTGCTCATCCTAACATTTGCGTAATATAAATCAAACCTTGAGGACCGACAAAAGGATAAGCTATAAAAAAAGAGAGAAAGAATGGGTAGAAAACAAAAGTTAATGCCCCAAAAAGAGCACCACCAATGAAACAAAAATCAAGAGTACTATCGGTCACACACCTTGAATCCCTAAGGTTCTCGGGTCCATATTAAAAATCATGAGGTAGATCTCCATCGGAGCTATAGATGCTTGACTGGAAAAGGAGTATGCCTTACAAGTGGTGATATATCTATCATATTAGCAACCTTATTTTGTACAAACCAGTGCACGCTTGTGGATAAGCTAGCTTACAGGCTAAGTTAAAATTCAATTGAAACCATCCTCTTTCAAAATGTTTAAAATAAATTCACTTTACACACACTAATCCATTCTTGAGATCTTGTTTACCAAGATAGCCAAGATTTGTCTAAGAAATTTTGCTCAGTTATTCAATGGGTTTGATTACTTAAACTATCATGTTTGAATCTTTTCAAAAACATCTTCATATTCAAATTCTTCAAAAAAATAGAATGGATTACACTATATAATTTTGCCAAGATACAAATGTTTTCTTCCATAATGCTTTCATCTACATATATTTTCATACAATGCATACTCATCATAAATTCTTTAGCAATTTATTTAGCATTTCCTTACTCCTCATTCTTTCCATACATATCTACTTCTATCATCTCCTACACATGTATAAATTCATACATATATGCTCTACTACAATCACATAATTCATAAACATACAACATCAAAGAAGACACAAACACACAAATAAATGCAATCTCATATAATATCATAAAATATCATGTATATATATCTCTCAAAAAATCCATCTGGCTACAATAAAGTGTGTACCCTTGCAGGTTCATTAGCACATGTCCATATCATGTATATATCCATAAAAAATACCCTCAGGCTACAACAAAGTGTGTACCCTTATAGGTACATCACCACATGTCCATATCATGTATATATCCATAAACAAATACCCTTAGGCTATAATAAAGTGTGTATCCTTGCAAGTACATCACCACATGTCCATATCATGTGTATATCCATTAAAAATATCATCTGGATACAATAAAATGTATACCCTTATAGGTACATCACCACATGTATATCTTGTATATCCTCTAAAATACAAAATCATGGCTAGTCACTCCATGCCCATCCTCACACCTCCATCATGTGTGCTATCCCATGACATTCTCCCAACTCCTCTCATCCATCATCACTCACTCTAAAAAACCTAGTATTGATTGTACATCACCAATATTATATGTCATTGATACCTCCATCCACACTACCGGTGCCATTCCCACTGTGTGTGATACTGATGGCACCACTATTTGCTAGCTCCTCACTACTACTAAAGGTATGCTCCACTAGCTCCATAACAATGGATTCTATGATAATGACACTGCTCCACTGGCTCCTTTAGTCTCAAAAAAGTCGGGAGAACTTACCAATGAGCGATGACATACATTTTTCATTATTTAATGCATAAAACTATTGAAGACTATGTTGATGATCTTATTGCCAAATCCAAAACATGTGGCAAATATCTTGAGGATATTAGACAAATATTTGATCGCATCTTGGAATATAACATATTATTAAACCCTTTCATCTTGAGGTCCGAGGTGTAGACCAATTGGTTCATCCAAACCCCATAAGGGGGTGAAGGTCCAAGGTTCAAATCTTGGGCCTCGCTGGATTAAACACTTGTCCCTTTCCTAGTGCTTTCAGTGGCATAAAAGGTTTAAAATGATTGTGGCATGGTGGTTATAGGGGTGGACTGCATGAAGATCTGTGTGGTGGATTTTAGGGCAAATAGTGCAGAATACTATGGTAGCCATAAAAGCTGGAAAACCTATCCAAATTCATGGCGGCTACCGATTCCACCATGTAAATACAAAAAAAAAACATATGATTAAATCCAAAAAAATTGTCTTTTGTGTTACCCTAGGAAAAATATTAGGTTTTATTGTCTCGCAATGAGGCATCGAGATCGATCTCCAAAAATTCTAGGCTATCATTGATATGCCTTCCTCTTCAAATCTCAAATAGCTATGCAGATTGCAAAAAAGAATCATTCCATTCATTGATTCATCGACCAGCTTTCTGATAAGTGTCAATCATTCAATAATATCCTTCAAAAGGGGATCCCCTTTAAATGGGGCAATAAATGCCAAATTTATTTTGATGCCATCAAAAAAAACCTCACATCTCCACCAGTTCTATCACCACCCCACCCTGATTGATATTTCCAGTTGTATATATCCAGTAATAACTTTGCATTGGGTACACTTCTTTCCCAAAATAATGAGATGAACCATGAACAAGTCGTATACTACATCAATCGTACATTGATTAGTTACAAGACACGATATATCTACATGGAAATAATTTGCCTTAACATCATATTTGCTACACAAAATTTATGACATTACATGATCAATCACACTACTTACATAGTCGCATGCGATAATCCACTTCATGACATGATGGGTAAGAGCTACCATGATAGTCACACAACCAAATGGATTATGTTTCTCATGAAATTTGACCTTGAATTCATATATCAAAAATCCATAAAATGTCAAGTCATTTTTGATCAGCTAGTTAAAGCACCTTTACCAAGCAACACACCGCTACTCATTCATCTTATTGATAATTCTATGTTTCATACTACTAAAGCTAAAGAACCTATCAAACCTGAGTCAATAGCTGATTTAATTCTCTTTTTTGATGTCCCTTGTTGTGAGCATAGATGGGGTATAATTATAGTATTATTTACACCACAAGGAGATCCTCTCTCCTTTTCTTTCAAATTAAGCTTTCCTTGCACCAATAATAATGCAAAGTATGAAGCCCTTATTCTTGGCCTTAAGCAAGCAATTTCAATGCACATCTAATACCTTAACATATTTTGTGAATCCCTGCTCATTGTAATCATATTAAGGGAGAATGGCAATGTCATTACCCCATCCTACAACAGTATAATTAAGTCATCGAACACTTGTTCAATTTGAGTGGTATGACATCACTATTACTCCTTGCTTCACTAATCGCTTCACCAAAACTATGGCTTCTCTAGGATCACTCATCCCACAAAAACCACATTCTGATACCACTCACGTATCCATTCACACCTTCTTCCATTATACCATTTCTCCTGCACCATCCTCCCGAGATGATGGCATAAATATCATCCAAGCTGAACCACATGACCCATGATTTTACTAGGTCAAATATTACATCAAGTTAAGTATCTTCCCACCATATTTGAACGACACTCATAAGTGAGCTTTCAAGTAGTGCATAATTCACTACATGTTGTTGGGTGATATCCTTTACAAGCACAATCATGATGGTATTCTTATGTATTGCCTTGAACCACACGTGGCCCAATGCATTATCCAATAGGCTCATGATGGTACTTATGAGGGACACTTCAGTGGCATGGCCATTACCAAACATATTTTATAGATGTGTTACTATTGGCCCACAATGGAGTATGAATGCTATAATTATGTCAAGAGATGTATCAAATGCCAACATCACACCAACATTACACATTTGCCTTATCAAGATCTTCAACCTATTCAATATATGTGGCCTTTTTGTCAATGGAACATAGATATTATTGGAAAAATCACTCCCACCTCATCCAGAAATTATAAATTCATCATCATAGAATATTTCATAAAATGGGTTGAGGCCATTCCTCTAGTCCAAACGACTGATCCAAAAATTATCGATTTCATCACTCAACACATCATTTTTCATTTTGGAATTTCATCCAAGATCATCTTTGAAAATAGTATACCATTCAAGAACAAGAATATTCATACATTATATGAGAAATTCAATATTCAACATAGCTTCTCCACTCCATACTACCCATAGGGTAATGGCTAAGTTGAAGCTACAAACAAAACCATTTACGCAATTCTTTGCAAGACCTTTGAAGAATCACATCGTGACTGGCACAATAAAATGCCACTGGCCTTATGGGCCTATCGCACAAGTATTTGTACTTAAATTGGGGAAACTCCATTTTATCTTATCTATGGTGTTGAAGCCATCATGCCCTTGGAGATCAAAATTCTATTATTATAGGTCTCTATGCAAGAATTCATTAATGAAAACACTACTCATCAAGCCAGATTAGGCCAATTGACCCTTATGGATGAACACCGCATTCATTTCATTTAACATATACATGTTTATCAAGATCATCTTTGAAATGCCTATAATTCAAAGTTACACCAACAAGAATTTCAAGTTAGAGACTTATTTCTCAAGTAGAACCAAAAAATCACTAGCCAACCGCATCATCTCCATGAAATATTTACACCCAATTGACTAGGTCCTTACATGGTTACTCACAAGTTTGGTTCTAGGGAATTTTGCCTTGCCACGTTGGAAGGTATTGCTGACCACGAGCCCATTAACATAATTCATCTTCGAGAATTTTATGCCTCAGTTTTATGCCCATAACATACCATCATAATTACAAAAACAAGAAAAAAACAAAAAACAATAAAAACATCACAAAAAAAAAAAAACAACACACACATTATGGGCATCCTATGACATTCTATCAAATTGTATTGATCAAACTCTATTTTACATCATTTATTTCTCTCTTTCTTCTCTTTATTATTTAATGAATGTTGTATGGTCACACTTGGCTACATACCTTTCATTCTCCTCTTTCTCCCCTTCTCCCTTTCCCCTTTTCTTCTTGATACTTATCAATGTTGTATGGGCATGCTTCGAGTAGCTACATGCCTTTGATTTCTTTCATTTTTCTCTCTCTTTTCCCCTCTTCTTCTATAATTCTTCTTTTCTCTCCTCTTCTATCACTCTCTCTCCATTCAATGCATAGCTTCATTCCATTAGATATTATCTTGGGGTAACCTTGTATAAAATTTTCCATCCTCTATACATTACAATATCACATCATTCATTGTAAAAATTGTTGCATACTCATACATCCCTACATATTCATAAAAATTATTCATACATGCATTTGTACATATTCATTGTGAATACTATACTTGGAGAATTAATAATACATTTTCTAGCACAACAATTTTGGTGTCCAATCCCATTTTCATGAGACAGGATTATTAAAATATTTTGAGCGCTTCACCCATCTACAGTTATTTAATCAACCACCATCTAAAATTGGCATTTTAGAAAGCACTTTGAGCCTTCCCTTGGTTGAGTTGCTCTCTTTCATTATTAAATTGCACATTTTACACTTTAAAAAAATTTTGAGAATAGGATTGGCAACACTGTATGTATATTGGTTGTCTAGCGAAAGTCACCTTGCTCATTCTATCATTTGTGTGATCTAAATCAAACCTTGAGGACTGAAAAAATAACAAGATACAAAAAAAAAGAGAAAGAGTGGGTAGAAAACAAAATTTAATGCCCCAAAAAGAGCACCACCAATGAAACAAAAATTAAAAGATTACTATCGATCACACAAATTGTGATATAGAGCTACACACAACACACAGCAAGAATGCAGAAATCAACAATGCACCGGCAAAATTCCAGCAAGCTTCATTAAAACAGAGGTCTCTCCTCGAATACACAGCTATCCCCCAAAAATAAATGGCCAAGAGTCCTTCAATACAATGCATGCGCGCCTTTTATCCTCGGCCGCCACCTCCTTCTCCATCATTACGCAAAGTGCGGGCCTTTTTTTTTCCCCCGTGCCCGACTCTCTTTGGACCATCATTACCTTGAATGCGAGACTCCCCATACCGCCCGCACGAATGCTCTGTCCCGCCTGCATGATGCTGCCAGGTGCATCAAAAAAAATCATGGCCTGTAGTGGCGGCATGCCCTGCAGCCGCCTGTCAATCCTCCGCCAAGTCATCATTCATAAGAATGCGCCATGGCCGCTTGCAGTTGATGCCACGTGTCCTACTGTCATGCTCCCTGTAACCGCTTCATACTCTCGAGCCACCTGTAACTTCACGCCACGTGTCCCTCTGCACTGGTCTCTGTAATCGTCGGCTGGTCAACGTCGTGAGAGCTCTGGTCGCGATATCGCGACGTTTTTGCTCCAGTACTTTCTCTCTCCTCTTTGGTCGCGATATCGCGACGTTTTGGCGTTAGGCTTCTCTCTCCTCCTTGGGGCCGCGATTCCGCTACACGTCGCGAAATCGTGACGTCTAGGCTTTTCTTACTCGCCTTCCTCCCTTGGGCCGCGAAACCGTGACATGTCACGATTTCGTGACATCTTTGTGTTCCGTACTTGCTGCCTCGTTTCGGGCCGCGAAACCGTGACATGTCACGATTTCGTGACATCTTTGCATTCCGTACGTCTTGGCTCGGAAGTGTCACGATTTCGTGACATCTTTGCATTGTGGAACCTTGCCCCCGGATATGTCGCGATTTCGTGACATCTTTGCATTGTGGAACCTTTCCTCCGGATATGTCATGATTTCGTGACATCTTTGAGCTCTGCCTTCGAAGGTGTTGCGATGTCTTTATGCTTCCAAGTCTTGCCTCCCAGAAGTGTCACGATTTCGCGACGTCTTTTAAACTTTATCTTTGAAGGTGTCACGATTTCGCGACGTCCTTTAAGCTTGCCTTCGAAGGTGTCACGATTTCGCGACCATTCTTGTGCCTTAGAACCTTTTTGCCAAAGATGTCCCTGTGCTTTCAAATCCTGCTCTCGAAAGTGTCACGATTTCGTGACCATTTTGCGTCCAGACCACGTTGCTACAGAAATGTCACGATTTCACGATAGTTTGGCATCCCGACTGTGCTTTAGAAATGTCCCGACTGCGCTGCTTTAGAAATGTCATGATTTCACGACAGTTTGGCGTCCCGACCGTGCTTTTTCAAAAAAACGTCGCGATATCGCGACAGTTTGGCCCGTTGGTGCCCTTCTTCAAAAAGCGTCGCGATATCGCGATAGTTTTAGTACTTAAGAAAAAAACACATTTTGGGTGATGCAAGATTGCAACTTCGCCACCGGATGCTCCTGCATCAGACACCCGGGGTGAGTTTGAGAAGTGACCTCACTTCTGATCTGTCCGAGGTAGACCCAGGCGATCAACCTCAGCCTTTGATAACCAGGTCGCGTCTTCAATGGGTCTGCCCTTCCACTTGACCAAGTACTCCGGGTAACTCCTGTTCCTAGTACTCCGGCCCTCACGCATATCCAGAACTTCTTCTATCTCGTCCACAACTGGGATGGCTGCTGGAATGCTCCACAAATCTGGATTGGGTATCTCACTGCTTTCTCCTTCATGATACTCGGCCAAATCTGAGATGTTAAACATGGGGGAGATGTTGAGTTCGCTTGGTAACTCCACCTCGTACGCATTGCCCGAATCTCGTTTGCCAATGATCTTACATGGTCCAAATTTCTTCATTTTTAGTTTGTTGTAGGTCTTGGCAGGAAACCGTTCCTTCCGCAGATGGACCATGACCGAATCTCCTACTTGGAACTCCTTAGCTCTACGTTTTTGATCCGCCCTTGTCTTGTACTGAGCATTCATCTTGGCAATGTGTTTTGTCACTTCCTCATGCACTCCCTTCAGGTGTTCAGCAAAGTCTTCTGCTTCAGCACTGCATTTCTCCCTTGTATCTAGCCTTCTTAACTCTGAAGCGTTCCTTGGGCTGCTCCCATAGATAATCTGGAATGGTGACTTGTTGGTACTCCGATTGACCGAGCTGTTATACGCAAACTCAGCTTGCGGCAGAATTAGATCCCATCCCTTGGGCTTGTCCCCTACCAAGCATCGCAATGAGGTTGCCCAAACTCCTATTAACCACCTCTCGTTTGTCCATCTGTTTGGGGGTGGTATGCAGAACCGAACTTTAACTCCGTCCTCGCCTTCTTCCACAGGGTCTTCCAAAAATAACCTACAAACTTGGTATCCCCTGTCCGACACAATGCTTCTTGGCAGCCCATGAAGGCGTACCACTTCCTTAAAGAACAAACCAACTACATGGACCGCATCGCTAGTCTTCCCGGCACGGGATAAAGTGTGCCATTTTTGAAAATCTGTCCACTACCACAAATATGGAATCGTGCCCCCTCTGCGTCCTAGGCAAACCAAGCACAAAATCCATACTAATATCTTCCCACGGCCTTTCGGGTATAGGTAGCGGTTGATACAAACCAGTAGGCTGCCTCATACCCTTTGCCATCTGGCAAATCCTGCAACTCTGCACAAACTTTGCCACATCCTCGCTGCAATTGTGGCCAGTAATAGTTTTCACTAACCAGTGAGATGGTCTTGTCACGACCAAAGTGTCCAGCTAAACCCCCACCGTGCTTTTCTTTAATGAGGTTCTCTCTCATTGAGCTCCTCGGAATGCACAATTGATTCCCCCTAAACAGCATTCCATCTTGAATCAGGTAATCCAACCATCTAGTCCTCGTCCAACGCAACGAGCGCAGTGTAGGCTTTCCAAGCTTCTACGAAATCGGGGTCTGCAGGGTATAAGTTCTTGAGCTCAGCAAACCCTACAACCTCCACTCTCATTTCTGTCATCAGACATTGCCTCCTACTCAATGCATCTGCCACCCTATTGGATCTTCCACTCCGATGCTTCAGTACAAAGGTATAGCTCTGCAGGAACTCTACCCATTTCAGGTGCCTCTGATTCAATTTGCCTTGACTGTTGATATACTGCAGCGCTTGATGGTCGGTGTAAAGAACAAACTCCTTGGGCAACAAATAATGCCTCCATTTCTTAAGCGCTTGGACTATGGCGTAGAACTCCTGATCATACACCGAATACTTCCTTCTGGCATCATTGAGTTTTTCGCTGAAATATGCAACAGGCCTACCCTCTTGGCTCAATACAGCTCCTATGGCATTGCCACTTGCATCGCAGTCTACCTGAAACACCTTATTGAAATCTGGAAGTGCTAAGACGGGTTGCTCAGTGACCTTCTTCTTCAGCATAGCAAAGCTTTTGTCTGCTCCAACTGTCCACTGAAATTCCTTCTTGTTCCCCTTCATTGTCTCTGTAAGAGATGAGCAAATACTGCTGAAGTTTCTAATGAATTTTCTGTAGAAACTGGCCAGACCATGAAATGATCTAACCTCGGTCACACTTCTTGGGACAGGCCATTCTAGGATAGCCCTCACCTTTTCGGGGTCCATCTTGAGACCATTTGCTGATATGACAAATCCCAGGTATACCAGCTCCTTCTTCACGAAGTTGCACTTCTTCAGATTGATCAGTAACTGTTCCTCCCGCAGTTTCTCAAAAACCTTCCTGATGTGCATCAGGTGCTCCTCTAAGGTTCTGCTAAAAATCAGTATATCATCTAAGTAAACAATAACAAATTTTCCCAAAAATTCCTTCAGAACTTCATTCATTAACCTCATGAAGGTACTAGGTGCATTGGTTAATCCAAATGGCATAACCAACCACTCATACAGCCCCTCTCTGGTTTTAAAAGTTGTCTTCCATTCATCCCCTTCTCTAATGCGGATCTGATGGTATCCACTTTTCAAATCAATTTTTGTGAAGTACTCAGCTCCACCCAAGCAGTCCATGATATCATCCATTCTCGACAGGGGGAACCTGTATTTAATGGTGATCTTGTTGATTGCACGAGAGTCGGTGCACATCCTCCATTCTCCATCCTTCTTGGGTGCTAGTACTGCTGGTACAGCACATGGACTAAGACTCTCCCTTATCAGGCCTTTCTTCAACAGATCTTGAACTTGCCGATTTAATTCTTCAGTTTCCACAGGTGTCATTCGATGTGCAGCCTTGTTTGGCAAGCTCGATCCAGGCACCAGATCTATGTGGTGACTGATCTTCCTAACAGGTGGTAAACCTTCAGGAACATTGTCAGAAATGATATCAGGGAATTCTTCTAACAGTCCCATGACTTCCATTGGAATCTCCTTGCATCCTTCTTCCCTAACCCTGGGGATTATAGCATAGCACATATGATCCGGCTTCAGGCCTTCCAAGAATCTTCTCGCCATCAACTAGACAGACTCGTGCACTGCTGCATACTTTCTCATCCGCCTCCTTCAGGGGTTTTAACTTATGGCGAACTCCATTCTTTGACGAGAGAATATGTGTTGGCTCGACCATCATGAACAACACTTCGGTCAAACCGCCATGGCCTCCCAAGCGGCGAGGTGACATGCATCCATGGGCAAGATGTCACATAACACTTCATATTGGTAAGTTCCAATGTTGAACTTCACCAGACATTGCTCACTCACCAGCACCCGATGGTCCTTTTGCAACCATGCAATTCGATAAGGGTGTGGGTGTTTTCTCCTTTCCAACTGTAGCTTGGCAACCATTTCCTCAGAAACCAAATTATCAGTGCTTCCATTATCTATGATGATGTTACATACCTTGCCTGCACACTTGCATCTTGTCCGAAACAGGCTGTTCCTTTGGTCTCCCTTCTTTTCTTCGTTTAACAGGACTCTTCTGATGATCATCGCTTCTCCTCTTTCTGCCTCCTCTGAGTGCTCAGATTCTACACCTTCATCTGCTACAGCAGCTCGGGCCTGACCCTCAGGTCTTCGATTTGGCCTCTCTTGATGCTGCGGGCAGTTGTATGCCCTGTGTCCTTCCTCTCCGTAGTTGAAGCAGGTTCCTCTAAAAACACCTCTTCCAAACCCTCGCCTAGACCTACCTCTTCCTCTTGGGTAGTTGTTGCTCTGATTGCGTGGGCGTTGGTCATCCTCCTCTTTCACCTCTTTCTATTTTTGGCTGCTGCTAGCTTCACCAGTTTTCCCAAAATCTTTGTATCTTCCACCACTGCCTCTTCCACCAGCCTCTTCCACCCCTGTCCTTCCCTCTCTGCTTGCCATCAAACCTTCTATTTAGTTTCTCTTCCACTTTTAATGCAAACTGATATGCATCCTCCACTGTGCTCATTCTAACCAGCCCCAACTCTTCTTGAATGTTGGTTCGCAATCCATTTATGTAACGTGCGACCTTCTCTTTGTTCGCCTCCGAATGGCCGGTTCTGATAGAGATTTGATAGAACTCTTCAGTATATTCCTTGACAGTCTTACTAGCCTGTCGAAGACTCTGCATTTTTTTTAACAAGTCCAACTCATAATCTGCAGGGATGAACTGCCTCTTTAGTTTCTCTACCATCCTATCCCACCTGGTGATCCTTTCCTTTCCCCTCCTGTTCCTTTCCAACTGCACCCCTTTCCACCAGATGCTAGCATGTCCTTTCAACTTGGTTTTCGTGAACCTGATCCGATTTGGATCTGATATCTCTTCATATTCGAAATACTCCTCCATATCGTTGATCCAGTCTATCAACTCCTCAGGGTTGAGGTTCCCAGAGTAAGTGGAGACGTCAAATTTTGGCTTCTTCCCGATCTGGGAGATAGCCCGATACAACCTAGCTTCTGCTGGATCCAAGGCCTCTTCCTCATCAGATGGAACTTCTTCTTCCCACACTTCATCTTCGCTGGGTTCTTCCCTTCTCGGCTCGACTCCTCTTCTAATTTCCTCTTGCAGGGCCTCAACTTGCCTCTACAGGGCTCTTAGATCGACCTCCTCCCTTCTTGCTCGTCTGTGCCTTATACCACCACGGTCTCTTCGCGGAGGCATCTTGCTTCTTCTTCACAACCCCACAACCACGGTCCTGGCGCAAACTGCCTCTCTGTTCGGCGATCGGTTTGCACTCTCAGAACCAACCTGCTCTGATACCACTTGATATAGAGCTACACACAACACACAACAAGAATGCAGAAATCAACAATGCACCGGCAAAATTCCAGCAAGCTTCATTAAAACAGAGGTCTCTCCTCGAATACACAGCTATCCCCAAAAAATAAATGACCAAGAGTCCTTCAATACAATGCATGCGCGCCTTTTATCCTCGGCCGCCACCTCCTTCTCCATCATTACGCAAAGTGCGGGCCTTTTTTTTTCATCCCCAGGCCCGACTCTCTTTGGACCATCATTACCTTGAATGCGAGACTCCCCATACCGCCCGCACGAATGCTCTGTCCCGCCTGCATGATGCTGCCAGGTGCATCAAAAAAAAATCATGGCCTGTAGTGGCGGCATGCCCTGCAACCGCCTGTCAATCCTCCGCCAAGTCATCATTCATAAGAATGCGCCATGGCCGCTTGCAGTTGATGCCACGTGTCCTACTGTCATGCTCCCTGTAACCGCTTCATACTCTCGAGCCACCTGTAACTTCACGCCACGTGTCCCTCTGCACTGGTCTCTGTAATCGTCGGCTGGTCAACGTCGTGAGAGCTCTGGTCGCGATATCGTGACGTTTTTGCTCCAGTACTTTCTCTCTCCTCTTTGGTCGTGATATCGTGACGTTTTGGCGTTAGGCTTCTCTCTCCTCCTTGGGGCCGCGATTCCGCTACACGTCGCGAAATCGCGACGTCTAGGCTTTTCTTACTCGCCTTCCTCCCTTGGGCCGTGAAACCGTGACATGTCACGATTTCATGACATCTTTGTGTTCCGTACTTGCTGCCTCGTTTCGGGCCGCGAAACCGTGACATGTCACGATTTCGTGACATCTTTGCATTCCGTACGTCTTGGCTCGAAAGTGTCACGATTTCATGACATCTTTGCATTGTGGAACCTTGCCCTCGGATATGTCGTGATTTTATGACATCTTTGCATTGTGGAACCTTTCCTCCGGATATGTCATGATTTCGTGACATCTTTGAGCTCTGCCTTCGAAGGTGTTGCGATGTCTTTATGCTTCCAAGTCTTGCCTCCCAGAAGTGTCACGATTTCGTGACGTCTTTTAAACTTTATCTTTGAAGGTGTCACGATTTCGCGACGTCCTTTAAGCTTGCCTTCGAAGGTGTCACGATTTCATGACCATTCTTGTGCCTTAGAACCTTTTTGCCAAAGATGTCCCTGTGCTTTCAAATCCTGCTCCCGAAAGTGTCACGATTTCGCGACCATTTTGCGTCCAGACCACGTTGCTACAGAAATGTCACGATTTCATGACAGTTTGGCGTCCCGACTACGCTTCTTTAGAAATGTCATGATTTCATGACAGTTTGGCGTCCCGACTGCGCTGCTTTAGAAATGTCACGATTTCGCGACAGTTTGGCGTCCCGACCGTGCTTTTTCAAAAAAACGTCGCGATATCGCGACAGTTTGGCCCGCTGGTGCCCTTCTTCAAAAAGCGTCGCGATATCGCGACAGTTTTAGTACTTAAGAAAAAAAACACATTTTGGGTGATGCAAGATTGCAACTTCGCCACCGGATGCTCCTGCATCAAATTGAATCCTCAGATCCATATTAAAAAATATGAGATAGATCTCCATCGGAGCTATAGATGCTTGACTAGCAATGGAGTATACCTTATAAGTGGTGATATATCTGTCACATTAGTGACCTTATTTTATACAGACCACTGCACACTTGTGGATGAGCTACCTTACAGGCTAAGTTAACATTCAATTGAAACCATCCTCTTTCAAAATGTTTAAAATAAATTCACTTTACACATATTGATCCATACTTGAGGTCTTATTTACCAAGATAGCTAAGATTTGTATAAAAAAGTTTGCTCAGTTATTCAATGGGTTTGATTACTTAAATTGTCATGTTTGAATATTTTCTAAAACATCTTCATATTCAAATTCTTCAAAAAAATAGAATGTATTACACTATATACTTTTGCAAAGATACAAATGCTTTCTTCCATATTGCTTTCATCTACATATATTTTCATACAGTGTATACTCATCATAAATTCTTTAGAAATTTATTTAACATTTCCTTACTCCTTAATCATTCCATACATATCTACTTCAGTGATATCCTACACATGTATATATTCACACATCTATTCTCTACTACAATAACATCATTCACAAACATACACCATCAAAGAAGACACAAACACACAAACAAATGCAATCTCATATAATGTCATAAAATGTCATGTATATATATCTCTCAAAAAATCCATCTGGATACAATAAAGTGTGTACCCTTGCGGGTACATCACCACATGTCCATATCATGTATATGTCCATCAAAAATACCCTCAGGCTACAATAGTGTTTACCATTGTAGGTACATCACCACATGTTCATATCATGTATATATCAATAAAAAAATACCCTTAGGCTATAATAAATATGTGTATCCTTGTAGGTACATCACCACATGTTCATATCATGTATATATCCATTAAAAATATCATCTAGATACAATAAAATGTGTACCCTTACGGGTACATCGCCACATGTATATCCTGTATATCCACCAAAATACAAAATCATGGCTAGTCACTCGATGCCCATCCTCACACCTCCATCATGTGTGCTATCCCACAAGATTATCCCAAATCCTCTCATCCATCATCACTCACTCTGCAACAGCTAGCACTAATTGTACATCACCAATATTATGTGTTATTGATACCTCTATCCGCACTATTGGTGCTACTCCCACTGCCTGTGACACTACTGGCCCACTATTTGCTAGCTCCTCCCTACTACTAAAGGTATGCTTCACTAGCTCCATCACGATAGTCTATGACAATGATACTAACCTTGAATATATAGGTATAGCTATCCCATGTATCATTATCTCAACCTCACACTAAGCTCTCTTTGTAACCTCTTTCATATTAGTTGCTATCACCCTCACGTTTGCCTACTACAAATGCTCCAGCTTGGCTCATAGACTCCCTACCTCTACTTGTGACTGCTATAGTAGAGGAACAATCACCCTCAAGCTCTCAATATCTATAGTCACCATCCTACCCATAGCCTCCATATCATGCACCCACTACTCTAACTCGTCTACTCTCATTATATGACTAGCCTTCATGGTCTCTACCTCTACCCTTGTTGCATCCAATAGTTACTGCAATCACTCGACTGACCCAATCATCTCATATTGCATTATCCATCCAACAATTTAGTAGTGCTTCACTTCAAATTTCTTCCTCACTCCTCTTTTTTCTTCATACATCACAAAAAATAGCCATGTGTGTACCATTTTCATCTTATATACCTACATTTTGTAGGTTCGCACCCACACATATGAACATACAATATTGCATGCCCCCATGCAAATTGTTCCATTTGCACCTTAACATATAAACTTTTATTTGTAGGTCAATTTCATCACTCCTACAATTAATTCCTCTTGGATTACCCAAATTCTTCATTTTCCTACATTTTATATCCATTTTTTATCATCATTCCTCATCATTGTAAATCGTTTCATCTCATCCACTCTTGGGGGATGACTATAACATCGTTATCTCTCAAATCATTCCTGATTTCATCACTACTATCCAAATAGTAGGTATGATTTCCACACCCCTTACTTCCACACCACCTCTATCATCTTCTTCTTCCCAAATCTCGCATTCACAACAAGCTTCATCTAGTTCCCAATATCCATCCCAACAACCACCTTCATCATTTACACTCCAAAAATCTTAACATCCACCTCAGTACTACCATATACCATTACAACAACCATCCCATCCTTCCCAAAAATTTCTACAACAATATGTCACCCCATCTCCACAACCACACCCATTCACTCCATAGTTCTCTACCAGCTATCTGCCATTCTCATCATATGGACCCCCATTGGTATCTTTTTATTTTTTCCACTCTCTACCCATTCCTTTTAGGCCACTACTATCCATTCCTTTTTCATCATTTAACCTAAGTTATCCCTCCTATATTTCCAATCCACCCCACTATACATACCACATCGAATCTTCATTTTCCACTTCTTTCGTGCCACTATAATTCTCATTGATTACCATCCCATCTTCTAGCCAATTTTCTTTTACTCCACCTTCATATCTCCCACCATAATCTTCTACACCACCCACTTTCTTAACTTCACAACCTACTTGGTCATCTACCACTACCGCTCAGGCACAACCTACTATCCAGTATGCATAGAAATAGTAAATTCCCATGCCTGATCAGTAGACTCCTAGGTACTATGATAAGTAGCCACCACCCACCGCATAGTCCTCATACATCTCACCACACCCATATTAGATTTATTTTTGTAGACACCAAAATAGCACCAATCTGATTATGTGACTGCAAACACTGATCGCTTTGACACACATAGCCCCAAGGGCAGCCCCTAGAGGTCAAACAGTGGTCCTAACCACTCTCACAGTAGTTTTGGAAGGTCAAAGGTCAATTTGGCACCTTCAGGCACTTTGCTAAGTATCCGTACCACCCTGGGACAAATTCAATCTGGGATTTGCCCCACCCAGGGACGAATTCTGAATTTGCCCCAGCATGGGACGAATTACAGGTTTGACGGGAAAAAAGTCAAATCTTGACAAATGGCAGCTCGGATCTACCACCCAATGCTTCCTTCATCGCATGGGAGTATGGGTGAGCATTTTCAAGCGTTAGAGGCATCTGCAAGGTCAGTCATGAAGTCCCAATTCAGGTAGGAATCTCCTTCCCCCTAGGAAGGCATGATCGCCATGTGGCGCCTCTGCATGCCCATTTAAAGAGACCTCCAGGTCTATAAATTGGTGATTTTCCTCACCCCATAAGAGGAGAAAGGTAGCATTTTAGAGAAATGAAGTGCTGTCATTTTATTTACACACCTCACACCTTTTGGATTTGCACCTTCCACATCCTTGATCTCCTTTAGAAGGGAGGTCATTGGGTGACTATTGGGAGGACGAATCTCAATCCCAAAACTTGACATTTGGTCATGATATCCCAACAAATTTGATGACAATACCACACAAGAGGTTTTTGACCCATCCCAAGTGGATTGGTGCCGAAATCAAGCCTCAAACGACGGGCGGCTTGCCCCAGGGGCACCCCCTCCCACACTACCATAGTCCTAATCACTCCCTTTCAGAGTGATGTAAATTTCATGGAATATTTGCTTTATTTCATTTTTGCATTCAATTCTATGATGCTTAGATAGGTTGTCATTTGAATTTCGTCTTGTTTCGAACAATTTTGATCATATCTCTATCTTTGCTTGCTTTTACTAACCTACAGGTAGCATCGTCAAATTCTCATTGATGAAGGCTAAATTGGGAAAATCGGACCATCTAGGTCTTCCCAAAATGCCCCCAATTAGCTAACCCCAAGTTTTTAGGTCTTTTGGAGCTTTCGAGGTAGGACATTGGGATAGTACCTATTTGGCATTATGTTGCAGGTGAATTCGTCCCGCCCCAGAATGAATTCAAATTGGTGAGGAATTTTCAGACTGTTATTTTTGCAGACCTTCCTGATGATGTCTTGATTCCCATGTCAAATTTTCATAGCATTTGGACTTGTTTTAGTTCTAGTTTAATTCATTTTTCTCGTTCACTTAGTCTAGGCTTAGGGATTGCATGCTTTGTTCCATCCGCAGGTGTTACTGATCATTTCTTGTTCTTTTGAATGTAGGGTTTGGACATCGAAGGAGTAGCAAGGAGTCCAGATTCATCAACGTAAGCGACAATGATGTTTAGTCCATCCATTTTACATGTGGGCATGCAGAAGAAGGAAAGGCGCCCATGGATGTAATTAGAAGGAATGCTTAAACGCTCCTAGCCCTTGGAAGGGGAGGATGTGCATTGTAACTGAGTTTGGAACATATCAATGAAAAGGGCTGTCCTATTTTGATTCACATTTGTTTCAGTTCGATTCGATCATGCTTTTTCCCTCTTTTCATGCACTTTCAAGTTTTTAGGATTTAGCGCTAAGTTTGGTTTCTTTGTTTGCATATCGCATGTTAGCTTTCCCTTTTTGATTTTTTATCCTTGTGCTTTCAGTGGTGATCACAGTGTGACCTTGTCCTCTATTTTTAAGATCATATATCTGATCCAAAATTGGTTTTTTGCTTGCAGGTACCATGTTTTCCTATGTTGATTGTTGTTCGTTCCATCAGGGGGTGAATACAGACCTATAATTCATCTCACCAGGGGATGAATTGGGATTCGTCCTACCCTGGGGCAAATACAGTATTGTAATTCATTCCACCCTGGGACGAATTCCAACCTGTGAAGTTTTTGGGTAAAAACTCAGAACCGATAGATCCATGCAGAGAAGAGGTAAGAATTTTGCACTTTTTCCTGTCATTTTCTGTCTTCAGTTTTCTATTTTTTGGTTCCTTCTGCGTGCATAGAAAAAGTTGTTGCATGTTTATTTTTATGCAAAATAAAAATAACCCCACACACCACGTGGAAAATCAAACACCAAGGAGCTGGTCGTAAAACCCTAGCCCTTGATCAATACCAATGGTGGATTTCATCACCACCTTGGATTGAATTTTGCATTCATAAACCCCGATCGCTACTGTTGCTAGACGTAAATCCTGACGAAATCTGATCAAGTGTAGCTGGGGTGATTCCCAGTGCACGAGGATAATTATTCTATGGTAGGTGTCATAAACAGATCGATTCCCCTTCCATACTGCCTATGTTCCACATACCATCTGCTCTCACATACCTATAGTTTCCATCACGTAAGGGCGGGTATATAGAGAGGTTGGTATATCGTCCTGGAAATGGTATATCGAAGGGGCAACCAATTTTGGGAGTCATAAGAGCCCTCATTTTGCATTTAAACATTCTTTACAAAAACCTTCAAAAAAAACAAAAACAAAAACAAAACACACTAAACAAGGTTTAGGACACACTTTCAATCTTTAAACGAGATAATAACTGTTTGCGTATGTGTGTTCTTTTCTGTTTAGTGTAGCATAAAAAATCATAAAAGAGATAAAAATACATTTAGCTTGTAAAACATCAAAACCATGGTGTACACCCATAGCCAAGCCCAATCAAAGGCAGAAGCTACAAAAAGTGTACAAGGGGGTACAAGTCACCTTCGCTTTAGCCCTAAGGACTTGGTTATACTGCCTTGGCATCCTGACCCACAAGAAAGTCTGCGTCATTCCATGTCAAGGTGGAATTATAGGGACACCCCTCTGGGGGACACACCCATTTAGCACAACCCATTTCAGAAATAATCCTTACACGTGGAACTCAACATAGACAGGAAAGCTCCCTTAGAGGCTAGATATTAGTGGCCACCACGCGATGAAGCGCTAGAGTAGCATAGTGTCCATGAGGAGAGGCCACATGAATATGGCATCCCTCTTGTGCCCACCATCACTGTTAGAACCAATAGACAAACCCCAGAGCGTAGGGCTCTCCAAATAGGGCGAGCTAAATCTTCCCGCCCCTTTCACACATATGAAAGGGAGTACGAGGAAAACCATCACATTCCTTGAGAGCAATGTATAGTGTGGGAGCCATGCGCTTCCGCACCAGCTATGTACCATGGTCACCCATTGAGGCCAGAGCCTTAGGTAAATGCTGCTAACCTCGATAGAGGGAAGCAACCTATTGAGATCTCGGATCATTACGATCAAGGTAAGTGCATAGGAGAGGCATCCAGGCCTCCTATGCTCAATATGGTAGAACAAATTGACCTGGTAGTTGCTAGACATACCGCCCGCCAAGCCTAGATCAAATGGCTTGAGCAAGATCAGCAACAACTAGAGTGTCTATACCACCTTAGCAAGGAGCGCATTCAACACCAAACAGAGGAGCTACTTCATAACCCACCTAAGAGGGTTCCAACCCCTCACACCCAAATAGCAGAACCATATGAGAGGCATAATCCCTTGGTGTGAGATAGGTCTCTGCAACCTCATCAAGTTTTGCCTCCGAGACCCCCTAGACCTGAGAGGGAGGCCACTCCCCGAAACAATGATGGGTACCCTCCGTGGGGACCCACCTAGGGTCATAGGTCTTGCCCAGAGACTCCTTAGGAAGTTTACGAGGAGTATGAACAAGAAGTAGAGTGGGTCAAAATGCCCTACCAAGGTGGAGGGGTTGCTATCCGGCCACCCCCCCATAGGCCTCAAGTCTCCCACAACCCACAATAGGAGCAAACTAAAGAGGAAGAGATTAAATCTTTTGATGCATACAAAGTGTTGTTAGAGCGTTTGGAGTCTGTGGAAACCAAAGCTTCTAGGCCCCAAAAGCCCACGTTACGCCAACTCCACAGTCATCCTGTGCATCCGTCAGTGCCTGCACCCCCTTACCTCGAACACTTTAAGTTGCCTCAGTTGGCAATCTTTAAGGGTGAAGAGGATGCCCAAGAGCATGTGACAAGATTCCTGAGCCAATGTTTTGGCATTCAGGACAATGATGCGTTGTTTCTAAGGACATTTATAACAACATTCATGGGCCCTACCTCGGATTGGTTCACTTAGTTGCCGAAGCACAGCATCAATAACTTGGATCAGTTAGTGGATGCGTTCCTTGAATGCTTCACCTTCAACACCAAGAAGAAGGTGTCACTAAGTGACCTAGCCAGCCTCAAGTAGTATGAGGAAGAGACCATGGCGACCTATGGGAATCGATGGAGGACTTTTCTTTCCAAGCTACCTTACCTCCCTCCTATGTCCGACCTTACACAAATTTTCTCACAAAGTTTTTTGAGATCGATCTCTATGCTATTGTAGCTGCAACAATATGCCACCCTAGAGGAAGCTCTGGTGCAAGCCAGGATTATCAAAGAGATCAAGATACAGGATGGCGAGATTGCCAAACATAAGAAGAAATAATGGAACAAGAACACAAAAATAGGGACTACGCAACAAAAACCCACTACGGGTAATCAAGTTGCTATAAATGTTCCTAAGCCTGCACAAGAAATACAACCTCAAAAGGCTAACTATCAGGTAGTGCCTACTAAAAATTATGAAAGAGAAAACCAGAAGCAGGAGCAAAATCGACAGCGTTGCCCTAGGCGATAGTACACCCATTATACGGAGTCTAGGGACTCCCTATTTGACCACTTGTCAATGGAAAACTTAATCAACCTCCCAGATATTCAAACCATAGATCCTAACACTCCCAAGCCTAAGGGATATCGGGAGGACTTGTATTGTAGGTTCCATAGGCGAAGGGGACATGACCTGAATGCATGTTGGAAGTTCAAAGGATTGATACAAGACTTGATTGACAATAAGATGTTGGTAGTGGACAACCCCGTAGCACCAAACAACCAGTAGATGGGAGTTTTCAAAGACCCCTTGCCTGCCCATGAGGCTCAGGTGAAACCCCTTCAAGTCAATGAGATGCAACAGCATTGCCCCATGCAAGGGTATGTAGGAATGATAAGCATAGTGACTAGGAACAAGAGATACCCAAAAGTTGCCCCTGTGGTAGCCACAAGAGAAGTTCCATCGACGTCATAGCCTCAACAACACCCTGTGTAGCTACCTCCACCTAGGCTCTCCATATACAAGCTTATACAGTAATCAACGCCCCATCGAGAGGCTCTCATGGAGATTTTGAAAGCCATTGAGTTGCAGCCCCATGAAGCGAATTCCTTCAACAACTTTGTGGGACATGTCAAACGATGCATGGAGCCAGTCATCACCTTTCGAGAAGATGAAGTTAAATTAGTATCTGATGACATGGCAGATCCACCCCTACACGTTATCATGTGGGTCAATAGGATCCCATATAAGAGGGTGTTGATAGACACTGGCTCGTCCAGTAACATCATTACCATAGCAGCACTAAAACTTCTAAAGTTTCTAGCCTCTCACATCACGGCTTCCACCTACACATTGCGAGCATTCAATGATACGATATGCTCGATAGTCGGCACAATTGTTCTACCTGTTTAGGTAGGACAAAAGACAATACCTACATTGTGCCATATTTTGGAAGGCGAGATGGCTTATAACATCTTATTAGGGCAGCCATACATTAGGGACATGAAGTGTGTCCCGTAAATAGCTCATTAGTGTTTGAAGTACACATTTGAAGGGGAAGTACATGTAGTCCCGATGGACTTAGAACCCTTCAAATATTGCAATGCGGTGCAACTGATGCCGCAATCAACCCTCCCATCGACACACTTGGATTTTTAGTTAAATCCATCTAGACAGGGTCCGATGCTACAAGAACCACTAGTGATAAATCCATAAAAACCCCAGCTAGGTGCATCTTCATCATCAACTCCTTCACCACCAATGCCACCTATCATGGCTAAACAGAAGGACAAAGGGAAGCAAACCCTAGAAGAGGCTCAACCCCTAGAAGAGGCACTGCCAATAGTATCAACCATATCTATCAAAGAGATGACTAGCACAATGGAATTTGAGGCACCTAGTCCACCCAACATGGAGTGGACTCAGGAAGAGCTTCCATTCCCTCCCTCTCAATCGCCAACAATTACTATTGAAATGGCCAGTACGGGCCTGGGGGAGTATCTAGTGCAGAATGTTGTAGCAACGACCGTGCTAGAGTCCGTGTAGGACATGGGGAGACCTCGCCTTCCCATCGGTACAATTGTTCCCTTAGGCTACCCACCAAACCAGACAAACTTTATGTATGGGGGCCTTGATCATGGTACTGAGCCATGCATGCAAGAGGATGCAGAAGAAGAACCTTTTGTAGAAGATGTCAACTATCTGTCTAACTTGGATTTTTCTCTAAGATATCTGGGCCAATGCAATTGGTATGGATACGGGCTAGGTAGGTATGAGCAAGGAGTGCGTGTCCTTTGCCAGCCAAGATACCAAATGCCTTACTACAAATCAAGAATCGAGTTCAACCACCACCTACCCTTAGACATCTTGGTGGAAAACATGCAAGGCCTAGGGATAGGCAACAAGGGTGGGTTGGCATCAGATCCTTATGCCAACCCAAACACAACATACACATTGGTATATTACCTCCCATGGTCAACAACCACCCTTGTTAAGCTCAATAACCCTTCTTTTCTAGAGAGAGGTGGAAGTTCAGGGACTCACTCCCAAGGAAGATACAAATAGTGTCAAGAGGGATCTTTAGAGGATGAATCAAAATATGAACCAACATCATATGATCCCTTTGAATTCGATAGTGATCACTCACAAGTGCTCCCCATGTATGACCTTCAAGAGAGCATTTTGACTATGTTCCCTCTAGAGTCTCCAAGCGAGCCAGTGCCACGTCAAGAGAATCAGGTCCCCCCACGGAGCGTGGAACAACCACAATGGGGCCATATTAATTTTCTTGAGCAGGATGAGCTTGTAATGCCTTGAACAGTTATTGAAGCCAACGAGGCTCTTTGGATCTCTAATAGTGATTACTGTTGAGCAAAGTGCAGCAAATAGTATTGTCATTGTTGTCAACACAGTCAGACAGATTTATTGATGCAATGGACAAGAGTTTATTGAACAGCAAGGTGCAACCAAAGTACAATGGATAGGAGTTCAGTGTTGAGCAAGGTGTTGTAGGAGGATTGTCATTGTTGTCAATATAGTCAATTAGATCTAATGATGCAATGGATAGGCAGTTCAGAAGTCACTCAGATGCAGAGGATAAAGTTCAAAAGTTAGTCAGATCATGAGTCCTTAAATGATAGATGCACAGAAATAGAAAACATAATTCAGAATGAGAAGAAGTCTTCAGAACCTGAGATGTCAAGAAGCAGAAAGGTTTTTTGTGAAAACCAAGGCAGTCAAAATAAAAAGTTTTATTTAAAATCATCGATAATATATTTGAAATGTGTTTTTCTTAAAACCCAAGTTGGCTCTTCGTTTCTTTGAAAAAGATGCCCCGGTGATGAAGATATTTAATTTTAAATATTTATTTTAAATTTTAAAGGTTTTTTGTGAAAACCAAGGCAGTCAAAATAAAAAGTTTTATTTAAAACCATGGATAACAGATTTGAAATGGGTTTTTCTTAAAACCCAAGTTGGCTCTTCGTTTCGTTGAAAAAGATGCCCCGGTGATGAAGATATCTAATTTTAAATATTTAGTTTAAATTTTATTTAAAATTTAAATTAAAATATTAAATTAAATTAAAAGGGCCGATGTGTTACTATTTCGCGGCAATAAGCTACAGGAAAGTGACGAAGGTGGAAGAAGAGTTTGAGGCCGACAAAGTTAAATTTGGGCCGACGGATTTTAGGGTTTGGCAGCTGACAAATTCTAGGGTTTCTCAACCGACATTCTTTTAGGGTTTGTTCCTAAAAATTCTTCTATAAAAGCAAGGGTACTTCGAGTTTGAAGTGTGGAGTGTGAAGATAAAGTGCGAATGCAAGCATAGTGTTTGTGAGAGTGAAGTTCGTGTTGAGCAGAGAGCAGAATGTGAAACGACACAGAGTGTGCGAAGCATGTGCGCAGAGAAAGCAGAGTGTGCGAGAGAAGCGCGAAGGGCAAAGTTGATTGCAAAGTCTAGCTGTAGCGATGCAACAAAGCTGTGTGAAGTGATTGTGCAAGAGAGAGCAGAGTGCACAAAGATTGCAAAGGTGATGTAGACCGGTTAGAGTCTTGCAATAACAAAGGTATATGTCAAACATTTTTTTATTCAATATTGAAGTCCAGTTGGTGCTGGCAAATTAAGGGGTTGGTGCCTCTTTCCGAGTTGATCTTTGGTAAACAATTTGTCCGGTTGGTGCTTGGAAAATTAAGGGGTTGGTGCCTCTTTCCAGTAGGTGCTTGGTAAAATAGGAGTTGGTGCTCCATTCCATTGAAGCAGATAAAGTTAAGGGGTTGGTGCTCCTTCCAGTTGGTGCTAGTAAAGGATTATGTAAAGTTGTAGCTTTGCATTGACTAGATTTGGATGGTAGTCCAAGCAATCTTTTTGAGGAGTAGCCACATTGGTGAACCTCGTTAAAATGTTGTGTTATGTGTGATGCTTTCTTGATGCATTTAGTATCTCTTTTATCTACTTTAAACTGATGCTGGTTTTAAAATCTAATTGTTTTAGAAGTTTTTAAAGAACACACTGATTCACCCCCCCTCTCAGTGTCATTGTGATTACAACAATTACGAAGTTGAAATAGAAATGACATATCTTAATCACATGCGATAGAGACCACAACCATACCCCTTGGAGATTAACGACATATTTGAATAGATAGGCATAGTGCCAAGGCACGAGTGGTACGTAGACTTAGGAGGGTGGGATCAAGTGTTGGATCCACTACTCCAGGTATACGAAGAGCGCCTTCCACTCCAAGACCCTAGGGTGATATCAGCACCAAGGGCAGACCTTATCCTCCTAGTAGCACATAGGGCCGATCCATTCATGCTAGTACCTCTAGAGCCAGATCCAGAGCACAGAGAACATCCAAAGTGTTCAAGTCATCATACCCGCAATAATGGAGACCAAAATAATTTCATCAAAACGATCTCCATTGACTTAACCGCACCCATCTGCAATTTAGCCGATCCAACACGGTCCTTGCATCTAGACATAGATGCCATTGACTGGGATCGCGTCAATTCACCTCCATCCCCATTATAGTATTGGCCTTTCGGTGAAATGCTTCATTTTACCCCAAGGACAACTTAGGATATATTTCATGCTAAGGAGGAACCCAAGGTTCCCAATGCATATTTAAACTCAGCAAATGATATCCATTTGATCCCAACTCCACATCATTTGGAGGACGGATCCCACATGTCGGTCGAGGAGACGACTGACGTAGACATCGGCTTGGATCCAATGAATCCATATATTATCAAGCTAGGGGTAAGCTTATCCCTTGAAGAGCAAGCCGACTACATTACCCTTCTCAAAGACAAGAAGGAGGTTTTTGCATGGTCATACAAAGACATGCCAGGGCTAGATCCATAGCTAGTCATGCATAATCTAATGCTTGATCCGACAATCAAGCCAGTTAAGCAAAAACTATGTAAGATGCACCCAACAGTGGCCTTGATGGTCAAAGATGAATTGCAAAAGCTGTTGAAAGCATACAACATGAAAGTTCACCTGAGGGACTTTTGGGTTGGTGATTTGGTCTTGAAGGAAAACCAACAAAACTCTAGTTTGCCATCCCATCTTAGGGACAAGTTCACAGCAAATTGTTAGGTCCATATGTAATTGATAGTAAGATAGGACCTGAGATGTATCGGCTAGCTTCCCTTGATGGAGTTAAGGAACTCAAACCCTTGAGCATCAATCATTTGCGACCATTCCATATCTAAAGCAGCCAATCCCAAAATGCTCCAAGGATTCCTACAATCACTTGGTCAATCCCAAAATGCCCCAAGAATTCCTACAATCACTTGGTCAATCCCAAAATGCTCCAAGGATTCCTACAATCACTTGGTCAATCCCAAAATGCTCCAAGGATTCCTACAATCGCTTGGTCAATCCTAAAATTCTCCAAGGATTCCTATAATTGCTTGGTCAATCCCAAAATGCTCCAAGGATTCCTACAATCGCTTGGTCAATCCCAAAATGCTCCAAGGATTCCTACAATCGCTTGGTCAATCCCAAAATGCTCCAAGGATTCCTATAATCACTTGGTCAATCCCAAAATGCTCCAAGGATTCCTACAATCGCTTGGTCAATCCCAAAACGCTCCAAGGATTCCTACAATCTCTTGGTCAATCCCAAAACGCTCCAAGGATTCCTACAATTGCTTGGTCAAAAATAAGAAAATTCAAAAATAGTAAAATCATCAAAAATAACAAAAAAAAAATGCATCTCATTTCCAGGCATGCTCCAACTCATCAGTAGAGAGCTCTTCTCGCATCTCATCCTCATATCCACAAAAATCAATCCATCAAAAACATGAAAATATGTAGTTGCATTGAGCATCACATCCATACATTGCACATCTGTGATCATACAGGTCAAAGGCACCATAGACTGTAGTCACTCCGCCAATCCATCTTGTTCCATGTTTCTCCATTCTATAAGCAGTCCATCAAAAATAAACACCATTCACTTCTTTTTACCATACCAGAGTCAATGGTATTTTAATGTATCAAGAGTTTTCATCTTTCAGTCGTCATGTAGCCTTCTAGCCATGTACTGTATCAAGTCAGACAGATTTTATGAAGGTAGAGTTCTACTTGGATCACACCTTGTTACGTAGCATCCCAACACAAACTAAAACACATAAAAATTCCCAAGTTGCGTGAATGAAATATGAAACCTGCATAGCAATCCAGGTCACCATAAGCGAAAAAGTTATCTTGTTCATCCCCCTGTGTGAATGACCCCAAGAATGCTGAGATTTTGCAAAATGACAATCATCTTCCCTACCCAATTCCCCAAGAATCCCAAGTTCTCAAAAGTTACAAAACATCAACAAGTTGCAAATGTCAAAAATCCAAATTATGACATCACAAAAAAAGTGCATACATCAAGAAGCACATAAAATAGTGATTCTCATCACTCGGAATTCAAATCCCTTGCTCAAAAGAAAAATATATAAAAAATAAATAGTGATTTTTATCACTACAAAAGAGCAAGTATCCCAATACAATTGAAGAAAATAAGGGAGTCAAACTTGAATCCTTGGAACTCTCAGTATTTCGATAGGTCATGAGGCAAACCCTAGTACCGGTTTGGTTGATAGCCTATCGATCACTGGTGGTAAACCTCTCGCATGATGATATATCTGTCACATTAACTTGTGTACAGATCAATGTTTGCATGTGGATGAGCTAGCTTATGGTATCCTAGATAGCACCGCGGATTAATCTGGATAAACACAACAAAGGAGTTAGTGGAGCTAATTAGGTGATCCTCAGTATAGGTTTGGTTGATAGCCTATCTGTCACTGGTGGTATCCTAACAAACACCACATAAACAAACTCAATTGCACACACAGGGATGTGAAATAACTTGGTCCAAAACAAGTCTAATTCATACCTTGTTCAAAATTCTTGTACGACACAACTATAGTTGTGGCTAGTTAGTTACAACATCTGAGTCTTAAAAAACCTTAGCTACATTTTCAAACCAACTTGCCATCTTTCATTCTCCCATTGCAAAAAAAAAAAAGCCATAAAGTTCTACACAGTCTATGGTGCGACTACCAAACATCACAAATTCAATTCATCCATTCCATTTGCATATCATATAAATTAGAAACATTTGCACTCATCAACACATATGCATTCATCACTATAACTTAACATGCATACATCCATACTCATCACTCATCATGCATAAAATCAAATCAACGAATTCAGGGCAAAAATTTCAAAAACAACAAAAAATGAATAAAAATGCACCAAAACAGTTAATAAACTTGCCCGATGAGAGTGCTTTGGCACTTGACATCCCGGGCATACAAAATAGATGTCGGGGTCACAAATCCTCACTATCCTATTCCCTAAGAAGGCTACCATAGCTGGACCGCTCCACGAGAAGATAGATTTTCGATAATTTCATCCCCAAATGGTGTCAGCAAAAGGGTCAAAAACCCACCCAAAAATAAGTAATAACATTGCCGAACGAAGGCGTCTTCGCACCTGACATTCTTGGCATCAAAAAAAAATGTTGAGGTTACAAATTATCACTATCCTACTCCCTAAGAAGGCTACCATAGCCGGACCGCTCCACGGGAGGACAAATTTCTGCCAATTTTAGCTCCAAAAAGCGTCACCAAAAGGGTTAACACCCGCCAAAAACAGGTCTAAATGTCAAAAAATTGCACACACATTCAAGGATAAAAATCTAAAGGCACCTTTGCACAAGTCATCTTGGGTCAAGCGACTCGTCGCTTTTCTCATGAAGGTCATTCCCTCATCGATTCGTCGCTTGAGGGGGTAGTCACACTTAGTCACCAATCAACAAATACACACCCAATTAAGGAAAATGACATGCATTCAAAGAATCATTGACAAAGATAATTACGCTCCTGCTTGGGGCAATAAACAAGCAATAATCACAATCTGATCAAATCACTTGGCATTTCATGAATCATGAACTCAAGGTTCTCATAGACAAAAGGTTGCGCCCTTTGCCTATTCATGACCGATCAATGTCCAAGATCAAGTAACACCTCACCAAAAAAAGTTAACACTTGAATTGAGTTCCTTCACTCGTTAGAAGCAAGGATTCAAGAATGTAGGCCCTTTCCACACTTGGGGCATCAAAATTTGGTTAGGTTACTGAGAAACCCTAATCACTAGTGCTTTGGTTATCTATTTTTGCTCGACGCTGTGCCATGCACAGCACATCCCAAAAAGGGGCATTTGTAGACACCAAAACAGCACCAATCCGATTATGTGACTGCAAACACTGATCACTTTGACACACACAGCCCCAAGGGCAGCCCCCAGAGGTCAAATAGTGGTCCTAACCATTCTCACAACATTTTTGGAAGGTTAGAGGTCAATTTGGCACCTTCAGGCACTTTGCTAAGTATCTGTCCCACCCTGGGACGAATTCAATCTAGGATTCGCCCCACCCAGGGACGAATTGCAGGTTTGACGGGAAAAAAGTCAAATCTTGACAAATGGTAGATCGGATCCGCCACCCAACACTTCCTTCATCACATGGGAGTATGGGTGAGCATTTTCAAGAATTAGAGGCATCTTCAAGGTCAGTCATGAAGTCCCAATTCAGGGAAGAATCTCCTTCCCCCTAGGAAGACATGATCACCATGTGGCACCTCTGCATGCCCATTTCAAGAGACCTCCAGGTCTATAAATTGGTGAGTTTCCTCACCCCAGAAGAGGAGAAAGGTAGCATTTTAGAGCAATGAAGTGCTATCATTTTATTTATACACCTCACACCTTTTGGATTTGCACCTTCCACATCCTTGATCTCCTTTAGAAGGGAGGTCATTGGGTGACTATTGGGAGGACGAATCTCGATCCCAAAACCTGACATTTGGTCATGATATCCCACCAAATTTGCTGACAATACCACACAAGAGGTTTTGGACCCATCCCAAGTGGATTGGTGCTGAAATCAAGCCTCAAATGACGGGTGACCTGCCCCAGGGGCGCCCCCTCCCACACTGCCATAGTCCTAATTGCCCCCTTTTAGAGTGATGGGAATTCCATGGTAGATTTGCTTTCTTTCATTTTTTCATTTTATTCTATGATGCTTAGATAGGTTGTCATTTGAATTTCATCTCATTTCAAACAATTTTGATCATATTTCTATCTTTGCTCGCTTTTACTAACCTACAGGTAGCATCATAAAATTACCATTTATGGAGGATAAATTGGGAAAATAAGACCATCTGGGTCTTCCCAAAATGCCCCCAATTATCTAACCCCAAGTTTTTAGGTCTTTTGGAGCTTTCGAGGTAGGACATTGGAACAATACCTATTTGGCGTTATATTGCAGGTGAATTTGTCCCGCCCCGAAATGAATTCAAATTGGTGAGGAATTTTTGGACTGTTATTTTTGTAGAGCATTCCTGATGATGTCTTGATTCCCCTATCAAATTTTCATAGCATTTGTACTTGTTTTAGTTATAGTTTAATTCATTTTTCTCGTTCACTTAGTCTATGCTTGGGGATTGCATGCTTTGTTCCATCCGCAGGTGCTACTGATCATTTCTTGTTCTTTTGAACATAGGGTTTAGATTTCAAAGGAGTATAGAGGAGTCCAGATTCATCAACACAAGTGACGGCGACGTTTGGTCCATCCATTTTACATGTGGGCACGTGGAAGAAGGAAAGGCGCATATGGATGTAATTAGAAGGAATGCTTAAACGCTCCTAGCCCTTGGAAGGGGAGGATGCGCATTGTAACCGAGTTTGGAACATATCAATTAAAAGGGATGTCCTATTTTGATTCACATTTGTTTCAGTTTGATTCGATCATGCTTTTTCCCTCTTTTCATGCACTTTCAAGTTTTTAGGATTTAGTGCTAAGTTCGGTTTCTTTGTTTGCATATCGCATGTTAGCTTTCCATTTTTGCTTTCGTATCCTTGTGCTTTCAATTTCACATAATATCAATCCATATCGATACCTGATCCATAATAGGTTGTTTACTACAATCAATGGGAAAAGCAATAGTTGCAATACCCACCACATTTGGGTTATTTGTAGGCATCATCATAGCCACTGTCTCATCTTCTTATTCACATCTATTTCCATCTCCACCAGACACTACCATGGTGTGCTCTAGCAAAATTCAAGCCTTGTAGGAACATATCCAAAATCTAGATTTACACACGACTAGTTATGGGCCCCAAAATCCCACATATGACAAGATATGCAATGAACCAACTCATTTGTCTATTCCTATGCACCCTTATCCTTATAGATTTGAGAATCCAAAATTTGACAAATTTAAAAGTAAGGAAGACCCTAGAGAGCACCTTAAAAATTATCACTTTACTTGTTACCAACTTCATGGTAGTTGTCCCCTTATGCTTTGCATATTTCCAATCTCTCTTAGGGGACAAGCGTTAGATTGGTATAATCATTTACCTCATCATATCTATTCAAATTTGATCAATTGAAAATATATTTCTTGAAAATTTTTCCATCAACATCAAAACCAAAATGACATTATCTGATGTGTATGCTCTAAGCCAGTTTGATGATGATCTAATTACTGATTTTATCTCTTGATGGAGGGTGGTCATTCACAACCTTGCTTTTACCCTTCCACCTATAGAGCTCATAAAATTGTTTTCCAATAGTTGTCACAAGTAAATTTCTCAAAATTTATAAATCCATAAGATTCATACATTTGAGGAGGCTATTGCTCAAGCCAAGGTCATCAAGGACATTAAGGTCCACACAAAAAAGATCAAGCTCCATCCCAAAAAACCCTATCCATCAAATTACTGCTACAATCTCAATCCATATGTACCACCTACTTCCAAACCACCTAAAACCAATCAGGTGCTTCTCACTTCTCCATCCTCATCACCACAATCTGCACCACCTCAACTTCCATAATCAACACCATTTCAACCTCCACAATCAATGCCATCCCAATAACCCCAAATCGCATACCAAGTCAACCCACCACCCACTTCTACTCCATTTTAGGGGTTTAATCCTTGACCTACTCACCCACCATACAATTGGATTCCCATGTTCGAACCCATGCTCACTTTATTATGTTGTTTATTTGATGGAGGCCTCATCACATTACCTAACATCCAACCTAATGATCCAAATCATCCTCTACCTTGAGACTACAATCCATAGGTATTTTGTGATTTTCATTTTCAACACGACCATTTCCTTGATGCTTACCATATATTTCACAATGTTGTTCAATATCTTATCAACCATGGCACTATTTAGATCTCTAATCCCCTTGCATCACAAAATCAAAACTTGAGGGTCTATCAAAATCCATTTCTTGAGCATGGAGGTAATCCAACTCAATCTAACCCACACCAGGTCAATCATGTCAATCGAGGTCCTTCCCAATAGGGTTTTGTGGGTATGATCAATAGTTCTACCCATAACCAATGCTATCCATCTCCTACTAAAGTCCAAATCCTTTCTACTTCTCTTCTCCCATATTCTTCTAATCCTCTATTCATACACCAGTTCCTGCAGCTATGAAACATAATATCATCACCATTTGTGGTAGCCTTTCTCATAAGCTTTGCACTACCCTTATAAGGTTATACATATATGATATTTTGTAGTAATCCTAGCCTCATTGTGAGGCCCTCAATTCCATTCTCTGATATCTCAATCTTGATACCAATGATATTGATGTCTTTGCCAATTTTATTGGCAATGTTTAGATATGATTACAACATTATATCAACTTCCATGACCATGAGATCATTAAATTTGTAGGCGAGGGAGCAAATCCACGTTTGTAAATTCAAGCCTCCATGAATTCCATCACTTATAAGTGTATCCTCATTGACATAGGCTCATCCATCAGCATCATTTCTACTATCACCCTTGACCATCTTCATATTCCTCCTACTCATCTTACCATCTCTTCCATGCACCTTTGAGCTTTTTATGGCTCTATGCATCCCATCATCGGCTCAATAGTACTTCCCATTCAAGCTAGTGCCAAAACCATTTCCACTCTCTTCCACATCATTGAAGGGGATATGCAGTACAATATCCTTTTGGGATACCCATGGATTCAAGATATGCAATGTATCCCTTCCACATTACATCATTGTATTAAATATGTTCACAATGGATTAGTTCACTGCATCCCTATCGATAATGACCCATTCAAATTTTGCAATATTTTCACTCTACCACTAGGTTTGCTCCTACCCCATGTTGTTCTCTTACTACCATCTTCCCATCATCTTCATATTCACATCCCACACCTAATATGAGCGACATTCCCTCATCTTCTTCACATCCACCCCTGGATCCTAGTGCTCCTTCTACATCTATATTTTCCCATATTTCTTCATCTTCTTCCATATCATCATATTCCTAGGTGCCATTCTATCCTTTCATATTTTTTGCTACACCTTCATCAGCTTCCCCTTTTACCACACCCCCTATTATTCCTACTTCATACTTGAATTCATATCACTTTGTTTCTTGCTCATTTTTATTGTGAATCACATCACCCACCCCATATACATATTTTATTCCCACATATCAATTCACCCATGCAAATCATCCCATCATTGAAACCCCTATTGCATGCTATGAGTGGATACAATGCACCACTTAGCTTGACGATAAATTAGCTCAATCCAATCCTCAAGCTTCTTACACTTCACCTTCTTCTCCATATGCACCCATCCAATTATCACCTTCATTACCCAGGGGGTCTTCACCCCAAAACCAACATCATGATCCTCTACGTGTCTCTATACTCATGACCACACTTGGTCCTAGTGAGTATGATGTACAAAATGCTCTTGTTATTTCACCTACCATTCAATCCACCCATGAATTTTATCGACCCCACATTGTGCCCATAACTATTAGGGCCATTGTTCCTCTTGGAGTTCTTGATAATTACACAAGTTTTATATATGGTGGACTTGATTCATCTATGGAGCCTCTAGCACCTCCACTATCCCAACCTAAATTTTATGGTAATCTTGATCACATGTCAAATATTAATTTTTCTTGGCATTATCTCTAATTTTACAATTGGCATGGCTTCATATAAGGAAAGTATGAATAGGGGTGTCGCACTTATCATTCCTCCTTTATGGTTTCCTAACAAGAGGTCTAAAATTGGTTATCATCCCATAACAATCAACAATCTCAAGGGTGATTTGCATCATCTCCATATTGAACCCCTCGAGGTCCTTTCTGATGATAAATTTGAGCTCAATTTTTCTATTAACTATTCATATCCTCAATATACAATTGACATCCCATCTGTGTTCTTCCATTCATATCCATTGTATCTCCATCATCCTTCCTATGAGGTTGAAAATATTACTAACCAATTCACTAATTTTTCACTTGATCCTCCATGCCCAATAATCTAACCTTCTTCACCCCCATCATTCATCCCTTTCTTCCCCTTACATAATTGATAACCAAGTCTTCGATCTCATTCATATTCTTACTCATTGTCTGTGGTTTTTCTTCTTAGCGACAACCAACCATTCTATTATTTACCCTCACCCTTGGCTAAATCTTCATCACCCTCATTATTAACATATACTACACCCATCATCTTTGTCAACATGATTTAAGTTGACTTATACACCCCACTTTGCTATCCAAATCATCCCAAATACATCCCCTACCTATCACCAAATTATCAACTTTGACAATATTTCATCCACACCATCGCCAACCGAGTTCCTACTATCCCCCCAATTACTATGGTTCACAAATTCACCTTTGCCTTCTATACCACCCCATTTGCCTTGGATCAATCTTACAGATTTGTATCTGGATGATGAATTACAATTGTTTTATTTCATCAATGATTTCCACCTCATTCCAATACCCCCACAACTCCACTACACAAGAAAACCTTTGGAACTAGTACATACTGATTTATGTGGACCCATGAGAATGCAAAGCATAAACGGTGACAAATATTTCATGTTGTGTATAGATGACTATTTCAGGATGACATGGGTACTATTTTTGAAGCATAAATCAGAATATTTTGAGATGTTCAAGGTTTTCAAAAACCAAGTTGAGAATAAAATAGGAAAAATGATTAAATGTTTAAGGTCAGACAGAGGAGGAGAGTTCATTTCAAAGGATTTCATAGAGTATTGTGAAAAATATGGCATTAGGAAACAATTTTTAGTAGCCAAGACACCTCAACAGAATGGTGTGGTAGAAAGAAAGAATAGGACAATGCAGGAAATGGCATGGGCCACGTTGACTGAGAGCAAAGTAGCAGACAGATTTTGGAAAGAGGTAGTCCATACTACGGTATACATCCAAAATAGGTGCATTTTGAAGACACATAAAAGCAAAACTCCTTATGAGTTGTGGTTTGGTAAAAATGCAATAGCAAGATACTTTAAAGTTTTTGGCAGCAATTGTTACATCAAAAGAACTAAAGAAAACCTTTGTAAGTTTGAAGATAGAGTGGATGAAGGTATTTTTCTTGGCTATTCATCAAAAAGTAAAACTTACAAATGCTACAACAAGAGGCTAAGAAAAATTGTGGATAGTGCTGATGTTAAATTTGATGAAGGAAGGGAACGAGTAATTAACTATGAAGAGAACTACCCAATATATGTAGAGGTCATTGAAGGAGATGAGAAAAATGAAATGAAAAAGAAACCAAAATTTGACTCAGAGGATTCAAATAGTGATTCAGAAGTGGAAGAAAGCAAGAAATTCAAAATAGACAGTTGGAAGAAATATCATCCTAGAGAGCAAATAATTGGAGACCCCACAATTGTTGTTCAGACAAGAAGAATATTAGTAAGCAACTACTCTTTATTACCCAACATTGAGCCCAAAAATGTTGTTGATGCAAGCAAAGATGAAAGTTGGGTAAAGGCAATAAATGAAGAATTAGATCAGATCGATAAAAACAAGACTTGGGAATTAGTACCAAGACCCACAAATAAAAATGTAATCGATACTAAATGGATCTTTCGGAACAAATTGAATGAATACGGACAGGTAGTCAGGAACAAAGAAAGATTGGTATGCAAAGGCTATGCACAAGTTGAAGGTATTAACTTTGAGGAAACCTTTGCACCTGTGGCCAGACTAAAGGCAATTAGAATGTTTCTGGCTTTAGCAGTTTACAAGAATTTCAAAGTTTATCAAATGGATATGAAATCAATATTTTTGAATGGGAAACTTGAAGAAGAGGTTTATATTGAGCAACCAGATGGTTTCCAGCTTGGTGATGATCCCAACTTGGTTTGCAAGTTGAATAAAGCATTATATGGCTTAAAATAGGCACCCCGAGCATGGTATGCAAGGCTAGACAATTATCTTACTCAACAAGGGTTCAAGAAAGGTATGGTGGATAGTAATTTGTATTTCAAAATAGAAAATGGTCATCATATTGTTCTTGTTGTATACGTAGATGATATCATATTTTGCAGTAGCAAAGATGAGTTGTGTAAATATTTAGCAAATAAGATGCAGAAAGAATTTGAAATATCAATGATTGGTGAACTTTTGTATTTCCTCGGATTGCAAGTTAATCAAAAGGAGAAGGGCATATTTATTTCTCAAATTAAATATGTGAAAGAGATGCTAAAAAAGTTCACAATGGAGGATTGTAAGCTAGTTAGCACTCCCATGATGATAGGTTGCAAGTTGAGCAAGGATGACAAATCTCCACATGTTGATCAAACTATGTATAGATCTATGATTGGGAGCTTATTGTACTTGATAGCTACCAAACTAGATATTTTGCAAGCAGTATGCATGGTAGCATGATTTCAGGCTAGTCCCAAGGAGACTCATGTGACAACAGTGAAGAGGATTCTTCGATACCTCAAGGGTACTATGGAGTATGGTTATGGTATCTGAAATGTAAGGACTTCACCCTTATTGCATATTCAGATGTAGATTGGGTAGGATGTGTAGATGACAAGAAGAGTACCAGTGGAGGTGCATTCTATCTTGGAGATAGGTTGGTCGCATGGCATAGTAAGAAACAGGAGTCAGTCTCCTTATCCACAACAAAGGCAGAATACATTGCAGCGACAACATGTTGTACACAGGTGTTATGGATGAAACAAACTTTGAAGGATCTTGGCATTAATTTTAGTGAGCCAATTTTAGTTAAGTGCGATAACACCAATGCCATTAACATCTCAAAGAATCTAATTATGCATTCTCGCACAAAACATATTGCTATCCGATATCATTTTTTGAAGGAGAAAGTTGCAAAAGGTGAGGTTAAGTTGGATTTTGTTCCAACAACAGAGCAAGTAGTAGATATCTTCACCAAACCATTGCCCAAGGAATTCATTGAGTACCTTTGCAAGAAATTGGGAGTGGTCACACTTCCCAAGAATTGACTAGCTATTAGGGCCACATTCTTAGGGGGAGCATTTGTGTATTTGTTTATCTTTTTGCTCATGTTTGTGATTTTTGCTAAGTGTAATAATTTTTGCCTAAGAATGTTGTGCATGGACTCATGGGGAGTTTTTAGTAACCCTTTGGTCTTGTTTTCAAATGGGGAGAAGAGTTATAGGAAATTGTGCGTGTGTTGCCAACAATTCCAAAGGGGGAGATTGTTGAGCAAGGTGCATCGACAGTATTGTCATTGTTGTCAACACACTCAGATGGATAGGTTGATGTAGTGGATAGTTTTTTGGAGGTTTTTTAGAGTATGTACAGTGATTTTCAATGCTTATGAGGATGTTTTTGATGTTCGGGTGAAGTTGTTACAAGTTGTTCGTGCAAATTTGCAAAAGTTGAAAAAATCGTCAGGAAGTTGTCAAAAAATTGCAAAAGTCATCACGAATGCAGTTGTATAGGATGGATCAGTTTGGAACATACCAGCATGTCAAGAAATAGTCCATAATAGTATTTGAGGTGTCAGCATAGTGTTTGGATTGATCGGTGATGTTTCTGGTATCTTGGCGGATGATTTGGCAAGTGGTTGTATAGGCCAAAAAAGGGTAGTTTTGTCAGAAGCACTGCAAGAAAACAAAGAATAATTTGATAGAAAAATTTGAACTGGAGGTGTTCATTATCTTCAAGAACATGTGTTCCAAATTTCCACCAAAACAAAGAAACGAGGTGAATGTTACAAGTGTTGCAAGACTGTCACAAAAACATTCTTTTTGGAAAAAGTGTGTTAGTAGCAGTTTTCGTGGAGGTGGTACAGGCGAACCGTAAGGTGTTATGTAGCTAGATTCTAACTAGATGTAGTCAGCATTGCAAATATTCTATGTTTCAAATTTTAGAGAAAATAGAGTTGCGAGGTGAGAGTTATAATTGTTGCAAAAATAGTACAGGTCACTTTTATGTCAATTTGTTCAACTTGTGCAAAATCCTTCAGTTGGCTGTTTTGACCTCTCCAAAGTTTCAGTTTCAGTATTGTTACACCTTCAAGGCATAAAATAGATCATATTTTGTTTTTTTTTTTAGGTGTCACATGGCTCAGAAGTAAGAGAATGAGTAAGGTGTCAATTCTTTGCACGTGACATGTTTGACGAAATGCCTTCTCAAAATAAAAAAGGAAGTTATATTGTTTTAAGAAGCTTCATTAAAGAAAATATTTTTAAAATTGAAAATGGAAAAAAAAGAATGCAAGTGTGTGCTTTTTAAGTGACAAGGGATTTTATTGAAAAGTGGGGACTTTATTTTGTGAAGAGAGAAGAGTGTGTGGAGAAAAATAAAGAGTGAAAATCCATGATTTTTGGATAGTTGTGAAAAATGTCACTTTAGTATTTTGGGCATAAATTTCTCATATGATATCCATTTTTGCTAAAATTTTAAAAGGATTTCATAGAAAAAGTGTTGCACAACACCCAAAAAGCGTTTAAAAATTGGTATAACGAGCTAAGAGAACAATTAGTTTTTTTTTTTAGAAGAGAAAATTCAAATTCTGAGTAATATAGAGAGAGGGATGTTATACTGGGTGAAATAGAAAGTTTTAGATTTTGAGCTTACATACCATAGAGGGTTTTGGTTTCAGTGAAGGCATTCATATATTTCATTTTATTATCAATATCAAAATCAAGTGGGTGCTTGGTATAGGGGTTGGTTCTCCTTTCTGTTGGTGTAGATAAATCAGGGGTTGGTGCTCCTTTCTATTGGTGCAAATAAATCAGGGGTTGGTGCTCCTTCCAGTGGGTGCTGGTAAATTGATTGTAAAGTTGGTGCTTTGCAAAGGTTGGATTTGGATGGGAGTCCAAACAGTAATTTTTTGGGATGTAGCCAAATCGGTGAACCTCGGTACATATTGTGTTGTGTGATGTTCTCTTGTTATACTTGCTTTATTTGGTTTTATGTTTTCATTGTTTTGGATTTAAGTGTTGAAGATTTAAGTTTTAAAGAGCTACACTGATTCACCCCCCTCTCAATGTCATTGTGATACTAACAATAACAACTATTTTTAGAGCCACTTGTTTTGGCCTTGAGACAAATACATTCAAATTATGCTAACTGTTAGTAAGATGCTCAACACTGTGGTGTGGCCAATTTTCAAAGTGTTGCTTGACCGATGGCAACCAAGAATGTAAAAAGGTAAAAATAAATTGAAGTTGCATAGATGATAGGCATTTTGAATGTTGTTCGTCAAAGACCTTTTTGCATGATGGCCTTTAGGGACATTTCACATGTCAGAGAAAGGATAGGCCATTGAATACCTACATGTGTATTTGGCCTATTGTAAAAGATGCCAAGAAGCCAACGTTCTAGATTAAGGCGCATAACAAAGGTTTGACAACTAGGCATTTGATATTGCAAAATATTTGTGCCCACACCACCTACATACATTTTGGTGAAGTAAATGGTGATGTCATTGAAGCGTTGGCTATGCTGGATGGCACATTGAAATTTACTTATTTGTCAATGAATTCAAGTTTCTTTGGATTTTTGGACTTATGTAACCATAGTTATGTAACCATGAAGAACTCTTAATAAAATTCTAAGCAAGAGATCTAAATGGGAGATTTGTATTTGAACTTGCTAAAAAAGTTCCATATTTTTGACATGTGATAACAAGAAATATTGTTGAAAGCAATGTCAAGCAATAAAATAATGGAGAAAACTCTTGAAACTTTAGTCATGCCAAATACAAGAAGCCCTAACCTCACAGACTTAGTAGAAACACTTTGATCTAACCTAGAGAGTGTTAGCATTTGCACAACAAAACATCATCATATGTGTTGTATTTCATATCCTCGTATATTTATCGTTTCTAACTTTTCTCTTAACGGTTCAACAAGTGATAGTGCAAGCAACAAGATCTACTCAACAACTGATTGCAAGCCAGTATTTTGTTCCAATTGATCGTCTTTCAAATATTTTTAGGTCCTATGTCACATTTTCTATTTTAACCATTTGTTATAAATTATTGCATTGCTCTGTTGGTCTTTGCAAAATGGATTATGCATTTATACGAGACATTGCTTGCTTGTTTGCAGATATGTTAATCATCCTGAAGCTGTATCCGATGCATTTTAAAATATCATATTGAGTTTTGACTAGTAAGAATTTGTGCAAAAGTGAATTTCATATTGTTGTTCAGGTTTGGTTTACATTGATTCAGTTGAGTAATAGTATCCTTGGGTTGTATACGCGGTTGGGACATGCCAACCATGGAACGACTGTGCAGGGCCTGCAAATATGCTATGAGAACCTAGTTTTGTTTCAATGTCAATAATTTGTAAATATATGGTACTCAAGTTTTTAGTTGTCTTATGTCCCATTTAATACAATGAGATAGGACTTGTCTTGTTTCATGATTAAATGCTAGTATTCCTTTTTCTATCACTTCTTTTGACTTAGGTTGTTCATTATTACTTCTATTAGTTTGAAATATTCAATTTCTAATATTGTACTTTTATGATTGTGTACTCTATTCAGATTAATAGTTTTGGAGATAAAGAAAGGAGATAATTGGAAAAAAACTTTTAGATATATTGATTTTCTTGTTATTAAAGAGAAAAAAAATAAAATTGCAATGACATAATTTAAAGAGAGAGCTGACATGGTAAGAATTTACACTGAAATTTACTCCAGTTGAATATAATTTGAATTAAAATCACTAATACTCCATGTCACCACACGTTTTAATGCAATCCAAAAGCATATATTGACGAGGAGAAATTAAAATTTATGAATGTATATTATCATTTTTATTTTATTTTTACTGTTTTACAATTATTTTGTCAATATTTTTGAAATGGGGTGTATCGTTTCCTCCTATGATTATTGATCAATTATTATTATTATTCATGTTCCCATCCTCTGGGTGTGACATTGGATGTTGGTGGTATAACAACTGTTTTCAGAGCCACTTGGTTTGGCCTTGAGACCAATACATTCAGATTATGCTAACTGGTAGTAACATGCTCAACACTGGTGTGGCTAATTTTCAAACTGTTGCTTGACCGATGTTAACCAAGAATGTAAAAAGGTACAAATAAATTGAAGTTGCATAGATGATAGGTATTTTAAATGTTGTTCGTCAAAGACCTTTTTGCATGAGGGCCTTTAGGGACATTTCATATGTCAGAGAAAGGATAGGCCATTGAAGACCTAAATGTGTATTTGGCCTATTGTAAAAGATGCCAAGAAGCCAATGTTCTAGATTCAAGGCCCCTAACAAAGGTTTGACAGCTAGGCATTTGATATTGCAGAATATTTGTGCACACACCACCTACATACATTTTGGTGAAGTAAATGGTGATGTCATTGAAGTGTTAGTTATGTCGGATGGCACATTGATATTCACTTATTTGTTAATGAATTCAAGTTTCATTGGCTTTTTGGGCTTCTCTTTGCAACTTGTGTAATCAAGAAGAACTCTTCAAAAAATTCTGAGCAAGAGATCTCAATGGGAGATTTGTATTTGAACTTTCTCAAAAAGTTCCAAATTTTTGACATGTGATAACAAAAAATATTGTTCAAAGCAATGTCAAGCAATAAAATAATGGAGAAAACTCTTGAAACTTTATTCATGCCAAAGACAAGAAGCCCTAACCTCACAGACTTGAGCAGAAATACTTTGATCTAACCCAGAGAGTGTCACAATTTGCATAGCAAAACATCATCTTGGAAGTAAACAACCTAGCAAATCCACTTGACAATAGAGCTTTGATTTGATCGTTGGTGGATGCTATTTTTTCCAGACTCCAATGTTGTTCAAATGCAAGGCATTGAAAAGATTTTATCCAGGAATCTAAAATATATGCACAAATAATTGCACAAAGAGATAACAATCAATTTCAAAATGGGCAGTGATGTGCCACTCATTATATTCACAACTCTACTACTGACAAAATATTAAGAGATAGTCTCCACCATAGTTGAGAAAATTGGAATTTTATTGGAGTCGGCATGGAAAAGGAATTGGAAAAAATTGGCAATAGGCAAAAAATTGGCAAAAAAAAACTCGAAGAAAATGCAAATTTTCATTGAAAAAGTTATTTTCATGCATATCACAATGAATTAACATTATGCAAATCAAATAATAATAGTGTAAGTGATACAAGCTTAAATTACACATGAAAGTGGCAAGTGATGCAAGCTTAAAGCCTTAAACTACACATGAAAGTGACAAAACACATCTTGTATTGCTTATAATATAAAAAGGTAAAAATTATAGAATGAGTCATTAGTCATGACAAATACAATGTCCCTGAAGAGCACAAACTTATACTGAGAGGGGGGGTGAACAGTATAAGACCTATTTTTATTTTTTCCTTTATACTTCAAAATAGTAAAGCAATATACCCAAAGCAATATCAAAGCAAAGCACAATATCATCTAAAAAGTGACACCAATTTTAATGTGGTTCACCCAAAATGGCTGGGCTACGTCCACAAAAAATTTCTCTAAAAGTTATCTCAAAGTTCTTTGGGAATCCTTCCCAATTACAATGTTTATGAGCCTTGGCCCAAAGGAGATACCTTCCCCCAATCAAAATTTATGAGCCTCTACTCAAAGGAGATACCTTCCCATCTACTCTGGAAATGATCCCTCAGAAGATCAACTGCCTCTACCTCTTGCCAGCACGTGGAAATACTTTCCATAGAAGACCTCTTGTCCTCAATGCTTAGCCTAAGATACCTCTACCTTCTATGATCATGTCCATAGCAGCTCAACAACCTATACCAAACACAATCAATCGGTCTAGTACAAGTCTTCCTCTGTCTGTCAGATCTGTCCAACTCTTGAACAAATCAATCCTCTGCACACAAGCCTTCTCAAAGACTTGCCAAATCTATCCTCAGGTTCTTCTCAAAGAACCAGTGCACCTCTATCCTCAAGTTCTCTGATAGAACTATCAAACTCAGCTCACAATTCCTCTGCTAGGACCTATCCAAATATGCTCACAATTCCCCACCGGAACTTGTCCAAAACTGCTCACAAGTCCCCAACGGAACCTGTCCAAAACTTAGCAAGCTCACCAAGAAAAAAAACTTTCTTAGTAGGAAATCACAAGGTGAATTGTTAGAGACCCAATGTGATTTTTCAAACTCATAGAAGCATAAAGAGAATTGTTAGAGACTCAATATATTCTATACTCAACTCCCAATCTCAAAACTCAACTCAAATCAACTCAGCTCAAACTCAATCTCAAGTCTAAAAACTCAACTAAATATCTGAAATGAATAGGATAGAATGCTTTCTTTCAAGAACATGAAACCCCAACAATTGCCAACTATGCAAATAATCACATAACAATGATACTCATGTTCTTTTCACCATCAATTAGGGATTCAACAACAATGCTCATCAAACAAGGTTCAATCAACACCATTCAACTCAAAACACAACCTTGAAGCATTTCACAATCAACATCAGAAAAGGAAACAAGTAGAACTCCTTTTATCTCCAATATTGTTTGAACAAAAAGCATCCACCAACTCAAATCACAATAGCACAAAACAACTTTTCAAATCATCAACAAAGGAGTAAGCCCAACACTTTAACCAAGTAAAGAATAACTTGATTATTACCAATTTAATGAAAGCAAATGTCAATCTCAAATCTGCCCACTTAAGGTTTCACAACTTCACACAAGAAGCAATTTTAACCTTAAAACATCATGCTTTCATTTCCATAATCAACCAAAAGCACTCAACATTACAAGAAAAATTTATCCCTTATACACCTTATTTCTCCCTTATAGTCTTATCAAAAATAAAATTTATTTCTCAAAAGAATGCAATAAGATATTTCAAACAACACCTTCAAAAGAATATTTTATCAAAATAAAACAAGCTTTAAACTCCTTATAACTCCTAAGTTGTTTTGCCCTCTAATAAACTTCCTCCATCCGCAAAATACACTTAGCAAAAATTAATTTCGAAAATACCTTGGCCAACATTAAAAATCGTGCTATGGAGAAATTGCACACGAATTCTAACACCACCCACTACGCCCACTTTACGATGAAAAACCCTTTCGTGTTATTCAAACGCGGAACCCCCCCTTCAGGTAGAGCACCAACAACCTAGCCGCTACCATTGCGCCAAAGGCACCCGATGAGGTTTAAACCTCATGTTGTTAGCCTTGTTCCTTCTGTGCCAAGGATTAAATAAAACAATAGTGCCTCCCTTTCTTCTAATGCAAACATGAAGACAAAAACCTTACGACAAATTTACGACAAACGACGAGTACAAAAAAAATGAACAACGGATTCACGAAAATGGCGAAGACACAGTCGAATAGTAGATCACGAATTCACAGCGAGCAAATCTTTTCAAAATGCAGATGGGATAATTCTTGATTTTCATCGAGGGAGATTTATATGCATTTTTACCATAAGCTCTTGACATCGGTGAGGAGTTTAACACATCGGTGGAGGTCTTGGCTAGCGCCCACAATCTTAAAACATAGTGCCATGGGTTAGGATAACCCATTGCAAACAATAATTTAATATTTATTTAAAAATAATTAAAGGGAACCTTAACAAGGTTTTTAATTATTTAAATAAATACTTCCTCTTGGACCCAAATGCATTAAACTAATGCATCCACCTGTAATATTTAAACCTGCCAACTTGGGGTTTACAAAAGACCTTTGAAACTGTCATGCCATAACCTTCATCAAAACAAATTATTTGACATCAAATCAAATTCCTTCAAGAGCTTATTGACATCAATGACAACTTATACACTTGAGCAAAGGCAATGTACCCAAAGTACCCAAAACTGCCAACAATCTTCCCCTTTGTCATTGATGGCAAACCTTTACTGAAAATAGTTCTCAAGAGCCAAAATTGAAACCAACTATGCTAACAACTGACCAACTGTGCCCACATCTGAGAATATTCCTTTGAAGTTTTGCTCCCCCTGACTTGAAGCTCTCCTCTTCACTTTGAAACTCTCCCACTTACTCATATCTCTCCCCCTTTGTCATCAATGGCAAAGGGTCACATTTGGGGCTCGGGACTAAGAATGAGCCTCTTAGCTTAGTCCCTCCCCCACCTCCTAATGAGGTGATTAATTCTGGGGTGGGAGTAAAACTCCCATTAGGCACTGATCATCATCAGTATCTATAACTTCCTTGTCGGGCCTTCTCTTGAACTCTTTGTCCATATTCTTGTTCTTTTCACTGTTCTTGTTCTTGTTCTCATCCTTGTTCTTGTCCATGCCTTGATCCTTGGACCTGATCATGCCACTATTCATGTTCCTGTATTCTAGAATTTCAGCTCTACACTGTATGATTATGTGACCTTCATTGTTGCACTTGAAACACTTGACTATGTTGTTTCTCTGAGGTAAACTTGATCTTTGAATCCACCTATTCTGACCAAACCTGTTTTGACCAAACCTGTTTTGGCCAAACCTGTTCTGACCAAACCTATTCTAACCAAACCTGTTCTGACCAAACCTATTTTGATCAAACCTGTTCCTGTTATTTACCTTGCAATAGACTGCCTTGTGCCCAAACTATTTACAAGAGTAGCAATACCCTTGAAAGTAACTAGCACTTCTGAAATTGTCGTTTACCTTCTTCACTTGAGCCATGCAATGTGAAGCCATGTGACCAAACCTATGACAAGCAAAACATCTGCCTTGAAACTTTCCTTTATTTGACCTCTTGGGTCTTGAATACTTCTTCTCATTATGAATTCTATTTTTTGTTTCTGTGCATCTATCATTCAAAGACTCCTTTTCTAAAATACTTTCCTCATCAGAACTCTCTTCCTTTTGGAGTCTCTTACTAGACTCTCCAACTTGTTCCTTGTGTGGCTTAACAAAACCAAGGCTTGTTTTATCTGTTGTCTTTCTTTGACCTTTGATGAGCGACTTAACCTTTTTGGAGTTATCTTGAAACCTGTAAAGCTTATCCTTGTACTCTTTAGTTTCCTCTTTCAAAGAAGCCATTTTCTGTTCTAAATCACTATACTCAAGAACCTTAGACTCTAACTCATCCTTGACTTCTTGTGTCTTAGCTATAGAGAAGTCAAGACTTTCTATAAGATCATCTCTCTCCATACAACATTCATCTAAATTATCCTTGAGTCTAGCATTCTTCTTTATTTCCTTTTTCAAAGCACTAAGAGCACTAATAAGTTCACCTTCAAGATCTACTTCACCTTCCTTTATATCTTCCTCTATTTGTTTGCTTTTTGAATCATCAAAGCCTTTTTCAGATTTCTTATCACTAGAGGTGCTACCCTTTTCAAAAACCATACATGCATCTTCCTTATAGTTTTTTGAAGCATCCTCATACATACTAGAAACCAAATCATTATTTGTGCAATCATCCTCAAGGTGACCAAAGTTTCCACATCTAAGACATTTCATGATAATGAATCTATGTTTCGGTTCTTCCTCTTTTTTTGATATGAACAACATCTCATTTTCATTATCACTTGAAAAAATTTCACTATCACTACTAGAACACTTACTTGCTTTGTCTAGGTAGAAACTCTTCTTGTGCTTGTGAGAATACCTTTTTCCTTGATTGTTGTGCTCATCTTTGTTCTTCCTGTGATGCTTGTGCTTTTCAGAATCCTTGCTCTTAGAATCCTGTTTATCTTCATCACTTTCATTCTTGGGAACAGTACAGTCAGTAGCATAATGACCAAACTTTCTTGTTGTAATATGCTTCTTCATTACTATAAGACTCATCACTATCTTGAAGTTGTTTACCCTTGGATTTCTTGGTAGCCTTGAAAGCTGCCTCTTTCTTGACATCAACCTTCACTTGAGTTCTCAACTCAAATGTTGCAAGTATACTATGGAGCTCATCATTTTTCAACTTATCCAAATCTTTAGCTTCCTCAATAGCAAAAATATTTTCACTAAATCTATTAGGAAGAGATCTTAAAATCTTATCACAAACATCATTTTCAGTAAGCTCAAGACCTAAGTCTTTCATGGAGTTAACAACCTCATCCATACGGAGCATGTAGTCACTAATATTTTCATCATCATTCATCTTGAGTTGTTCAAACATACCTTTGAAGTGTCTCAACTTGGACTTTCTAAAATTTGTATCACCTGTATGAACCACCTTCAACTGTTTCCACATTTCACTAGCTGTCTTGCAATGAATCAACTTGGTGAGATTTGCTTTCTGTAAGCCTTTCAGGATTGCATTCATTGCCTTTGAATTGTTGTGATGTAGGAGCCTTTCTTCCTTAGTAATAGGACCATGTACAGGAATAGTGTACTCATCTTCAATCACTTCCCAAACCTCATTACCAAGTGCCATTATATGAACCTTCATCCTTGCACTCCAAAGACCAAAATCTGACCCATCAAGAAATAGGTGTTGCATTGTCACTTGAATGATCCATTTCTTTACTAGCTTTTTCTTCAAGCTGTTAAACTTTTCGAAGGCACCTGCTCTGATACCAATTGAAGAACACAAGCTTATACTGAGAGGGGGGGGGTGAACAGTATAAGACCTCTTTTTATTTTTTTCCTTTATACTTCAAAATAGTAAAGCAATATACCCAAAGCAATATCAAAGCAAAGCACAATATCATCCACAAAGTGACACCAATTTTAACGTGGTTCACCCAAAATGGTTGGGCTACATCCACAAAACTTTTCTCTAAAAGTTATCTCAAAGTTATTTGGGAATCCTTCACAATTACAATGTTTATGAGCCTCGGCCCAAAGGATATACCTTCCCCCAATCAAAATTTATGAACCTCTGCTCAAAGGAGATACCTTCCCCTCTGCTTTGGAAATGATCCCTCAGAAGATCAACTGCCTCTACCTCTTGCTAGCACGTGGAACTCCTTTCCACCGAAGACCTCCTGTCCTCAATGCTTAGCCTAAGAGACCTCTGCCTTCTATGATCACATCCACAATAGCTCAGCAACCTATACCAAACATAGTTAGTTGGTCTAGTACAAGTCTTCCTTTGTCTGTCAGATCTGTCCAACTCTTGAACAAATCAATCCTCTACACACAAGCCTTCTCAAAGACTTGCAAAATCTATCCTCAGGTTCTTCTCAAAAAACCAGTGCACCTCTGTCCTCAAGTTCTCTGATAGAACTATCAAACTTAGCTCACAATTCCTCTGCTAGGACCTGTCCAAATCTGCTCACAAGTCCCCACCGGAACCTATCCAAAACTGCTCACAAGTCCCCATCGAAACCTGTCCAAAACTCAGCAAGCTCACCAAGAAAAAAAAACTTTCTTAGTAGGAAATAACAAGGTGAATTGTTAGAGACCCAATGTGATTTGTCAAACTCATATAAGCATAAAGAGAATTGTTAGAGACTCAATATGTTCTATACTCAACTCCTAATCTCAAAACTCAACTCAAATAAACTCAGCTTAAACTCAATATCAAATCTGAAAACTCAACTCAATATCTGAAATGGATAGGATAGAATGCTTTCTTTCAAGAACATGAAACCCCAACAATTGCCAACTATGCAAAGAATCACATAACAATGATACTCATGTTCTTTTCACCATCAATTAGGGCTTCAACAACAATTCTCATCAAACAAGGTTCAATCAACACCATTCAACTCAAAACACAACCTTGAAGCATTTCACAATCAACATCAGAAAATGAAACAAGTAGAACTCCTTTTCTCTCCAATATTGTTTGAACAAAAAGCATCCACCAACTCAAATCACAATAGCACAAAACAACTTTTCAAATCATCAACAAAGGAGTAAGCCCAACACTTTAACCAAGTAAAGAATAGCTTGATTATTACCAATTTAATGAAAGCAAATTTCAATCTCAAAGCTGCCCACTTAAGGTTTCACAACTTCACACAAGAAGCAATTTTAACTTTAAAACATCATGCTTTCATTTCCATAATCAACCAAAAGCACTCTCAACATTACAAGAAAAATTTATCCCTTATACACCTTATTTCTCCCTTATAGTCTTATCAAAAATAAAATTTATTTCTCATAAGAATGCAATAAGATATTTCAAACAACACCTTCAAAAGAATCTTTTATCAAAATAAAACAAGCTTTAAACTCCTTATAACTCCTAAGCTATTTTGCCCTCTAATAAACTTCCTCCATCCGCAAAATACACTTAGCAAAAATTAATTTTGAAAATACCTTGGCCAACATTAAAAATCATGCTATGGAGAAATTGCGCATGAATTCTAACACCACCCACTGCGTCCACTTCACGATGAAAAACCCTTTCGCGTTATTCGAACACGAAACCTCCCGTTCGAGTAGCGCGCCAATAGCCTAGCCACTATCGGTGCACCAAAGGTGCCCGATGAGGTTTAAACCTCACGCTATTAGCCTTGTTCATTCTATTCCAGGGATTAAATAAAACAATAGTGCCTCCCTTTCTTCTGACATGAACACGAAGATGAAAACCTTATAGCAGATTTACGACAATCGACGAGTACAAAAAAATGAATAGCGAATTCACGAAAACAGCGAAGACACAGTCGAATAGTAGATCACAAATTCATAGCGAGCAACTCTTTTCAAAATGCGGATGGGATAATTCTTGATTTTCATCGAGGGAGATTTATATGCATTTTTACCATAAGCTCTTGACGTTGGTGAGGAGTTTAACATGTCGGCGGAGGTCTTGGCTAGTGCCCACAATCTTAAAACATAGCGCCATGGGTTAGGATAACCCATTGCAAACAATAATTTAATATTTATTTAAAAATAATTAAAGGGAACCTTAACAAGGTTTTTAATTATTTAAATAAATACTTCCTCCTGGACCCAAATGCATTAAACTAATGCATCCACCTGTAATCTTTAAACCTGCCAACTTGGGGTTTACAAAAGACCTTTGAAACTGTCATGTAGTAACCTTCATCAAATCAAATTCCTTCAAGAGCTTCTTGACATCAATGACAACTTATACACTTGAGCAAAGGCAATGTACCCAAAGTACCCAAAATTGCCAACGAGTCCCAATGTCTTCGAATGCCTTTGCCCTTTGACCTAGCAAAAGCTCTAGTCTCTCTTTGTTGTTGTGCCCATGCCTCTTCTTCTACCTTGGCTGCTATCTCCTCTGCTATGTTCATGGAGAAGAGAGGCTCTTCCTGCTGCTCCCGCTATGGCTTTGTGATCCATTCATATGATCGATTAATCTCATCTAGGTCAATGGCATCGGTACTTGTTTCTCTAATTTCTTGATGGTGGAGGTGAAGGTTATAATGAACTAACACAAGATCATTCAACTTTTCTTGTGTAAGCCAATTGTGCTTCTTGGAGTGTATGTGCTCAAACATACAATTGCGCATCTAGGTCATGGAGAAGAGATGCTCTTCCTATTGATCCCACTATGGCTTTGTGATCCATTCAGATGATGGATTAATCTCATCTAGGTCAATGGCATCGATACTTGTTTCTCTAATTTTTTTATGGTGGAGGCGAAGGTTTAATGAACAAACACAAGATCATTCAACTTTTCTTACATAATCCAATTGCACTTCTTGGAGTGTATGTGCTCAAACATAAAATTGTGCTCACAACGTGAAGTGATTCATAATTGAGGTACGAATTTGATGGCGAAGCACTGTAGATTCGATATTTATGCCCCAAAGTCCTCCCATCATAAATCTAGAAACAGCCAAGAAAATGAAAATTTAATAATTCACATGTAAAAAGTTTTTCTTACCTCAGATGAATCCTTCTGGCAGCTGTTGGTGGCTACCATATTCCTTCAAACTACAAAAAAATTGTTGTTAGGATGAACTAAAGTGTTTTTTTTGGTGTGGTAGCAGGTAGGCCTACCTCTCTCTTTAGTTTGGAACAAGTAAAAATCAGGCAAAATGATATGTGACAAAGTGTCACATGTGAAATGTGATACAAAGATGTACAAGTGATTTTTTATAAATATATGTGAACTAAACCACAATTAAATAACAAATTTTGGTTCTCAAAGTTGGAGTAACTGGAATGACATTGCTTATCCATCTTGGACGTACATGAACACTTTTTCTAAGGCTCTCCCATGGCTTATCTAGTTAGGAAAATGGGGAACTTACTTGTAGAATGACAGGAAATTTGTATTGGTTTTGCACTACTGATACTTATCGTACTATATTGTATGTAAATTTTATTTCTATATGGCTATTTTTTATGGGCTCAATGTTCCCATGGAAAATTGTCTTCTTTATTCTTAGCTGAGGTCACTCCTCTAAAACTTTCACAAGTTCGTTGAATGTATGAAAAGGCATGCAACCAATTTGTTAGCATAGGCATCTTATTATCTTACATTATATTTCATAATACATTAGCCGTCGCTCCTTGAGGTAGTTGAATGGATCGGTTGGTTGGTTTAACTAAGTAAACCACCTAATAGCCTTGTATTTATTCTACACTGAATACTATATGTAATCTAATCGGTGTTTTCTACATGGTATCAAAGTTGGGAAAAGTTTTCAAGGGTGGATCTAGGCATAGCGAAAGGGAGGACCTAGTCCAATACGGGCATGTTTCCCAATACGATCAAGGCAGGAAGTGGTTTGGCTTCGTTTCTAAGGCATACGCTGCCTTTGTAGAGTTTCGAGAACATTCAGACATTGAGACCTGACATGACGTGACAGGGCATAATTCTTGAGGAACGGGACCCTTGATCTACGTAGACATGTGGCAGAGGCTAACTATAAAAAACAAGATAGACTTTGATGTGGCGACTAACGTGGAGACAATTTGATGTGGTGGTTGACTAGGCTAGCACATAGACCAAGGTGAAAAATGATGTGGTGAACAACTGGCAAGGACTGATTGAAGTTGATGTGGCAACTACTGATTAGTTGGTGAGGAGAGGAAAAAGTATGGGCATGATTACCCGAAGGAAATCAAACTCTTAAGTGGTTCATTCTGATTTTAAACTAATCTCATCTATTTTCCCAAGGCATGTGGTATAAAGCGAGTTTGAATTTTTTTTTTGTTTCCTCGACGTGCGCACGATTTTAATTTGACGCTCCTTCATCTTTCCTCTCATCTGGTGTTGTAGCACATCTAGCACATTTAACCATGCTAAGAATTGTCCCTAGTAGGTTCTGAGGTTGAATCCTACAGAGGCGGATAAGCAATTTTTTTTTTACTTTAAGTGTCTATTGGTAGATATAAAAGGCACATGGTGCCTATGTGTTTTCGTCAGCTTGTTTAGTCGAGGTGGTTTGGCGCTACAGAGGTAGAGGTTAGGGGTTCCAACCCCGTCGACTTTGGCGACATCCTAAACACTTTTTTGCCACCTTTTTGCAAGAAACAACATCTTTTATCATAGCAAGATTTTTTGACGACATTTTTTTGTCAACGAGTTTTTGACAACATTTTTTTTGTCAACAACTTTTTTTGACAATGTTTTATGTCAGCAATTTATTGCCAAAGAAGGGTCATTTTTTTGACAAAGAAGGGGCATTTTTTGACAAACGAGGACAAAGCAATGCATTTTTTTTCCAAAGCAAGCGAAGGAGCTATTTAAGAGGTATTTTTTCAAAAATACTTTGTTTATTCCTTTCAAGCAATTATTTTGGAGGGATAAGTGTTCTTTTTTGGCACTTGAAAGGGTATAGCACAATTTTTTTCATCCTTGTTTATTTTGCAACAAAAAGGAGGGATCAAAAGCATTTTCTTTTGAAAAATTCTAAGAAAAAGGGGGGAAGAAAAATTGTTGTTTATTTTTTGATGTGAATATCTTCATTGTAAAATTGACATTGTAATAGGTGCATTTTCGGTGGAAACCGACACCTAAAGTGTTTAAATTGTGGGTGCTTGTGATTGTTTTTGCATTTAAATTTTCTATTTTCTTGCATTTCAATCATAAAGTAAAATATACAAAGCAAATAAAAGACCCAAAATTGTACATCTATTTGTGCAATTTATTGCACATCAGTGTTCGGTATATACGATACCTATGGTCCACACTTACAGGTGATGTTGTCGTGCTTGGACTACTGTATCTAACACCTAATATAGCTACAACAATGATGTCTAAGCTATTTTTCTCTATCAATATTCGGGGATAAATAAGGCAAACCAGTTCTAATATTCACTCCATTTAATACCCTAGTTCTTTCTGATTTCTTGGCTTAATTTCCTCCAACTCATCAACCTTATTTCGAAGGGTTTTGAGGCAGGTGCCATCAATCTTGATCGAATTCCCTTTCACGTACTCTTGCAAGTATAAATAAAGGGGGGGCATTTGGTGTTATAAGGAACCTTCACAATGGTCATTGTTCACAAATATCTATCAAATTCATAGTTGCTAAAAGGTTCTAACTTTGCACCATGGAAGACAAAGATGAGAGCTATCATTCATGTTGAAAATTTGTGGGATGTAGTGACTGGCACTACAAAATTTCTTATAATAGCAGGAGTAGATCAAGAAGCTTTTGATAAGAAATATATAAAATATCTCATTTTTATTCTGCTTGACACTACATATGAGATCCAACCTCATATCTGTGATGCAAAATATGGTAAGGAAGCTTGGGATGTTTTGATTACCATTTATGAAGGAAACAATAAGTCCACTATTCTAAACCTTCAAACTCAACTACATACACTCATGGTGAGACAGTTGACCTATTCCTATGTAGAGTGGTGGAATTGAAAGCCAAATTGAATGCTATGGGAGAGACAGTGGCAGATACTCTCTTGACCTTAGTCATCTTGAGAGCTTTGCCAAAATCCTACAAAGTGTTGATCACATATCTTAATGTATCTGGTAGAAAAGTTTTATTTGTTGAATTGGTGAATTTGCTTCAAAATGAGGAGGCAAATCAATTTCAAAAATGCCCTCTACACCAAACAATGGGGTAAGAAACAAGGGAATTTTCAAAAGGGAGGATCTTCATAAAAAGAAAAAGGGAAACAACATCAGCAAAAAGACAAACAATATTGCAAAATTTGTGATATGAATAACCATAACACCAACAGGTGTTGGTTTAATAACAAACAACTAAATTACCAAGATCACAAGAAGAATGATAAATGGAAATACAAACCACATAAAAAGAATAAGCAACCCAAGGGGAATGTTGCTTATGTTGAATCAAACTTAGAATTAGATTATGAGGGAGCACACAAGGTGCTCATGACTCACACTTCTTCTAAGCAAAAATATGTAGTGTGGTATATTGATTCAGGTGCCAGTAAACACATGACTGGTGATAGATCATGGTTTAAGACATTTGAGGAAAAGGAAGGTAAGCCAGTAACAATTTTTGACAATCAAACCTACCTTGTATAGGGTGAAGGATATGTTTTCGTCACTCTTCTAGATGACAAATGTTAGATTGAAAAGGTACTTTATGTTCTAGGACTGGCCAACAATTTTTTGTTCGTCCCTCAGATCTTGGATAGAGACATAAATGTTGTTTTTCATGTTGAGAAGGGTAGAAAGAGATGTTTCATCACCCGAAGGGGAAAACATATAGCAATAGGATCATACAAGCATGGCTTGTTCATTTTAGATGTCATTTCAATGCCTCATGTTTCCCTGGTAGGAACTACAAATGAGGATACTTCTTTATGGCACAAGAGATATGGGCATCTCAGTTTAGGATATTTGCTTGAGTTAAGCAAATATGATATGGTGAGAGGACTTTTCAATATTTCATCCATATTTCTAGTTTGCTCAGATTGCTTAGCAGGGAAGCAAAATCGGGTACCGTTTGAGGTTAGCTCTTCCAGAGCTAAGAAACCTTTGGAGTTGGTACACACCGATCTGTGCAGTCCTATGCCAAACAACTATGGTGGAAAGAGTCATTTTCAAAAAAAATTTATGATAACTCACGAAAGATGTGGGATTTCTTTCTTCAATTGAAATCAGAGGCATTTCTATACTTTTAGCAGTTCAAGAAGCTTGTTGAGAAGGAGTCAGGATGTTCCATCAAAACCCTCTGCTTAGATCAAGGGGAGAATATACCTCTAAGGATTTTTCATCATTTCTAAATGAACATGGGATCAAGAGACAAATAACCACAGCCTATAATCCTCAAAAAAATGAAGTTGTTGAAAGGAGGAATCATTCCATTATGGAAATGGTTCGATGTATGCTTAATGGGGCACATATTGAGCATGATTGTTGGATAGAAGTAGTGAATACAATGTCATACCTCCTAAATAGAGCACCCATAAGAGCTCTACAGGGCAAGACTCCACAAGAAGCATGGAGTGGTAAGAAACCCTCCATTTATCATCTAAGATTTTTTGGATGTAAGGCATTCATGCACATACCAAAATACAAGAGGAAGAAGTTAGATGAGAAAACCCTGCAATGTATTTTTCTTGGTTATGATGAGCATTGAAAAGGATATCGGTTGATAGATATTATGACCAAGAAAATACACATAAGTCAATATGTGGTATTTGATGAAGATTTCACATCAGATAACACTTCTACAACTATATACCTTGAGGAAGATGAGCCTAAGAAAGAGGTTCCACCCCCACAGAACAAGGTTACAAAATGGTATACTTGTACATTGAGAGATTTAAAGTTGAAATCACTTCCATATCTAAATCTAGATCGACCTTGTACTTGTAGTATGACTCAGCATATGAGAGCAGAGGCATCAAATTCAAAGGTTGATGAGCTTTGCCAATAATTTTATGAACTATCTGTAGACACAGAGGAAGATAGAGAAACAAATATGGATGATGATAGGGTTTATATGTCAACATTGGATGAAAAATAACCCACAATAGTTTAGGATGCACTTAGTGAGTCTAAGTGGAAGGCTGCTACAAAAGCAGAACATACATCTCTCATGAAAAATCATACATGGAAGCTAGTTAATATACCTTTAGGAAAGAATCCCATTGGATGCAAATGGGTGTTCAAAGTGAAGTATGAGGTAGATGGTACTATTGATAAGCATAAGGCCCGTCTTGTTGCAAAGGGCTATGCTAAGAAAGAAGGCATAAATTATGAAGAGAATTTTACCCCTACTGCAAAAATGACTATCATTCGAGTACTTTGTGCCATGGCAACTCAGTTTGGGTGGAAGTTACATCAGATGGATGTAAAAAGTGTTGTCTTAAATGGTGACCTACAAGAAGTGTACATGACCCAACTAGAACGATTTGTCATTGAAGGGCAAGAGCAGAAAGTTTGCAAGTTGGTCAAATCCTTGTATGGGCTAAAACAAGCTCCACGAGCTTGGTATATCAAAATAGACAATCACTTGGTGCAGCATGGATTCAAAAGAAGTCCTTTAGGTGAAAATCTCTATATCAAGAAAAATGGTTCTAACATAGTGATTTTGGTGCTATATGTAGATGATCTAATCATAACAGGGAGTTTAGAGAATATGATTGATGCAGTTAAAGATGATTTGAAATAATCTTTTGAAATGACAGATATAGGAATTCTTCACTATTATCTTGGTTTGGAAGTGACTCAGAAAAAGAATCATATCAGAGTATCACAAAAGAAGTATGCCAAGACATTGGTTGATAAATATCGTATAACTGACTGCAAGTCTAAAGCAACTACAATGGACCTTGGACTTCAGTTATCATGATATAATAAATCACCATAGGTAGATGGTACTCTCTATCACTAGTTGATTGTGAGTCTCATATATCTGAAAAATACCAATACAGATCTCAATTTTGCTGTGGGTTATCTTTCAAGGTTCATGCAGGAATCTAAGGTGAGTCATTGGAAAACAACAAAGAGAGTTCTTCATTATGTCCATGGTAGTACAGACTTTGGTCTAGAGTACAAGCAAAATAACAATTTCTATTTACAAGGATACATGGACTCGGACTATTCCAGATCCATAGATGATCGCAAGTCGACTTCTAGATACATTTTCCATCTTGGATCTAGACCTATCTCTTGGCATAGTAATAAGAAGTAGGTGGTTGCCTTATCATCTACATAGGCATAGTATCACACAACAAGTGGAGTAGTATGTGAGATAATATGGTTAAGTTGCATTCTTACAAACATAGGTCTTCCAAATAATCTTCAACTTCATTTGTTTTGCGACAATCAAGGTATTTTGAGTCTCGTCAAGAATCCAATATTTCATGATCATACCAAACACATCAACACTCGATGTCATTTCATTTGTGATGAAGTTCCAAAGCATCACATACAACTCTAGTACATTCCCACTGATGAGCAAGTTGCAGATATTTTCACCAAGGCACTTGCACATGTCAAATTTGAATTGTTTCACAATGCTCTTTGTATTTACCAATAATGTAATAAGGGGGGATGTTAGCATAGGCATCTTATTATATTAAATTATATTTCATAATACATTACCCGTCGCTCCTTGGGGTAGTTGAACGGATCGGATGGTTGGTTTGATTAACCAAACCACCTAATAGCCTTGTATTTATTCTACACTGAATACTATATGAAATCTAATTGGTATTTTCTACACAATGAAGTCAAATATAGGATGGTAAAGGAGTCTATAATATGGGAATAGTTCATGAGACTAGGAATATTCCAAGAATCCTTGCTCTCTGTTATTAATCCTGGTCCCTTTCTAGAAGCTACAAAAATACCTGAATTGTGCAAGAATGTTTTAGTATAACATTTGGTCACTAAATGGGAATGTATATGGTCAAAATATCAAGGAGTAGTTGAAATCCCTTGGCAGAAAATATTTAATTCACCTTGTTCAACTAAACGCAAAAAATATCAAATTGCATGAGCTTAACTGGTTAAATACCTAGATTTCATGGAGATCAATGTTTAAATCTTGCCATATGATACATGCATAATTGGCAAAAATGTTGTTGTAAAATCATCACGTGGTCATGATGTGATATGGGTGGGACCTGTTTCAATTCCCATATAAGCAAATTTTTATAAATAAATAAATAATATAAAAATAAACACTAAATATGAAGAAAGACCGAGTGTTTTCACTTTTCCCTAACCTGAGACACCTTCATTATGACCCAACTATTCTATTCTATCCTCTCACTATTTGGGGGATCGTCATTATGCTATGGTCTCTGATACTTCACCAAGTCTTCCAGTGTGGTCTTTTGAATTTCAAATGTATGAGCAGTCCAAGATTCCAAAAATTGATGAATAAACTTCAGTTGCTCTTGCTAAGTTAGAAAACAAGTGTCACATTACTCTTTTGGTTATTAATTTAGAGATATTTCATCTAGGCAAATTTAAAAAAAGAGTATGGACCATGTGAAAAGCAAAGGTTGAAACCAAAAAATGTTGAAAAAAAATTCTATGTAATATTGCATGAGCATAACATACCTAGCAGGATGAAAATGATGTAGTGAAATAAAATGTCAGGCTATCCACAACACATGATAAAAATGGTTTGAATTGAAAGGTGGTTGCTACATGCACCGTTATTATACCATGGGGTAATTTAGCTCCTTCCAATGCACAGTTTCTAGACAAGGGCACTCCTGTCCAACCCAAAGATTTGATGAGGCTAGCATATTTGGAATTTTCATTGTTTATGACTTGAGCTCTACAATGCTTGATTTATGTCCACCTGAGCATGGCAAATTCTATATAATTAAGCTTTTTGTATTTGTATTGTCACTTACGCCTTACATTTTTTATTTTTCATAGTTTATTCATTGTTGTAAACATGATAGTTAACCAGTGTATGACAAGCTAGAGTACTTTTATTTCTATTTCATTGTAAATAAAAGTGAATAGTATGACATATTTAAATAATTTTCATGGTAGTATCACCAAATAATTGAGATGGATTTAGGATGGTAAGTCTATCACTAATTAATATTTTTCTTGCTTATGAATGCTCAACCTATGCAGCTTGTGAGTGTTTGTGATATATTGTCTCTTTCTTGTGTATACTACTTTGCAAAAATCCTAATGTGATGAGAAAGGATTGATGCCTTAATGCGATCAAGTGAATGCCTTCACAAGTAAACTTAGCATGTTTACATTCTCCAAAATTACACTGTGCTACTGAATAAGCTATACTTTTCACTTCATTCGAGCTGTGAAGTATGGCCAGTAAGAATATTGAAGTTGAAATCACATATTTCCTTTAAGATGATGTTTGCATATGTTTGCCCTCTCTTCGTGATATCATGTCCTGATTTGCATTTTTCTTATCAAAGATGATAATAGGCCCTTTTCTCATAGCTTGGATGGTCTACACATGCAACTTGATGTTTTTGGTCATTTTGTGAGTATAGGAGCTTATCATGAACCTCAAGAACATTACAATAACGATCTTCAATATTTCCATTGAGACCTTATCAAATTTCAATTCTTTTATAGAGAAGTATGTACAGAGATATGTATTGTCTATGGTCTAGTCTAGAGGACCATATCTTAGTCTAAAGCTATATGGCCAAGAATGTATGTGTAGGGGTTTTGCTTCACTCAGTTTTGGAGCACTGGTTGTTCTATATGCGTTTCCAAGGTGTTCCTTTGACTATATGCCTCTTTCATTGTTATTTATAATTTAGAGTTTTAGGTCCAAAACCTAGATCATGCAGATTTGGCTTATATTGAGAGGGTTCAAACCCTCATGCTTCAAGGCATGATCCATTTCAAATGGAGAGTTCCACAATTTGTTGTTCAAGATGTGTTTCATGCTAAGCCTCTATATTTGGAGGTTATTGTAAGGATGGTCTTCTATATTTACAAATTTGGTCTATGAATGACTCATAGGCAAACCATGAGAGGTATCCATAATTTTCCAAAGCACTATTGGCATCAAACAAGGTTGTCCCTTTTCTCATTCACTCTTTGGGATCTACATTGATGAGCTTGAAGAATTTATTTTTCAATACACACATGTTGATGATGGTTGCCTTTTACATTGAGTATTGATAGCTATATTGCTTTTTGCAGATGATGTTGTTGTTCTTGCTCATACCCATGAGGGCATACAAACATAGTTGGATGATCTTGCTTGCTTTTGTGACTTCAAACAATTGGCAGTCAATCTTAGCAATACTAAGGTGATGATCTTTAACGCATCAAAAGTACCCTATATAAGTTCAGTTCTTCTATAAGGGTGAGTCCATTGAGATCACCATTGCTTACACCTACTTGGGGGCTCAATTTACAAGTCCTTCCCTTAATATTATGCCAACTTCACAATCACATCTTTGAAAGGGATACACATCTCTCTCAATCTTGGAACACCAATGCTTCCAATAACTCTTTTAAGACATACCTGCAAAGATGCACCTTTTTGATTGCATCATCAAATTCCACAGTCCTTTATGGATTTGAGATTTGGGGATCCTTATTTTAGACTTCTCTAAGTCTTAACAATAGCATATAATTTTATTGTTTTTACAATTTTCATGTACCAAGCATCTCATTTATCATATCATAGATAAAACCAATTTTTGTAATCATCTTATACACTTTTATAGGTATTTTAAGGCATTTAGACATTCATATTCTCGTTTGAGATATAACCAAGCAACTAATTGTTATTTTAACTTCCTCCATAGCATATCCAACTTACCTTGTGAGTTTTTTTATTGCAACTCACTTGATAAAATTTTGTAAATCTCCAAGTATTAGACCTTGAGGATTGTGGTTTTTAACCCCTTTCTCTAATTTTAGATTGGATAGACCTAAAAATATTCTACCCAAATCTCATCCATTTCTTATCTTAGTGTAGACACCCAATTTTGATATGATATCCAAGAAAAGAACATCAAACATCAACAAATAGTCAACTAGCTTAGCCCAAGCAATTTGGGCATCATGTCCAACCCCTATCAAATTTTCCACTTGTCAAAAATGCTTTTGAAAATTTTGTAACTTAGTGGAATTTTTGTAAAAGGTTGTTTTTCAGCCCCTCAACTAGCCAAACTGACCATTGGTCAAAATTGCCAATCCATGGCAAAAAATGCTAGTGGTAATTTTGACACAAAGTGATAAATTTTCAAAAATGGCTAAAATCCCTTAGCATGAGCTATAAGCATGTGGATTCTCTTGTTCCATTACCTCCTTTGATCTTGCATGCTCTAGTAATGAACCAAGCCTACAAATTTAAATTTGGTCTAAAACCCTAAGAGCATCTCACACCTAATTTTCCCTCTCAATCCCTCCAAAAATCTATAAATGTAACTCTTAAGGAATGCATTCAATAAGCAATTGGAGCTAGTTACATTTTGCCAAGTTTTTCATACTCTCTCATTATAATTCTCTCATTTGGAGCATCTTCATAAAGAATTTTGGGGTAAGTAAAGCAAGGCAAAGAGGCATTGGATCAAGAGGATCATCTTGGAGTGAGGAGGAGAATGTGCTATGACTGTATGTTTTCTTAGAATTTCTCTTTCTCCATTCTTCTTGCCTTCATTTTGTGCATTTTTACTCTTATTTTGGCCTTGCTAATTGGTTTCTATTTTGGAATTACTAATCCTTTTTATCTTATCAATTTAGCATTTCTAACACTTGTAGCATCTTTATGTTTATTTGCCTCCACTTTCTTTATTTGCAACAAGTTTCTTTCATTAAATAAGTAAAAATTTATTTCATTATAGCACACTAAAATCATTTTCTCTTTGGATCCATGCATTTTTAATAACCAGTTTATATCATTTTGTAGGCATTTATATTCATCTCATCTAACTCATCTTAATTTGGAGGCTTAATCTCTATTTAGATTATTTTTATGTTCATTTACATTTCATTTATAAGTTTATTTGTTTACCTTTTCCATTTTATTTTATACTTACATGTTCTTATCTTCCATGCACTCCAAATAAGCTCTTTATTTCATGCATCACTTCATGCTATTTGTATTTTGCATTAGCATCATAGACTATATTCATTCATTTTCCATTTCCCTTATATTTGCATGCTCTCTTTGCTTTGTATCTTATATAAGATAGCATCAAAGCCCCTACCATAGTTTTAATCAATAACAATAGTTCAACACTCTATTATATCATCATACTCATTCCATTTTTTTTTTATTTTAGAAAATTTTAAGATCATATCCTAAGATTTTATAAAAAATCATAGGTTGCATGTTTTAGGATCTGAGCCTTTCATCTCCCTCCCCTAATTCCATGCTAAGTTGACCCAAATAGCTTCAAATTTTGACCCAAAACTCATTTGGCCTCCATCATAGAGAAAAAACACCACTACTTATGGTCATTGGTGAATTTGATCTCTATAATTACACATAGAAAAAAACCACACCCTATCAAAAACACCATTATCAAATTTTCCACTCTATGGAAAATTTAATAATGACTGCTTCCATCCCCAAAGGCTCAAAATCATACTCAAATATGTTTTAACAGGGGATATAATAAACTATAAAGATAACCTATTACCTCTTTATACTTAGATAGATCCCCAAAATTATATAAATATAATTGTTTTGGTCTTTTTTTGTAGGTTTCAAAAATGTCATCCAGTTGCAAAAATACCACTAGAGAATTTGATAGATTATGGTGAATTTGATTAGGCATTGGTTTAGGTAACCCTACCACTTGGTACCTCCCAAATTGTTATAATTTCATCATTTTTAGTTTGCAAACCTTTTTTTCTTGATAAATTGACTACTTTAAGCCACATTTACTTTGGAAAATAAAATAACCTTAGCATAGATCCTTTCTTTTTGAAATGCATTTAGGCAAATATTAAAAATTATATAGTTCACATCTTAGGTTAGCTTGCTTGTTGCATATTACTCAAATATATTTTAATAAAGGTTCTGACCAATTGAGAATATTATCACCTCTCTACACTTTGATAGATCCCCAAAATTAGATAAATCTAATTATTTTGGTCTATTTTTGCAGGTTTTAAAAATACGATCCAGTTGCAAAAATGTCAATGGAGAATTTGATAGACTGTGGTGAATTTGGTTATGAATTTATTTCGGTAACCCTACCACTTGGCACCTCCCATATTGCTATAATTTCATCATTTTTAGTTTACAAACCTCTTTTTCTTGATAAATTGTGTCTGCTTTAAGCCACATTTACTTTGGGAAATAAAATAACCTTAGCATAGATCCTTTATTTTCAAAATGTATTTAGGAAAAAATAAAAAAAATCATATAGTTCACATATTAGGTTAGCTTTCTTGTTGTATATTCCTTTTTCTACATTTGAAAGAAAAACTTCTTAAGTATAGACATCATTTGAATAATAAAGGCATACTAGGCTAACTCTTATCTTTTTGCATTTTGTGTGCTTGCAATTAACATACAATTTAGGTGATCTTTAATTTAGGTTTGAATAAATTTTATATTATAAAAGCTCTATAAAGAGTCATATTATCAATCCAAAAACCTTAGGTTTTTATTGAATTAATTCATTAAATATTGTATAAGCATAACATCAACACAACACACATAGTCACCTTGTTTTATACATGAGGTAGAGCCTACTTGCATTAAATATTTCCATATCTTTGGGTTCTCCTTTGAAAAGAGGTCTTCAAGTGGAGAAGTAAGGGTTATAGTGGATCCCCCCTACATGCATGTGAGGTTTTGAATCTATATTTGTTTGATACCAATATTAAAACTCCTATTTTCCTTAATAAGATAAAAATATTTCAAACTTAAACAAGATCATCTAATTTTATTTACATAGTGTAAATCACATTAAATAAAGATAACAAGAACATAATGAAACTAGTAATCCTTTCGAGGGAAGTATAATGACCCCTTGAGTAAACTTATGTACAAATATTGAGGGAGAAATATATATTGGCTAGTATAATATGGTGGGCTAAAGGGAGTCATAAGGAGGGTTATTTTCCAAGGTGACAAGGATTTCAAAACAACTTATCTTATTTTCTACAATTACTCTAGAAATAAACCTTAAATAAATTAACTTCTCCTTCTTTGAAACCCTTCAAATTATGGCTCATAATACCCAAAGTAATGATTTATAATATTCACCATATGAAGTATTTATGCATGAAAATGAATACCAAGTGGAAAACCCTTGGCCACACCATAAACCTAGGAAAGAAGAACACCTTATTGAAAGAACCAACTTTAACTCTCTAGATCATATTAGATATTATATTAAAATAAACAATGATATTTTACCCTATGTTCTTAGGGATGAACTTGAAGAATAAAATAGGAAAGAACCTTATACACCTCATGATAACCTTGAACATTCTAATGGTCAATCCACTATCACATAAATAAATAAAAATTGAAACAAATTTGTTAGTCTTAATGTGGCTATGGTACATCTAGTTAATTCTATAGCCATCCAACTATATCTATAGGTATATCTATCATGGGAATACCTTTTTTGACATCATCCCCTAGCATCACAATACCTATTTCAAATTCCAATTCTACAAATCCTTTCTTATCTCGTGACTTAGGGATCAACCATACCCCTCCACTTACAACATCTAACCATACCAATTAATATTATATGATCCTAACTTTTCTATATAAAGCTCTCTGACAACCCCCTTTGAATTTACCTACTCCACCAATTCCTCCACTTGATTTTTAAAATATCAATGCCAAACTTGAACATATTGAAAAGAGAAACTATAATTTTGAAGAACTTGAATGTCAAATTGCTTCTCTTCAAGGGTTATCAAAATAAAATACTCATTTTATGAGTTCTATAATGAACCATTGTATACCACAACAATTAATCATCCTTTTACAAAGAATTTTGAAACTCCTAAGTTTTAAATGTACAATGGAAAATAAGATCCCATTAATCACTTGAGGTTATTTCAAATAGCATGTAACAACATCAATCATAATGAGAAGTTTCTTCTTAGGTTATTCCTTAAATTTTTAATGATTTAGCTTTAGAATGGTATTTTTATATACCTTGTCATATCAAGACTTTCAAAAAACTTATGGAAGTCTTTGTCAAGCAATTTTTTCCATTTTTATAGAAGAAAATGTCACCATAGATGATCCATACCAACTCAAACAATCCAAGAGAAAATATTTCTTGGATTTCTTAGCTAAATATAGGGCCTTGGTAGGAAGACTTCAATACATTCCTCCCCTAAGGAATTCTTGCACATCTTCATAAGAAACCTTCATGAGCAATTATATTACCCTTTAGAAATAACACAAATAACCTCTTTTAAATAAGTCATAGACATGGCCAAGAGGGTAGAAGTTTTCCTTATAATATGAGGGCAACTCAATTATATAAAAAAAAAAACTCTAACAAAGGCCAATACAAAAACAAACATATCATAGGAATTGGTGTAACAAATTCCCACCCAAACAACAATGTAAATGCAACTCAAAATACTTCTCAAAATTTAATGGTATCAAGAGAAGATAAATCCAAATGACAATATATGAATACTGGATAAATTCAAGCTACCATGTTAAAATAATCGATTCAAAGATGATGGACCTACCATATATCTGACCTTGGGATACTACCAAATAATTATCCAATAGGTACAAGTATGATGAATACTGTGGTTATCACTACATAGAAGGGCACACAACAAACAAGTGCTTCACTTTTAGAAATCTCATCCAAGATCTTATAAAAAAAGGAAAGGTAGTATTTAACCAACAAGATACTCCTAATAAAAGCTTACAATGTTTTAAAATCCCTTGCCAATATGTGATCAAAAGTCTAAAAATTTTGTAGGTACCATCCACCTATAAAAACCATCTTACGCAATAACTGGACAACAAAACAAAAATCAATATTTTAAGAAACCACCCTTAGTTATTCCTCACAATACCAGAGTAGATATTTCTAACAAATCTCCTTTAGTCCTCACTCCTCCTAAGAACACTACACACCATGTACAATTTTCAACTAGATATGTTGGGAGTCGAGGTGACCGTAGTGGTTGTTATAACTCTACACTTGATGGGCAAGAAATGATTTTAGGAATTGCTCCAAGTTCAGGGTGGAAATGTTTAAATGTATCAATTAAGCATGCACCTATGTTTTGGCCTTTCTAAACTAAGCTAAGAAAGATGAAAGAACAATGCAAGACACACCAAATGCAAGAAGACAAGGGCTAACCCTAGAATAATTCTTTGATTCAATGATATCTAACCCTATGTTGTAAAATAAATCATTTGATCAAGGGTCCAAGGAAAATGCACAAACAAGATTAAAACCCTAGATATACACTATATGCTTTTATTCTTTCAAATGCCTAGAAATTTAATCAAATACTTTTCCTTTTATTGTGATCTAGGTTTTGAACAAAAATGAATAGATAGTAAACACAAAATAACCTAAATATCTATTAGGGCACTTATCTAATCTAGTGGTTGATCGAAGATTTATCTTTTGTCCAAAATATCTAATCGTTTCAAACCTGTAAAAAAAAATTTACAAACCCTGGAAGATTTGATCAATGTTCAAGGGCCTGCTTAGATCACTATAATACTGAGCTTGGAGGTGCAATAGTCAAGCACCCTTGGTATTTTTAATTGATTGTTTGAAATTAAAATTGATCTTTGACCTTTGAAACATAAACAAAAAAATGGAAATAAATATGTGATAATAAAATAAAATACAAACAATATGGGCACAACAAAATGCTAAAATGCAAGGTGTGAATTAAGTTTTTGGGGTGTGAAACTTACCCCTAAGCCCTAATTTACCAAATTCATGCCTTGTAAAGAGGAAGCATTAATATTATCAACCAAATTCATGCCTTATAAGTATGGGGCAATAATTTGGTTCAAATGCCCTTTTTGAGTCCTAAAATGATAAAAAATATGGTACAAATATAGACACCTAAAACACGTCATATTGAGGAGGCTACTCATGTGGACACATTTTTAGGCTAGATGACTTATCTTGGGCTCCAAGACCTAACAGTGGTCCTAACCACTCAAGTAGGGCAATTTTTCCTTTTTTATCTTAAGTCGTGATGATTCACGATGGCTCCAACGCAGCCATGTTGGTCCATGATGGTCATGATGCAATTACAGTACCCTATGATGAACCACAAACTAGACATAAGAGCTGATGATAGATGTTGCCTATAACAAACTCAAGCTTATCAAGCTAAGTAAAATTCATTAAAATGCAACTGATCTTGAACAATTATTCTTGAGAACCTTCCAGAAGCGATGCCTCATCTTCCTAAGCCTAACTGAATCTTGATCTTGGCTTCTTTAGCAAGCCAAGATTGCAATGGAGGAAAGTCTATAAATTGGAGCATTTCCTTCACCCAAAGGGATTGACCAATTACCATAAATAAGTGCTATCAACTTGCTTAAGAGATAGATCATTCTCTCATAAGCATAAAGGTGCTATTGAAATTTCATCATGAAGTTTGCATTCACATCCATGGAGCTTTGGATATCTTGAAGCATAAATCTCATCATTATTAATTATCTTCACCACAAATTTGATTAAATCCCATCATAAGTTATTCCTCAAGAACTCACCAAGAACGTCAATCCATTTGACAAGAATTTTGGATGTTTCCAAGCATCAAGCATAGAGAATAGAGTCTCCTTCAATGGTTGATGTACCCAAAAGCATCTTGTAGGTAGAGCCATAAAACCTGAGGATGGCTAACAAAGCCTATCATTTTTATCAATGATGACCTTTCTGTGATGTCTAATTGCCCTTTTTTTCTTAATTAGATTAGTTTAGAAGCCTTTAATTCTATTTCTAACCTAGTTTAGGAGTATTTCTTTCACTATTTTATGCAATTTTTGTACCATTTTAGCATTTTCATTTCATTTGTATTATCATGAAATAGACCACATCTTGAGAGGCTTTACATTTGCTATTAATTCTTTGTAGGTGATTGTAATGATCTAAAAAGCATACACCTAACTAGTGCATCAATTAAAATATAGTATTAAAGCAATAAAGAATGGACAATCATGAATTTAACAAGAAAGTAAGATTTCTTTTATTAAAACTTTGTCAAATCCTGATTACAAATATGTCCCTCTTAGGGATACTCAATCTTTGATACAATTTTGAAGACCCTCTAAACGAGGGGGTGTTGTAATCCGTAGAATTTTTAGAAGGTACACAAATTTCTTAAGACAAAATATAGCCCTCTTCTCCTTTGGTTGGAGGTACATGTTGCCTTGAATGCCTTAAAAATGATTAGGTCCTATAAACCCTATGTTCAACAAACAACATGAAGGGTTAATAACAAATGAGGCCTCTCTTGATGAGCCTTTTGAGACAGTTGCATAAATTGATGATAAAGAAAATAAGAAAGCATGTAAATCTATGAAGATATGCAAGAAATCACAAAATTATTGTAAATCATGTAAAGAAAGCATGAAATTTAACTATTATGCATCCTAATTAGCCATTCGAACTTGAAAAACATGAAACTTCAAGAAACTAGTCTAAATTGATAATTGTGAGAAAATGGAAGCAAATATACCTCTAAATCCTAGATTAACCGGTCAAATGTCTGCTACAATGTTAATCTATGCTATATTAAGCTATTTTCATAACTAGAAATGGAAATCTACTACTAAAACAAATGAAATTAAATATCAAACCCTCATCATGGGTCTAAGGTGCAGATGACACTGTTAGCCATGGTTGACAACTAGGGTTGAGCTAAAAGTGTTCTTACTCTTGTAATTAGGGCTTGTATCCTTAGTTTCCTCTATGGAATTGATGATCAAGGGTCACCTCTGTGTCCCAAGATGGATTGGAAGTTGTATTTGATAATATTCACATTTGATTGGCTTGATTTTGTGATTAATGCTTCTTAGTCCTTTGGAAGCTTCATTGACGAATTTATGCTTATCGCTCCATAATTGGCCAGTACTTCAAATCTCCTCAAAGGGGTTGTCACTTCAATGTACATTTTGGCAAAGCTTCACTGCATTCCAACTTAAAATCATTCCAAATTTCTCCCCAATTTGAAGGGGGTTCTTAGAGCACTCCTAATCCCTAATCTTAGCTTGCTTGAGAAGCCAAGATCAAGATCCAAGAGGTTGATTAGTTGGGAGGAAAAATCTCAAATATTCCCCACCCAAAACCATTTAAACTTTGTTTCCCATACTGTTGCAACTGAATTTTGCTTGGCCCATGATTCAAAACAATTTTAGTGCTAGCCACAGGTTTGAGGTGTAGTTAGCTTTGTTGTCCATGGGTGTCAACCATGAACATGAATGATTAGACCAAAACTACCTAACTTGAGTGGTTAAAACCACTGCTTTACCTTGGAGTTGTTTAAGATACTTCATATGGTCTATTAGCATACCCATATGAGTAGTCCCCTACACATGATGCATTTTAGGTTTCTACAGATACCCATTTTAGGATGCGTTGTGAGAATGAACAATGCTGAGCAAAAATAGACCTCCTAAAATCATGTTGTAGGTTGAATGATGATCATTGATATGATCAACATTAGATGCCTAGTACTGCAAAAGAACACACATCTTAGAATCATTACTTCCAACTAAGGGAAGAATTAAAATGGAAAGTGTTTGAAAGATCCACAGTGATCGGGTAGTCAGTGCTACAATCGTACTGATAGGTGGAGAGCTACTAATTTAATTGTCATATTTGATTTTTACCCCAACAAAGGGTAATATTATGATAGTTGTTGGCAATGATTTATAAGATGAATTCAATTTGACAAGATCAAGTGATATCTTGTTGAATTTTATTATGATTATTGATATTATGACTACTCTCTCAAGTGATGAGTTGATGAGGATATGACAATTAATGAAGCGACGAGTTGCTTGACCAACATGAATGATTTGAACAATTGAAGACTTTTACACTTTGATATTACTTGGCAAGGCCTAATTCATCCATGATTTCAATTGTTAATAGTAATTGTACATCTCTATCTCGTGGAGAAGTCTAGCCGCAATGGCCTTCTTGGAGAATCAAGATGATAGCAATTCCAATTAGGTTTATGTTGAATCATAATGTTCAATGATCTACTAAAAATGTCATAGAATAATTGAGATAAATCCTCATTCTCATGGGGCAATCCAGCCACTATGGCCTTCTTAGGAATTGAAGTGAAGCATATCAATTCAACAATGACTAATTTACCCCAAATGGCCTTATAGTAATTTACTCATCTTACCGGATTGCATGGATTGCAAGTCGCTATAAACACCAATTGTATAGGGTAAATAACTGGATACAAGGTGCATTTGAATTTTGAATTATGTAAATTTTTTGTTATTTTTGAATTTTTTGAGGCTTTTAACCTATTGAATATTTTTATTTTGCATTTGGAAGTTCCTCATGGTTGTATTTTGAGAGTATTTATTGTTGGACACTAACTGTGCTTGTCAGTTAGCCAATTTTGAAAAATTTCTTAGCTACGGCTCTGACCCATGATCAACAAAACCTAACTCTATGCCCACATCTAATAGACACAACCATGGGCCAAATGGAAAATATAAAAGAAAATTTAGCATTTTCAAAATTCATTATTTCCATTGCCAACTTGTGAAATTAAGAGCTCCAAGAGGAGAAATAGTTGAGGTAGCAGATCCTTAGCGGTGATGAGTGCGCTATCAAACAAATGTTGGATGGGACGAGGATGTAGCCATAGAAGAGGAACCTTGGGTTGAGGAGGAGGGAAAGGAGGAGACGGATGATGAGGTATTGTAGCTCAGAGCCTAGGTGGCTATTTTGCAGACATAGTTGGGGATCGTCCAGATACATATTTTGGGGAGGGACACCTCTATTGCCACTCTACAAGCATAGCTAAGAGTAGCTCAGGATCATCTTGTAGAGGGACATGCTTAGTGGTGGGGATACGAGGAGGAGAGGACTCTTCACCTGGCATAGATTGATATTTCCACTATAGCTTTAGAGAAGATGATGCTTGAGTGGGATCTTCTATAATCTCAACTAGACTTTAGGACTTAGGAAAGGGATTTTCTAAAGATCATGCAAGGTGAGATATCGACTCCATAGGTTGCTCTTATGGCTCTAGTTATATAGGGACCTATGAGATTGAATCTAGCTATAGAGATTTGAAGACTATAGGCTTTGGTTTAGACTCATATCAGGTAGCGTGCTTTAGATGTAGCCCACATTGCTCTCCTAGATGGAGAGGTCATGCTTTATGGTGGTGATATTCTAGAGATATCCAGAGCTCTAGGGACTTAGGGGACTCAAACATGGGAGACAAGGTAGTCCTCAGCTTGAACCAGCCACACAACTCACAGTTCTGAGAGGTCCACCGATACTAGCTCCAAGAAGATTTATCGAGAGGGTGGAGGTTATGGAGGAGCCTCACAGATAGGAGGTTCAGGTCAGTCATGATTATGCCTTGAGCATATTGTATCATTTTGAGTGTAAGGTCTAAAGACCTACACATTTTTAGTCTAAGGTCATTTTGGGCCCATCTATGTACGCTTTGAGGTACATATTTATATGATATGACATTGATTTATGACTCATTACATGTGTACATTTATTTTTTGTATGTTTATGAGATGCATATGGATGCAATGCTTATATATTATGTTTATCTAATTCTATATGATGTGATGTATAGATGACATGCACTAGCTAGATGATGGATTTATGACTAGATACTATGATCTAGATGTGTATATGGACTACTATGATGTATGCATATGGATACACTTTTAGATATTAAATAAATATTTGATTTGATTTACTTGTATGTATTATGATGTTATGATATGATGAATGCAATGTATGTAATTCATTATTTACATGATGTAATCTAATGTAAATGAACTTGTATGTTTTAGTCACTTAAAACATAAAGAATGAATGCAATATGAGTTAACAATCTAATGAATGACACCACAAAATGTATTACAATCATGAATGTACTTGATAACTCTTATAATAATATTTAATCAATTAGACATCCATATGTGAGATGAAATGATGATATGTTTCTCTTCATAAGCTTTTGTAAGTTAAAAGATATGCACAAAATAGTCAGTGGCCATCTAAATATCATTGTTGATATCCATCCGGTATCTATTCTATGTTATGAACACCCCTTAATAAAAAAAATCTCATAAAAATAAATTGATAATTGATGACTTTATTTTATTTGTTGCTATTTGGAAATTTTGAGGTTTTCCATGAGACTCAAACACCCTAGTTGACTTATCAAAAGTTGTATAATGACTATAATAGACTTTTGAAAGATAATTTTTTTGCTATGAAATACCAAGTTATTCATTACCCCTATGTGTGCAAGTGAATATATTAGATGAGACATAATACTACCTCATTGCCAGGCAAGATTCATTCAACCCATTATTGTAATGAGGATCACCACATGTCCACCTAATCCTAGGCTTGGACTTAGTTGGACTAGACCATTAGGCAATACTAGCCACCTAAATCTAGCTCATTTGTGAATTGCTAGACCTACCCCAATGTAACACATGATTCATTCAGCCCATTGCTATATTGGGGATCACTCCATGATTTTTGAGTATTGACCATTCCAGGTATTCAAGCTCACCCTCTTCTTTTCTTCAATTTATTGGGACACTTGCTCATATATAGTGATAAAAATCACTGTTTATTTTGTATATATATATATATATTTGTATTATTTTGTTTTGAACAAGGGATTTGATTTTATTTTGGGATTCTTCTCCTTTTTGTAAGCAAGGGTTTTGTTCGGATAGGGGGGAACTTGTCCTTTTTCCAATGACCACTACTCTAGACCATTGCTCCTCACAACTGATCAAGTAACAAAACATTTTGCTTAAGGTGACTAGAACCACTTTGTAGTGTTCATATTTCCTTGTCCTAATTAGGATTGTTAATGTGTTTGATTAGTGATGGGATTCTAATATGCTAAGTGCTATAAAAACTAGACCTCACCTACAAAAGCAAAGCAAGATTTCTACTAAATTTGAGAAGACCACTAGGTATGGTTGAATGATTGGAAAACCCTAGTATATTCTTCATAGCAACATGAGGGGTTGTGTTGAGAAACACAATTACTCACAAGGATGATGGATGATGATGATGCATAGATGCATGATTGAAATACAAATGTGGTGTCATTTGTAATATTGCAAACACAACCTATCCTAATACAAAGTATGATGGGTGGAAATGCCTAAATATAATGCAATTAAAGGTAATGCATGTGCAAAATAAAATGCATGATGCAAATATTTTTGAATTTTTGAATATTTTGCAATATTTTTATTTTTTATTGCTTTTTGATTTTTATGGATTTTGATATTTTCCATATTTTTGAATTATTTTGTGTGGAAAAACTTAAGATGAAGTATGTTGAGATGTTCAGGCTCTTCAACACCTTCAAGTGATGTCAGGTGATACATTCCAGCTCCAATATTCTCTAAGATGATATATGGACCTAACCAGTTAGTCGTAAATTTATCTCGCAAGTGTGACGGTAGGTTTGAGTTCTGTTGGTTCTCCTTCAGCACAAGATCACCAACTTTAAAGTCTCTCAAATGGATTTTATCATTGTAAGCTCTTTTTAAGTGCTCTTGATAAATGTAGAGATGCTCAAGGGCATTCATATAACATTTGTCAAGAAGCATCAATTGATCAAAGTGAGCTTGCCACATAGTGTCGTCATTGATGAACTCTTTCAATAAAATGCATAGCATTGGAATATCCAAATCTAAGCAAATAATGGCCTCAATGCCATATACGAGTAAAAATAAAGTTTCCCTAGTGGGTGTCTGAATGCTAGTCCTATAAGCCCATAATGAAAGGGGCAACTAGATGTGCCGATATTTGTGGTTTTCTTGTACCATATTTTTCAAAATGGCTACCACTGTCTTGTTTGAATCCTCAACTTGCTTATTTGCCTATGGATATTATGGAGTCACAAAACTATGTTGTATATTGTACTTATATGTTAAATCCCTTATAGTTTTATTCTTGAATGAAGTTCCATTATTCAATATTATTTTGGATGGTATCCCAAAATGACTTATGATATTGTGAAGTATAAACTCTATAATACGTGCTCTTGTTGTCATTGTTAAATGGATTGCTTCCACCCATGATGAGTGTCATTGAGTCTCATCATTTAATCTCAATGATTTATCAATCTGGGGTGGTGTCCAAGGCTGTCTACGATAGAAGGTTAGGGCAGAGTACAATTCAAGCATTCAGATTTCAAGCATTTATTGGTGAAGCAGATTTTGGTTTAGCCTTTTGGTGTCACACTAAACCTAGTCTGAAGAATGGAAACTGAAATAAATTACAAGAATTGAAAACTAAATCTAAGTTGCAAGAATTGAAATCTAACTACAATTGCATGAATTGAAATTGCTAAATTGAAATCTAATCTACTTTTGCAGAATTGAAATCTAGTTACTCTTACATAATTGAAATTGCTAAATTGAAATCTAATCTACTTTTGCAGAATTGAAATCTAATTACTCTTGCATAATTGAAATGATGCTTGTAAATGAAACTTATTCTAAAAACACCTATCAATGCCCTACCACAAAAGGTCGTCAAGCTTCTACTACAAGAATTGACAGCAAAATGAAATATGCTAAAAATGGAAAGTTGCTAAAATAGAAAGTAGGAAAAACATGGAAAGGAAAAATGCTTAATATAATTTGTCAGCTGACATACACACAAATGCTATACACAAACATAATAGGAAACATAAATCACACAATACAAAATAAAAACAAGAAAATGAAATCTGGCAAGCAATCTATTAATTCTACTGCAACAAAATTACAGATTAAAACCTGCCATAAAATCCCTCCTTCTAGATCTGAAAGTGGGCCCATACTTCCTGATCTAGAAGGAGGTGAAAAGCACTCCTTAACTAATTAACACTCAGAACATAAAATGATAAAATAGCTACACTTTTATTGATGACAAAACATGCTGAAAACTGTTACAAAAAATTACTGTACAATCCTAATTGTTGCTACTGAAAACTCTCCTCTATTCTAATTCCTAACTGGCTCAACCAAGGAGGGAGCTGTGTTATTTATATAAATATTTACAATATATCCCATGCTCAAATCAGCCTATGTGCTATTTTACAGATGATTTGCCAATAATTTTGGATCTGAAATAAATGCAAATCTGGATAGCTTTGTGTTGCAGTAGTAGTCATTGGCCCTTAGAAAACATCTTCAAGTGGTGGGAGTATGTGGGAGGAGTCTAGAAATATCTCACACATAATTCTCCACTTCAGAATATGCCATTCCTATCTTGCAAACAACTTTCTATTATGCTGCAGTTTTTCCGGGTTTATCCTAGAAGAGGATCAAAATTGATCTTTTCCATGCATGGTGGCTTTGGACGGCAAGGACAGCAAAATTAGATGGGAGATATTTTCCCTTAACTTTATCAACCTTCTTATCCCATTTTCCACCACCAAAATTCAGTCAACAAGTCAAAAAGTACATTTTGTTTTCATTCCGAAGATAAGTGGCTCATTCCGAAGATACTGCAATTCTCATTCCGAAGACATTGTGTTCATTCCGAAGATCTTTAGAATGACCAACTATGTTGACTCCAAATGGTTTTGGCTGCATTTCTAAGGTGGATTAGCCCTCAGGATCAGATTGCAATAGTCTTCATTCTTCCTTGGATGTGAATTTCATGCCTTGCCATTCATTGGTAGCTTGCTGGAATTTACATGGTAAATTACCGCATTTTCCAGTTCGCTGCACAGCTTGTAAAATATTGGCATTTCTTGCAAATTCAAACAAATTAGAACATGGAAAAATTATTCAAATATCAACATGAAGGAGTACATCAAGTTGCTACTAAATTTATACACTTCATTCACCAAGTAACCATGCTGAAATAGTGCAACAATGTTGCACAATTGCCCCTGGCTCGTTATACCACTGTTGCTGCCTATTTAGACTATGTGGGAATGCTTCTAAATAGGTCAGATGTCTTCTGTAGTCCTTCTGAACTCATTCCATCCATATCCTCATGCTTTGCTTGACAACTTCAAGGTGTTCCTTTAAAGTGACAGGCTTGCTGATTTTTATATGGCTGTTTTTTCCAGATTTTCAGATTTATGACAAGTCCTAAACTTTTGTCTTCAATGTGGATTTGAAACAAGTTGAAGGGCAGGAAAACATTCAAAAACCATTGAGAAGTTAATGGATATCAGCATACCACATTTGGTTAATTGAAATGCATGTTATTACTTGCTACTTAATCAAGCAAAATCAATCACAAAATGCTGAAAATAGTCAAAAACAGAGATATAGTATTCCTAACATAAAATCATGTAAACACTTAACAAATAGTATATTCTAGTCAACTATTTGGCAATTAACTTATCATATGGTAGTCAAACATTGTGCAATAATGAGTCAAACATTGTGCAATAATGAGGCATTTTTGGGCCTCATCATCCCCCCAACTTGAACCGATGCATGCCCTCATGCATCTTAGTAGGCCATAGTAATATGTAGGTTTTATTCTTGTGAACAACATCCTTTGCTACCTGCTAACTGAGAAATTCCTCCTTGCTGCACTATATCAAGTATTTTGCAATTAAGCACATGTATGACTATTTTTCTATTTTTCTACAAGTTTTAGTGCTGCAAGGTACCTCTTAAAGGCTTGATATCATATGATTCATCTTGCAATAGTCTTATTGTGGAACCGTATTTGGTAGATGCACTACTACTGATGGAATTTTCTGTTCTTAACAACATTTCAGCTTGAATGCTTATTTTTGTTGTTTGCACCTTTTGAACAAAATTGATTTAATTTATTTTTATTTGAAATGCTTGAGGGATGTACTTACTTGTGGTAGAGCCTTATAAACCTCAATATTTGATGTACCCTACTCTTTTTGCTATTCTGTAGCATTTTCAGCAATTTTGGTACAGTTTTTGCTCATTCCAAAGATATCCTGCTCATTCCGAAGAGACTGCAATTCTCATTCCAAAGATCCACTCATTTCGAAGATACTGCAATTCTCATTCCGAAGATCCGCTCATTCCAAAGATACTGCAATTCTCATTTCGAAGATCCGCTCATTTCGAAGATACTACAATTCTCATTCCGAAGATGTCTGTTCATTCCGAAGAGACTGCATTTCTCATTTCGAAGATGTCTGCTCATTCCGAAGAGACTACAATTCTCATTCCGAAGATGTCTGTTCATTTCGAAGAGACTACATTTCTCATTCCAAAGATGTCTGTTCATTTCAAAGAGACTGCATTTCTCATTTCGAAGATGTCTGTTCATTTCGAAGAGACTGCATTTCTCATTTCGAAGATCTTCAAAAAATGCAAAAATGACCTCCTATGCAAAAGTTAGCTACAGATTCTATTGTGGGTCCATATCTAGAGTGTATAAGCCTTCCATAACATCAAAAAATCCCTTCTTCATCCTTTTGTTTAGATGCTATTCTTTGTTTTGTATGTTGCTATTTTATTCCAAGTAGTACTAAAATAGAACCTTCGGGTGCATTTTGTTGATTATCCTCCTTCAATTTATCAGACAATTATGAGATATAAACTTGCAGTTCTCCTTCTAAAATTTGCCCTACAAATTGAAATAGAATTGCTGCCATGTCTGTCCCAAAATCAGGTTTTTGCATAGTTTTGGAATTTCTATGCAATTAAGGGCATAAGGGGGTGTTTCTTGACATCTTGAACATGTTCCTTTTTTCAACTTGTCACTATTGTATGAATAGTTTATGCCAAATACCGACTATCATACACTAAATGCTAAATGTTTACTATGAATTAAATGCAAGAAACACATACCTTACTCGTCTTGAAAATTGGTCATGCACCTTACAAGTTGCTTTTGATGATTGTTAGCAGGCTATCTGAAAACATAAACAAACATAACACATGTGCAATGTGAGATTTGTACAATGGTGGAACAATGATGGGTAGATCAACAAGGCAATGCATGCCGAAAAATCGGTTTTCATGCAAGCCAACTCAGTAGCGCCTCCAAGAAGGTTTTCACTACTTAATTATTCATTTTTTTATATATATTTTTTTATTTATTTTTTTTCATCTCTTTTTTTTTCATTTTTTTTCATCAGAAGAGGCTGCCATTTCTGGTTTTCAACCAACTTCTGTCCTCTTTTTTTTTTTTTCAAGTGCTTCAATGAGAGAGAACATATCTCACTCTTATTTGGATAAGACCAATCCTTATTCTACAAAAACATGTCAATTGTTGTATGAAAACACCATCTCTTTCTGTTGAAACCTGCAACATTGATGCAACCTTCCTTACTAGATGACCAGTAAGAATCTTCTTACATCATCATTGCCTCCTTATTGCTGGAAATGAAGTATTGGCTCCATTGTTCCTCTTTCTTGCTGAAATTGATGCTTGTCCTCATGTATCCCCATTTTGTGGGACATGCCTTTGTTGCAATTTTTTTTTTTTTTTTTTCAAATTTTCTTGTCTTGCTTGTACCCAAAAAGGAAGTTCACAAACAAGACTATTCTTCTTTTTGCTTTTCTTGTATTTTTTTTCTCTTTTTTTTTCTTTTTGTCATACTTTTTATCATCACTCTGAATCTGATATTGAAGAGAAATTCTCTTCCATTATGTGTACATCCAATGGAATCTCCTTCAAGAACTCCTCCTTAGTTAATGGTGCATGGTATACCCGAAGGCAATGTCCATTCACCACTAACATCCTCCATGAATTACCAATGGGAGAAAGAAGCACTACTCCATATCTGAAAACTTCTTCAATCAAGTGTTGTCCATGGCTCCTAGTCTGCAAAATCTTGTCAATCTATTCTTGAAACAATTAAATACCAATTCCCAAAAGATGTTAAGTGCTTACATCAAGATAAAATCTTGATATACCCTTGTAATTCCATGTAAAGGGATTGAAATATTGTTTCAAAATAGCAACAATTTTGCTTTTTGTTTATAAGTCAGCCAACCAATAATGTTCAAGAATTTTCTTGGCTGCACTTCAATTTGTTTCATTCCTAGGAGGACAAAATTTACCCCTTTGTAAAATGGAAGTAAATTTTCTATGTGAATTTTTCTAGTTTTTTCTCCTTTATCCAAGGCTAATTTCTGTGTGTTTGGACTAAAGGTTTTCTGTGTATCTCCATTGATTTTTGTCTCTTCAAGCTCAGGTAAGTTCTTATTTTAGCACAGTTGGATGTTGTTGCAGTCAATAACATTTCCTATAGGTTTTTTTTTTTTATACTAGATTCAGCTACATAGACAGGGGTTGCCTATCCTGTATTATTCAGACTGATCACAGGTTGTGCTAAAAAAAATATTTTTGGTTTGCACAATAAGACAAGAAGTGTACAACTTTAGCAGATCAACTACTTGTCAGGTAGGATCACCTCTAATGAGATCAACTATTGTCTGTGTAGGCTAAGAATTGCTAGGTTGCGGTTTAGCACGGTAAAATCCTAACAATATTTAAGTAATAATGGAAAACTCTAGGATCATCATTAAGTTGTAAACTCCTATTTTGATTGTGCAAAAGTTTTTTTGTGATTTTTTTTTTTCAGCTTACATAGACAGGGGTTGCCTGTCCTGTATATTGGCCATAGGTTGGGCTGAAGGTGGTGGTTGATTTACTTGCCCTGTTTGTTGTTGTTGGGATCTCTCTTTGAGAAGAATTCAAACTAGGCAATTTAACCCCCAAGTGTGAAGATCACCTCCCTATGGTTGCTTGTTTTCTAAATGAACTGAAATGCAACTATCAATAATTATTATTTATACCAGCTATTACATTCAGATTTAACTCTGAACTTCATAACTTAGCACAATAATAATTATTTGACTGCTTTTACCCTCTAACAACACCATGTTCCCTAAAAACGATGCCAAAATGATGAGTGTCATTGAGTCTCATCATTTAATCTCAATGATTTATCAATCCGGGGTGGTGTCCAAGGCTGTCTACGATAGAAGGTTAGGGCAGAGTACAATTCAGGCATTCAGATTTCAAGCATTTATTGGTGAAGCAGATTTTGGTTTAGCCTTTTGGTGTCACACTAAACCTAGTCTAAAGAATGGAAACTAAAATAAATTACAAGAATTGAAAACTAAATCTAAGTTGCAAGAATTGAAATCTAACTACAATTGCATGAATTGAAATTGCTAAATTGAAATCCTAATCTACTTTTGCAGAATTGAAATCTAGTTACTCTTGCATAATTGAAATTGCTAAATTGAAATCTAATCTACTTTTGTAGAATTGAAATCTAATTACTCTTGCATAATTGAAATGATGCTTGTAAATGAAACTTATTCTAAAAACACCTATCAATGCCCTGCCACAAAAGGTCATCAAGCTTCGCTACAGGAATTGACAAAAAAATGAAATATGCTGAAAATGGAAAGTTGCTAAAATAGAAAGCAGGGAAAACATGGAAAAAGGAAAAATGCTTAATATAATTTTTCAGCTGACATACACACAAATGTTGTACACAAACATAATAGGAAACATAAATCACACAATACAAAATAAAAACAAGAAAATGAAATCTGGCAAGCAATCTATTAATTCTGCTGCAGCAAAATTATAGATTAAAACCTGCCATAAAATCCCTCCTTCTAGATCTGAAAGTGGGCCCATACTTCCTGATCTAGAAGGAGGTGAAAAGCACTCCTTAACTAATTAACACTCAGAACATAAAATGATAAAATAGCTGCACTTTTATTGATGACAAAACATGCTGAAAACTATTACAGAAAATTACTGTACAGTCCTAATTGCTGCAATTGAAAACTCTCCTCTATTCTAATTCCTAACTGGCTCAACCAAGGAGGGAGCTATGTTATTTATATAAATATTTACAACATATCCCATGCTCAAATCAGCCTATGTGCTATTTTACAATGATTTGCCAATAATTCTGGATCTGAAATAAATGCAAATCTGGACAGTTTGTGTTGCAGTAGTAGTCATTGGCCCTTAGAAAGCATCTTCAGTGGTGGGAGTACATGGGAGGAGTCTAGAAATATCTCACACATAATTCTCCACTTCAGAATATGCCATTCCTATCTTGCAAACAACTTTCTATTATGCTACAGTTTTTTTGGGTTTATCCTAGAAGAGGATCAAAATTGATCTTTTCCATGAATGGTGGCTTTGGACGGCAAGGACGGCAAAATCAGATGGGAGATATTTTCCCTTAACTTTATCAACCTTCTTATCCCCTTTTCCACCGCCAAAATTCAGTCAACAAGTCAAAAAGTACATTCTGTTTTCATTTCGAAGATAAGTGGCTCATTCCGAAGATACTGCAATTCTCATTCCGAAGACATTGTGTTCATTTCGAAGATCTTTAGAATGACCAACTGTGTTGACTCCAAATGGTTTTGGCTGCATTTCTAAGGTGGATTAGCCTTCAGGATCAGATTGCAATAGTCTTCATTCTTCCTTGGATGTGAATTTCATGCCTTGCCATTCATTGGTAGCTTGTTGGAATTTACATGGTAAATTACTGCATTTTCCAGTTCTGCTGCACAGTTGTAAAATATTGGCATTTCTTGCAAATTCAAACAAATTAGAACATGGAAAAATTATTCAAATATCAACATGAAGGAGTACATCAAGTTGCTACTAAATTTATACACTTCATTCACCAAGTAACCATGCTGAAATAGTGCAACAATGCTGCACAATTGCCCCCGCTCTCGTTATACCCTATTGTTGCCTATTTAGACCATGTGGGAATGCTTCTAAATAGGTCAGATGTCTTCTGTAGTCCTTATAAACTCATTCCATCCATATCCTCATGCTTTGCTTGACAACTTCAAGGTGTTCCTATAAAGTGACAGCTTGCTGATTTTTATATGGTTGTTTTTTCCAGATTTTCAGATTTATGATAGTCCTAAAATTTTGTCTTCAATGTGGATTTGAAACAAGTTGAAGGGCAGGAAAACATTCAAAAACCATTGAGAAGTTAATGGATATCAACATACCACATTTGGTTAATTGAAATGCATGTTCTTACTTGCTACTTAATCAAGCAAAATCAGTCATAAAATGCTGAAAATAGTCAAAAACAGAGATATAGTATTCCTAACATAAAATCATGCAAACACTTAACAAATAGTATATTTTAGTCAACTATTTGGCAATTAACTTATCATATGGTAGTCAAACATTGTGCAATAATGAGTCAAACATTGTGCAATAATGAGGCATTTTTGGGCCTCATCAACCCACTTTGTAAAATACTCAATAGCATTTATAATAAATGTATGTCAACCCAATGATGGGGGAGAGATCTTACCAATTAGATCTAGTCTGCACTGAGAAAATGGTCAAGCTTCTTGAATGGGATGTAAGGCCTATGATGGCAAGTACATAAGATTAGCATTATGCTATTTTTTGATGTATTTCTTAACATACACGATGCAATCCTTCTCCATAGTGGGCCAATAATAACCCATTTGAAGAATGCACTTGATGATGGCCATGTCATTGAAATGACCACTGCATGTACCATCATGAGCTTGCAAAATTGCCCAGGCTAACTCTTGGGGTTCTAGAAAATAAAGGAGAATTCCATTGTAGCTTCGATGATACAAGATGTCTCCTAGCAAGACACACTTTGTTACTTTCTATCTGAACATGCGTTTTGCATCACACAATAATCCTTAAGGGATTAAACCAAGCTTTAGGAAGTCATGTAATTATGACATCTAATCCTAATAAGCTTATGCCTTGACTAACAAGATGACTTATTCCCCTAGCAGTTTTCTATGTGTGAATGCAAATTGAGATACAACCTTGTGGTGAATGGTAGTGCCATTCCCCACAGGACCCTACAAGATAAAAAATACCTAGGGTGCCTTATTGAGAAAGTCTCTGGCATTATAGAACAATTCATGGTTTGGTTCTATATGAATCATATTGAGTGATTCCTTATTATTAAAAGCCTCACACTGTATCGTGGCATGCGATAGCATTTTTACATGAATGGTAGTAAAATGGGCAGACGAAATCCGAGGGATTAAATATCCCAAAGATACCATAGTGTCTACAAATATATTCGATGTACAAGGTATTGCCTCAATGTTATACCACTCTAGCTGGGCTAAATAAGTGTCAACAAGATCCTTGTAAGCTTTTAGGATACTACACCTGCATTGAAAAAGTCCCTTCACTTGATTCACTATGAGAAGATAATCACCAAAGATGTTCAATCATTTAATCTTCATGGTGATAGCTATTTGGAGGCCTAATATTAGGGCTTTGTATTTAGCGTTGTTATTGGTACAAGGAAATTCTAGCTTAAAAAAGGGTATTGGAGCACCTTGTGGTGTGAAGAAGATAATTCCTGCACCACCCCCTTGCTCACACTTCGAACCATCGAAGAACAAAGTCATGTCAGCTTTGTTATCTGGTTCTTTAGGTTCAAGAGATTCTGATAACGCAAATACTACATCATCAAAAAGCTCTATGGTGAGAGGTCTACTATTCTCGAGAGGTGCCTCTACCAGCTAATTAGCTTTAACCTATCAATTCATGGAATTTTAGCTAATGAGTTCCAAATAGAATTCTATTAATAACATGATTCACTTTGCAGTACGTGTATTATAATATGTTTTTCTCATCATATATTGTAAAGGATTTTGTTTGGATATTACATACGTCATATGACTTAGCTGTAATGACACAACTTATTCATTGCAAATATCACTACTAAACATAACTTCTCCATATATGCATACCCTAGCTCATAACTCACCAAGGTACGACTGATGTAATATATCGCTTGCTCTTTGTCTTGTGCATTCATTTGGGCTAACATAGTTCCCAATGCAATGTCGATAGTTGGTATATATAATAGAAAAGGTGCATTCAATCTTAGTCGAGCTAGCACTGGCGGTGTTGCAAAAAGTTGCTTAATTTCAATCAATGCCACTTGAAAATCCTCGTCCTAATTGAATGGGTCCCCCTTATGTAGTAGCTGATTCATGGGTTAGCATTTGTTTGATAATTATGTGATAAATCACTTTATGGATGCTACTTTGCCCTGTAGGCTTCTTAGCTCTTTGATATTTATGGAAGGATGCATTTCTAATATGACCTTGAACTTCACTAGGTCAACTTTGATCCCTTGTTTTGAAACAATGAATCCCAAGAGTTTTCTTGAAGTTATGCCAAATATGTAGTTATTCGAGCCTGAACTTACTAGACCAATCGCACAACAGGGATTCTCAGGGATTCAACCTGATATTATGCTCTATCAAGTGATTGAAGACCTTCCTCAGGACCTCTGCATGCTCTGAATGTAGCAATGAATTTTCCAATAATTCATCAATATAATCCTCTAATATTTTGTGCATATAGTCATGAAAATTATATGTCATGGCTTGCTGATATGTGGCACCAACATTTTTAAGGCCAAATGGCATAACTTTATAACAGAATGTTCCCCATGGCATCGTGAATGTGGTTTTATGCTGGTCTTCATATTTAATTAGAATTTAATTGTAACTAGAAAAATCGTCCATAAGGGAGAGCATCTCATGACCTGTAATTGCATCTACAAGAGCATCTATGTTGGGCAACGAGAATGAATCCTTTGATGTTACCTTGTTGAGGTCTCTAAAATCCATATAGATACATATCCTTCCATCAGGTTTTCCTATAGGTACCATGTTTTATACCCATTATGGATAGTCGATGGAGATAATAAACTCTACGTCCAATAGCTTTTGTAGCTCATATTTAACCATTAAAGCAACTGTTGGATGCATATTCTTGATCTTTTGCTTGACATGCCTTTTAGAGGGGTCTAGCGAAAGGTTATGAGTAACCATTTTTGGATCTAGTATTGGCATATCCTTGTATGTCCAAGCAAAGATATTAGGTATCTCCTTCAGTAGAGGGATGAGGTTAGCACGCTCATCAAGAGATAGACTCTCTCAAAATGTAACATTATTAGGATTAGTGGGATCATCACTGATATCCACATCAAAGGTTTCTTGTACTTATATATGTGATCCCTCCTTAAGCTAGTGAGGCATAGGAATCAAGTGGATGTCATCAATTGGGTTTAAAGGTCTTATATCAGAATTTCCCTTAGCATGATAAAACATCATGTGCATAGCCTAGAATATTGCAACATTTCTTTGTTAGGAAATAAATCTTCAGGCTCTAGTGGTGAATCAGTGTGATCCCAATCAATAGAATTCACATTAAGATACAATGATTTGGAAGGATCAGCTGGATTATGAAGTGGAGTGGTCAAATAAATGGAGATCATATTGATAGAACGGATTAGATATCTAGGTCCATGTGTGTGCAAATCTAACTTATCTGTGATATTCGTATACCCAAGATGTGGCTTTGGGGTATGGGAATCTTCGAATCTGGTCTATGAACAAACTGTAAAGTAGGATCTCTTGGCTCAAGGAGTTGCATGTATGTCTATGGATCAGGGAAGACTATATGATAAATCATATCCAAATTGGGTGGTCTCCCTATGAGGCATGGGCCAAGATAGACTCTCTGATACATCTCATCGATGTCAACTATTTCATGATGATGGTGCAAATAGTGAGGCTTGAGATAGGCTCTCTCAGTCTCATTCTTATTATCATTATCGTATATGAGTCCTTCACCCTGGTTGACTGGAATTAGGTGATTAGCAACATGAGATCCAAGGTGGGCCCACTCTTCATAGCTACTATCATCAATGAGGGATACCTCATTCTTTCCCACTATCTCCATGGGTAATAGGTGACATAAATGTAGAGGACCTAAGTAGGTCAACTTAGTTTCATCCTCATGTCGTTCATTGCTTGAGGATTGCTCATCATCATCTATTCTAGAATCACAATCTGGTCCATCAATTTTGACAATGGACTCTACTTACACTTCCTTAGAAGTAAATTCTGATTCAATGTTGATTTCTATAACTAGACTTTGGATCTACATATCAGTGTTGTTGATAGCTTCATGACTTTCATTGTCCAGGTTAGCTCTTGGAATATCTCTTGGATTGACCTCTACCACAATGTTATTATGATAGATCCCAGACGGTTTAATTGAGACATGGGTTACCAGCCTATTACCCCTTCGTATGTGAGAAGGGTTAGGGTGATAAGGATTCCAATCCACATCATCCTCCAAACTAAGATTCAAATGATCAAGAGATACTGCTAAGAGCTCATCCTATCCTCTTATATGATAGCCTAACCCAAACCTATTAGTTGGTAACCGATACTGTGGTTTAATGGGAACTTGGCACCCTTGTAACCATGTTAATTGTAACATTCAAAGTAGCACAAGGTGAACTCAAGGTTAGAAAAATAATGAACATTTTCCATGAATGGTTCATCATCATCCTTATATATGGGCATGCAATTTACAAGTTGATCCAACCCTCCATAAATGAAGTTTGTTTGGTAGGGTGGAACCCCCAGTGGTACCATCATCCCTACAAGAAAGTGATGGGCTTGAGGTTGGTCCATGTCCTGTGTAGTTTTGATAAACAATGTGAATATCACATTTTGCACTATATACTCTGCTAACCTGAGATTAACCAAATATACGATCACCTCTGGTGTAGATGACCCTACTAAAGAAGGAGGTGAAGCAGGTTGAGGTGCCTCCTCGACTTGATTTTGAGCATCCCCTTCATCCATGGGACTAGGAACCTCAATAGTTGCTACCTCGGATACTTGTTTTGGATATTTTTCACCCATAACTGCCTTAATATTATTGTCATTCCTAAACATTTTGGATGTTGTAGGCTTTATTGAAGCTATTTTTGTGTGTTCTGATAGCTATGGTGCTACCGTAGAAGGTCTTGCACACACTCCTTTTAATTGATCTTCTAGATGTTTGATAGGCGATGTCAACCATATATCTAGATGCATTGAGGGGATAATAAAATCTCCTAGTAAATATGCTAATTTCACATATTTAAATGGCTCCTCATTGGAAGTAACCATGTGAACTTGCCCCTCATATATATATTTAATACATTGATGTAAAACCGAGGGAATGCAATGCATTTCTCTAATCCAAGGTCTCCCTAGGAGGATGTTATATTGCATTGGCACCTTCTATCACATGACACATCATAGGGATGGTCTTCAGTCCAACCTAAATTAAAATAACTATAGTACCTGTTGTGGTCCAAACAAGGTGAATGGTTTCCTATTTTTGTCACATGCCCGTGCATTTAATTATCAACCCGAGGAGCTTTGTAAACTTGCGAAGAGTCAAAATTAGGTTACTACAATACCACTGGAGGTGAATCTGCTAATCCTACATTTTGGGGGGAGTGTTTTTGAAATGGTTGTCAATCATTCCCGCACTCCTCAATAAATTACGTAAGAAGAGTAGAATTAAATCTACAAAAATAAATCATGTACACATTCCTGAAAATAAATCTACTACAAATACTGGAACTAGCAAATTAATGAACATTCTTATGAAAGAAATAAACTAATTAAAATAAATAAACAAAAAGGAAATGGGGAAGAAATACTGGCTTGGAGTGGGCCCAGGCTCCAGCAGCTTCTTCTCGATTGAACACGCGCTTAGAACTTCTAGAATTGTAATATATTTATCGATGTATTACAATCTATCTTCTTTAACTCTAAATGGATCTTTATTAATTATTTCTATATATCTCTCAGAATGATCTGTGTGTGTTTATATAACACACCCGCAGAAATTTTGTTACAGAAGTGGTTACAACAGTCGATTCTTCCCAGACTAAATTAGAATAGTCTGGCGAATGCAATCGACGTCTGACATTCTATTTTTATGGTGGCATGTTCATTTTGGTTCGTGCTTTTCCTGGCATCAGTAAGATGTTTTGATACGTTGGTGCTATCTCCAATTTAGCTCTGCATGATGCAAAGCTGGAACTGCACTAGCCACTATCGTCCATGTTGTTCAAATCTGGTCAACAAGCAAAGAATCAGTGGTGCCTTCTGGTTGTGGGGAGGTGCTTGCCTTTTGCTAGTGCCTTCCGACTGTGGGGAGGTGCTTGTCTTTGGTTGGCACCTTCTAGTTGCAGGGAGGTGCTCGTCTTTGGTTGGTGCCTTTTGACTACAAGGAGGCGCTTGTATTCAATTGGTGCCTTTCGACTGCATGGAGGCGCTCGTATTCAGTTGGCGCCTTCTGACTGCAGGGAGGCACTCATATTCAATTGGTGCCTTTCAACTGTAGGGAGGTGCTCATATTCAGTTGGTGCCTTCTAACTGCAGGGAGGCATTGGTATTCAGTTGGTGCCTTCCGAATGTAGGGAGGCGTTGGTATTCAGTTGGTGCCTTCCGACTGTAGGGAGGCACTGGTATTCAGTTGGCACCTTTCGACTGCAGGGAGGCGCTCATATTCTCTTCATTAACCCCCAATGAAATAAAATGCCAGGTCCATCAAAAGGACCTTGACCGTTCCAAATCTAACTAAATCAACTGCAATTCCAAAAAAAATACTAAAAACACACAAATTAGATAACACGCATAATTATATCAAATATCTATATAATAATTCATAAAAGTATGCAATCCTTATTATACAGTCGCATATTAATCAAAGAAATATGTACAAAATATGAGCATTTCTGGTGCTCATCATGCCCCCACGCCTAACATATGCCACACCCTCATGGCATCCAAGCTACAGGTAGCCCTCTAACTTTTCATCATTGCCATATCTTGGAGGATTCTGCTGCCCCTGTGGCCCAAGTCTATCTTTTCATGCCGACATTTGAAGGTTGATGAGCACCAGAAATGCTCATATTTTGTACATACTTCTTGGATCAATATGCGGCTGTATAATAAGGATTGCATGCTTTTATAAATGATTATATAGATATTTGATATAATTATGCGTGTTATCTAATTTGTGTGCTTTTAGTATGTTTTGTGGAATTGCAGTTGATTTAGTTAGATTTGGAACAGTCGAGGTCCTTTCGATGGACCTGGCACTTTATTTCATCGGGAGTCAATGGAGAGAACATAGGCGCCTCCCTGTAGTCGGAAGGCGCCAATTGAACATAGGCGCCTCCCTACAGTCAGAAGGCGCCAATTGAACACAGCGCCTCCCTGCAGTCGGAAGGCGCCGATTGAACATAGGCGCCTCCCTACAGTCGAAAGGCGCCAAGTGAAAACAAGCGCCTCCCTACAGTCGAAAGGCGTCGATTGAACATGGGCGCCTCCCTACAGTCGAAAGGCACCGTTTGAATGCAAGCGCCTCCCTGCAGTTGAAAGGTGCAAAACCAAAGACAGCGCCTCCCTATAGTTGGAAGGCGCCAAACCAAAGACAGTGCCTCCCTGCAGTCGAAAGGTGCCAACTGAATATCAGTGCCTCCCTACAGTCGAAAGGCGCCAACTGAATGGGAGCGCCTCCCTACAGTCGGAAGGCGCCACTGATTCTTTGCCCGTTGACCAGACTCGAAGGACGTGGATGACAGCGGCTGGTGCAGTTCTAGCTCTGCATCATGCAGAGCTAAATTGGAGATAGCACCAACGTATCAAAATGTCTTACGGATGCCAGGCAAAGCACGAGTCGAAACGAACATGCCGCCATCAAAACAGAATGCCAGACGTCGATTGCATTCGCCAGACTATTCTAATTTAGTCTAGGAAGAATCGACTATTGTAACCACTTATGTAACAGAAGTTCTATGGGTGTGTTATATAAACACACGCAGATCATTCTGAGAAAATATATAGCGATATAGAAAATATAGAGCGATATATAGAAGGAATTAATAAAGATCCATTTTAGAGTTACATTGTAATGCGTTGATAAATATATTACAGTTATAGAAGTTCTAAAGCGCGTGTTCGATCGGGAAGAAGCTGCTGGAGCCTGGGCCCACTCCAAGCCAATATTTCTTCCCCATTTCCTTTCTATTTATTTATCAGTTTATTGCTTTCATAGAACGTTCATTAATTTACTAGTTTCAGTATTTGCAGTAGGTTTATTTCCAGGAATGTGCATTAGATTTATTTCTGTATATTTATTTCTGTTCTTCTTACGTAATTTATTGAGGAGTGCGGGAATGATTGACAACCATCTCAAAAACACCCCCCAAACGTAGGATTAGCAGACTCACCCTCCAGTGGTATTGTAGTAACCTAGTTTCGACTCTTCGCAAGTTTACGAAGCTCCCTGGGTTGATAATTAAATGCACGGGCATGTGACAAAAGTAGGAAACCATTCACCTTGTTTGGCCCGCAACATTTTGGCACCGTTGTCGGGAAGCGTCTCAATTAGATTACCTACAATACCCTGAAACCTTCACCTGACCTTGCATGAGTTCTTCTAGAAGAAGAGGACCTGACGGTCACTTTATAAGAACTAATCCATCAGGACCTGAGTCAGCCGAGCATTTTGGATTTGAGTTAGACCCGTCCGACCTACCAGTAGTCCATTGGAGTGAGGAACCACACTTTGTGCAAAGTGCCGCCTCATCCCATCAACAAGGGGAAGAACGAATTATCACAAATCCCCTATTTAATAGGACTCCTCTAGAGGAAGCCCTATTGTGGAAGGCTATGGAGGATCAGACGATCTCGCCAGACAACCTTAGAGCATTGACTCAGAAAGTTTTAAATGACCAGAAGGCCATAAACGCTGCATTAGAAACCACATTTCCTAAAAAAATGGTAGATAACGATGAAGTCTCATCTGGCTTTAGTTTCCCAATAGAGGAGGGAGTAGGAGATACCAAAATGAAAAACATATCCCCTGCTCACCTCCCGTCCTTCAGAGGACACCCGACTGAGGACCCTGACCTATTTTTATTTAAATTTGATGTTTTGTGCAGGTCTATGGATTACAAATCAAATGCGTAGAAGTTGAAATTATTTCCTTCTACATTAGACGATGCAGCTCTACGATGGTTCATCGGTCTGGGAGACAAACACATCACCACCTGGGACCAGATGAAGACGCTCTTTTTAGAGCAATATCAAGATTTTGGGAGAGCAAGAGACTCCAGGGAGGAGGTCCTGAGCATGACACAAAGAGAAGATGAGTCTCTCGAGGAGTATTGGGAGAGATTCACCTTTAATCTTCAATGGTCCCCTCACTCGAAGCTATCTGATAAGTCCCTCAAAAGCATCTTCTTGAGGGGACTTACCAATGAGTCACTGGAGGCTCTCAACATGATCTCTGGAGGTGATGTCTATCAGCATGCTATGGACGACATCCGGAAATTATGCCGGAACTACTCGAGAAGGCGAGGCAAAGTCACCCCCAGGACCATGAAGGCGACTGCTTCAGTCACCAAAATAGAGATAGGCAACATGCTGGAGGATTTGAAGAGCGAAATGCTTTCATCTCTAGCATTGCAGATGGATACGCTGCTCTTAGAAAAGAAGAAACAAGAAAATGACATAGCATTAGCCTATTTCTACCCAAAATGTAGAGGAAGGCACGCAAAGAATGCATGCCCAGAAAACAAGGTCAGAGTATGCGCAGTTTGCAAGCTGAATCATAAAACTCGATTGTGCCCACAACTGCCCAGTAACCAGGAAGCGGCTGAGAGCACGGAGGCCTATTTCATAGGCAATAGGAAGAGTTGGCCATAGCCCCCCATGGGGAATATACCAACCAGAATGCCAACATATGGGGGAGGGTCATACATGCACCAAGGACCCCCTCAACCACCTAATATGGGGTGGTGGGGACCGTCACCCTGGACGAACGCACCCCCAGCAGCATTCTTGAATCAGCAGCCATGGATGCCATATCCATATCCTGGGCAGCAGTGGAGAGGCCACAATGCATGGAATCAGACTCCATAGAACGTAGCTCCTGCTCACATCCAACAGAACTTACCAGCATTTCCAGCAGTGAGACCTGTGCAACTACCAGCACAACCGATAACAAACCCGAACAACAGAGTAAATCAGTCGGCATACAACGTAGAAGGTGAGATGTACCATATGTACAATATTCAGCTTAGATCAGGTAGGCAACTAGGAGTAGAGACTCTGCCTCTGGTAGAAGAGGAGGAAGAAATGGTAGAGATACCTCCACTGGTAGAAGAGGAGGCAGAAATAGAAGAGACACCTCTGGTAGAAGAAGGAAAAGCACTTGAGAGAGCGGAGGCTCCATTTCCTAGCCGGCTGCAGGAACAAAGAAAAACAACATAGCCAAAATTTGACATCTTGTCGAGCTTGAAGAATCTCACGGTGACAATCCCATTATTTCAAGCAATTCGAGATGTCCCCATTTACACCAAGGCAATTAGAGAAATGTGTCTAAGGAGACCGGGGTGGAAGGTTACCCAGACTATCAACGTCATGGGTAAACTGGCAGACCTAATGATGGGTAGAACACATCATCCAAAGTATGCAGACCCAGGCAACCCAGTGCTGACCATAAAAATTGGAGGACATTCCCTGTCCAACACACTGGTTGACCTTGGGGCAGCCATCAACGTGATGCCTCAAGAGACCATGCAGAGGCTACGGCTCATGAACCTGAAGCCAACCACGACAGTGCTATAGTTAGCCGATCGATCAACCATGGCACCGAAAGGAATGCTGGAAGATGTGATCGTAACAGTAAGTGCATGGGAATATCCAGCTGACTTTCTAGTTTTGCAAACCAAGACCAGGCTGGGCGGTTACCCGCTCATTTTGGGGAGGCCATGGCTGGCAATAGCTGATGCCTACATCAGCTACCAGGATGGGCTAATGACCATCTCCAATGGGCAAAATATCAAAAGGCTGACCATTTCACCGCCAACTCAGTCTATGGACTCGGTAGAAGAACCCAGGATCACCGAGCATGGAACTACGGAGTTGTCCATAATCCAGCCGATGATGACCTTGGAGGAGGTGGCAGAAGAGGACGAGGATGGTGCTATCATGGAGTTTCTCCATGGAGAATCATCCACCTCCACACCTGGATCACCGTTAACTGGCGCCCAAGATCAGCACATCCAACAAATACACGTTGGGCCAGGGAGGACATTAAACGTCAATAGCAGGTTGATGCCCATACAGCTAGAAAATTTGGAAGAGCTTCTGGTAAAGCACCAGCAAGCATTTGCATGGGACTACGCAGATATGCATGGCATCAGCCCAAAAATATGTACCCATCGGATTTACTTAGATGACCAGGCAACTCCTAGTCGGCAGCCACAGAGAAGGATGAACCCAACAATGAAAGACATTGTCAGAGAAGAACTGCACAAACTTCTATCTTCCGAATTCATATATCCAATTTTTGATAGTGAATGGGTATCACCATTAGTGGTGGTCCCCAAAAAGAATGGGAAATGGTGGATCTACGTGGACTACCGGGCATTGAACAAGGCGACTAAGAAAGACCACTTCCCACTCCCGTTCATCGATCAAGTCTTGGACACACTCTCAGGAAGAAAATACTTCTCCTTTCTGGATGGATTCAATGGTTACAACCAGATCCAGATAGGGGAAGAAGATCAAGATAAAACAACGTTCACCTGTCCATGGGGAACGTTTGCCTATAAGGTATTGCCTTTTGGACTGTGCAACGCACCGGCCACCTTTCAAAGGGCGGTGCTTAGCATATTCTCTGATATGATAGGAGATGGGGTGGAAGTATACATGGACGACTTCACCGCCTATGGAGAAACCTTCGAGGAGGCAATGACAAATCTGGAAAGAGTGCTCGACAGGAGCAAGGAAAATCATTTGTCCCTAAGTAATGAAAAATGTTTTATGATGATGCAGGAAGGCATCGTGTTGGGACACCACCTCTCTGCAGAAGGGATAAAAGTAGACAAGAGGAAGATCGAGGTCATCAAAGACCTACCTAGCCCCAGAACATAGAAAGAGGTAAGAAGTTTCCTTGGTTCAGTCGGGTACTACCGACGATTTATCGCCGAATTTAGTAAGATTGCCAAACCACTGCACACCCTACTTTCTAAGGACGTAGAGTTCAATTGGATGGGAGATTGCGAAGAAGCATTCCAATTGCTGAAAGAAAAATTGATATCTGCATCGGTCTTGAGAGGACCGAATTGGGCCATACCATTCCATATTTACTGCGATGCATCTAACGGTGCGATCGGAGCAGTCCTCGGGCAGAAAGATGGCGAAGAATTCTATGCCATCTATTATGTCAGTAAAAACTTGGCGGGAGCGGAGCTCAACTATACAGTGATAGAAAAAGAATTCCTCGTAGTTGTCCATGCAATAAACAAATTCCGTCACTATATAACGGGATACAAGGTCTTCGTCCATACGGACCACGCGGCTATCGAGTATCTGATGAGCAAGCCGGCCATTGGTGGCAGAATTATCAGATGGCTGTTGCTATTGCAGGAATTCGACATTACTATAGTCGATAAACCGGGCAAGGACAACGTCGTGGCAGATTTTCTGTCCAGATTGATACCAACAGATCATCAAGTAGTGGAAGACCAGTTTTTGGATGAACATCTGTTCGCTATTAGTGAACAAACTCCATGGTATGCAGACATAGCCAATTACTTGGCCATCGGAAGGACCTCACCTGCTCTCTCCTACCGAGAAAAGTAGGCGGTCATAGAGAAGAGCGCATCATTCCTTTGGATGGATGGTCTCCTATTTAAAATAGGACGGGACCAAATTATAAGAAGATGCATAGCAGAACAGGAGTTTTCAGAAGTGCTTAAGGCATGTCACGATGAGCCATGTGGAGGACACTTTGCAGGGAAGCGAACTGCCTACAAAATCCTGCAGGCTGGGTATTTTTGGCCCACTCTGTTCAAGGACGCGGCAGCATATACCAGCAAGTGTGACGAGTGCCAGAGGATGGGTAGACCAACCCACCGAGATGAAATGCCCCTGCAGCCCCAGGTACATCTGGAACCTTTTGATAAATGGGGCATGGATTTCGTGGGACCATTTAATCCACCTTCGATGGGAAGGAGGTTTATTTTGGTCTGCACGGATTATGTCACCAAATGGGTGGAAGTGCAGGCATTAAGGGACTCAAAGGAAAGAACGGTCGCCGACTTCTTATTTGCTCATATTTTCACATGATTTGGGGTTCCTCGGGAGATAACAACAGATCAAGGGCCCCAATTCACCTCCAAATTGATTGAGGAGCTGATGGAGCAGTATAGAGTTCGGCACAACAAAACCACGCCCTACCATCCGTAGGCGAACGGGCAAGTAGAAGTGACAAACAGGGAGATAGAAAACATCCTGACCAAAACCGTGCAGCAACACAAGAAATATTGGGCCACACGGTTGTCGGAGGCAGTTTGGGCATACAACACCACGTGGAAATCCACCACAGGATGCACACCTTTCCAAGTGGTCTATGGGAAAAATGCGATGATGCCCATCGAGTTCGAAATCAAAACTCTGAGGACGGCTTCAGAATTAAATTTGAGCTTGGACGAAGCTCAAAAATAGAGGATTCACCAACTAGATCAGCTGGACGAAATTCGACTGGATGCTTTGTAGAGGACAGAGATTATACAGAAGCAGAGGAAGAAGTGGCATGATAACCACATCAATCTGAAGAAGTTCCAGGTAGGGGAATGGGTACTGTTATACGATTCTCGATTCCAGGAAAGGAAGGGCAAACTTATGCAGAGGTGGATGGGGCCGTATGAGGTGGCAGAGCTCATTAAGAATGGGGCGGTGCACGTCAAGACAATTGACGGCAGCAACACCATGTTCACAGTCAATGGCCACCGACTACGCCCCTATAATACGTCCGAAACATTTCAGGTGGAATCCAGAGTAGGCGTGGGGGAGACCCCATCTTGCTAGAACTGGACCGAACTCTCACAGGTGAAATGGTGGGCACGAAAGTACTCACCCAATTTGTTTAGTTAGTTATAGTTTTTTAATGTGTGTTTTTTTGCAGGGACGACGCCCGCATGCAAGCTACAGGCATCCTAACCCAGGGCCTAACAGGCACGGAACGCGTCTAACTGCCTTTATTTTCTTTTCTTTTTTGGTTGCTTTTTGTAGGTGGAGGACCTGACAGCACGAGGGATAGGTATCTGGGAAACCAGGCCTGATTCGGCTCAGCATTCCGACACCGGCTCGTAGATAGAATCTAGGTAGTAGGAAAAAAATTGGGAAGGTCTGATCACCCTTCTTCCAGTCAAATCGCCAAGTCCAGAAGTAGGTGCCTTACCGTAGTCAGAAGGCGCCAAGCCCACAAGAAGGCGCCTTACTGCATCCAGAAGAAGGCGCCAATGCAAGAAGAAGGCGCCTTACTACAGTCAGAAGGCGCCCATCCAGAAGAAGGTGCCTTACTGCAGTCGAAGGCCCCATCCAAAGAAGGCACCTTACTACGTCAAGGTGCCCATCCAAAAGAAGGTGCCTTACCGCAGTCAGAAGGTGCCAAGTCCAAAAGAAGGTGCCTTACTGTAGTCAGAAGGTGCCCGACCAGAAGAAGGCGCCTTACCGCAATCAGAAGGCGCCCATCTAGAAGAGGCACCTTACTGCAGTCAGAAGGCACCCATCCGATAAAAAAAAAAAAAAAAAAAATATATATATATATATATATAGGTGCCTTCCGTGGCAGGAAGGCACCATAAAAAAAAAAATAAAAAAAAAAAAAAACCAGTCGAATACGCGCCTTCCAACATCAGGAAGGCGCATTCATCCAGTCGAATACGCCTTCCAACATCAGGAAGGCGCATTCATCAAAATGAACGCCTTCCAACATCGGGAAGGCACGAACCAGAAGGAGGCCCCCCCACATTGGGAAGACGCATGCAGGCAAGAGCGCCTCCCACCAATCAGAAGGCATCGGAAGGTGCATCCGTTCAAAGACGAGCACCGACAACACCGAAAGGCGCTACATGGACACCATCCACATGGGGAAGGTACCAAAGAATGCCTCCCGCGTGCAGCATTTACATCGATCGGATGCCTCGAGTGGAACAAAGCATCACACGTATAAGCATCATCAAATACCCCTCCCTCGTGTCACAAGTCAGCAAATCAGCAGCTGCCACGACAACTGGAATGCCGAATCAGGTACGCGCATATTAAATCAAATCTTTTATATAATTGTTTATAAATACGCAGTACCAAAAAATATAGCTGTCATAGAGATCGTACCCCCCATAGCCAAAAACGCGTGCCAATGAGAGGGCGCCTTCCATAACTGCTAGGGTTAGATGCCTTTCCTATAAGAAGGTGCCTTCCTGTAGAAGGAAGGACAGAAAAATATACAGCATCGAAAGGCGCCATGGGAGGAAGGTCCAAGAACCACGCGATCAAGAAGAACGAACCCAGTGATACTGATGGAATCAGAGGGGCAGTAAGGACCCAATTCGAAGCCGAGGGGTGGCTCGAATACTGCACCCTGGTCAGTCAGGGCCAGGATGTGGAGGCAGCTAGAGAATTCGCCACCTCTTTGAGGGGCGATGCGGCCCAAGTACGAGGAGTGGAAATTCCAGTCACCCTTGAGTTCATCTCACAGGCGACTGGATTGCCTCTCACGGGGGAATGTGCATACAAGGGCGGAGTGCTAAAGCTATATACCAAAATACTACTGCCAGGAGGGAACATGCAGATAGAAAGGGAGGGGTTACTCAAAAGCAGCCTCCCCATGGATATACGAAAGATGTTCGAGCAGATTGCTCGATTCTTCACATGCACAGGGAAGTATACGCATCTGAACATTAATCATGTGCACTTCCTCAATCACCTAGTGCATGGGAGAAAAATAAATATACCCTTCTACCTGGTGACTGCTCTGAAGGATGAAGCGGCTCGGTACCAGAAGGGGGCACCGTCCGCCTTAGCCCACCATGGGCTGATATCGGCATTGGTCCGCCACGCAGAAGCACAGAGATAGAACCGCGACGCAGGGGGAGAAGGCGACCAAATAGAACAACACAATGCGGTTGCCGAACTAGGGCAAGGCGAAGCATCCCCTATAGAGGAGATAGCAAACATCGGGCAATTGGCATTGCCCTATTTTCTAGGAAGGGCAGAATAGTCACCGGTGCCCGCAGACATAGAGGATAGAGGGCATTCCCTAGTGCTCGAGTATGAGGAGGAAGGAGCGCCACCCGCTGGTGGTGAAGATGAACCAATTCCCAGGAGGAAACGTCTACGGTGATTCCTCTCGATAGAGGAAGAATAGAGTGACACAGAGATAGACGTCACCACCCAAACCCTCCATGAATTAATGAACCAGAGCCCACAAAATGAGGAAACTTCTAGGAGCAATGACCAGATCAATGCGGCCTTGGAGGAGGTGCTCAACTGGAAAACTGATTGTTGGATGGCACAACAGATTCTAGAGGATTGCCAGAACCAGCATCAAAAGGAATTGGAGGAAAAGGATAGAAGAATCGCTCAGCTCGAGCAGCTGGTCCAGCAGATGCAGGAGGAAAATCAAATACTTTAGGGCAGAAGAACAGCAAGACAGGAGGCGGCCACTCAGACTGATTGGGCAGAAGCAGTGTCGACGAACTCTCCCACATCCATCGAAAGAGTATTCTCTTTAGGGGAGATTCGATCAGATGCCCGACAGAGCAGCCCGGAGGCAGGGGAGGATTCCTCTATTTTTAGGGGTGAAGAAGATAGAAGTCCTACGATGCCCCCTGTCATTGTCCTGAGTGACACAGAGCAGGACGAAGGCCTCCAGATAAGACCAGAGGATACGGAGGACCTCCCCAGGCCTGAAGAAGGAGAAGAGCCTGAGGGGTCGACACCAGGAAGACAGGAGGATGAATCACCCCCGAAGATAGCAGCACAACCGATCCTTCGGAGTGAAGAGAAGTCCCCAAAAGAGAAAGAAGAGACCCCTGTCCGAGCCGCCACATTTTCTGTAGAGGCCAAGGCAAAGAGGCCCAGGACGGCTCGACAGAAGGTGAAAGTGACCTTCATCGAGTCAGAAGAGGACGAATGGGATATGCAGCCATTCATCGAAAGGCAAAAATATTTTGAGCAGCTGCGCAAAGAAATGAAAGCAGCCAAGGCGGCCAGGAAGGCATCCTCGAGGATAAAAGGAGATTCTGGCATCTGCGTGAATCCGACAGAAAATAGCCAGTTTTGGGACATCTATGGTTCATCCCAAGGGCGGCCTTCCATGATGAGGAGGTATTTGGAATGATGGGGAGTCTATGGCCCACAATTGGAGGCCACTGCAATTGCAAAGGAAAATGTAGGGCTTACCCCTGAAGTGGCCGGATTATACAAGGCCCAAGTAGTGCCTTCCAGAGAGGATAACTCGGATATCCCTCTGGCAATGGTCAAACCTCCAGACGTCGACCTTTGGCAAGCTGTCGAAGCTGCATTTCAATCGGCAGGAACAATGCTGGCTATACCACCACCGGTAGCGGCCAGAACAAGAAGGGGACAATTAACAACCGTAGTTTCCCATAGGCAGAGGAGAACCACACCTTCACATGCCGACACGAAAAGATAGACTCGGGCCGTAGGGGCAGCCGAATCTTCCAAGAGATGGCGATGATGAAAAATTCTGAGGGCTACCTGCAGTTTGGATGCCACGAGGGCGTGGCATATGTTAGGCGTGGGGGGATGATGAGCACCAGAAATGCTCATATTTTGTACATACTTCTTGGATCAATATGCGGCTGTATAATAAGGATTGCGTGCTTTTATAAATGATTATATAGATATTTGATATAATTATGCGTGTTATCTAATTTGTGTGCTTTTAGTATGTTTTGTGGAATTGCAGTTGATTTAGTTAGATTTGGAATAGTCGAGGTCCTTTCGATGGACCTGGCACTTTATTTCATCGAGAGTCAATGGAGAGAACATAGGCGCCTCCCTACAGTCGAAAGGTGCCAATTGAACATAGGCGCCTCCCTACAGTCGAAAGGTGCCAATTGAACATAGCGCCTCCCTATAGTCGAAAGGCGCCGATTGAACATAGGCGCCTCCCTGCAGTCGAAAGGTGCCAAGTGAAAACAAGCGCCTCCCTGCAGTCGAAAGGCGCCGATTGAACATGGGCGCCTCCCTACAGTCGAAAGGCATCGTCTGAATGCAAGCGCCTCCCTGCAGTCGAAAGGTGCCAAACCAAAGATAGCGCCTCCCTGTAGTCGGAAGGTGCCAAACCAAAGACAACACCTCCCTGCAGTCGAAAGGCACCAACTGAATATCAATGCCTCCCTACAGTCGAAAGGCGCCAACTGAATGGGAGCGCCTCCCTGCAGTCGGAAGGTGCCACTGATTCTTTGCCCATTGACCAGACTCGAAGGACGTGGATGACAGTGGCTGGTGCAGTTCTAGCTCTACATCATGCAGAGCTAAATTGGAGATAGCACCAACGTATCAAAATGTCTTACGGATGCCAGGCAAAGCACGAGTCGAAACGAACATGCCGCCATCAAAATAGAATGCCAGACGTCGATTGCATTCGCCAGACTATTCTAATTTAGTCTGGGAAGAATCGACTGTTGTAACCACTTCTATAATAGAAGTTCTATGGGTGTGTTATATAAACACACGCAGATCGTTCTGAGAAAATATATAGCGATATAGAAAATATAGAGCGATATATAGAAGGAATTAATAAAGATCCATTTTAGAGTTACATTGTAATGCGTTGATAAATATATTACAGTTACAGAAGTTCTAAAGCACGTGTTCGATCGGGAAGAAGCTGCTGGAGCCTGGGCCCACTCCAAGCCAGTATTTCTTCCCCATTTCCTTTTTGTTTATTTATCAGTTTATTGCTTTCATAGAACGTTCATTAATTTACTAGTTTCAGTATTTGCAGTAGGTTTATTTCCAGGAATGTGCATTAGATTTATTTTTGTATATTTATTTTTGTTCTTCTTACGTAATTTATTGAGGAGTGCGGGAATGATTGACAACCATCTCAAAAACACCCCCCAAATGTAGGATTAGCAGACTCACCCTCCAGTGGTATTGTAGTAACCTAGTTTCGACTCTTCGCAAGTTTACGAAGCTCCCTGGGTTGATAATTAAATGCACGGGCATGTGACAAAAGTAGGAAACCATTCACCTTGTTTGGCCTGCAAAAAAGGTGTGGTTCACCTTTGCCTATGGTAAACTATGGTTGTCAATTGTCCTCTTCTTGTTCTGGCCGCTATTGGTGATGGTCTAGCCAGTGTTGTTCCTACCGATTGAAATGCAGCTTCGACAGCTTGCAAAAAGTCGGCGTCTGGAGGTCTGACCACTGCTTGAGGGATATTCAAGTTTTCCCATCTGGAAGGCACTACTTGGTCTTTGTATAATCTGGCTGCTTTAGGGGTAAGCCCTGTATTCTCCTTTGTAATTGTAGCAGCCTCCAATTGTGGGCCATATACTCCCCACCATTCCAAGTACTTCCTCATCATGGAATGCCACCCTCGAGATGAACCATAGATGTCCCAAAACTGGTTGTCTTCTGCCAGATTGATGTAGATGCCAGAATCTCCTTTTACTATTGAGGATGCCTTCCTGGCCTCCTTGGCTACTTTCATTTGTTGTGCCACTGCTCAAAATATTTTTGCCTTTCGACGAACGGCTGCATGTCCCATTCGTCCTCTTCGGAGTCAATGAAGGTCACTTTTGCCTTTTGTCGAGCCGTCCTGGGCCTCTTTGCCTTAGCTTTTGCAAAAAATGTGATGGCTTGGATAGGGGTATCTCCTTTCTCCTTCGAGGACTTCTCCTTGCTCTAAAGGATCGGCTGTGCTGCTATCTTCAGGGGTGATCCTTCGTTCGCCTGTCTACCTAGTGTCGACCCCTCAAGCTCTTCTCCTTCTTCAAGCCTGGGGAGGTCCTCCTTATCCTCTGGTCTTATCTGTCTGTCGGAGACCTTCGTCCTGCTCTGTGTCACTCAGGACAATGACAGGGGGCATGGTAGGACTTCTTTTCTTTTCACCCCTAAAAATAGAGGAATCCTCCCTTGCCTCCAAGCTTCTCTGTCGGGCGTCCGATCGAACCTCCCCTAAAGAGAATACTCATTCGATGGATGTGGGAGAGTTCATCAACACTTTTTTTGCCCAATCAATCTGAGTGGATGCCTCCTATCTTGCTGTTCCTCTATCCTGGAGCATTTGATTCTCCTCCTGCAACTGTCGGACCAGCTACTCGAGCTGAGAAATTTGCATCTCTTTCCTCCAATTCCCTTTTATGCTAGTTCTGGCAATCTTCCAGAATCTACTGTGCCATCCAGCAATCGGTTTGCCATTTGAGTGCCTCCTCCAAGGCCGCATCGATCTGGTCATTACTCCTAGAAGTTCCTTCATTTTGTGGGCTCCAGTTCATTAATTCTCAGAGGGTTTGGGTGGCAACATCTATCTTCGGGTCACTTTGTCCTTCCTCTATCGAGAGGAATCACCGCAGACGTTTCCTCCTAGGGATTGGTTCATCCTCACCACTAGCGAGTGGTGCTCCATCCTCATACTCGAGCACTAGAGAATGCCCTTTGTCCTCTATGTCTTCGGGTACCGGTGATTGCTCTGCTTCTCTTGGAAAATAGGGCAATGCCAATTGCCTGATGTTTGTTATCTCCTCTACATGGGATGCTTCATCTTGCCCTAATTTGGCAACTGCATTATGTTGCTCTATTTGGCCTCCATCTCCCTCTGTGTCGCGGTTCTGTCCTTGTGCTTCTGCATGGCGGACCAATGCCGATATCAGCCTAGGGTGGGCTAAGGTGTATGGTGCCCCCTTCTGGTACCGAGTCGCTTCATATTTCATAGCATTCACCAGGTAGAAAGGTATGTTTAATTTCCTCCCATGCACTAGGTGATTGAGGAAGTGCACATGATTAATGTGCAGATGGGTATACTTTCCTATGCATGTGAAAAATTGAGCAATCTGCTTGAACATCTTCTGCATATTCATGGGGAGACTATTTTTGAGTAACCCCTCCCTATCTATCTGCACATTTCCTCCTGGCAATAGTACTTTTGCGTATATTTTTAACACTCTACCCTTGTATGTACATTCCCCCATGAGAGGCAATCCAGTCACCTATGAGATGAACTCAGGGGTGACTAGAATTTCCACCCCTCGTACTTGGGCCGCATCGCCCCTCAAAGAGGCAGCAAATTCTCTAGCTGCCTCCACATCCTGGCCCTCTCGGCTTCGAATTGGGTCTTCACTGCCCCTCTGATCCCATTAGTATCACTAGATTCATTCTTCTTGATTGCGTGGTTCTTGGACCTTCCTCCCATGGCGCCTTCTGCTGCTGTATATTTTTTTTTGTCCTTCCTTCTTCAGGAAGGTGCCTTCTTATAGAAAATATGCCTAACTCTAGCAGTTATGGAAGATGCCCTATCATTAGCACATGATTCTGGCTATGGGGGGTACGATCTCTATGATGGTGGTATCTTTTTTAGTACTACGTATTTATAAATAATTATATAAATGATTTGATTTAGTATGCGTGTACCTGATTCGTCGTTCCTTCCAGTCATCGTGGTAGCCGTTGATTTGATGACTTGTGACATGAGGGAGGGGTATGGTCCTTTGATGCCGCTCATTCGTGTGATGCTTCGTTCCACTCGAGGAATCTGATAGATGTAAATGTTGCACGCGAGAGGCATTCTTTGGTACCTTTCCCATGTGGATGGTGTCCTTGTAGTGCCTTTTCGACATTGTCGATGCTCTTCTTTGAACGAATGCACCTTTCGGTGCTACGAGGTGCCTCTGATTTGTGGGAGGCACTTTTGCCTACATGCATCTTCCCAATGTGGGAAGTGCCTCCTTCTGGTTCATGCCTTCCTGATGTTGGAAGGCGTTCATCTTGATGAATGTGCCTTCCTGATGTTGGAAGGCATATTCGACTAGATGAATGCGCCTTCTTGATGTTGGAAGGCATATCAGTTGGATGAATGCACCTTCTTGATGTTGGAAGGCGTCTTGGCTAGATGAATGTGCCTTCTTGATGTTGGAAGGCGTCTCGGCTGGATGAATGTGCCTTCTTGATGTTGGAAGGCATATTCGGTTGGTTTTTTTTTTTTTTTGACTTGGTGCCTTCTTGCCATGGAAGGCACCTACATATGTATATATATATATATATATATATAAAATTTTTAATAGAAATTCTGAATGGATGGAAGGCGATGTCTTTCGATTTGGTGCCTTTCATATGCAGTAAGGTGCCTTCTTCTGGATGGGCACCTTTCGGGTGCAGTAAGGTGCCTTCTTCTGGATGGGCACCTTTCGGGTGCAGTAAGGCACCTTCTTGTGGACTTGGCACCATATTGTGGACTTGGCACCTTCTTTTGGATGCAGTAAGGTGCCTTCTTCTAGATGGGTGCCTTTTGGGTGTAGTAAGGCGCATTCTTGTGGACTTGGAGCCTTTTTTTGGATGCAATAAGGCACCTTCTTCTAGATGGGCACCTTTCGGGTGTAGTAAGGCACCTTCTTCTGTATGCAGTAAGGCACCTTATTCTGGATGGCGATTTGACTGGAAAAAGGGTGATCAAGCCTCCCCATTTTTTTACGCTGCCCAGATTCTACCTACGATTCGATGTCAGAATGCTGAGACGAATCAGGCCTGGTTTTCTAGATAACTATCCCTCGTGCTGTCAGGTCCTCCACCTACAAAAAGTAACCAAAAAAGAAAGGAAAATAAAGGCAGTTAGACGCATTCCGTGCCTGTTAGGCCCTATATTAGGATGCTTGTAGCTTGCATGTGGGTGTCGTCCCTGCAAAAACACACATTACAAAAAACTATATTAGCTAAAAAAATTTGGGTGAGCACTTTCGTGCCCACCATTTCACCTGTGTGAGTTCGATATAGATCTAGCAATATGGGGTCTCCCCCACACCTACTCTGGATTCCACCTGTAATGTTTTAGACGTATTATAGGGGCATAGTTGATGGCCATTGATTGTGAACATGGTGTTGGTGTCCTCAATTGTCTTAACGCGCACCACCCCGTTCCAAATGAGCTCTACCACCTCATACGGCCCAATCCACCTCTGCATAAGTTTACCCTTCCTTTCTTGGAATCGAGAATCATACAACAATACCCATTCCCCTACCTAGAACTTCTTCAGCTTGATGTGGTTATCATGCCACTTCTTTCTTTGCTTCTGTATAATCTCTGTCCTCTACAAAGCATCCAGTCGGATTTTGTCCAACTGATCTAGCTGGCGAATCCTCTGTTTTTGAGCTTCATCCAAGCTCAAATTTAATTCTGAAGTCGTCCTCAGAGTTTTCATTTTGAACTCGATGGGCATCATCGCATTTTTTCCATAGACCAGCTGGAAAGGTGTGCATCCTGTGGTGGATTTCCACGTGGTGTTGTATGCCCAAACTGCCTCCAGCAACCATGTGGCCCAATCTTTCTTGTGTTGCTGCACGATTTTGGTCAGGATGTTTTCTATCTCCTTGTTTGTCACTTCTTTCCCGTTCACCTATGGATGGTAGGGCATGGTTTTATTGTGCCAAACTCTATACTGCTCCATCAACTCCTCAATCAATTTGGAGGTGAATTGGGGACCTTGGTTTGTTGTTATCTCCCGAGGAACCCCAAATTATGTGAAAATATGAGCAAATAAGAAATCGACGACCGTTCTTTTCTTTGAGTCCCTTAATGCCTGCACTTCCACCCATTTGGTGATGTAATCCATGCATACCAGAATAAACCTCCTTCCCATCGAAGGTGGATTAAATGGTACCACGAAGTCCATGCCCCATTTATCGAAAGGTTTTAGGTATACTTGGGGCTGCAGGGGCATTTCATCTCGGTGGGTCGGTCTACCCATCCTATGGCACTCATCACACTTGCTGGTATATGCTGCCACATCCTTGAACAGATTAGGCCAAAAATACCCAGCCTGCAAGATTTTGTAGGAAGTTCATTTCCCTACAAAGTGTCCTCCACATGGCTCATCGTGACATGCCTTGAGCACTTCTGAAAACTCCTGTTCTGCTATGCATCTTCTTATAATTTGGTCTCGTCTTATTTTAAATAGGAGACCATCCATCCAAAGGAATGATGCGCTCTTCTCTATGACCACATGCTTTTCTCGATAGGAGAGAGCAGGTGAGGTCCTTTCGGTGGCCAAGTAATTGGCTATCTCTGCATACCACAGAGTTTGTTCACTAATAGCGAATAGATGTTCATCTAAAAACTGATCTTCCATTGCTTGATGATCTACTGGTATCAATCTAGACAAAAAATCTGCCACGACGTTGTCCTTGCCCGGTTTATCGACTATAGTGATGTTGAATTCCTGCAATAGCAACAGACATCTGATAATTCTGCCACCAATGGCTAGCTTGCTCATCAAATACCTAATAGCTGTGTGGTCCGTATGGATGAAGACCTTGTATCCTGTTATATAGTGGCAGAATTTGTTTATTGCATGGAAAACTATGAGGAATTCTTTTTCTATAACTGTATAGTTGAGCTCTGCTCCCGCCAAGTTTTTACTGACATAATAGATGGCGTAAAATTCTTCATCATCTTTCTGCCCGAGGACTGCTCCGATCGCACCGTTAGATGCATCGCAGTAAATATGGAACGGTATGGCCCAATTCGGTCCTCTCAAGACCGGTGCAGATATCAAATTTTCTTTCAAGAATTGGAACACTTCTTCGCAGTCTCCCGTCTAATTGAACTCTACGTCCTTAGAAAGTAGGGTGTGTAGTGGCTTTGCAATCTTACTAAATTTGGCGATAAATCATCAGTAGTACCCGGTTGATCCAAGGAAACTTCTTACCTCCTTCTGTTTTTTGGGGCTAGGTAGGTCTCTGATGACCTTGATCTTCCTCTTTTCTACTTTTATTCCTTCCACAGAGAGGTGGTTTCCCAACATGATGCCTTCCTACATCATCATAAAACATTTTTCATTACTTAGGGACAAATGATTTTCCTTGCTCCTATCGAGCACTCTTTCCAGATTTGTCATTGCCTCCTCGAAGGTTTCTCCATAGGCAGTGAGGTCATCCATGTATACTTCCACCCTGTCTCCTATCATATCAAAGAATATGCTAAGCACCGCCCTTTGAAAGGTGGCCGATGAGTTGCACAGTCCAAAAGGCAATACCTTATAGGCAAACGTTCCCCATGGATAGGTGAACATTATTTTATCTTGATCTTCTTCCCCTATCTGGATCTGGTTGTAACCACTGAAACCATCCAGAAAGGAGAAGTATTTTCTTCCTAAGAGTGTGTCCAAGACCTAATCGATGAATGGGAGCGGGAAGTGGTCTTTCTTAGTCGCCTTGTTCAATGCCCGGTAGTCCACGTAGATCTACCATTTCCCATTCTTTTTGGGGACCACCACTAATGGTGATACCCATTCACTATCAAAAATTAGATATATGAGTTCGACAGCCAGAAGTTTGTGCAGTTCTTCTCTGATAATGTCTTTCATTGCTGGGGTCATCCTTCTTTGTGGCTGTCATCTAGGAGTTGCCTGGTCATCTAAATAAATTTGATGGGTACATATTTTTGGGCCGATGTCGTGCATATCTGTGTAGTCCCATGCAAATGCTTTCTGGTGTTTTACCATAAGCTCTTCCAATTTTTCTAGCTATGTGGGCATCAACCTACTATTGACGTTTAATATCCTCCCTAGCCCAATGTGTATTTTTTGAATGTGCTGATCTTGGGTGCCAGTCAATGGCGATCCAAGTGTGGGGGTGGATGATTCTCCATGGAGAAACTCCACGATAGCACCATCCTTGTCCTATTCTGCCACCTCCTCCAAGGTCATCACTGACTGGATTATGGACAACTCCGTAGTTCCATGCTCGGTGATCCTGGGTTCTTATACCGAGTCCATAGACTGAGCTAGCAGTGAAATGGTCAACCTTTTGACATTTTTCCCATTGGAGATGGTCATTAGAACATCCCAGCAGCTGATGTAAGCGTCAACTGTTGCTAGCCAGGCCTCCCTAAAATGAGCGGGTAACCGCCTAACCTAGTCTTGGTTTGTAAAACTAAAAAATTGACTGGATATTCCCATGCACTGACTGTTACGATCACATCTTCCAGCATCCCTTTCAGCGACACGGTTGATCGATCGGCTAACTGCAACATTGTCATGGTTGGCTTCAGGTTCATGAGTCGTAGCCTCTGCATGGTCTCTTGAGGCATCACATTGATGGCTGCCCTAAGGTCAACCAATGTGTTGGATAGGGAATGTCCTCCAATTTTTATGGTTAGCACTGGGCTACCTGGATCTGCATACTTTGGATGACGTGTTCCACCCATCATTAGATCTGCCAGTTTACCCATGACGTTGATAGTCTGGGTAGCTTTTCATCCTGATATCCTTAGACACATTTCTTTGATTGCCTTGGTGTAAATGGGGACATCTCGAATTGCTTGAAATAATGGGATTGTCACCGTGAGATTCTTCAAGCTCGATAAGATGTCAAATTTTGGCTATGTTGTTTTTCTTTGTTCCTACAGCTGGCTAGGAAATGGAGCCTCTACTCTCTCAAGTGCTTTTCCCTCTTCTACCAAAGGTGTCTCCTCTATTTCTTCCTCCTCTTCTACCAATGGAGGTGTCTCTACTATTTCTTCCTCCTCTTCTACCAGAGGCGATGTCTCTACTCCTAGCTGCCTACCTGATCTAAGCTAAATATTGTACATATGATACATCTCACCGTCTACATTGTATGTCGACTAATTTACTCTGTTGTTCGGGTTTGCTTTTGGTTGTGCTGGTAGCTGTACATGTCTTATTTTTGGCAATGCTGGTAAGTTCTATTGGATGTGAGTAGGTGTTGCACTCTGTGGAGTCTGATTCCATGCATTGTGGCCTCTCCACTACTTCCCAGGATATGGATATGGCATCCATGGCTACTGATTCAAAAATGCTACTGGGGGTGCGTTAGTCTAAGGTGATGGTCCCCACCACCCCATATTAGGTGGTTGAGGGGGTCCTTGGTGCATGTATGGCCCTCCACCATATGATGGCATTTTGGTTGGTATATTCCCTACGGGGGGCTATGGCCAACTCTTCCTATTGCCTATGAAGTAGGCCTCCGTGCTCTTAGCTTCTTCTTGGTTACTGGGCAGTTGTGGGCATAATCGAGTTTTATGATTCAGCCTAAAAATTGCGCATACTTTGACCTTGTTTTTTGGACATGCATTCTTTGCATGCCTTCCTCTACATTTTGGGAAAAAATAGGCTAATGCTATGTCATTTTCTTGTTTCTTCTTTTCTAACAACAGTGTATCCATTTGTAGTGCTAGAGATGAGAGCATTTCACTCTTCAAATCCTCTAGCATGTTGCCTATTTCTGTTTTGGTGACTGAAGCAGTCACCTTCATGGTTCTAGTGATGATTTTGCCTCACCTTCTCGAGTAGTTTTGGCATAATTTCTGGATGTCATCCATAGCATGCTGATAGACATCACCTCCAGAGATCATGTTGAGAGCCTCTAGTGACTCATTGGTAATTCCCCTCAAGAAGATGCTTTTGAGGGACTTATCAGATAGCTTCAAGTGAGGGGACCATTGAAGATTAAAGCTGAATCTCTCCCAATACTCCTTGAGAGACTCATCTTCTCTTTGTGTCATGCTCAGGACCTCCTCCTTGGAGTCTCTTGCTCTCCCAAAATCTTGATATTGCTCTAGAAAGAGCTTCTTCATCTGGTCCTAGGTGGTGATGTGTTTGTCTCCCAGACCGATGAACCATCACACAGCTGCATCATCTAATGTAGAAGGAAATAATTTCAACTTTTGCGTGTTTTATTTGTAATCCACAAACCTGCACAAAACATCAAACTTGAATAAAAACATGTCAGGGTCCTCAGTCGGGTGTCCTCTGAAGGATGGAAGGTGAGCAGGGGATATGTTTTTCATTTTGGTATCTCCTACTCCCTCCTTTATTGGGAAACTAAATCCAGATGAGACTTCATCGTTATCTACCATTTTTTCAGGAAATGTGGTTTCTAATGTAGTTTTTATGGCCTTTCGGTTGTTTAAAACTTTCTGAGTCAATGCTCTAAGGTTTTCTGGAGAGATCGTCTGATCCTCCATAGCTTTCCACAACAGGGCTTCCTCTAGAGAAGTCCTATTAAATAGGGGATTTATGATGATTCATTCATCCCCTTGTTGATGGGATGAGGCGGCACTTTGCACAAAGTGTGGTTCCTCACTCCAATGGACTGTTGGTAGGTCGGGCGAGTCTAACTCAAATCCAAAATGCTCGGCTAACTCAGGTCCTGATGGATTAGTTCTTATAAAGCGACCGTCAGGTCCTCTTCTTCTCGAAGAACTCATACAAGGTCATATGGAAGGTTTCAGGGTATTGTAATTAATATAATTAAGATGCTTCCCTGGCAACGGTGCCAAAATGTTGCGGGCCAAACAAGGTGAATGGTTTCCTATTTTTGTCACATGCCCGTGCATTTAATTATCAACCCAGTGAGCTTCGTAAACTTGCAAAGATTTAGAATTAGGTTACTACAATACCACTGGAGGTGAATATACTAATCCTACATTTTGGGGGGAGTGTTCTTGAAATGGTTGTCAATCATTCCCGCACTCCTCATTAAATTACGTAAGAAGAATAGAATTAAATCTACAGAAATAAATCATGTACACATTCCTAAAAATAAATCTACTGCAAATACTGGAACTAGCAAACTAATGAACATTCTTATGAAAGTAATAAACTAATTAAAATAAATAAACAAAAAGGAAATGAGGAAGAAATACTGGCTTGGAGTGGGCCCAAGCTCCAGCAGCTTCTTCCCGATTGAACACATGCTTAGAACTTCTGGAACTGTAATATATTTAGTGACGTATTACAATCTATCTTCTATAACTCTAAATGGATATTTATTAATTATTTCTATATATCTCTCAGAATGATCTACGTGTGTTTATATAACACACCCGTAGAACTTCTGTTACAGAAGTGGTTACAACAATCGATTCTTCCCAAACTAAATTAGAACAGTCTGGCAAATGTAATCAACGTCTGGCATTCTATTTTGATGGCGGCATGTTCATTTCAGTTCATGCTTTTCCTGGCATCAGTAAGACATTTTGATACGTTGGTGCTATCTCCAATTTAGCTCTGCATGATGCAGAGCTAGAACTGCACTAGCCGCTGCCATCAACGTCATTCAAATCTGGTCAATGGGCAAAGAATCAATGGCACCTTCTGGTTGTGGGGAGGCACTTGCCTTTTGCTAGCGCCTTTCGACTATGGGGAGGTGCTTGTCTTTGGTTGGCACCTTCCAGTTGTAGGGAGGCGCTCATCTTTGGTTGGCACCTTCGATTGTAGGGAGGTGCTTGTATTCAGTTGGTGCCTTCTGACTGTAGGGAGGCGCTCGTATTCAGTTGGTGCCTTTCGACTGCAGGGAGGCGCTCATATTCAGTTTGTGCCTTTCGACTGTAGGGAGGCACTGGTATTCAGTTGGCACCTTTCGACTGCAAGGAGGCACTGGTATTCAGTTAGTGCCTTTCGACTGCAAGGAGGCGCTGGTATTCAGTTAGCACCTTCTAATTGTAGGGAGGTGCTGGTATTCAGTTGGTGCCTTTTGAATGTAAGGAGGCGCTCGTATTCTCTTCATTAACCCTCGATGAAATAAAGTGCTAGGTCCATCAAAAGGACCTCGACCATTCCAAATCTAACTAAATCAACTGCAATTCCACAAAACATACTAAAAACACACAAATTAGATAACACGCATAATTATATCAAATATCTATATAATCATTCATAAAAGTATGCAATCCTTATTATAAAGCCGCATATTGATCAAAGAAATATGTACAAAATATGAGCATTTTTTGTGCTCATCAGTACCTACCGTTGAGCATAGCGCATCGTTAAATGCTCTTAAGATGAAGGTAGAAGGTACAATGTGTGACTTTGGCAACTTTATATGTATCAATGCCTTGGTAGTAATAATGTTTATTGATGACCTTGTGTCAATCAAAACCTATTTGAATGGTGTGTGATTAACACATGCAATTATATGTAATGGCGAGTCCACTATGGCAATGGAGACCATCTTAATATCATGATCATTAAATTGAATCATTGGTTCATTGCACTGCTGCACATATACCACAAAGTTTATAAATGCTTTAGGGTCCTAGGACTAAACTTTGATAGACCTTAGGATGTCCATGAGCATCTCCCTATTCTTAGGATACTGTTGAATCAGTTCATAGATTGACAACTTCACTAGAGTTGTTTGTAGGCTTTGAACTAGCCTACTCCTAATGGTCACCATCGGTCTAGTTGGTGGGCCTAGAACATTTGCACCGACATTTTAGGGGGCACAACTTGAACTCTAATTGGAGCTATAGGAGGTTTTGATTGCTCATACCTCTCTTATCTTGTGATAATATTAACCATACTGATGAATCCTTGAGTTGGTGGTTCCATCTGCACTTGATTCACATGACCAACATTGTTCTTAGGTGGCTCATGATTTGGTAAGGGGTTCTTGAATATCCCCATATTTTGGTTATCTGGAGCCTAAGGTTTTTCCATAATTAACTCATATTTTTTCGATCATGTTTTGCACCATGTGTTTGAAACTATAACATCCTTCGATGGCATGTCCTTTCATCCTATGAAAAGTGCAATATTGATCATCTATATACTCTTTTGGTTTGGGTTGATTAGGGTCTATTAACTTAATATCTAGTAATTTAATGGCCTTGGCCTCACACAGTTGATGGAATATCAATGTCATCAACTCTGAAAAATGTGTGAACTAGAGATGCGGGCATTGTTCTTTATTCTTATCCTTCTTCTTATTATTGCATTGATTGTATCACACAAGAGGAGGTTGGGCTTGATAATTCTGTTATTGCCCCTTATCCCCTTTCTAGAGGTTTAACACCACATGGTTTACATGGGCTGGCTTGGCCTACTGATTTTTTTGTTGGGTTTTCTTCTTGTTCCAGAGCTTCAAGTTACCCTCCTGTAACTTTATGTCCTCTATTACCTTGGCTTATGCCAAGGCCTCATCGAATGTTTGATACTATTGTAGCTATAATAGTAATGAGATGTGCTTTGCATAACTCTTTGTAAACATCCGAGTTAGTTCTATGGTTGAAATAGAAAATGGCAACTTTACCATTAACTTTCTCCATATTTTTCCATAATCCATGATTGGCTCATCATCATGTTGCATTAAAGTAGGCAGATCAGATAGGTTTACCTTCTTATTGATGCCAAAGAAGAAGTTTTTAAGAAAAGTATTGGCCAACTGTTCAAAGTTGGTTATGTTCTACCTCTTAAGTTGATTGAACCACTCTTAGGTAGGGCCTGAAAGGGTTGTGATGAAGGTTCTCAGAAATAGAGCATCATTGCTTTCTATCTGAAAGCACATATCCATAAAGCTCATAACATGTTCCTAAATATCTTCCTCTCCTTGAAAATTCTCTAGCTTTGGCATCTTGAAGTAATTGAGATACACTGGAATGGGCACTAAAGGGCACAAAGGCTCATTGTGAATTTTGTTTAAGGTTGGCTTTTTATAAGTTGTTCCTTGTTTCTCTATTTTTCAAACCTTGTTTGCCAAGTCTTGATAGGCCTTTGAAGATAGAATTTCCTCTTATCTTAGAGGACTTTGAGGAGCCTTTGGAGGTAAATTCTTCTTCGATAGAGGTGGGGGACTAGACTCATCCTCCACATCCACCAAGGAGATCTCAATATATTCTTGTTCTTGCTCATCTCCTACTACTTCTTCATACTATGCATGCCCATGATGTTCAAGTTCTCAATGATGCACCGTGTCTTGGGTTCTGTGGTGAGTATGAGTTTCAATGTGCTCAGGGCATAGTTTGGGCTATGAAGTAGCTCATCTTTGAGTGCACTCCCTGTATTCAATTCGAGGAGATAAATTGGTGTGAGGCAATTGGTCCTCTCTCTTAGAACACTCCTTTTGATCAAGGATGTATTGCTCATGCATGCATTTATCAAAAATATGTTGCTTTAGCAACCTTTTTCTCTGAGTATCCTCATTTTCAAGGTGCTCACACTTTGCGTGGACATATTATAATTGATATTGGAAGATATGTTACCGTTCTAACACCAATTTCTATGATAAATCTATAATATCGGTCGTATGTGGTCTCTGGTGGATTCATTTTGTTCAAGCATCTTTATCAGTATGACCTCCAATAGACTTGTTTGTCATGCTCTTACCTTTGTCTATGTAGATAGTATTTGTGTTATGGTGTTGTCTGTGGTCTATACCCGCATGGGTTGATAGGATAAGTATACTATGAGAACACTTAGAGCATTCTACTAGTTCTCTTATGGTCCTACGTGTGCTCTCACTATGAGAACTCATAGAATAAGAGTGTGCAACTGAGGGTTTATACCCTAGCTACCCTAGGACTCTATCAAGACCATCCAATTTTCTAGTGTGCCATGGCTCATGTGGTGGTATACCATTGACTCCAACCTTAGACATATCAAATGTGAACTTACCAAGTTCATTTTTTTTTGGAGTATGTGCAGGCCTATTCTTTGAAGCAACCCTCTCTTCTTGCACTTGAATGGGTAGATTTTCTATTTGTCTATTTTGAATTGGCAGGGGTCTTAAGCCACCCTTAGCTCGAGTACAGATGGGAACCAACTTGGTTATATTTCCTTCCTCCATGATGTACTCTTCAACAAATCCCATGGATCCATGAGGTGTACGATTGTGATATATGCTCTCATGCTCGAAGGTCCCATGTTGGGATCTTCCATACTCAAATATATCTCGTGAGGCATGTACATTGCCTCCTCTAGGTGGGGTATTCTAATGAGAACCCATGTGCATAGAGTTATCCCCTCTAATGCTTACCAAACATCATTCAGGAGGATCTTGTGATTGAGGGTTTGATGCATTGTGTTGTACATTATTTAGAGCTTCAGATTTGACCATAGTTTTGCATTGAGATTGACCTCTCTGTATTCCAACCATGATATGTATTATCTCGTATGTAGATTTTAAAGCAAACAAAGCAAACAAGAATGATCCTCTTTTAAAATTTTCTTTATGAGCCCTGACTAGTTTGATGTGTTTGAAATTTAATGAAAACCTAAACTACTCTCATCGTGTTTGAAATTGTTGATGTAATGCTCAAATAGTTTAAGGTTTTCACCTGTATGCTCGTAGCTCAACAACCGACAATGAAATTCATGGTCACGTAAATCCCCCAAAATGTGGAGATGAAATCCACACCTAGGCAAGGAGCACAGGTCCTACCGATCCTCACCCAACATCCCGTGTGTAGCGATACACCCCTCTGAAGAGGAATGCATGCTATTTTGCATGGTTAGGATAGATATTGGAGTTGGTATTGGCCAATAGTACAAGGTTCGAGGGATTTGGGTCAACGGATGGAAATGACTACCACCATCATTGAACCCTATTAGTGGTTGGATATGACTTCCAAATAACTAGTGTTTAAATATTTCTTGGTGTGTGTGTGTTCATTTTAACTTTGCAAAAAAAGGGAAAATGCATCACCAAGCATGCAATATTCTTTCCTATATGCCTAACAATAACTATATTTTAATATTCATAAAGATGCATCTAATTTATTTGAATGATCTTCAAAAAATGTAGATAAAATTATAGAATTGGCCTCTAACTGGGCCATAATAGGTAATATATATAAATAGAGTCTAATGGTTAGCCATGGGATAGAACCACAGGTAACAGTGTTGACCACGAGATAGAGCCACAGGCCAAGAAATTAGCCATGTTTGATAGGCACAGCTAACAGTTCTAGCCATGACTGTCAGGTGTGGCTACCAAGCAACATGAAAAATTCATTGAAATTCATTTACCCTTGCTATTTTTCTAGGTTTTTATTACCTAATGTAGTAAAAGCAACAAAAATGAAAAATGTAGAGGATAAAAATTACCTGGATTCCTCATCTGATGGAGAGATAGTTCACATCTCGCCTTATTTTTTGATTTGCTACTAGCCGTAGCTGTCAAGTGTGGTTGAGACTATGCACTATGGCTATCAAGCATGGCTGAAACCTACAACTAAAAACATTTAAAAATCCATCAATTCTCAAAAAATTTGTGGGGTCCCCATCGTGATCACCATCTGTAATGATCTAAAAAGCATACACCTAACTAGTGCATCAATTGAAATCGAGTATTAAAGCAATAAAGAATGGACAAAAATGAATTTAACAAGAAAGTAGGATTTATTTTATTAAAAATTTGCCAAATCTCGATTACAAATACGTCCCTCTTAAGGATACTCAATCTTTTATACAATTGATATAATTTTGAAGACCTTCTAAACGAGGGGGTGGTGTAATCCATAGACTTTTTAGAAGGTACACAAACTGCTTAAGACCAAAGATAGCCCTCTTCTCCTTTGGTTGGAGGCATATGCTGCCTTGAGTACCTTTAAAATTATTAGGTCCTGTAAAACTTGCATTCAAGAAACAACATGAAAGGGGTTAATAACAAAGGTGGCCTCTCTTAATGGAGCTTTTGAGATAATTGCATAAATTGATGATAAAGAAAGTAAGAAATCATGTAAATTTATGAATATATGCAAGAAATCACCTAATTATTGTAAATAATGTAAAGAAAGCATGAAATATAACTATTATGCATCCTAATTAGCCATTAGAACTTGAAAAGCATGAAAATTCAAGAAACTAGTCTAAATTGATAATTGCAAGGAAATGGAAGCAAATCTACCTCTAAATCCTAGATTAACCAGTCAAATGTCTACTACAATATTAATCTATGCTAGATTAAGCTATTTGTATAACTAGAAATAGAAATCTACTACTAAAACAAATGAAATTAAATATCAAACCCTTGCCATGGGTTTGAGGTGTAGTTGGCACTGGTAGCCACGACTGATCCAAAAGTGTTCTTGCTCTTGTAATCAGGGCTTGTATCCTTAGTTTCCTCTATGGAATTGATAATCAAGGATCACCTTTGTGTCCCAAAATGGAGTGGTTATTGTATTTGATAAGATTCACATTCGATTGGCTTGATTTTGTAATTGATGCTTCTTAGTCCTTTGGAAGCTTCATTGATGGATTCATGCTTGTCACTCCACAATTGGCTAGCACTTTGACTCTCCTAAAAAGGGTTGTCTCTTCACTATCCATTTTGGCATAGTTTCACTACATTCCAAATAAAAATCATTTTAGACCTCCCTAATTTGAAGGGGGGTCTTATAACACTCCTAATCCCTAATCTTGGCTTGCTTGGGAATCCAAGATCAATATCTAGGAGGTTGGATCAGTTGGGAGAAAAAATATTGAAGCTTCCCCACCCAAAATAATTTGAACTTCATTGCCCAAACCATTGCATCTAAATTTGGCTTGGCCTAGGATTCAAAATAGTTTTAGTTCTAGTTATAGGTCTAATGTGTATCTAGCTCTTTGAGATGTGGGTGTCAGCCACGGCAAGGACTTATTAGACCAAAACTACCTAACTTGAGTGGTTAAAACTGTTGCTTCACCTTTGAGTTGTCCAAGATCCTTCATATGGTCAGTTAGCATACCCATATGAGTAGTCCCCTACACATGATGTGTTTTAGGTGTCTACAGTGCTTATGTGTGCAGGTTATAGGTCTTATCAAGAGATAATCATCATAAATATCATCCTTCTTCGCATCATCGAGTGGAGGTCGCTAGGAAAACTCTCCATTATCAGTTTAGGAGATTACATAGGATCTTTTGGAAGACATCTATTTTTGGAATTATGATGTAATTTGTATCAATTTGGTGAATCCCTAAGAGGGATCTATTGTAACCCGTTGTAAAGACATTTCTTGAATATTAATGAGAAGAGCACTCTTATTTCTCTATTTTATTGTTATGATGGTTACATAAATTTCATATTATCAAGTTGATTACATTTTATATTTTGTGGGTGTTAGATCTTTTGTCAATTCTATAGTTGCAATCACGGTGGAACCATTCCCATAATTTTTGAAATTGTAGCTAACTTATTTTCTTGATTTTTTTGAACTTGTAGGTACCATCATTCTAAGTTGGTGCTACTCATAGTGGCCACCGCCATACCCTCTAATGAATAGTAGGATCACAACCCTAATCTTTGATGGCCTCTGAATAGGGTGTAAAAATAAAATTTATGACATCTTCATCAAATGAGGGCTACACTTGTAAGTGGTTTGTACTTGATTTTATCGTGTTTTTCCATAAAAATATAGAATAGTATTTTAATTGGAAAATCTAGTAAAATTTAGAAGAAATTTTTGATTTTCTATCTTTCTGGTGGCAACTGTTGCTAGGAACAACGACCTCTACTGTTACCCACTGATACAACGCCCCCCATTTTTGATTGAATTTTTGTTTGACAATATCTACTATAGACCATTTTCATAGAGATGATCCCTAATAAATTATTTGTTAGGGTTTGATTGCATGTGGCTTGCTTAAAGGTTATTTTCATTTAAGGTTGCATTTCAACTTTTCTAAAAATTAAAACATTATTATTCATAATTTGAGAATTTGAAATGTATAGTTATGCATTTTTGAAAATTCATTGTATACTCTATATTAAATTTTGCTTTTGCATGGAATAAAATAAATCCACACATAAATCATGTATCAAATTTAACATTAGTGAATTGGAAGTGACATCCAACTACTGATCAAGACCAATGGTGGTCTTCATCACTGCCTGTTTGGCTTGTATTATAGATTTGTGTACCCTTATTTTGGCCAAGACTAGCTCCAAATACCATCATAGCCATGAAAAATTGTACACACTCTTCTTCAAAAGGTGTATTATTGATCATGGTGAAATAGGTGAGGACTAGTAGGACCTGTGCTCCCTCATCAGATATGGGCTTCATATTCATATTTTGGTGGGTTTCACAGTTTGGACTTCATCACCAGGCTAGTGTGTGAGAGTGTGTAGATAAAAACCCTTTAACAATGAGTATTACATCAACTATTTCAAATTTGAACAATAGAAAGACAAGAAAAATCAAGAATCATAACACACAAGGCAATTTTAGGAAACACAAAGTAATCCTTAAATGTGATAATCATTTGTATACTTTATTTTTTTCTTTATTATTTATTTAATCAACATAAAATACTACCATATAATATGGGACAACCATAAATTGCTACTTTTTTATTTTGCATCCAACAAATAAAAAATTGTGCAAATCAGAGCTATAACAAAGAAGTTATGTTGGTTGTATTATTACTTTATTTTGAGTAATTTTTAAGCCAAAAATAGGGGAAAATAGCACTAAAATAGTCATAAAAATCCCTAGACAACCCCAAAAATTACCAAATTTATTTTGTTGTCTTATTTATCCCCTAATGCACATCTCTTTTGCATACCTAAAATAATATAGCGTCGGCTATATTATGAAGCATTACATTTAATCATTATTTATCCAAGTGTAGAGTAAATAAATTATCATATTTTTTATCAAACGTCATTTGCGATATTCGCATTCTACCTATACGGCGAGGGTGAGCCCACCTTAAGTGGTGAATCATATTCTTATTATTGTTTTTCAATTATCGTTGCGTGCTCTTTGTCTATTTGCTTATCTGGTTTAATTCGTCTTGAGCTAGTCAATTATAATTGTTAGAAGATCAGAGAAGGCGTTGCCTTCCAAGTGGTATCAGATTCATCGATCGGGCGTGGTGCGAGCATACCTTCGTCATTTTTAATTAAACATGACATTACCAGGTCCTGACCTAACAGCTACGTGCGCATTAACGGAAGACGTAGTTTTAATTACAGTCATATTCTTCTTCCAAGCAAGATGGATGTCTTCACGAAAACCCTAATACTGGGTGCTTCGCATGGTTTTTAGGAGTATTCCAAACTAAAATAAATCTACGCAACCGCCATTTCAAATCACTCCCACACTCTATGGAGCGATTTCACGATTTACAATAGTAGACGCAACAGACGATACTGAAGTGTCGAAGGCAATACACGCAAGGTTGGCGAAGATAATTACTTTGCATCACAGTAAATAGACCACTGCTTAACGCAAGAAATTTGGGAGTCAATTCGAGTGAAGGCGAGTCTTTACTGAAGACACAAAGGAAGAAAACTCTGCGGTGATTCTTTTAATTCAAACCAATCGTAGGGATCGAGGATTACTAAATGGAGGCGATTAGTATATGAGCCATAAATTTTGGAGTAGCTGGGAATAGTTGTCAGTATACACACCACCACCACCTAGCTTTCAGATCACACTTGGCCCAAAATTTCCATTAAATCATGCACAACATGCAACAAATCTTGGATAGTTTCGGCAACCAATCAAACGATAGGAAAAGCAAAAAATTAAAGCTAAACCTAAGGTACAAAAAGTGCGCATTACTTTTTTATTTTGCATTTGGGACAAATATCCCACATTGGGTGTGTAACGATAGCAAGGGAGTTTATAACATGGAGGGCATAGTAGCAAAGGTGTGACTTCGATCACACAGCGGCTCCTCTCTCGCGAAACCTTGTACCCTTTTCTCGATGGTCTCGGTTGATGTGTTGTCAGTTTGTGGGTGGTCTAACCGCTTTGTCCCTTGTCCAGCCATCCTGTTGCTTTCTATCCCTTCTCTAGCTATCCTATCACTTCTCGTCCCTTGTCTTGCTATATGTTTCATGTCTTATCCATAGTTTGTTGTATGTTCCATCATCCTTATCGATTTCTTATCCAGTGTCTATTCTGTGTCCTGTATACGTGTTGCATCTGGTGTCATGTGGTGTCCCTCGTGTCACGTCGTGTCTTGGTCTAGTCACTGTCATGTCTTAGCAATTGTCCAAACTTGCTAAAGTTGTCCAAAGTTGTCAAAATTGCTGAAAGCTGTCCAACATTGTCAAAATTGTTGAAAGTTGTCAAAAGTGGCTGTTAAGGAGGTGAGCCAACAAAATTCAAATCCGCATTGCAGTGGGAGCGACAGTTGAAGCGAAACACAAATTTTTTTGCCAAATTCAACCGAATTGTCATAGAAATTGAAGCTCAAGGATTACTAAGCAGGAAATTTTGAACAGTGCATGAGTAGAAGTTGGATCAAAGGACCTGACGGTTGACTATCAAGCTCGGAGATGACCAATAACAACACAAGAAGACCTCATCGAAGCCAAGGTACAAATAATTCTCCTTCTCCTTTCAAAATTGGTAGTTATAATTTGAATCATCCACTGGTTGACCCCATGGCTACTAACCTTTCCCCAACTCATGACAACATCACACAAGGAGAATCAGGCAACTCTGCCATTAACATTGATGAAGCTCTTCGAGAATTACTAGGTGGTATGCACCAAATTAATGTCACCCTAACTAAACTATTGAATGCACAAAACCAACCTAATCCCAATACTAATCTCCAAAATCACTCCCATGAACAAAGGCATGAAGAAAAGGATGACCAGGATGACGATTAGGAGCAACAAAGAGGCAATCCGAATAATTACAGGAATCGCTATCATAGACAACAATATAACCATGATCAGGATAGGGATATGAGTTATCACCAATCGAGAGGCCCTAATAATTTTCCATGCATTGATATGCCCACTTTTGAGGGTCATGATCCTCGTGGTTGGATAGCCAAAATGGAAGGCATTCTCGACTTATACCAAATTAAGGATTTTGATAAAGTCCCTTTCGCTGCATCAAAATTAGGCACTAAGGCTTACCAATGGTTTGTATGGCTTAAACGTGAGAAAGGAGCTACTGTTTGCTGGAATAATTTCACTACCTATTTTTTAGAAAGATTTGATGAAGGAGCTACATCATCATACACAGTAAGACTGTTATCTCTTAAACAAGAAAGATTAGTTAGTGAGTTCATCTTCGAATTCACCAGTTTACTACCGTATGCATTACACCTTAGTCCAGACATAGTGGTTTGAAAGAAAATATTAATGTGGAGGTGGACATTCAAAATCCAACCTCGTTGAACGATTGCATAAGACTAGCCAAGCTAGCTGAGAAGAGAATTCAGTTGTATACACAACATGAAACTTATAGTCATCCTTCATATGGCAACAACTCTTTTCACAAAAATGATCAACCATCAAGATACTTCTGCTATAAATTTTGCAATCACCATCCTAGAGAACAAGCATGTGCAAAAAAAAAACTTTCATATTGAATGTGCTCAATATGAAGGAGAAGAGGAAGAAGCATACCACCAGGATGAACCTATTCAAGAAGAACTATTGATTGTTCTAGAAGAGAAGGAAGAGGATACAATGGCTATTTCCATGCATGCCCTCATGGGGTTAATAGCCCACCATACAATCAAGGTACCGGGATTTCTCCGCCAGAAAAAGGTAAATGTGCTAATTGATTTAGGCAGTACCCACAATTTTATCGACACCAAAATAGCAAAAGCTTTGAATTTATTCATTAATTCTTCCAACAAAGACAAATTCCAGGTTCTAGTAGCCAACGGGGTGAACGCTCAATGTTTTGGGAGAACATCTCAAGTATCCATTAAAATGGGAACTTATACCTGGTTTGGATCTCTTTTTGTAATGAATTTAGGGAACTCTGATGTTATTTTGGGAGTTGAATGGTTGGAAACATTAGACACGGTCAGCTTCAATTTCAAAAAATTATTTGTGGAATGGAAGGAAAACGGATGAGTCATTCACTTACAAGGTATTACTACTCCTCAATCACATATGGTGAGCTCTCATAGTATGGAGAAAACATTAAAACAGGTTGGATACAGATTCATAGATCAAATTAATTATTTGAAAAAGCAATCTCGAGCAACTTCGGGTATTTCTGCTCCAAATTTACGGGACATCGTAGCACATTATGCAAAGGTCTTCCAAGAACCAAAGGGACTACCTCCCCAAATATCCCATGACCATGCCAAGGTGATCGGCCAAAAAGTGAAATCTCAGTAAGAATTACCAATACTAGATGCAGAAGGGCGTATATATCTCCAACAGAAGCAATTCTAGAAAGCAAAACATGCATATGGAGCTCTCATCACATCCAATAATTTCTCATAAAATGGCAAGGCCTACTATATGAAGATGAAACATGGGAATCTGAAAGTATTTTCTAGTCATTTCTAGCTTTGAGGACAAAGCTTTCCGAGGAGGGGAGTCATGTTACATACCTAAAATAATATAGCGTCGGCTATATTATGAAGCATTACATTTAATCATTATTTATCCAAGTGTAGAGTAAATAAATTATCATCTTTTTTATCAAACGTCATTTGCGATATTTGCATTCTGCCTATACGACGAGGGTGAGCCCACCTTAAGTGGTGAATCATATTCTTATTATTGTTTTTCAATTATCGCTGCGTGCTCCTTGTCTATTTGCTTATCTGGTTTAATTCATCTTGAGCTAGTCAATTATAATTGTTAGAAGATCAGAGAAGGCGTTGCCTTCCACTCTCACAAAATTTTTAAGACCTAGCTCTGCATTTTCTCAAAATTTCTCAAATTGATCATTTTCAACTAGCCACGATTGGCCAAATATTCCAAAAATACAAATTTTGATCCAAAAAAAACTTTTTTGAATCTTTTCTCATTGTGATTAGATATTAACATTGATTTTTTTGATATATAACACCCATAACTTTTTTTAGAAGTTAGAATTTGCTTCAATGTGTGTTTCCTTTAGTTGTTTGCTTGATTGACACATCATGACAACTACACATAGCCAAGCTCAGCCACGAGTTGGTAGAGTGAAAAACTTATAAAGAGTCCCTAAAAAACTTTACTATAGGCCTAAGGATCTCATCATTACCACATGATGCCCTCATAGTAGTCACATCTATTATTCTCCTGAGGATCTCATCATTCTCGCATGATGCCCTGATAGTTGTTGCGAAGCTAACATCTCACATAGGGGATCAGAACACCAAAATAATTCGACCACTAGGACACAAATGGGTTATTCACATAATTGAAGTGGATAAATATATTATTTAGTATCGACCTTATGCTACTACCAATCATAGTCGATCTAGCGAGGGATCTTGTAGGGAAGTCCACTTTCCCTCTACGTCACGGATTTTGCCAATGCAAACTTCCATTCAAATCCCACCATTTTAACTAGTGGTCATAATCAAAAGTGGGCCTATGCAAATTTTACATACACCATCAGCCAATATAACCATGAGTGAGTTAATACAATAGTTTCCTTAGTATCAAGAAACTCTCATGAAAATCTTAGGTTCAATTGAGGTGCAACCCTATGACCCCAATGATTTCACAAAATTCATGGGGCATATACAAATGTACAAAGATCCTGTTATCACTTTTTAGGACCATGAAATTAGACCCATATCCACAAATATACCAGAATTTTCTTTGTACATCATCACATGCATCAATAGGATTCCTTATAAATAGGTGTTGATCGACATGGGCTCCATGATAAAAATTATTACCACAATCGCATTGAAGCATATCAACATTCTGCCTTTCCACATTAGAGCATCTACATTCACTCTGCAAGCCTTTAATGATGTTGTATCTCACATGGTTGGCATAATAGTCCTCCCATTTTAGGTTGGAAAAAAAACCATACCTACATTATGCTATGTCTTAGAGGGTTCAAAATAGTACAACATACTCCTTGGAAGGCCATGGATGAGATCCATGGAGTGCGTACCATCCATAGTGCATCAATGCATTAAATACATTCATGAAGATAAGGTCCATGTAGTTCATGTTGATCCAGACCCCTTTAAGTATTACAAATAGGTGGATCATCTGCATGAGCCTACTATGTCACCCATGCATTTGAACACTAAACCTAATGAATTTATCCAAATTCTAGATGCAACCCCGTGGTTCATCATGGAACTACCTCCACCACTACCATTACCATCAATTTTGCCTACTACCCTTTCATCTTTGATTTCTCCAAGCAAGGAGAAGTCGACAAAACCAACCGTAGAGATGACCATAACTAGACATATCATATCAGATCATATCATACCATCAGATCATAGGTTATGGATAAATCAGATCATATCATACCATCTTCATCCACCACATCGTAGGTTACATATTACTCGAATGGAATTGAATTCAAAGAGTACATAGTGGAAAACATTGTGTTTCCACCTATCATTGAGTCCATTGAGGATTTAGGTTGACCACATTTCAAGTCATCATCCATAAATACCATTCTTGATTCTTTACCTAAACATGGAGGACAAGAAGATCATCCTAGACAAGTTGATGAGACATCTATGACTTTTTCCAAGTGCCAAAACATCTTCCCATAAGTTTATGGGAATGGACAATATCAAGACAAAGAATTAGGTTTCGTAAATAAATCAACATAATTGGTAGCTCCATAAAATATTGCTTCTACATAAAAGGTGCTACCACCATTGAAACTAGTCACACCTAGTACATTTCACATAAAATCTTCACAAGAACACGAACAAATGTGTCCCCTATACCAAAATATGGGTACTCAAGCTGCTATAGCTTAACACTCCAAAGTGGAACAATAGCATGAAGTAAATAAAAACAAGAGCATGTGGATGCACCCACTAAACAAGATCATCACTCGCTCTCAATTCACCTACATCATCCATCAAATGCCATCCAAATTCATCAACAACTATACAGTCATCATCCCTTTAGTCTTACAACATTCTATATCACCTAGCCAAAGTGGAGATACAAATGGATCATAAAAATGTTGCTTTGCAACAAATCATGCATCAACTCACAAATATGGATCTCCAATAGCAATTTGAACAAGGCTAAATCACTTCAACCACAAATACAAAATGCATCCTTGCAAAATTAGGCACCAAAGCAACAATGTCATTTGCCTCACATTTACATGCCATTGTCTAAATATTTAGCATCAATTTTTAATTGATTATGCAATACAAATACCATTACTTTGTTTGAGGTTCACCCCTTAGATCCAAACCGTCTAAAACCTAAGGGATATAAAGAGGAGTTATACGGTTTATATCATAAATAAAATGGTCATGATATTAAGTCATGCTATGACTTCAAGAACAAAATACAAGACATGATCGATCAGAATCAACTTCAAATAGGTAAACCTCTCAATACTAAGGATCAACAAGTAGGCATAGGGGATGACTCACTACCTATACTAGAAAAATAGGTAGAGCAACCTAAGCTAGTGACTAAGATACATGTAGATCAACCACCTTATCAAACTAGTTTACCTAGTCCACCTTTCTTAAAATGCTAACATCATGCTCAGAGCCCGTTATCTGAGCCTATGTCAACTATTTTTCAAAATTTATAAGCAACTAATATAAATGATCTACCTAAAACATGCCCTTTAGACCCAAATAGAACTAAACCTAAGGGTTATAAGGAATATCATTTTTGTCTTTATCATAGATAGAAGGGTCATGACATTAGTGATTGTCTCTTATTAAAAAATATGGTCTACAATCTTATCGATTGGGATACCCCTCCCATAGATAGCTCATTTGCTTCATATCAATCGACCACAGTTCAGGCCACATCATCCCATCTATGACCCCAAGGTTAGCCACATCCTCATAAGCCTAACAAGCCACCTCACCAGTACGTTAGATTTTTTATGACTACTTTGGCCCTATTTCAAAAAATGTACAAGGCACATGCAATAACATTACCAAAATTCAAACCTATAACACCTAAACCTATTTCACACAATGAAAACCTCTATTGTATCTATCACCATATAAATAGGTATGACATCTACAACTGCTATTCATTCAAGAATGTAGTCAAAGAAATGATAGAATGGAATGAGCTCCACACAAATGGTTTACTTGTTTTACCCCATAAATACATTGGCATGTCATAAAATTCCATGCCATAATAGGGGAATTCAGTTTCCATCACTCCTGCTAGCCATACCAATCACATTGCAACAAAAAAACTCCACACCAGGGGTCTTCAAGGTGTCACACCTTCCCCACTAGCCACATCATAATTGATGAAACAAATTGAGGATTCTGAAGGTATCACACCTTCCTCACTTCCATCAATTATCACACATACTAGGGGTACATAAAGTATCACACCTTCTTCCTAAAATCATAAAACAATCAAAATCACAAAACAACAAATTTTATCAAAAATCTAAATAAATCAAAAGATATAAAATCACAAAAACATTACAAAACATCAAAATACAAAAACATTTACATTTTGTATTACATCATATGCATTCATTAGTTGCATTGCATTAGACATTTTCATCCATTACATTTGCACTAGGATAGGTTGTGTTTACATTCTTATGAATGACACCATGTTTGTATGCCAATCATGAATCCACATATCCTTATCATTCATATTTTCCTCGTAACTGTGTTTTTTAACACAACTTATGAGTTTCTATAGGGTATATACTAAGGTTTTCCGGTAATTAAACCATCCCTAGTTATATTTTGTAGAAATCTATCATGTATTTTATAAGGTAATGCCTTATTTTGATAGTACCTTGCATATCTCAAAATCTCAACACAATTTAAACATTAACAATCCAAGTCTTGAAAAGGAAATATGACACTACAAAGTAGTCCTAGTTACCTGAAGCAAAAGTTTTCCTTGCTCATATTATTATGCACATGGTCTAGCATACTAAGAATTGACAAAAAGGAAAAACTCCCCCTACCCAAAAAAATTCCTTTCTCTTCCACAAAACAAGCAAAATTCCCAAAGCTATACAAAATAAACAGTGATTATCATCACTAAGCAAATCCCTTGCTAAAAAAAAAACAAAAATGCAACATAAACAATGATTATCATCACTAAGCATGAGAAACTATCCCAAATAATCAAAATAAAAGAAGGGGGTAACGAGCTTTAATCCCTAGACTATTAAATATTCAAACATCATGGGGTGATCTCCCTTACAACAATGGGTTTAATGAAACTTTCCTGGAAATGGAGTATTCTTATGCGTGGTGATATGTCTATCACATTAGTGAACTTATTTTTTATAGATAAATATCAACTTATGGATGATCTAGCTTTAGGTGACCTATATAACTTAGTAGTCTAGTCTAACTGCATCCAAAATCAAGATTATGATGACCATATGGAGATCTTCATTACAACAATGGATTGCATGAAACCCACCTGGCAATGAGGTAGTCTTATGCCTCATATAATATATTCACTTTGCACACATAGGAATAGTGAATATCTAGGTCTTCTTAACAGGCTTTTATCTTTTAGGAGTCTTGTGTAGTTAGTATACAACTTTTGATCAATCAACTAGGATGTTTGAGTCTCATGGAAAACCTCAAAAATACCCTCATAGAAATAAATCATTTCATCAACAATCTCAGTTTTTCTTATGAAATTTTGTTTATTAAGGGGTATTCATCTAATATGATAGATACCAAATGGATATTAGTAATGATATTTAGCTAGCCACTAACTATTTTATACATGTCTTTTAGTTTGTAAAAGCTTATAGGGAAAGCCCCTACATCTCACATCATTTCATATCACATTTGGATGTATACATGATTAATTCTTATGATAAGAACAATTTCATTCATGATTTTTATACATTCTATGGTGTCTACCATTAGTCTATTAAACACATATTAGAATAATTTATTATGTTTTAAATGATTAAAGCATATAGGTACATTTGCATTAGAACATTTATATAAAATTAATGCATATCACATAAATCGGATTTATCATAATAACAACATGAACTTACATTCATAATCATACATCCATATAATATTATATATCATATATATGTATACATACATCTATGCATCCATATATCTATCATCTAGGCATCACATCCATAAATGCATCCATAAATTTGGTCATTTAATCACATCTAATGGTCCAGAATTTTATAATTACAAATCACACAAACATTTTCACACATCAACTAGGGAAATATTAGTATCATACTTCCCCAAAATAAGCAATTTAACAATCAAGAAATATGGGATAAATCAAGGTAGCACACCTTCCTAACAAACGGTCTAATTAAATCACATCACCAATTAATCAAATCAATCGCTAGGTTGCAAAATATTGTACCCTTTGCCTTGCATACAATCAATTTCTAGGTTTCAAAAGGTTGTGACCTTCACCTTGTATTCAATAAATTCATAAATTAGTTGCCAAGTTTCCAAAAGGTTGTGCCATTTGCCTCTCTATCTCAATTTCAAGAGGCTCCAAAGATGCCTAGTTGCCTTTGGTTGAATCTCAAATTTTAAAAAGATCCAAAGATGCCTAGTTTACTTTGGTCAAATATCAAATTTCCAAAGGCTTCAAATATGCCTAGTTTCCTTTGGTCAAATTTCGAAAAGCTCCAAATATGCCTAGTTTCATTTGTTCAAATCTCAAATTTCCAAAGTCTCCAAAGATGCCTAGTTTCCTTTGGTCAATTTTCAAAGATCTCCAAAGATGCCTAGTTTCATTTGGTCAAATATCAAAATGATCCAAATATACCTATTTTCCTTTGGTCAAATCTCAAAACACTCCAAATATACCTAGTTTCCTTTGGTCAAATCTCCAAAATACTCCAAAGTGCCTAGTTTCCTTTGGTCAAATATCAAAAGCTCGAAAGACATCTAGTCTCCTTTTGTCAAATCTCAAAAGGCTCCAAATATACCTAATATTCTTTGGTAAAATCTCAAAAAGCTCCAAAGAAGCCCATACCTTTTGGTCAATTCATCCAAGTCATCTTGGTTAAGTGACTCACCGCTTTCATCATTTTACATCTCATCGATGTGTCGCTTGAGGGGGTAGTCATAATCATAATAATTCATAATCAAAATAAATAATTAAACACCTAATCATGCTAATTATGTTTTTCCAATAATAATTGCTAACAACTATCACAAGCTTCCTTATTTATTGAGAAAAAACAAAAAAGTTAAACAAAACCTTGGTATGCTTGAATCATGATGTTATAGACCCCAGTGTCTACTCCATGGATAAAAATTTTACCAAAATATTAAGCCTACCATTTTTTTGGAGGTAATGATTTGAAGATGTATGCTCTTTCCATGATTGGGGCATTTAAAATTGACTAGATCAATGAATATTAATCAACCTACAATGTGATGTTAGGTTATCTAGTTTTTCTCATTGTTGTGCTTTCACACAATACATCTAAAAAATGGATATTTGTAGGCACCTAAAACATGTCATGTTGAGGAGGCTACTCATGTGGACATATTTTCAGGTCATATGACTTATCTTGGGCATTCCTAAGACCTAATAGTGGTTCTAACCACTCAAGCAGGGTAATTTATCCTTTTGCAACCTAAGCCATGATGATCCATGATGGCTCTAATGTAGTCATATCAGTCCATGATAGTTGTGGTATGGTCATAGTACCCTATGACAACCCACAAACCAGTCTTCAAATCTGATGATGGTCGTGCCTGTAACAAACTCGAGCTTCTCAAGATAAGTAAAATCCATTATAGGGCAACTAATCTTGAATGATTATGCTTGAGAACCTTCCAAAAGTGATGCCTCATCTCCCTGAGCCTAATTGAATCTTGGTCTTGGCTTCTTCAGCAAACCAAGATTGAAATGGAGGAAAGTCTATAAAATGGAGTATTCCTTCACCCAAATGGATTGACAAATTTCCATAATTAAGTGTTGTTGAATTGCCTAAGAGAGAGATCATTCTCTCATAAGCATCAAGGTGTTATCGATATTTCATCATGAATTTTGCATTCACATCCATGAATCTTTGGAAAGCTTGAAGCACAAATATCACCGCTATTCTTCATCAATTCACCATAAATTCGACTCAAATCCCACCATAATTTGTTCCTTGAGAATGCACCAAGAACATCAATCCATTTGATAGGCATTTTAGATGTTGCCAAGCATCAAGTGTAGAGAATAGAGTCTCTTTTTAGTGGCCACTATGTACGACAATGGCCTAAAAGCAGAGTCATTGAACCCAAGGATGGCTAACAAAGCCTGCAATTTTGATCAATGATGACATTTTGATGTTTGATTTCCCCTCTTTTCTTAATTAGATCAATTTTAGTAGCATTTAATTCTATTTCTAACCTAGTTTAGTAGCCTTTGTTTTAGTATTTAATTCAATTTTTGTACCATTTTCAACATTTCATTTCACTTGCATATTCATGAAACAAGTCTCATCTTGAGAGGCTTTACATTTTCTATTGATGCTTTGTAGGTGCTTATGTGTGCAGGTTACAGGTCTTATTTGGGGCTAATCATCATCAAGATCATCCTTCTTGGTATCATTAAGCGAAGGTCACTAGGAAAAACCTCCATTATCAGTTTAGAAGATTACTGAGGATCTTTTAGAAGACATCTATTATTGGAATTATGATGTAATTTGTATCAATTTGGTGAATCCCTAAGAGGGATCTATTGTAACCCATTGTAAAGACATTTATTGAATATAAATGAGAAGAACACTCTTATTTATCTATTTTTTTATTATGATGGTTATGTAAATTTCATATTATCAAGTTGATTACATTTTAAATTCTATAGGTGTTTTTGTCAATTATATAATAAAATAGAAAAAAATAGACTTAAAAAGTGACTAACATGAATATCAAAAATGATGAGCTAATGGAGAGGTCAATAATAAATGAAGAGGTAGATGAAGCAATCCAAGAAGGTTGATCAATCCAATCACCAAGAATCCTCCACTCAATCCCCAAGGGTAGCAATCACCAAAACACCAAACAACAAAAACAACAACTTGTAGTAGAAAAACACTTGATAGAATGAGTAAATGAGTGAGTCAATAGTTAGAATCTTCTTAGAAATTTTTGGTACAAAATTATGGTATCCAAACCCTTATTTATAAGATATTTGGAGGACAAAATAGGTGAGAAAATAAAATTTCATTGTTGGCCAAGGCCAACCCTAAAATAGGCTGATGAGGGGAGGGGTGTTAGGGAGAAAAATCCCTAGAATGCCAAATTTGCACACTTCCATTACAAGGCATGAATCTGGTAATCCAAATTCATGCATTGAATGGATAAAGCATGAATTTGGTAAAGCTAAGGAAATAGGTCAAAGGGAGAGGGTAAAAGAGAACTAAATTTGCACTTGGTAAGTTTGGGTGGCTTGCTAAGGATATAAGGAAGAATTGACTCATTTGGATGGGTCAATTTTTTGTGTCTATAGAGGAGCTATAAATAAAGGGGTGTTATCTTGAACACCAAAAATTTACATGCAAAACAAGGAATTGTTACCATTAATACTTCTAAGGCTAGGGTACCTCTTGATTGTTTAGAAGGAATGTGAAATTCTAGATAAAAACTCGAAAAATGTGCACAAAGGGCAAAAAAGTGAAAAACAACAAAAAAGAAAAAAAAAAACAAGACAAAGGAAGAGAAAAAGGAGGAGAGAGAAGAAAATGAGGGAAAAGAAAAGGGGAGAGAGAGAATAAAGGAGGCAAAAAAAAAAAGGGAGGTAAGAAAAGAGGAAAAGGATGGAAAAGAGGCTCATTTTCACCGCACAAGGAGGAGAAAAAGAGCTCTAGAAAAGAAAGAGAACAACCTTACCAACTCACCATGCTACCATGGTTAGGGGAAACACTGGAATTGTTGTTGATAAGGCAAAGGTATGGATTGAGACCCACTTGGTCATTTTGTATTTTGCACTTGCACACACAAAAAAGTAGGATTTTTTTGTATTTTAAAAATTTTTAAATGAAGTTTTGGAAAAATTCATCATGGGGTACGAATTATGCGTAAACTATAAATTTGGAAATATACCTAAGCCAAATTCATACCCTATACATATGGGGTATGAATTTGGTAGGTTTCCCCAACCAAATTTGTGCCCTGTATAGATGGGGCACAAATTTGGTTGGGAACCTTTACCAAATTTGTGCTGATCATTCTAGGGCATGAATTTGGTAAATTTTGCACAAAAATATCCTTTATTTTTGAATTTTTATGATTTTTATGAGTTTTATAAGTTTAGAATGATGATTTAATAATGATTTTTTTTTATTATGCAGCTATATGTACTCAAAGTAGAGAGTGGTGATCAAGCACACTAGAAACTACCTTGGAGCAGCTCTCAGTGCAAGAGAAGGAGATACTAGAGGATATGGGACTACTAGACTTAGTAGAGATACCCTGCATTGACATGGATCAAGCACTACTAATGGCTCTAACAAAAATATGGTATCTAGAATCATCCATATTTTGGTTACCAATGGGGGAGATGACGATCAGATTGGAGTATGTGTGGTGCATCTTGAGGATCCCTATTAGAGAGAGGACTATTTACATGGTACGGGTGTTAATGGTGGCCTAAGAGATGATATCAATATATCTAGCACATGTAATCCAGTAGAGTGGATTCCATGTTGATGAGATGTCATGTTGATATGGAGTTATGGCACTATGTCCATACTATGCAAAGTGGTGGTAGGGATGCCGGTGTGCCATACTAGTAGGTGACACCTACCTCGGGCTCTAGCAGAAGTAGTGGTGGACATGCAAGTTTAGGAGATCAGATTCATATGTGGATAAAAAGTTCTAGCTTGCCTATATAAAATATTACATGGTGTCATGTACATAGGGCTTATTTGTATGATATTATTCTAGGTGTGGTGCTAGGAGCACATGGTAGTTTGAAGATCACAAGAACTACTAGGACCACTACCCATCATGGAGTGGCCAATAGCATATAAGTGGGCTTGACTCTATGAGCATAAGTACAGGCCATACATTGGAGTCTTGCCACTAGGGAGGTAGGTGATAGATGAGCTACATGAGCACCATATCATATGACATTCATGGTATCTACACCCAAGCTAGAGGGAGGACATGAAGGAGTTAGCTCAAGTGAGGAGGATCTAGTATCTCATCACTAAGAAGGGCAAGTAGAAGCTATTTAGGTTTGATTGAGTACAACACCAATTTGAAATTTTATAAGATATTTCAAACCTAAGAGACTACTGATTTTGATGAGTGAAGAGGGACCCACCAAGATGCATGGGTGCTCTTGATGTGGCTAGGTGAGTATAGGAGGACCTGGATGACCCATTGTATGTGGATCAAAGGGTGGACAACAATGAGGTGGATCTTGGGTAGAAGAGATGGTATAGGGTAATTACACCCCCAAGGATATCCCCATCAATGCTAGTGTAGAGATGCTATGTAATGATCTAACGAGTGTAGTTGGTACTTTAAGAGGCCACTTGATGTGCCATCAAGAGGCAATAGAGAGGTATGATTGCATCTAGACCATTGCAAGTACAATTTTGATTGGAGATAGTGATGACCATGAGGGGGACCATCATGATTTTTAGCTCAAGAGGAGGGGGAGCTATAGGGGTTACCCCCAGTATGGTATAGGTAAGACTTGAGGTGATAGTTCTAGGGGAGTTAGAGGGGCTATGAGCCATAGTGGTAGTGATGTAGGTGGATATGAAGTCCATATGTAGTGCACTAGACCAAGCTTGATTAGAGTAGAATATGGCATGGGATAAGGTAGAGTGCCTTAGAGGGGAGATGGGTCAGTAGATCCAAGCAGTGGGGATGGCTATTGTGGCAAGCAACCAATATAGAAAGGAAAACCACCTAAATTTTATGGAGTTATAGAGGATGAGGGAGTTGTATGAGGTGGTAGTACGAAGGGTGACCCACTACTAGATGGCCTATTACCATGTTGTCCTAGTTGATCAGAGGGTCCCAGAACCATCATAATATGATCGTAAATTTGCTCTCAGTTGTAAGCACAATCTGTGTCATGACTTGTGAACATGAATCCTCCACCACCTCCAACAAGTGAAGCAGAGGGATCAGGCTCACATAAATAGGGTTGGGATCTAGATGACATGTAAATTTTGGATTATGGCATGCATCTCTAGGGATGGTTGAGTGTGAAAAGATCTCTATTATGACACATCAATTGACTAGTATACACTTAGTGCTATCGAATAATATTAGCTAAAATTAATTTTGTGTTTATGGTGCAATGTGTGTGTTAATTTGTGATTGCTTTTTATATATTTTTATTTATTTTTATTATTTGCATGTATGGTAGACACAAATATAATGAATGCAATGAATGAATCTAAATTAATGAGATGGAATGGTATGGATCTAACTAAATGCAATGTATCTAAAAAATGTAAAATCAAATGAAATGCATGGGAGAATGAAAACAAAGCTTCGAAAGACCAAATAGAAATGAAAAACAAAATCCTGTGAGAATGTATGCTCATAAATTATCAATATGGAGGCTACCCCTTGCATGTGGCCATGAACCTATCCTGTGAGGGTTGTTGGATTTGCAAAGATGGACAAAATGGAGTTACACTTGCTATGGGTGTAGTTCTCGCTAAGATAGTTCAAAAAAGGGATATACCCATTGGGATGTATGCTCACAAATGGTTGAATAGAGGTTGTCCCTTGCTCATGACCATGAAGCTATCCACTATGGTATGCTGAAATGATGTTAATGATATGCCAAGGTGAGTACTACCTGATAGGGGTGTGGTGTGTACAATAAATTTTATGGACAATGCTAATGGAACAAAATAAGAACCATATCCCTTGACTTGAAGAGATATAAGCAATAAAAACTTCAAGGTCAAGGAATAAGGAAAATATAATATGGAAAGATGCAATTATGGAAATGCATAGTGGGCCCTAGGTTAGGGGTTTTATAGGAATCAAGTCCTCATGATAGTGTAATGCATATGAAATACAACCTAACTAGATGTCATCACTTGCTATTGTTTCAAATTCCCCAAGAATCTATATGATTAAGTAGCCATGCAAGTATGAACAAGTAGCAATGCAATCATGACAAGCAGAAATGTAAGTAGAATATAATGTCAATAAAAATATGCAAACCATGTAAATCAAACCATGCAAAGAAGAAATGTAAATGGAACAAAATGACAATAAATCACACAATATGAAAAAGTAAATCACATGCAAACTAGATGAAATGGAAGCATAACGCCATGCACAGTTTTTTTGTTATTATTATTTTTCTCCTTTTATTTTAAAAGGTTTAAATTACATTCATTGGTTTTTAAAGTCGACACAAATTTTAAGTGTGCTATCTATTTTAACAAACATAATTGTGGTGCAAATGATCCGACCCATCAAAGAAAGGACTATAATGGGGAATATCTTCATGATTTTCATCATGAAGGGAATCTCCCATAGTACAATCTCTAGAAGATGATTCACAAAAGTTAGTACATACTTTTATTTTACCATCCTTTTTGAAAAAAGAGGGAGCAATCCCCAACTTTCAAATGTCACTATAAGATAGAGTAATAGGGTCTTCTTGATAATGAGAAGACTTGACATGTGCAACACAAGGAATAGACCCATTGAAGAAGGAGCTATCTGGGAGATATCCTTATGAGCCATGTCACAAGGGGTACTCCTTTTAGCATTCTTCTTTAGGGGATCACTAGACTCAGGATACACAGTGGTTACCATATTGTAAAATAAAATATCTAAGAGATAAGGGGGTCCCTCATCCTCATCACTCCACTCTAAACTTTTATGACCTAAATATTTAGCATAAATAACAAGATGATCATCATTATCAAAGGGTAAAGGTTGGATTTTGTTAGATTTGTAGCCTACACCACACCTCCTAGGTCAAAGCTCAACATCCAATGGTTCTTTAACACCCTTCTATCATTGCCCCAAATATTTACCTATATATACCATACTATAAAATATTTGCTTGTGAAGTGAGTAATCATTGGATAGGTGAAAATGGGTAAATAAATGCTCAACAAGACAAGGGTTGCTACCATAAATATTTTATTTAAGGGATATGCCTATGAAGATAAATGTACATGTGCTAATGTGTATAACTTCACCCTTCTTATGAGGTAAATCCATAATCCTTAAATCCATAATCCTTGGTGAAGGTGGTAGCTAGGAAAGATCCAGAAGAGGTATTTGAAGAAATAGATTAACTTGATCCCATGATGAACTCACCTTTAGATTTTTAATTGCTTGGTTATGTGAGATGAGGAAATCAAAGTATATAGATTGAGATCAGATTGATCTTTCTCAACCATCAAACAATATTTGAATTAGTGAGGATCACCCAAAATGGTGACTAGTTGATCTTTAGATTTAAACTTCAAACACTTATGAAAAGTAGAAGGGACCACCCTCATCACATGGAACCAAGGACATCTAAGAAGTAGATTAAAATATTCAAGGCAAGACACCACATGGAATAAGGTATCTAATATTTTAGGTCCAACTCTAAGAGGGAGGGATATAACATTGTAAGCTTCTTGGGAATTTTTGTTAAAAGCTTTGATAATGATTTCAGATTTAGTTAAGTATTCCTCCTTTAACCCAAAATTTTGTAAGAATTGATAGGTCCATAAATTGAGAAAATAACCATTATCAATAAAATTCCTCTTTATAAATTTTTTCCCAATAAATACAATGATGTAGAGAGAAGAACCCCCTTTAAGTTTGAGGAAGGTTTATCATCATATGATAATGTGATATGATGTATCCCAAGATAACTTACAACATTAGCTATAGCACTAGGGGAAATGTCTTGAGGAACAAATTGTTGTCTTAGAAGTTTCAACAAAGCTTTCCTATGAATAAGAGAAGTTTGTAAAATATCTAAGATGGAGATCTTATCTAGGGTACTAGCTAATTTTTGTTGAATATTGAAGTAGAATTTAGGTTGCAACTTCAAAAATAAATATGGTTTTATATTCTTGTGCTCCTTTTTTGTATAGTCTTAAAACCTAGGGTAGGTTTAGAAGGTGGGTTGGATGAAGAACTTGTATCTTATTGAGAATGTTGAGTCTATTTCTATGCTTTTTGCCTTGTATTTACTATGATGATTTAAGGATTCAAACAAGGGATTGTTATGGATATTTCTAGGAGAGACGATAGGAGGAGGTACCTCACCTCTTTTTAGTTGAGTTTCCCACTCCATAACTCTAATTAATGTCTCTCTATGATGTTTTATGAAACCCCATAAATGCTCAATTGATGTAAAGCTAAAGCCACCATTGGGCCCCTTATAGGGATCATAGTTTGTATTAGTTTCAACATGTTCTTGCTCTTCTATCTCAATATTATGATTTTCCCTATCAATTTGATCATCTTCTTAAGGAATTTGATCAAATTCTAAATGCATTAACTAACTCCTAAGAAAAGGATCCATTAGAAGAAGCGAAAGGATAGAGGAGAAAACCAAGGAGAGACACACACAAGAAGATTCATAAGATATTTTTAGATGTTTTTTTATCTACAAAAGTAGAATTGGTGGTCTTATTTAAGTTTTTAAAAGAGAAAAGAAAGAGGCTTCCTATCTTAGCCACTAAGACATGTTTTCACATCAAGTTCACAAAAGATGTTGAGGGGAAAACTATGCATTGCATATGATTCTTGACTTGATCCACTGGAAGCAGAGGTGATCATGGTAGTTGTATAGCTCTACACTCGATGGGAAAGGAAAAGGGTTTACCAAGAATAATTTAGGACTTGCTCCAAGTCCAATATGGAAATGTTTAAATGTATTAATTAAGAATGCACCTATGTTTTGGCCCTTATAAAATAAGCTAAGAAAAATGAAAGAACAATGCAAGACACACCAAATGTAAGAAGGCAAGGGTTAACCATAGAATTATTCATTTATTTAATGATATCTAACCCTATATTTCAAAATAAATCCTTTAAGCAAGGGTCTAAGGGAAATGCATAAACAAAATTAAAACCCTAAATGCACACTATATGCTTTTACTTGTTCAAATACCTAGAAATTTAATCAAATATTTTTCTTTTATTGTGATCTAGGTTTTGAACATAAATGAATGGAAAGTAAACACCAAATAGCCTAAATATTTATTAGGAAACTTATATGATATGGTGGTTGATCCAAGCTTTATCTTGCATCTAGAATATCCAATAGTTTCAAACCTATAAAATAACTTCACAAACCCTAGAAAATTTGATCAATATTTAGGGGTCTACTTAGGCTGCTATAATACTAATCTTGGAAGCACAGAAGTCAATCCTCCTTGGTCCTTTTAGTCAATTGTTCAAAAGAAAATTTGATATTTGACCTTTGGAACATGTAAAAACAAATGGAAATAGATATGTGATAGTAAAATAAAATGTAGATAGGATGGGTATAATAAAATTCTAAAATGCAAGGTGCAAATTAGGGTTTTAAGGTGCAAAACTTACCTCCAAGTCCTAATTTACCAAATTTACACCTTTTTGGACCCTGAAATGACAAAAAATAGGGCACAAACAACAAAAAATAAATTTAAAAAGTGACTAACATGACTATCAAACCTAATGAGCCAATAGGGAGGTCAAGAATAAATTAAGAGGTGCATGAAGTACTCAAATAATTTTGATCAATCCAGTCATCAAGACTCCTCCACTTAATCCCCAAGGGCAACAATCACCAAAATACCAAACAACAAAAACAATAACTTACAACAAAAAAGCACTTGACCACATGAGAAAATGAGTGAGTCAATAGTTAGAATCTCCTTAGAAATAATTTGCAAAAAAATTAGGGGATCAAAACCCTTATTTATAAGAGGTTTGGAGGGCAAAATGGATGGGAAAATGAAATTTCACCATAGGCCAAGGCTGACCCTAAAATGAGCCGATGAGGGGAGGGTTTTTAGGGAGAAAAATCCTTAGAATTCCAAATTCATACCCCACCATTATAGGACATGAATCTGGCAAGCCAAATTTATACCCTGTATGGACAAGGCATGATTTTGGTAAAGCTAAGAAAATAGAACAAAGGGAGAGGGGAAAAGGGCCCCAAATTTGCACTTGGCAAGTTTGGGTGGCTTGTTAAGGATCTAAGGAAGAATTGACAAATTTGGGTGGGTCAATTTTCCATGTCTACACTCAAAAACAAGCCAAAAATAAATATTCTAAGCAACCACCCTTAGTTATTTCTCATAATACCATAATAAATATTTCTAATAAAACTCCTTTAGTCCTCACTCCTCTTGAGAATACTTTACACTCCTTTGATCTTTGGCATTATGAGTAATAAGGAAATATTAAAAAATATAAATATATTACATCTAAAATGTAATAAATATTCTTTTTGTAATGGACCTTCTAGAAAGGTCTAGTCGATACACTTTCTAGACCATCTTAGGCAAGTCTCCCTCTAGATGTTTCTATTCCTCTAGATATTTCTCTCCCTTTAGATATTTCTATCCCTCTAGATCTTTCTATTCCTCTAGAACTTTCCATAATGGGCCTACAAGGCCTATGAATATGTAATCCCATTTTATGGCAATGCAGTTTTCAATTTTCAAATATTTTTTCTAGTTCAAAGTGTTCCATGTTAGCTGGTATCAAATTTGGTATCCTTTCAACCTTGGGTTTGGGTTCACCATTTTGATCTAAGGTTAGGGTTCCATCTCCTTCTAGTCAATAATTGGCTCCATAATTTTTGTCCCTACTTAGATCTCTTGGGTTTGTCCTTCTTGTAGGGCTTTGAATATTTTTCAACCATTGGGCTTGAGTTTCACTTTCCAGTCTATGGTTATGGTTTAAGGTTCTAGAACTACTATTTTATCTTAGTTTGATAGATTCACTATCTATACCTATTTTTTTTTCAACTAACATCAACTATCCTTTTAGCACTACATTTTTCTAGCTCAACATCTTCTTCTTTTTATTATTATTTTTAATAAGCTATGTGTGGATTCTATTAGGGCTCACTTCCATAATGAAAATAAAACATTACATTGCTCTCATTACATTTCTAACACGTTAATTAAAACATATCAAAATTTATCTTTTTGTAAGAGACATTCTTCACTTACCCTTCTATCAAAGATACATCTTCCTCAAACTACTAAGTTTTCACAATAAACTCCTTTTATATCAAATGCCTTCAAAATTTTAAATTCTATCAAGATGAAATTCAACATTGCAAATGACTAAAATATTTGCTACCCAACTTCTATATCCAAAAATATCTTGTCAATAACAACCTCACAATTTCTTAATACCTTTTTTTAGGGTTCTTATTCATTCCCCTAATATTCCAAGATATTATTTTCATTGTTATTTTTTATTTTATTTGTTGTTTTAGCCCCACTTCTTGTTAACACTTGTGATATTTGCTTTTCATATCAATATCTCTTTGTATTTATTTTTATCTTTTTTTTTTCTTTTTTGGCCTTCCTCTCTTTTTTCATTCCCAAAAATACTTTCCTCTTTATTAATCTCTTAAATATTTTTACAATGCTCATAGTAATATTTATCATCTTTATTTTTACCTTGTTCTAAAGGATCTAAAGTATAAGGAATAACATCAAAAGTACAATATTCTTTATGTTTCCTTGGAAACCCTAAAGTTTAAGGATACCATCCAAAACTAAATGGTTCTTTGGAATAAGAGGTGGCCCTCCAAAGCATCTAAGCACATTGATCCTTTCCATGTTTCCAATCCAAGTTTTAATCCCTCATAATTTTATAGGCCTTTGGAAGAAATTATTGGTATGGGTGCAATATTACTCAATAACAAATTATTTGCTACCAATCCCACATACCAACGTGTCTTTTTACCCTAAATATGGTCTACCATTCATTCCCTTTCCAATGAAAAATCCATTGCCATTAGACCCACAAATAAAAACTTAGGTGTTTGTATTTTATCCATGGATTGGTACATTTCAAAAGGCTTTTCTTAGCTTTCATATTAGAATGTGTACTCTAAATTGAACAGAGTTCCTTGGTAGGATATTTTTTATTAGCTCCAAGACTTGCTTGGTTGGGATTTTAGAAGGAATATACTTTTAGAAAACCGTAATAAATTTATGCGCCATGTAACACCATCCTCTACCAGAGTGTTTATTTTACCTACTCCCTAAAATGCACAAGCCTGGGCTTTTTGGTCAACCCATTTGTTCCTATTGTGATTTCATGCTTGAACCTACCTCCAAATGGCTTCATCATCTATTCCTATCAATATTGCTAAAGCAAAAAAATTATCTCTTGGATTCCATATCTCTAATTAAATATTTGCATGGTCATAATTTTTCTTAGGACATCATTTTTTCTCTTTTGATGTTGAGAGCCTCTATCCTAACACCCCACCTCTCAAGGATTGGCAACCCTCCATCATTTATGAGGAATAAATTTGATCTAGCCACGCCAAAATTTATGGTAAGGCTTACAGATGTAGTGTTAACATAACACTACTTGGAATTCAAAGGGAAAATATATAGGTATATAAGAGGAACAACCAATGAAGTAATTTTATAGTGACTAATGTTTGTTTATTTCTCTATCATCTAGAGGAACATATATTTAATAATTTTGTTGAATATTTTATTTTATAAAAGAAACATTGATGATGCCATTAGAGTTTGGCATGGCCCTAAGGAGGATCTTAATGGTTTTATTACTACATGTTGGGGTCTAAATTGACATTAAGGAAAATTTAAATTGTGACTATGAATCTATGACTTTCTAGGAGGTGCACACCTGCTAATCACAACTCAAACCCCAACATTGGATGGATTAAAGATTTATTCAATCCAACCTTCAGAGTAGGCTAGTATACCTTGTCAACTAATTGGTTTTGACTTAATTAAGCTTATTTCAAAGTATAAATATAGGGATAGAGATAGAGTAAGGGTTAGAAACAATTGAATGAATAATGGTCAGATAAAGATAACAAAATTGATAAATATCAAGAATCCTCTGATCAATCACATTTCTAGTATGCCACACTTAAGACTAAAAACATTCATAACTAATCATCTTCATCATTCAAGAATAATAAAACGCTTAGAGAACTATTTCAAACATCTAAAATGTTAATAATCCAAATAGAAAAATTAGATCAACCTTTAGACTAACAGAAAAAGAAACTCTCTACAACATTTTTTAAGCATGAAGTATTCCAATTTACCCCAAGTTAGCAATCCAATATCAGCAGAATTGACTAACCATAACAATAGTAGCAAAAATAAATTTACTAAATAAATTCATAAAATATGAAGATACAAGCCTGAGGTAAACATCCAAGTAATGCTCCTATTGATTTCTCAGCAAAATTATAGTAATATGATAGGCAAACACTCCATAGATGACCCTTAGAAATGAGGGCTCGACCTCTTTATATATATTTTATAATAATAGTAGAAAGAATGAAAACATTACAAGGATTTTCATGCCATATCAGTAGGTTTCTAAGGTAGTAGCCTCTTATTTTCTTACAAGAAAAAGAAAGGATTTGCACTCCATGAAACTCTATAGCTCTAAGCTCTACAAGTTGTTCAACCCTCAATGGAATTCAGTGGCTGCATTGGTTGTAGGTTGATCTGGTCCATCCCTTATTCTTGATCAGGCTTTTCATCCATAGATCTATAACTAAAAATTTAGATGGTTCTTGATTCTAGCAATGCTTGGTCTTCCTTAGTTCTTTCTGCTTGTACTTCTCAGATTTTGGTTCAACTAGTTGCATTTACTTCAAATTTGAAATCCGCTCCTTCAAATTCCACTAGGTTAGGTTTGACTGGTTTGACCATCGAATGAGAGCTTGAAGCAACCTACATTGTTCTCCAAAATCCACTCCTTTGATTCCACTGGGTCACCCTTGACTAGTTTGACCATGGAATGAGAGCCTAGTAGTGCCTCAAATCCTTTGAATTCCAACTATGTCGTTCATATTGGAAAATCTCTGTCAATGGTTGTCTTCTTTTCAAAATCCACTTCTAATTTTTGCTATGCTAGTTTTGACCAGTTTGACCATGGATTTCAACATTGTGTATTACCCAAATAGGTTTTTTGACATCTATCAGACCTTACCTTATCTTTCATAATGTTTTGTCTCAATTTTCCTACTTCAAATTTTGTTGGGCACCATTTGATTGTGTTGATTATAAAATTTTGATATCGCATTGGTTCTCGATGGAATTTAACATTACATCACTCTTTCTTATTCAAAATTTACTCTAGTTTTTGCTAGGTATTTTTTGACTGTGTTGACCATGGATTTTGCACTTTGGAAGATTTTATCATTGCATTTGATTTTCTTTCCAAAACTTAGCCAATTTTACCAAATTTTCTATGTGTGTGGCCTTCCATCATGAAAACCAATATCCAGCTTAAGTCACCTTTGATTTCTACTCCAATTTCCACTAGGCTGCACCTGATCAATTTGACTATGAAATCTACACCTTAGCAAAATTTAACACTACTCTTGAAGTTTTTATCAACACTTAGCCAAGTATTATAAAATTGGCTAAGTATGTGGCCTTTTTGGGTCTACATTATAGCACCTTCTAGGGAGTATTCCTAGCAAGGCTTACGAAATAATATCCTTATCCTTTGGGTATCAGAGTCAAAAATTAAATGGGTGAGCTAGTGCCATGGCCATGTACCTCAGCAATATGCCATATTAAGCTTAGTTGAATAACCTCTTTATGGGTTGGTAGAATCCTCTCCAGCTAGTTATAGAATATACCTCCAAGAGCAACTTTATTATAAACCTCACTCTTTTAAACCACTAGAGAAGGACTAAAAAAGTAAAGGTTCATATGGAGGCCTACTAGAAGCAGTTGTTGATATGCTCTATAATGGTGATAGTATACACCTTTATAGACAAATGATGTCATTCTATATTAAAATCCTACTTCATATATTTTACATGCCTAGATAGGATCATGTTTTTTTTGCTGCCCTCTGACACTGTCAAATTCAAAAACACTTACAAAAATGCCTTTATGGCTATTCTACCAACTAAAGCATTCAATTTTTTTTTACTATTTTACAAAAAAAATTTGGCACTATCATGTCTTTACTGTCGGTCTTGCTCTTGGCTATATTTGACATTAGCAGTGTCCTCTACCTCTTTCTCTTATTTCTTCTCTTCTTCATCTTCTTCTTGTGGGTGCACCTCCTCTTCATTTCCTTCTTCTGGGTGTACCTCCTCTTCATTTTTCTCACCTTATTATTCCTCTTCCTGCACCTCTTCTTTTGGATCTTCCTTGGTATCCTCCTATTCTTCATCATCCTTAGCTTCCTTTTATTCTGCATCTTCTTTTAAAATCTGAGTAGCTTGGTTCAAGGTATTCATGGCCTTGTTCTAGGATGCATGAGAAGGATTCTTTATCTCCAATTATTGCCAATGTACATAACGTAATTTAGTAATCTTATCATATGATACCGAAGTACTCCATTCCACTAAATTTCCTATTAAGTCTTTTAATCTGTTTAATTTTTATTAGTTGCATTACTTTATCCTAGTCGATTGGATCTTGTCATGCATTTACCTCCAATTCATCTTCAATAATTACTTGTATGTTTTTTTAGAGATCTTCTTTTGATACCACTACAGTTTTGTCATACCAAAATCTATTGAAGCCATATTGCATTATTTCCTCATTGGTATCTATGATATGAATCTCATCATCAAATTTGTCAATTAATGCTCACCTCTTCTGAAACAAACCATTCTTCTTGAGGACAATTCTAGCCATGATTCTTGAGGTTCTCCAGTTCTTATTGGGGATGGGCTTGCCCAGCTGATTACACTTGGCCTCAGACAAATTAAGAATTTCACTGGCCTAGGGAGCTATTGGTTGTATTTCCTTGGTAATGGTGTCTATATCCTCCCTGGTCTTCTATAACACATGGCTATCTTCATCCATGAAGTTGAGGATGGGATGGATTTCAGTTCACTTTTTTAGGATTTTAGACAACATTTCTTTTTTGACTTATTTCACTTTAGTATTGGAGAATCCTATAGCCTTAGTACTCTTAACCAAGAGATTCTATTGTAAAGTCTATATCTGCTTCACATATTCTTGATTTTTCTCTTACAACTACTGAACCTACTCTTTGAAGTTGACCATCTTCTCAAATTTACTTTACCAAAATTTTAACCTCATTATCCAAAGCTTTCATTTCCTTATTTTGGTCCTTAATGGTGGCTTCAATCCTAGAAACCTTTTCTTCCATTTTAGAATATTACTCCTTTTAGATATCATTCTTGAAAAACATGGTTTCTAGCTCAAATTTGGTTGTGACAAACTCATCTTCCATGACTAGTTGAGAGATGTCCTTAGTCTTCTCTTCTACCTGATAATATTCCACTGTCATATCTTCTTCTAATTTATCAACTAATGGGATCATCTTGAACTTTATCCTCTATCTAGACATAGGGTCGACCATTACTATTCTTCTCACCTTGGCAGCTCCCTTAGAATACTAAGCTAATTTCTTGCTCTAGTAGCTTTGTGTTCTAAGTGAGGTGCTCTTAACATTTTACAATGATTATACTATGGTATTATCCATGACGGTGGATGGAGTGATATTTATAGGTAAAAAAGGGACCACCATGGTTGGGATGGGAGTGGTAGTGATGATGGTGGACTCTGTGTCCATATCAGAAGTAGCAGTTGTAATAGAACTGATAGTTACAAATTATGAGGGAGTTAATGGTAGTGATATTGTCATGGTTGATGTGGATAGTGATAATGGAGGATATGAATTTATTAAAGTTGGAGGTGAGGATGATACTAGAACTTGTGGTGAATTAGGGGAATATGATGGTTTAGGGCTCTCAAATGTATGAAATGGGTAGGCATCTAAGTGAGGAGATGAACATGGATGGTATGGATATGATTATGGAGAATTATGCATAGGTGATGATATTTCATATACCTTTTGAAATTTATAAGAGGAAGGGGACTTCTTTGGGGAATAAGTAGGAGAAGAAGGAGAGGGACTATAAATCATACTTGAGCCTACCATAGTAGACTATATAAAAAATTTGTTACCACTTTTTCGTTTATTTTTCTAAAATTTTTGCTTGCCTGATACAACAAGAACTTGTGTCACTACTTTTGCTTTTCTTAACTTTTGCTTTGCTTAACTTTTGCTTCCTAGAAACTAAGGTGTCAATTTCCCACACTACACATTTTACATTACTCTTGAATATTATAGTTTGCTCTAGTTGTGATTGAGGAAGCGATGTTGCAGATTTTGTAACAAGGACCAGTTTATATTTCTTTTCATAGGAGGTTGTAGCAGTGAGGTCTATAAATTTCACCTTCTTTCTTTCTTTTTTTGAAGGAGTCTTTGCCTCAAAAACTCTACGCTCAGATCTTCTATTCCTTGGGGTACTTTCCACCACACCCATTTTCTTTTTGGTGTCCTCCTTTAGCTATGAAGAAGTAGACAATGGTGGTATTGACTCTTGATGCTTCTTAGCTACTTCAACCTTTTTGCTTTTAGCTTTTCTCTTTCCAACTTTGCTTGTTTTTGTATTTCCAAGAACCAATTCTAGGTTCTTCTTTTCCTTAGCCTTCCAAGTTTCAATGTGTTCATTGTATATTTTTTTAAACTTAGCATCAATTGGCTTAGGTTATTTATCCTTCATTGCATTTATTTCAACCCTCATCTACCACCATTCCAAAATTTTGGCTTGATACCATTTATAAGTTTCCTCTATCTCCTTGATTTTGGCATCATCGAGCTGGTGAGAAATTTTGGTTGGATTATAGTCATTCACATGCTCATAGTAATATCTCTAGGGTGGAAGTGGTTCCATGACATTCACATTCCATTGGAAGGGGACTGCTCTCTATTATTTATGTGCTTTTCTATTGTGTGAGTGCTTGTATTTTACAAATTTAGCTACTTTTTCTCCATGCAGATCTTTAATCCTTTTCACAAACAAATCATATGATTCACATCCCCACCTTTAGGGGAGATAGAAAATAACTTATATTTCTAATATTGTATTAATTTTCTCATATCATACCTTCTTCCAAACAGTGATATCACCTTCCTTGAAAGAGGAATCAACTATCGCTTTTCTCTTATTCCCAGAGATAAACTTATAATTTATATAGTCTAGGGAAACTACTGTACATAACTCATAAATCTGGTCTAAGAAATTTATAATTGAAAGTGTAGTAAGAATCTACTCTACTCAGAACCCTAGTCCAATAATAGACTGACAATGGATATCCATTTGCATCTTTATCAACCACTGATATCCAGGGGTAATCATCCCTAGTGGCACTGAAGAACATCTAAATTAAATTGGAGCAATATCTAAATGACAGGTTCTCCTCATATTTCTTCATGGCCAACAACTGCTCATGCATTCTCTTGGCAAGGAACATAAGCCAATTGAAATAAATTAGGGTATTGTCACTATCCCCTAGCTATGCCATATACATTTTGATGTCGGAGATGCAATATGTAGTATCCAACTACCAGTCTCTTACATATAGATTAGAATCTAGGCTAGATATCACAACTAACATGGAGTATAACTTTAGATTTACAAATTCCTTAGTGGTAATAGGAGTTTTTGGTAAGGTTTCTCTAGAATTTATGGTTTTAAACTGACTATATACCCAATCCCTAAAATGGCTTCCATTTTGACTATGATTCTTTAGGATATAATACTTGGCTTGTTGCTCTAGGCTAAACTTTTTGGGAGGTACAAGGGTTTTGTTGTCCCATTACAAATAAATCTCAACAAGCTTGCTCAGTTATGTGAAATAATACCTTGTTGTGGGATGTCCTTACTGACCTAGTTGTAGGATCATAAAACTTGGCCATAACATAATTTAGCTCTAGGTAAGGATGGACTCCATCACAAATGTAATAAGAGAGAAGAGAGTACATAGCACCAATAAATTGATCTAGAAGAGGCTCATCCTTGAATAATTTGATCTCATACCCCTCCTAAGGCGATATTTGGTTACATACATCATTTTTGCATCTACAACCCCTACCTTCTTATTAGTGTAATTCAGTATTTTGACCTTGCTTGATTTTCTAGTTTTCTTTGCTACGGTTGATGCTATTTCATATTTTGGGTGGCCTTTTCTTTGCATATTGATGTCTCTAGAGTGTGCAGAAATTTGTCTCAAAAACACTATGGTTCTTCAGCCAAACTTATTTAAAAATAACTAATTTTTTAATTTCTTCATTTAAATAAATCTTCAAGCACTAGTTACTTCTCATGATTTCAAATGAGTGAATAAAATGTTGTGAAGCATGGCTTGTTAGTGAAGTCCATGTTTCTAATTGGATGGAATTCGTAGCACATGATGGTAAACTATCTATTGGTACACTTCTCAAGACTTATTTATTCCCATATTTTCACGATGGAATATAGTACTCGATGGATTTTATCACTTATGCTTTAGTTCCCCAATTCTTCTTGTTAAGAGTTGCATGTTCCTTTTGGATATTTTCTTCAAAATTTTGCTAGTTGCATTTCCACAATGGCAACTTTGACCAAGTTGACTATAGATTTCGGGACTGCATCTGTTTTAAGAACTATTGGTGGATTTGTTGTCTTTTAAAAATTCCACTGGGCACTGAATTCTGCTCTTTCTATTTCTATTGGGTGTTTTTTGACTGTGTTGACCATGGATTCTATACTTTGGTGAATTTTAACATTGCAAACCTTTCAGCACAAAACTAACCTTAAGCTAAATTTTCTCCTCTAGATTCGACTTCTTCAATTTCCACTAGATACTGTTACTTCGTTAGACTACGGATTTTGAAACTTCTTTTACATTAGGCACCACAAGGAGTCCTATTCTCTTTGGAAAATTGTGCTGGGATTGAAAGCCCATTGAATGGATTTCCATTGGATCTATTTTGATTCTTTTAATCACAAAAATTCTCATTTCATTACCTCCTCATGAAATATTGCATAATCTCATTTGAAAGTGATAAATAACACTTTCTTCTTATTTTTGTTGTTGTTTAGAATACAATAAAGAAAATATAATACAAAATATATACATATATTACAACAAGAAAGATTCTCTCAACTAAAATATAGCTTAAGATGATACCTATTGGTCGAAATGGGTTGTATATGTTCTTCCTAATATTGGAGTTGAAAGGTATTATTCTTTTTTCTTCCACAATATTGAAGGGTCCCTCCCAGAAGGAATCAAATTTTTGATGGTTGTCTAGTTTAGCCTTTTCTACAGTCCACCTTAACACTAAATCTCCTTCATTAAACTTCTTAAATTTTGATTTCTTATCAAACCACTCTTTTATATTTATGGAGTATTTCTAAAAATTTTCATATGCCTAAGTTAGTTTTTCTTCCAACTATAGAAGGTGCATAAACTTGGCCTCTCGTGGATTCTAATCTAGTTCCTAATCTTAGCTGGCCCATTTTAAAGCTAGTATCTCAAGGTGAGTAGGCAGAAAAACTTCCTTACCATAAACTAATGCATAAGGGGATGTCTTGATAGACATATTGAGAGTGATCCTATCCACCCATAAAACTTGGTCTAATAACATATGCCAACTCTTTTTAGTCTCTTCTAGTACCCTTTTTAGAATTTTGAGTAGGTTTTTATTGGTGGATTCCACCAATCCATTCCCCTAGGAGTAATATTTAGAAAAATTCTTTCTATTTATCCATACTTGTTGGAAAAATCAACATATTTTGCACCTATGAAAGCTAGGCCATTTTCACTCACTAGTGCCTTTGGGATTCCAAACCTTGTGATCAGATTTTCCATAAACTCAATCACTACTTCTTGGTCAGAATTATTGGTTGGGATAGCCTCAACCCATCTGGTAAAGTAATCAGTGGTTGTATGAATGAACTTATATCCTACCAATGAATTTGTATTGATGACTCCAACAAATTCAAGTCTCCATTTTAGAAAATACTCCTCCACTTGGATTGATTTGAGTGGAAATATTGCATTCTTGGTCCTTCCCACATACCTCTAGAACTTATCACATGATCTAGTTTATTTGAAAGCATATGCAAAGATAGTGGGCTAGTAGTATCATACCCTTATTATTTTCATAGCAGTTAATTTTCCTGAAAAGTGACCTCTTGATAGGCCTCCATGAAACTATTCAATGACCTTTTTTTTCATTATCTCCTAGACATCTTAAAAGCACTCCATATAAGTTCCTTTTGTATAATCCTTCAGGAAGCAATACATACTTCAAAGCTTGTAGTTTGAATCTTCTCCTCTATGAACTGAGGCCTTGGGGACATACTCCTATTTAAAAATGGACTATCAATTTATCTACACAATTCAAACTTTCTAGAAGACTATCACTATGATCATCCTCTGCTCCTTGAAAAACTATTGTCTATTCTATATTTGCCTTAGCTACAAGATCCTAATATAATTCCCTTCCTCTAACCAATTTTGTGGGATGGATCTCCACACTGTCCTCCTATATTTTGGTAATCCATCCAACTCTTTTATCACCCAAATCTCCTTGAAATATAATTTTTCTTACATCTGGATATACCACATAGACAAGAGTCTTACTTTGAACCAAGTACTACCTAAACTTTTTTAAGGATTTCATCACTACAAATACTTGCCTTTAAATAAAATTATACTTGGTTTGATGCTCATGTATATTTTATCTCCAAAAGAAGATGGGGTGTTCCTCCTAGTAAAAAATGTGAAATGCTAAAATTTAATTGGATACCTCAGTGTTGCAAACTCTCCAACGTGATTAGGCCTTTAGGAATATGATTTTTCTTCAACTGAATGATATCTTGTTGATCTATCTCCTAAGAAATTCCCTCTTATACATTGGCTAGGCAAGCCTCTTTGACTAGAAAATCAATTATCTGATATTCACTCTCAAAGACCTACCAAAATATTTACCTGTTTGAAACTACAGGTCTAAAGACTAATTTAACTCTTTTACTTGTAGTTGACCTAAGGTTTGAGGAAGGATTAAAATTAGATTCCTTAAACGTCAAAGCATCGACTAGCATATTCTATCTTCTAGGGACATGTTGAGTGATATTTTTATCCAATGACAAGATTGTATTCACAGTTAGGATTCTGCTTGGATATCCTCTCTTGAAAGGAAACATTTATGATTTTCCTAAGGTTCTATTTAATGTGTTAATCTGCTTGCAATACTTAGTAAAAAATGTGAAATGCTAAAATTTAATTGGATACCTCAGTGTTGCATATACCTATTAACAAGGGGCTGATTTTGGTGTTGATTTGATTTGTAGTGTTTTGTTGTTCATGGAATTATTAAAAATATAAAATTGTTGATCAACTAACAACCTTAAAAAATTGATAAATATTTTATTTTAACCTTTGAGAATTTGATTTTAATTGAATTTATCTCAAATTGTTAATCAAATTTTATCTTCAATTGTTAAACAAGTTTTATCTTTGATTATTAAACAAGTTTTATCTTCATTTGTTAAACAAGTTTTATATTCGATTGTTAAACAAGTTGTATCTTCGATTGTTAAGATTCACTTGAAAATAAAAATAAAATGATTAAATCTAACTTTGCAATGTAGGAACTTTGGAATATCATATTAATTATTCATTTTAATAAAAATTTGAAATTTATTGAAATTTTAAATTTTGCTTAAAATGAAATTAAATGATTATTTTAAAAACTATGCAAAGTTTAAAACTTCAAATTTTCCTCCAAATGTGTGAATTTGCATAAACATGAAAATTTGAAATTTAATTCTTGAAACCAACATACTTCTTTTTAGGGTTTATTTTTTATTTTTTATATTTTTTTTTGTATTTTGTATCTGGTGAATTTAAAAAAATGTAAAAGTCTAGGGTTAGAGAAAATAAAATAAAAGAACAAGTCACTGTAACTTTTAAAATTTCAACCCAAATATGCATAAACAAATATTCTAAACCTAAATCAACATTAAACTGGTCAGTCTTCACACAACCCAAAATTAATGTGATGCAATATTCTAAGGGAATAATGTAATATATTAGAAAAAATGAATAAGTCTACCATTTGCATGCATAAAACTTATTAAAATTTCCAATACATTGCCAAAATGGAAGATATTGAATTCATGTTCCTTCATAATACCTTGCTTAAATTGATTACAATGGGTGAAATTTGGTGCAGTCCAACAACAAGGGAGGAGATGTTCTTCAAGAAAATTTTATTTCCAACATGCACTTGCTCCACAAAGTCTCCAACCCCATTTTCGTGCGTTTGGTTGGATATTCAAAATTTCCAAAAAACCCTTTGTTTCTTCTTCTACTCATTTGGCTCCCTAACTGTAGACACCTAAAATGCGTCATGTCAATGGTGACTACTCATATGGGACATGCTATAATACCATATGGAAGATCTTGGACAGATTCCAAGATAGAGTAGTGGATCTAAACACTCAATTTGGGTTCCTTGGCCTAATCACTCTAAACAACATTTGAGACCTGCAGTCTATAGTTTGAATCATTGCCGACACCTGTGGTTCACATATTAGGCCATAGTTGTCACCTACGATCTAAACTAAAGTTTAGTTAGCCTTCATCCAAGCCAAATTGGTTTGAGCAACCATTTATTCTAGAAGCAGATGATTAAAGTACAAAAGCTTCCAATCCAACTATCCTAACCACCTCTTCTTGATATTAGCTTCTCCATGAATCCACCCCTAGCCCTTGGATAATCCTATAAGTACCCCTCAGAATTAGGGAAAACTATCAGAGAGTGCTTTGGATATTAGAGCAGTGAAGTCCTATCGGATTGTAGACTCACCTGAGTATACTGAGAGAGCTTAGTTGCCATTCACTTGCCAATAAACCAAGCATCATGTCAATTTGTGTCATGGATGCCCTAAGGAGCTAGAATGCCATGAAACACAAATTCGGGTGAATGGAGGCCCAACTACGCAATTCAACCATTAAACCAATTAGAGGACATCCAAACAACCCTTGATCATCAATTGGACAAGGAAGATCAAGCCCACAACCTTAGATTTAGAGGGCAAAGCTACTTGATTGCTCACTCTGGCTGACATCCATGGTGTATAGTGTAAACCAGTCATCAAAGTTGTAGTTTATAACCGATGATAGATCTCCTTACTATTTCTTTTGAAGTGTGTTTTATTAGTCTAGATTAAGCATTTTAGTAGTTCATTTCATGTTTTAGAGACACTGATCAATTTAATTGGGGTTTTATGTGAGTTCTTTCCATTTAAGCAACTTTGCGCTAATATCTTGTTTCCATGCATCATTTCATGAAATTAGTCTATTAGATAGAGAGCAGTACTCTTCATTTCTATGTTTCAAGAAATATTTATGAGTTTGGTACAAGTATGGCATGTTTTTTTCATTTTCTTGATTTCATAATGGTTATGGCATCTTCATATTTACTTTCCTTAAAGGGCCTCATCATGAGAGGTTGTCTATGTTATTAATGATTTTGTGTTGTTTCTTTATCGTAGGAAAATAGATTCTAAGGAGACTCAATCATCTAATTCCTTCCTCAATGCAAAGAAGAGGGTCAACTCCACCCTAGAGCAGTTCGTATCACCCCAAATGGCTCAAAACTCACATTCATCCTTGAGAGGGATTTCATAGGCTTTTCCTACTATAATAAGAATATCAAAGTGCTATCCCTAAGAGGGATGTATTTGTAACTAGAATTTACTTCTTTTTAAACGAAATAAAAACATTATTTTCTTTCCAATTTGTTGTCAATATTGCAATGCATTCTTTTGTATCTCTTATTTATTGTATGCCATAGGAATCATAGGTGTGAGGCCGTTTTGGTGGTCACAGTAGGCGATCATGGCAAAAATTCGTAATTCATGCCCCTAGTTTTTGATATTTTTGATTTTCTTATATTAGGTGCAAACCACAGCTTATAGCTACGGTCTCATTGTTGGCCCGCGACTGCAAAACACGATCTGCAGTAGCAACCACACCATAGATCTATGGTTTACAACAGATACAACAAAAAACAAGAGTTAAAAGCTAGATCAAATGAGGACCTAAGGTAGGCCCTTCTGACATTCTCTGTCTTTGTATTTTGCTTCTATGTTTTCCTAGAATAGAAAAATTGAAACCTAAACTGATTAAGGATAAAAGGAACATGAGAATGAATTAGGTCCTTAGGGTTTCATTTTTTTATTTTTGGCTAGGTGCTTCTAGGAATATTAGACCTTTGATTATGGTCTGCCCTAGAATCCAGCATGCTATAATATTTCATGTGGTGGTTTTGCATGCTTGAGGCCTAATCAAAGGCCATTTACAATGTAAACTTGCATTGTCCAAAGGTCATGTAGGATGTAGCATGCACGTTTCCTGAATATCAAACATTTTTGTATGCATATCATGTAGGAAATGATCATATGAGTGTTATATTATGCATATTTCCTTTTACGCAATTTAAAAATAACCACACATGCCACGTTTCAATTAAACGCTAGTGAGTTGGGAGTGACATCCAACCACTAGTAGGGTTCAATTATGGTGGGGGTGATTTCCATACATTGGTCCAAATCCTCGTATCCTTTGATACTAGACCAATACTGGATATGATAACTTTCATACCCTAGAAAATTTGTATGTATTCTCTTTGAAGGGTATAACGCTGACTAGGAGAAAACAAGTGAGGATATGGGAAGATCTGTGCTCCCTGACCATGTGTGGGTTTCATTACCACACATTATAGGTTGGATTACGTGACTTGGAGTTCATAGCCAAGTTGTCGAGCTACGAGTATATAGGTGAAAGCTAGTTTAACTAAGATTATCATCCAACAATATTTCAAACATAATAAGATTTTTTTACTAATACAACAGATCATGAAACAACATCAAATAGTTTAGGGCTCACATTTAAAATTTAATTCAATATAATCACCATTGTATACCTTGTTTGCATAATAAAAGATAAATCTAGACACTAGGTGCACCATGGTGGAGACACGAGGAGGTTGGTAGAGGCTTAAGCCTGATGCCATTGACCAAGCCCTAACAGATTCACAACAAAATGTGTCAAACCCTCACCCACATGAGCTTCCCGGATGTCATTTTGTGAGCATCAGAGGAGACAATTTGATATGAGGGGACACCATTGAGTGTACCCATAATAGAAGAATTTATATACACTCTTCTAGACATAGGATAGAGCATGGAGCCTCTCAGTGCGAGGGTAATCCACTTGGAATCCATTACCGATATTACATTGCATGTGTATCCACAAGATTGACTGATGAGTATGTAATACATGGGGCCAAGTTGGTACCCCTACATAATAGATCTACAGAGGTTCCATACCTCCAACTTTAGAGTATAGAAGATAGCGAGACCCACCCATTCAAGGGTGCATAGATAGACCTACTTTCGAGCATAGGCCTGTTCACACTCCCATGCATGGTGAACCTCACAAGATCACTATCAACATATCCAAGGAGGGAGCCAATGGTACACCATCGTACAAGTGGTGGTGATCCAATAAGTTAGATGGTTTAGGTAGCATCCTCAAGTAGTTAGGCTGCAAGCCTTTGGATCCGCTCATCCATGCTCTGAGTGAGCATAGCTAAAACACTATTAGGACTACCTGAGAACATGGGGAGGCTTCCAAGCATCCTCATGGTTCACATCCACCATCCATACATGGTGGCACACAACACAGGACTTAATAGGATGCCAATGTCGTCTACACGGACAAGGGTAAAAGTGTTGCAAATCATTCGGATGGGTATAGGACCCATAAGGTCACTCGCACAGAACACACATACCAGAGGCATCTTATAACTGATCACATTAATATATCACATATACTGGTATCCGAGTAGAGATGATAACTCCTCCAAGATCAATTGGAGGATGCTCACCTAGAGAAGCAACGCATTGAAGAAGAGAATCTTTAGGCCTAGAGGCTCATCATACAAAGATTATATGAGCAATGTATGCATGAGGAACACATCCTTTCCCAAATGAGCATGTTGAACAAGAGGATAGGCTAGCCAGGGCTGGTTTGTACACTAACATTATGCATGGAGAATGCATGCATAGAAAGGCTTTTTCACAAGCCGATGTGCATCAGGAGCGCAAATATGCTCACACTCATATTAGTTCCCAATAAAGAGAATGTCCACCACCATTCAAATATCAAAGGCAATGAATATATGAGGAATAAGAGGGAGACAGAGCTAATCATGGATATCCCAAAAGCTCCCAGGTTGAGGAGGAGGATGAGCAATGTCCTCCACCTCGACAAAGAAAAAATGTACCTCCAAGATTGCTCTCACGTTAGCTTAGGGATGAGGACTTTCTATCCTCATGGGCCTATAAAGCCTTGGTAGAGAAATTGAAAGCAATTGAGAGGTAGGGCATGAATTTTCAAAAGTCAACATTAAGAAATATTCATAATGAGCCTTTGTATGCCTCGATGCCTACTCCATCATATCTTTAGCATTTTGATATGCCCAGGCTAGATAAATTCAAAGGTAATAAATATGTGCAAGAGAATTTCATAATATTTTTGGATATATGCTTCCATATTGCAAGCAACGATGCCTTACTTTTGTGTACATTCATCAATATCCTCTCAAGCCCAGCCTGGGAGTGGTTTAATCAGTTGAAGAAGCACAGTATCAGTAGTTTTGAGCAACTATCTGACACCTTTCTCGAATGCTTTTATTTTGGTGTCAAGAAGCTAACTAATATTTTTGATCTGGTTGTGCCAGCTCAGCGTGATGATGAGCCAATACTAGAGTACAAAAATAGGTGGAGATTAATGGCAAAGTTGCCATTCCCCATTCCTGCTACAAAAGTGACCCGAATGTTAATAAAGAGTTGTACCAAGCATATCTCATTATTTTTGCAACTGTAGTAGTACCATACATTCGAGGAATATTTGGTGCAAGCCAAATTAATTGAGGATATCAAGTTGCAAGAGGTTAAATTGAAGCTCAATAATAGGGAGGGGCACAAGAAGAGCTCCATAAAATATTAGGACAAGCAGGCCCATATCAACCACATGGTGTTAAACCTCCAAAGAGAGGATAAGGGGTAACAAAAGTAGAACTATTAGGCTCAACCTCCTCCTGCATAGTACGAGCAGTGCAAGAATAATTACAGGGGCAAAAATAAGGAACAACGCCCACTTCGCCAATTCATGCCTTTGACGAAATCATTGACATCGATATTCCATCAATTGTGCAAGGTTAAGGCAATCAAGTTGATCGAGATTAAGCTAGTTGATCCTAACCATCCCAAGCCAAAGGGGTATCAAGATGATCTATTTTGCATATTCCATCGCACAAAGGACCATGACATCAAGGTATATTGGTCCTTCAAACATATTGTGTAGAACACGATCGATAAAGGTGAGCTTGTAGTGCCAAATAATCTGCTGGCACCCAACAACCAAAACATGGGGATTTATAAAAATCCATTGTCAAACCATGAGGCACCATGGAACAAAGCCATCCAAATCAACCAAGTGCACATAAAACCACCTACCCAAGGGTTCGTAGGCATGGTTAAGGTTGTTACCAGACATGGGAGATATGAGAAATTGAATCAACTTTGCCCTCCCATCAGGATACAAGCTACATCGAATCAGTAGCTAACTCAGAATGTTCCAAGCCCACAAACTAGACTGGTGGTGACCATACGAAGTAGGTTGGTTCAAAACCTGCAGACAACTCCTACGAAGTTGTCTATATATGAGCTAATACAAAAGTCCCCTAGGCACAGGGAGACTCTCATGGATGTTCTAAGGTCCATCGAGGTGTAGTCCTAGGATGCTCAAGCATTCACCAATTTTTTGGAACATGTACAATAGTGCCAGGAACCCATGATCCAATTCTACAATCATGAAATCAAGACGATTCCTATAGATATGGTTGATCCTTCGTTACATATCATCACATGTGTCAATCATGTACCATTCAAGAGGGTCTTGATCGACACTATTTTATCGATCAATATTATAATGACCAAGGCGTTAAGTCCTCTAAAGCTAACCAGGTCACATATTATGCCCATCGTATTCACATTGAGAGCATTTAACAATGCACTATGTTCAACGGTTTGCATGATCATCCTACCTATCTAGGTGGGCCTAAAGACCATCTGCATGATGTATCATATGATCAAAGGTGCCATGCAGTATAACATCCTTCTAGGGAGACCTTGGATTTCAAAAATGCATTATGTTCCCTCTATACTACATCAATGTGTAAATTACATTCATGAGAGACAAGTTCACGTGGTGCCATCAGATGAAGAACCCTTCAAGTTTGTGAACCTAGCTAATTTTCCTGGGGGTTTCATACTCCCATCAATGCACCTGGACATCTGGCCAACATCTTCGATTAAGAATCCATGAGGTAAACAAAAATGGCATGGTCAATCATTGATATATGTATCACACAGATTTGAGCACACTACAATGAATTCTTTGAAACTAACTGCATCAGCAATGCTTTGGTATGAAAGGAAGTTAGGTGAAAATAGGTAAAAAATAAAATAAGCATGTGCCTAAACTAGTCACCAATGAGGCTCCCACTCTTATGGAAGTAGAGGAATCCCAAGATAAAGCCAATGAGCTACCTTAGCCTACCTTTCCTGCATCGTCAGTAGGTTCACACGCACCATGGGTGATCGTTCATTTGGCCAACACAAGGTTAGGTGAATATATTATGTAGAATGTCATAGTTGGACCAATCCTAGAGACTACACAAGATATGGACCGATCCCATACTCATCATTTTTTGGTTGTATCAGTAGTGCCATTGGGAGAGCCACCCAATCAAATGAACTTCATCTATGTTGGGATAGATTAGCTTCCTACTCGAATACCTATGGATAAATATGATAACGAACCATTCACAGTGAATGTTTGTTACCTATCCAACCCTGAATATGCCATGCACATTTTTAAATTATATCATTGGCATGGGTATGACCTTGGTATTTTTGAGCAAGGATGTAGGACTCCACTTGAGCTGCATTATCAGTTTGCAACTGATAGGTTTGGGCTAGTGTTGCAAATACAAGGATAGGATGATTTGCTTGTAGCATCTTTAGATCGCCTGTACCTTAGTTTGGGGGATGATGTGGATTTCAACCCATATCACCCTAATATTTTTGTGTTCCAGAGGGATAACCAAATGGTGTCTTACGTCACCATAGCACCACCCAATTCATATCATGAGGATATCTTGGTGGACAGTGAGAGCTCACCTAAAAATTAGTTAAGGAATGAGGCTAAGCCGGTTTATGAGGCAGTATTGTATTTACGATGTTTATACTTGATTTTACCAGACAGTTACGATAGTGATCAGGACATAATTTATATGGGGCCACATTTTCTAGAGCATCCCATACTAGTGGATAGTGGTGAAATATTGTATTTCGACAATGATGATGAGGACAAAACAGAGAGAGCCTTTCTAGGACCTCCCTACCTACGTCACCATAATGCACCTTATACGGTTGAGGACATGCACAGAGAGATCAATCTCAACCCTCGCCTTAGAGGAATACCATCAAACTTTAATATGATCTATCACATGGTATTTATTTACCCACCTATATACATGGATCTCATTGAGTTGAATGATCCTATCTTGAAATCAATGCATAGGGAGGACCCGATCATTTGTAGCCCACATACAGAGGACCCATTTATGCTTATGTCGTTAGAGCCAGATCTTGGGTATGGAAGCTACATCGATGATGTAGAAGTTTGTCTATGTGGTCTTGAAGATCAATTCCATTCCATTAATATTATCTCCATTGATTTGACCACTTCACTTTGCAATCCAGCCGATCCGTCCAAATAACTACCTCTAAATGTGGATGCTATCGATTGGGATCGCACTAATTCACCTGTTGAGCTTGAATATTTCTTCCCTAATGAAGAAATGTTGTAACCATTTCATTTTGTGCTAGGATGTGCTTATGATGTGTATCATATTGATGATGCTTCCAATGTGGAACCTATAAACCTAGCTGATGACATCCACTTGATCCCTACGCCTCATCAGCTTGAGGATGGATCACACATGTCAGTAGAGAAAACTTTTGATGTGGATATTAGTAACGATCCCACAAATCCAAGGAAGGTTAAATTTAGAGAAAGTCTCATTCCCTATGAGCATACCACCCTCATCCCTCTACTGAAAGAGAGACCTAATATTTTTGCTTGGACTTACAAAGATATGTCAGGTCTAGATTCGAAATTGTTTACCCATAACCTTTCACTAGATCTATCAAATAAGCCAGACAAGCAAAAGCTTAGAAAGATGCATCCAATAGTAGCCTTAATAGTGAAATATGAATTGCAAAATTTTTTGGACTTAGATTTTTTTATCTCCATCGACTATCCGGAATGGGTATCCAATATGGTGCCTGTAGGAAAACCTAATGGAAGGAAACATATTTTTATGGATTTCAAAGACTTGAATAAGGCAACACCAAAGGATTCATTTTTGTTTTTGAATATTGATGCTCTTGTAGATGCAACTATAGGTTACAAGATGCTCTCCTTAATGGATAGTTTTTCTAGTTACAATCAAATTTAGATTAAGCCCGAAGACCAGCATAAAACCATATTTATAACGTCATGGGGGACATTTTGATATAAAATGCCATTTGGCCTTAAAAATTTTGGTGCCACATATCAGCAGACCATGATATATATCTTTCATGACTATATGCATAATATCCTAGAGGATTATATGGATGAATTGTTGGCCAAGTCATTACTGCATGCTGAGCATGCGAAGGTCCTAAAGAAGGTCTTTGATCACCTGATAGACCATAATGTTTGGTTGAATCCTAAAAAGTGCATATTTGACATAATTTTAGGAAAACTCTTAGGATTCATAGATTCAAAATGAGGCATCAAAGCTGACCCAACAAAGATCAAGGCTATTTTAGAGATGCGTCCCCCCATAAATATTAAAGAATTAAGAAGCCTTCAGGGCAAAGTAGCATCGATAAAGTGATTTATCACTCAATTATCAAATAAATGTCGACCCATGAATTGATTGCTACACAAGGGGGTCCCATTCAACTAGGATGAGGACTGTCAGGAACTCTTTGCCAAAATCAAGTAATATCTGACGATGCTGCCAGTATTAGCTCTACTAAGGCCAAATGTACCATTTTTGCTATATATATCGACAGCTGAATTTGCATTAGTTACCATGTTAGCCCAAAAGAATTTGCAAGACAAAGAGCAAGGCATTTATTATATCAACCAAACCTTGGTGAGTTATGAGCTAGGATATGTATATGTAGAGAAACTATGTTTAGCAGTAGTGTTCACTACAAGGAAATTGTGACACTATATGTTAATTCATATGACATATGTAATATCAAAACAAAACCCTTTGCAATACATGATGAGCAAGATATATCATAACACACGTATTATGAAGTGGATCATGCTATTGATAGAATTTGATCTGGAATTCATAAGCCAAAATTCCATTAAGGGGCAAGTCATAGCTGATCAGCTGGCTGAGGTACCACTGTTGAACAGTAGGCCTCTTACCATTGAGCTTTTGAATGATGTGGTCTTCATCGTATTCGAAGCTCCTAAACTTTAAGAACCAAAGAATAATGCTGATATGACCTTGTTTTTCTATAGTTCAAATTGCAAGGGGGTGGTGTAGGAATAATGTTTTTCATGCCACAAGGAGCTCCAATACCCTTGTCATTGAAATTATAATTTCCTTGCACCAACAAAAATGTTGAATATGAAGCCCTACTGCTGGGCCTCCACACAGCCATTACCATGAACATTAAAAGATTAAACATCTTTGGCGATTCCTTGCTCATAGTCAACCAAGTTAAGGGGCTCTTTTAGTGTCGATGTCCCGTACTGAAAGCTTATAAATATCTTGTTGCTACATATTTGGCTAATTTGGAATGGTATGACATCGAGGCAATCCCTCATTCATAAAATAGATTTGCAGACACCATGGAATCTTTGGGATTCTTAATCCCTCATAATTCATCTGCTAATTTTACTACCATTCATGTTAATATGCTCTTGCATCCTGCAACGGAGCATGCAACCTTTGATAATAAAGAGTTAGTCAAAATTATTAGCGTGGAACCAAAATCTGAATGATTCTGCAAAGTTGAAGACTTTCTAAAGAAGGTACCCTGGGGGTCATTAACATCTCAAATTCTGACGGGGAGTGGTACTACCATTCACCACAAGGTTGTTTCCTAGTCTACATTTGCACATGTAGATATGAAAGGGGATCAAGTCATCTTGGCAATCAAAGCTGATGCCTATCAGAGCTGGATGTCGCAAATCCAAGACTTCTTAAAACTTGGTTTGATCCCAGAGGGATTTTTGTGTGTCGTAAGATGCACATTCAAGTAGAAAGTGACTAAATTGTTGCAAGTGTGAATGAGACCACAATCGAAGTGGCTTAAAAATGTCTTGTTTTCTTATTACAGTGTGAACAAGTCTCCAGTTTGTCGATAGATTTGTTTTGTTTCTCCCCCATGATATTCTCTCCTATCTCCCCTTATTCCTCCATTTCTTCCGACTCTCCTTCCTCCTATATTCCCACTCTCTATCCTCCTTATCCCTCCGACTTCCTTCCTCTATAAATACTGTATAACACACCTAAGGTTCATTGGGAATTGAATTGAATTGAATAATAAATATTTTATTATTCTTCTTCTCATACTGGTATCAGATCCAATGTGCGCAGGGGTCAAGGAGCACCAGGAGAGAACAAAATTTGATGTGGGGCCATGGGCATAGATTTTGAGGTGGTGAGGAGCGTCATCGAGCTAGGAGTGGTCTTCAAAGTAGATCTGAGGGCATGGATTTTGAGGACCTACTAACACATGGTGAGCATGAAGCTGGAGTTGATGGGACAAATTTTGAGGTTTCAGGCTGAGGTGGTAGCATGCACTTCGAAGAGCTAAGGTGGCAGTGCAAACATGGCACGTTGCAGAGTGATGCTGAGTTGGCATCTGGTGTGGCACTGAGTGGCTGAGTTGTGATGTGGCAATTTCATCTTCAACAAGTAGTAAAAGGTGAGCAGCATGATTGCCCAAGGGCAATCAATAACAAAGGCAATCGCTCACATATTAAAATCCTACTTGCACCTTTATCCCTGTGCATGTGGGATAAAAGGACTTTGTTTTTTAAAAAAAATTATGAACGTATTGATAGTAAACCGGTTTGTGCTCCCTTTGCTACCCGTCGAACGATGTAGCACGATCAGCAAAAGTTCTTTGTCGCAAACAAGAGGTCCCGGGTTTGAAACTCGTCAGGGATGTGGCGAAAAACTTTTGTATTTTTTTGTTTTAATATCTCCATTCATGCAGATTAAAGAAAGCATTGGGCGTTGTTTGTTTTGAAAGGTACCATGTGGTGTAGCGGTAGTTAGTCCCGCTTGGAAGCAAAGGATCGAGAGTTTGATCCTCCTCCACACAAAAAACAAAAGGTTTTTTAAATTATACTTTTTAAAAGTTTTTTTTAGTATTAATTTAATAATATAACACTACTTTTTAATTATTTAAAAAAAAATTAATTGAAAAAGCATATTTTATTATTAAATTATAAACTAGGAAAAGCTTTATAAAAGTTTAATTGTAAACTTTTAAAATTGTGAACCTTTTGTGGCAAATTGTAAATCGCCCAAGGGGCTTGAAAAGCTTGATTTTTTGAAAACTTTAAAAGGGCAATCTTTGTAAAAAGAGGGAGCATAAAAGTGACGGGAAGCTTTTTTAAAAGTCCGTTTAGCACTGCCCCTTGGAACCCCATTCAAGGCTAAAATATTTTGTAATAACCTCAGCGATTGTAAAAGGGTGAAAATTTTAACCTCAAAGGCTCTAATGAAGTTTTATTTTGCATTGATGAGTAGATGATCAGGTCTACCGGGTGCTACCATGCTTTATGCTCTCTACTGCAAAGAGAGACAACCGAATCATTTGATGAACGAGTTCGGAGAAATGGACTGCACGTTGTGTTCAGTCAGTTGCAAAATGTTGTTATAGCCCACCAGAGGAATCCAGATTCTGGTTACAAGGCTGACTTAGAAGACAAAATATTTGGACAACGAGTGGAGGAGTCCAATTAAGTTGAAGTCATACCTGAGGAACAATCCAACGATAGTTATACCCCAAAATCTCCAGAGCCAGAGCCAGAGCCAGTTGCTCCTGAAATCATCATCATCAGCGATGACGAGGATTCCATTGTCGATAATTTTGGGCATCCAATACTGGGTAATCCACAAAAAGAGGAACAATAAATTAATGAGAAAATTAAAAAATCTAGATTTGATTTGAACTTGTAATTACTTTGCTTTGTACTTCCTATTTTTAGTCAAATCAAAGTTTACTTTCAAGTAGTAGAAATGACCTCAAATACAAGTCTCCCAATTCCAGAGTTTAATGGTAGTGATTATGAATATTGGTCAATAAATATGAAAACCTTATTAATTGGTAAATTTTATGGGATATAGTTGAAGAGGGTTATACAGAACCCTATCCTGCTGACTGGAGTGTTTTAAGTGTTGCAGATAAAAAATCTAGAAAAGAAGCCCAAACAAATAATTCCTCTACCCTGTACCATTTACAAGCAGCCCTAGATAAAAGTATATTTCCTAGAATAGCATCCTGTGTCATAGCTCAAGATGCTTGGAAAGCTTTGAAGGAAATATTTCTAGTGATCAAGTAAAATAGGTTAGACTTCAAACACTGAAGAAAGATTTTGAAAATATTAGAATGCAAGAAAATGATAAAGTAGGACACTACTGCATGTGAGTTAAAGTCATAGTAGATAAAATGGTCACTCTAGGTGAATATGTTAAGCCTGATATTATGGTGAAGAAAGTATTGAACACTTCTTCCTAAGTGGAATTCTGTAGCAATCATTATTGAAGAGTCAAAATATTTGACCACTCTTTCTTTTGAAGCACTAATTGGTTCTCTTCTTTCACATGAAGAAAGATTGCAGGACTCTCCTTCCACCAGCCATGGAGGAGATGATAAAGCCTTTGCTTCACAAGAAGGAAGAGGTAGAGGTCATGTTAGAGGTCATCACAAAGGAAGAGGCAAGAACATTCCATGAGGTGGAACCCCAAGTAGAGGAGGATCTTCAAACAGAGGTGGAGGTCAAAATAGAAGTGGACATCAAAACAGAGGAAAGCATCCAGGCTGAGGAAAAGGAAGTGACAAGTACAAACAAGCTTGCTACAATTGTGGCAAACTTGACCACTTTGCTTATGACTATTGGTTGAAATATTCTCAAGGGAGCAGCAGTCAGAGCAGTCAGTATGGCAATTTTGGAGAAGAGGAAGGGACCTCAAATATCTTTCTCTCATATAGCTAGTCAGATCAGAACCTGGATGACACCTAGATTTTGGACACTGGGTGTTCAAATCATATGAGTGGAAAAGAAGAACTCTTTGCTACCTTTAGATTCTTCCTACAAATCCAGCATCAAGTTGGGGGATGAAAATTCATTGGTGGTTGAAGGCATTGGAGCCATGGAGGTTCCAACAAAAGAGGGCGTTAAACAGGTGAATAATATTTATTATACCCCTCATCTCCAACATAATCTTTTGAGTGTTGGTAAAATGTTGGAGAAAAATTATAAGTTGCTATTTTATGAGGGTAAATGTATCATTTTTGATAAGAGTAATAGTGATAGAGTCATTACTCAAGTACCAATGACAAGAAACGGGTTATTTCCTCTAAAGTTTGACCAGCCAGGAGGAGATCAGTTAGTAAATGTTGCTATTGCAAACCCAAGTGTGTTATGGCACTTGAGATACGGTCATTTGAATTTAGCCAGTTTGAAGTTGTTAACTTCTCAAGTGATGGTGATCGTACTTCCTAAATTTCAGGACAATAAGGAATTATGTGAAGGTTGTGCCTTGGGCAAGCATGCTAGAACCAAATTTCCTCATGGACAAGCATGGTGGGCTAGTTATCCACTCCAACTAGTGCATTCAGACATCTATGGTCCGATGCAGACCAAGAGCATTGGTAATAACTCTTACTTTCTTCTTTTCATTGATTTTTCAAGAATGTGATGGATATATTTCTTGAAGCATAAATATGAAGCATTTGATTGCTTCGTAGATTTTAAAGCAAGAGTGGAAAATGAGAGTGGATATTTTGTTAAGTGTCTCAGATCAGATAAAGGAGGAGAATACTCCTCTAATGAATTTTTGTAAAAAATATGGAATAAAGAGGCAGTTCAATGCTACCTATACTCCATAGCAGAATGGTGTGGCTGAGAGAAAGAACCACACCATTGTAGATATGACAATATCTTTGCTTCAAACAAAGCATTTAAGCAATATGTATTGTGCAAATGCAGCCAGGACTAGTGTGTATATTTTGAATAGGAGTCCTACTTCAAGTTTGAAATGGAAAACTCCTTAACAAGCATGGTATGGTAAGAAACCAAATGTCAAGCATTTCAGAGTGTTTGGTTCACTGGCTTACTCACACGTTCCTGATGAACAGAGGAAGAATATTGATCCTAAGAGTCAAGCATGCATTTTTGTAGGGTACTATGAGAACATAAAAGCTTACAGACTACAATCCTAGGACTCAAAAAATAATGCTTTCCAGGGATATGATTTTTGATGAAGGGGGAGAATGGGGACATCCCAAAATTTATAGTGATGTTGAATCTCATGATGTAGGTTCTTCACAAATTCAAAAGGCACCACAGAAAAGCAAGAAGTCTCCTCCTCCTCCAAACCCAAGCAGACATTCAACTTCCAGTTCATTATCGTCATCACCAAGATTATAATATCAAAGTCCATTAGAGATACTTTGAGGTTGGGGATCTTGTGCTTAAAGAGAACCAATAGAACTCTAATTTTCTACCTGATATGTGATACAAATTTGTGGCTAATTGGCTAGGACCTTATATCATATCTAAAAATATTGGTCTAGGTACCTATCGCCTAACATTGATAGGAGGTGTTGAAGAGCCCGAACCTCTCAACATCATCCATATTAAGGCATTTTATGCTTGAGAGCGTAGTAAAATGCTCCAAGGGTTCCTAAAATTTGCTTGGTTATGTCAACAAAAGGCTTCAAGAGTTTGCTTAAAACTGCTCGGTCAACCCCAAAAGGCACAAAGGGTTCCTAAAACCTCTTGGTCATGTCACTTAAAGTCTCCAATGGTTCGCTTAAAACCACTCAGTCATCATAAAAGGCTCCAAAGGTGCTCCTAATACCTTTGGTAAAACCCAAAAGCTCCAAGGGTTCCTAAAAACTACTTGGTCATGTTAGTCAAAGGCTCAGAGGGTTTGCTTAAAATTACTCGGTCATCCTAAAAGGCTCCAAACGTGCTCGTAATCCCTTTGGTCAAGCCCAAAAGCTCCAAGAGTTCCTAAAAACCACTTGGTCAATTTAAAGGCTCCAAAGGCATGTACTCACCGTTTGGTCAAATATAAAGGCTCAAAATCAATAAAAATTTTAAAAAATAATGTAGACACCAAAATCTAGCCACTTGCAAGCCATCTATACCTTCCTGTCAGCCACGTGTCGGTCATCCACCTTCCCGCCATTATTTGGCCCAATTTCACCTTTCCCGCCATTTTTTCATCCCCAAATTTTATTTAAATTATTATTTATATATATTTTTTTATATTTTAATATATATATTTAAATAATAGTTTAAGTGATTTAATCTGAGCTGTCCATCCTTCATTTAATCTCATCCATCCATCCATCTTAATCCATTCCACAACCAAGATTTATTCTCTACCCTTGGATCCGCTTTAATCTTAGCCACACGTTCAAAGTGTCGTTAAAACCCTAAAGTGTGCCCTAAGAGTAAATTATAAATTGAATTGAGTCACTTTGATGGATCAAACCCTATCTTCTTCGCCTATGTCTTTTGCTACTTCTATCTCTGATTCTAATTCTTCTACTGCTATCTCCTCTCTTCTGCTACCCTTTCGCCGCATCTATCGCCATTTTCGTCGTCGCTTTCGTCACCATTCCTTCTGTAGCACTCTGTAGAATCTCCCATTCCTGTCGCAAGTGCCCACGGGCATTTACCCCTTCACCAAGTGCCCACGGGCGTTTATCAAGTGCCCACGAGCGTTTACCAAGTGCCCACGGGTGTTTACCCACAGCCACAGACTCAGACCGGCGTCTGTAATCCAGATCCAGAAGCACGCGGGCGTTCGACGAGTGCACCAGGGCACCTTCCGTAGCCATTCTGACAACAACATTACTTCCAGGTGTCGCCTGGTCTAGCTGCGTTAACAGAGAACAGGTATAAATTAGTTTAAAGCAAGTAACCTCTTTTCTTCTATTTGATCTGTTATTGAATTCCTGCATTTCATTTTTCTAGGGTTTTAGATAGTTTCCGAGGGCTCACACAGTGGAGCCCTCTTATTAATCTCTAACTCCTTGATAGTGTTAATGTGTGCAGGTTTTTGATAACAGATCCGGTTTATTGATGGCAGCTGATTAAGCTGGAGTGGTCCAAGCAAGGGATACGACAAAGCCCACTCACTCTGTTGGGATTGAAGATACGTTCTTCGGAAGCGCCACCATTCGTGCCAGCTAGGGTTTTAGAGAACCCTAGCATAACTTGTAACTGTGTATCACAAATAAAGGGTTACAGGCCCAATTGTATTCAAAAAGGAGTTTTTAAACTCCATCGATTAATATAAATTGTTTGTTTTGTGCAACTATTCTGTACTCCGTTATTGTGGTTTTATCTTTTGTTTGGCGTTGTATTTTTAATCTACAAATGGCGATCACGGTGGGACCCCCTAGGGTTTCATATTTTTAAATACTTGCTTTACTAATCTGTTCTTGTTTTCTGTTTCATTTTGCAGGTTCCAAAAATCGTGAAATTCGTTGTTCCAGCGAACTAGGGTTTTTGAGCTTGCAGAAAACGCAGCAGACGCAGAGGGGCATCTGGAAGTCCAATACGAAACGCAGAGGTGCGTTTCAGCCTGTGCAGACTCCCATGGGCGTTTGAAGTCAGTTTTACAAAAAAGCGTAGGCTTCCAAGTAAGTGTTGTACTTTTTACGTTTTTGGTTTTTCTACCATATTTTGTTTCTTTTTCAGATCATTACTTTAAAATGAACAAAAACTAAGTAATCTGGAAAAGAACAGTTATTTTTAATTACATTTTTCTTTGCATTGCATTATTGATTGTTGCTTGCATTTAAAAAAAAAAAAAAAATTGCATACCTAGCTGCATATTAGAATAGCTACAAATTATTTGTTTTAATTATCTAAGTAGGACTATTGATTGGATGTCAATAGTACTCCTGCCATTGGGTGATTCCAGGCAGAGAAGTGGACGAACCTTCCGGTTGCTCCTTTGATATCTGATATCATTGGTATGCAGGGGGTTTTAAATGGTGTACTCCACTTCTTTAGAGGAAATGACATGTTTTCAATAGCCTCTTGCTTAGATCATTAGAACTTTTGATTTATAGCCTTGTATGTACACATTAGATAACTAAAACATTTAAAAAAAAAAAAAATTCATTGCATTTTCATATTGCATTTTAAACAGTAATATCTGGATTTCATCACCAGGTATCGCTTGAAGTTTAGTGATGGTGGAATTCATCTCCATCCATTAAACTTCTTCCTTAGACACCATAGGTCACCCCGAGCAAACTTGCTGGATTTCATCACCAATAAGAATCTCGTTGTCCTTTCCTAGCCATAGTTTTTACCTTTTTTTTTGTGAATAATTCAAGATTAGATCACATGCAAAACTCATAAACCGGACACTTAAAATTTACTACAAATTAAGATCAGAAAATAATTAATTAACCACAGGTAAGACACATTGGTTGAAACCTAGGTTGTGACTGTTTTCTGATAATTTCTTTAGTGTAAATTTATCATTCCAGTTTTGCAATTTTCTTTTCTAAATTTGTTTAGATTTATTGCTCTATGGTCTTAACAAGGAATCAATTTAAAATGTTAAATCTACATAATCAAATGGGTGATTCACAAAACATCCCCACCACCAACATGACCACTTATCCTAGTGAATTTCAGGCAGGTTCACCTGCAGGTCTTTCACGTCCTTCTACCGTCTATCACATGGCCATGCCCATGGAGGAAGACAATTCCTGTCATATTACCCACATTGATATGGCCCAAGTGCAAACTCACTTAAGAGATGGCACCGGCTATGTCCTTGAGCCAATCCAAGATTCCCCTATGCAAGATTCTATTTTTCAGCAGGATATTGCATCAATCATACCCGCTGGTTTCACTTAGGTCTACACTAACCCTTTTTTTGAGGCTAATGTGGTATTTTTTCAGCCGGCTTCATCTCCAACATCTTCCCGGATGCTCAATTGTTCTCCTTTGGAGACAAATGTAGTGTCTTCCCGACCACTTTCTCCTCCATGTACCCGGGTGTACACCAATTCTCTTTATGAAGTTGGTGGAAACTCCTCTAACCATAACCAATTTCAACCCGCTTCTTCCCAAACCATTTATGGTTTCACCCTACCTAGGGCACAGTCTACTATTTCTTCCCAGGTACCGCCTACTTCAGCCACCTTCATTGCCCCTGCTATGCAATCTCCTGTGACTACCATGGCAGCCTGCCCTCCACCTTCATCCAATCATCCCACCTCCCTTGGGTTAGAGATTAATAAGGTTAAGGAATATCTCGACAAATTGATTTTGCAACAACAACAACAAAATGCTCAACCACCTGTTGTAGTAAAACCTACACCCCAACCAATTTCTACCCAGCCAGCTTTTATTAGCTCAGGCCCCACCTGGATACCCCAATCTTCGGTGGTGTCCATTCCTACCCCACCTTTCTCCCAACCTAGTCCAGTTCATCATCTACCCCAATCATCTTCTTTCCGATATCATCCATACCAACAACCTGTCCATTCCACACCACCTTATTCAGGCAATTTCATCCCATCTCATCAATTTTCCACTCTTCCATTACATCCTCATAATCATCAAATGAGTCAGAATTTTAATGAAGATTATCGACTCCATGCTATGCAACAACAGATTGACAACCTTATGCTCAACACGCCTGGCTCATTTAGTCAGAAACCTACGCTAAGGTCATTGATCAATCAACCAATTCATCCTTCGGTACCTTCACCACCATATCCGACTGATTTCACATTACCGAAGTTTGACAAATTTCGAGGAACTGAGAATCCTCATGAACATGTGAGCTCATTCATGCATGCTTGCTTTAGAATCCAAAATAATGATGCTCTTATGCTCAGAACTTTTCCTCAGACATTAGGAGGAGATGTTGTACGATGGTACAATCATTTAGCTCACCATAGCATTTATGCTTACGAGCAATTGATTAATCTGTTTTTAGAACGATTCTCCCTGAATGTACAAAAGAGAGTCTCATTAGCTGACTTATACAAGCTCAAGCAACATGACGATGAGACTATTTATGACTTTGGAAACCGTTGGAGGATTATCATTAATAAACTACCATTCTCCCTACCAATGGAGGAGTTAACCAAAATGTTCACCCAGAGTTGTTTAAAACCTATCTCTTGGTTACTCCAATTACAACAATACAGGACTTTTAAAGAGGCTTTGGCCCAAGCAAGTATCATAGAAGACATTAAAGTCCAAGAGGGTGTTTTAAAACCCCGTAGAAAAGAATGGCAACAAAATGGCCAACAAAGAAATAATAATTATGGCCAAAACAAACAAGCACAGAGCTAAGTACGACCTCAAATGTTAACCAAGTTAATCAAGTGGTGGCGAGCCGGCCCGTAATGGCTCAACAACAACAAGTAATGCAAAGTCAACCGCAACCAATTGCTTATCATGCGGTACCCGCCCCTACTCAACCTGACTCCCAATCTTTGGGCCAACCATGGAAACTCGACCTTGGCAAAACAATCATCCCAAGCGACAGTTCACACCTTTAGATGAACCATATGCGGTCATATTCAACAAGTTATATAGCACAAATTAGTTAACTTTACCTGAGTTTAAACCTTTAGACCCATCTAGAAGGGGGAAGTATTACAAGGAGTACCTATTTTGTCCTTATCATAGGCAAAATGGGCACGATATCAATAATTGTACAGCTTTCAAACATGTGATACAAGATCTTATTGAGATTGGAGCCATTAAATTGGATAGCCCCTTAGCCCAACAAAATCAAAATCTTGGTATATTTCAAACACCCCTTCCACGTCGGGAGGAAGCTCCAACAACTTCAGGTGGAGTAACTCAGGTAACTCCTCCTAATCAAGTCAACCATGTACAACAATACCAAGGTTTTGTGGGTACTATTAACGTAGTAACCCGGGGTCAAAGGGCGAACCAACCAAATCAGGCTGAACCACAACCACCTGTACAAACCCCCAGTCCACCTCAGGTAACAGTGACCCAACGACGTGCTAGTACTTCTCAACAACCGCTAAATCATTCTACTCAACGCCAACGACCAATCATGTCATTGAGTAGCCGATTAACTACCAGTTTAAAAATGGCTTCTGCCAAGTTATCGATCTATGACCTCATTCAAAAATCTCCCCCGCATAGAGAGGCATTAATGGAAATATTAAAGTCAATCGAGCTTCAAACTCAAGATACTAATGCCTTCAACAACTTTGTGGGGAGTATTCAAACATGCATGGAGCCCTCCATCACTTTCTATGATTTTGAAATCAAACCTATGTCAACAGAAAGTATAGATCCTCCACTACATATCATGGCCAAGATCAATAACAAGCCATTCAAGAGAGTCTTAATTGACACCGGTTCCTCAATCAATATCATTACAACATCGGTGTTGAGTCATCTAAAGTTGTCGCCATCCCTTATCACAAAGTCGAATTTTACTCTTAAAGCATTCAATGATGCTTTATCTTCCATGGTTGGCACGGTTATCTTGCCCATTGAGGTAGGGGCCCAAACTTTGCATACCTTGTTTCACATCTTGGAAGGGACCATGGCATACAATGTATTGCTTGGACGGAATTGGCTTAGGGAGATGAGATGTGTCCCTTCTATACTGCATCAATGTCTGAAGTATGTATATGAGGGACAGGTTCATTGTGTACCTGCTGACACATAACCCTTCAAACATTGCAACTATGTCTCAAATCCTTATGAGATTGTGTTGCCATCCACTCATCTTTTCTTGACCCCATCTATTTCTTCTATACCATCTTCTTCTAAAGCTCCCATTCTTGAGGAGCCACCCATCATATCGCAACCATTTTCCTCTTCCGCTATTCCATCTAATTCACCACTTTCTTCATCAACTAATCTTCCTTCTTCTTCATCAGTGACCACATGCACATGTGGCCATGACCAATCATCTCTTTCCATGTCATTACCCCCTTCTTCTACACCTTCTTCAACATCACCTATTATTCCTCCATCTTCCCAACCATCAACGCTGATGTTTCACAAGTCGGTGAAGCATCAACCCAATCAAATCCTTCCAATTCTTCTATCCCACATTCTTCTATTCCATCATCAAGTCCATCTCCCTCCCAAGTCAATGTCCATCTCATTGATGCAGGTATTGGTGAGTATGCCATCCAAGATGTCCACATCACACCGTTCAATGTGCAAACAAGTTAAAGATTTTGGTCGTCCACATGACCAACATTTATCCATTGGATCGGTTTATAACATGGGTTCTATGCCAAATTCCATTAATTTTGTATATGGGGGAATAGAGTCATCTTCTAGTCCTACCACCATACTAGAACCTAAGCATCCAGTCCCTACCAATATCGAAAGGATGGAGGGTTTTCCCTCTCGCTATTTCCATAGACATAATTGGCAGCAATTTGGCCTAGGTCGATACGAGCAAGGGGTAACTGAACGCATCGATATGCCATACCAGAGACCCACTGAGCATTTTGGTCTAGGCTACCAACCACTTCCATCCCTTTCTTCTTTTGAACGAGATTTTCAAAGCATTAATCTTAATTCAGAAGAAGAAATCCTCCACCCCGATGAATCCGAAGATGAAGTCTATGAAGAATTTGACGTCATGTCAAATGGTGATGAATCTGAAGAAGAGTCGGCGCCCATTGTTCCCCTCACTAAACAAGACGAGTTTTATCTCCAATTGTTCCCTCTCCAAGAGGCCGTCTTTCGCTTGCTTCTTCCACAAGAATGAGGTGAACCACCCCTTCCGCCACATCCATAAGCCATAATCCAAACCTGTATTATATGTATATACTAAAATAGTGGTTTTCACCACTACAAAAAAAAAAAAAAACTCAAAAACTATGTTGTTTTGCATCTCAGGTCTTCCGAGGTCTTCACCGGTTTTCCCTTCCATTTCGCCCATCCTTTCTTCCATAAGTCGACAATGAATTTTGAAGACTTATTCACCCCGCTCCATAATCCATATGATCCGGATAAGCCAATCCCGATCAACCCAAGCCTGATTGACATGGATCGGATTTCATCCCCTCCATCTATTTCAGAGTTCATCCTTTCTGAGGAATTGTTAAGGGCTTCCATAAACTACATTCCTCCTTCACCTCCGCATTTACCTTCATCTTCTAAGCCAGAGGTCTTCCAGGCAGACATAGATGAGAGCAAGGCACAGGAGCTTGATGACATTTTAGATGACATAAATCTGATCCCTACTCCCCATCAGCTTGAGGAAGGTTCCCACATGTCTATTGAAGAAACTATCGATGTAGACCTTAGTACAGACCAAGATAATACCCAAATTGTGAAACTGGCTAAAAGTCTATCATCAGAGGAACAAGAGCAAATGATTGCTCTACTCAAGCGGAAGAAGGAGATATTTGCATGGTCTTACAAAGACATGCCAGGCCTAGACCCTAATTTGGTTGTCCATAACCTCACCTTACAAAAATATGCTAAACCTGTCAAACGAAAACTTAGGAAAATGCATCCTACCGTGGCCCTCATAGTTAAATCGAAGATTCAGAAACTTATGGATGTTAAATTTGTCGTCCCGATTGATTATCTTGAGTGGCTTTCTAACATGGTACCCGTGCACAAGCCTAACGGGGGGATACGTGTTTGCACCGATTTTTGAGATCTAAATAAAGCGTGTCCTAAGGATGACTTTCCTCTTCCAAACATTGATACTCTTGTCGATACTTGCGCTGGTCATGAAATGCTTTCGTTCATGGATGGATTTTCAGGATACAACCAGATTCGAATAAACCCTGAAGATCAACACAAAACAGCATTTACCACACCTTGGGGAACTTTTTGTTACAGGGTGATGCCCTTTGGCCTTAAGAACGCAGTTGCAACCTATCAACGAGCCATGACTTATATTTTCCATGATTATATGCATAAGATTATCGAAGATTATGTGGATGATTTATTGGCAAAATCTAAAACTCGACAAGAGAATTTTGATGTATTGGAAAAAGTTTTTGATAGACTTCTAGAGCATAAAGTAAGGTTGAACCCTAAGAAATGTGTCTTTGGTGTTACCTTAGGCAAACTCCTAGGTTTTATTATCTCTAAACGAGGTATTGAGGTGGACCCAAACAAGGTCAAAGCCATTATTGAAATGTGTCCCCCAACTAATTTGAAGGAGTTGCGTAGTTTGCAAGGAAATATTAATTCAATCCGTCGCTTTATTGCACAACTTTCTGATAAATGTAGGCCATTTTGCCACCTACTACAAAAGGGGGTACAATTTTCATGGACAAGATGAGTGTCGGAAAGCCTTTGATGACATCAAGCGATACTTAGCATCTCCGCCGGTCTTAGCTCGCCTCGTCCGGGGGTCCCTTTCAACCTTTATATCTCAAACAACGGACTTTGCCTTAGGGACAATGCTTGCACAAAAGAATGAACAAAATCGCGAGCAAGCTATCTATTATATTAGTCGAACATTGGTAAGCTATGAAACCCGATATGCTTATGTGGAAAAGTTGTGCTTAGCAGTGGTTTTTGCCACTAAGAAACTTCATCATTATATGCTTAGCCATACAACATATGTCATAGCTAGAGAAAACCCTCTGCGTTATATGATGTCTCACACTTATAATAACACTCGTACCGCTAAATGGATAATGTTGCTGAGCGAATTTGATCTTGAATTCATTAGCCAAAAATCTATTAAAGTTCAAGTTATAGCCGATCAACTTGCGAAAGATCCACTACCTAGTGATCATCCTTTGATTATTGAGCTCCCAGATGATTCGGTATTTTCTATCACTGAACAAGAAGAGGAAATCATTCCGGAGGAAGATGTTGACATCACGTTATTCTTTGATGGCTCTAAGTGCACGAAAGGTCAGGGTGCTGGAGTTGTATTTCATACCCCTCAAGGGATTCCCATCCCTTTATCATTCAAAATAGACTTCCAATGCACCAATAATACAACAGAGTATGAAGCCTTAATTTTAGGACTTCAATCAGCCATAGCTATGAGCATTAAGCGTATTCGGATATTTGGGGATTCTCAACTCATGGTTAAACAAATTACAGGAGAATACCAAGCCAAAGAACCTACCATTAAGCTTTATCATGATGTAGCAATGAAGTTGCTCTCTAAGTTTGATTGGTATGAGATCACTAGTTTGCCTCGTTCAACTAATAGATTTACGGATGCCATGGCCTCTCTTGGATCATTGATTCCAAAGGACTCCCTTGGAGAGGTACAACCCCTAATCATTTCCACAATATCTAAGTCTGCAATTGTCCGTGCTGAGTCTAAAGATGAAAAATATGTTTGCTTTATCCATTCGGATCCATATGAGCCTTGGTATAGTGATATAGTAGCCTTCCTCAAGTTTGGAACACTCCCATCTGATTTGTCTCGAACTACCCGTCACTGCTTTAAGCAAAAGTCAGCTCGTTTTGTTCTTTTGGGGGATGTGTTGTATAAACGTGGATATGATGGAGTACTCCTCCGCTGTCTAGAAGCAGGTGAAACACATAGAGCTATTGCTGAAGCCCATGATGGTACTTGTGGTGGTCATTTTAGTGGAATGGCCATTACGAAGCGTATTTTACGTATGGGGTATTATTGGCCCACTATGGAACAATATTGTTGCAAATATGTTAAACAATGTAAAAAGTGTCAAGAACACGCTAATTTAATCCATATACCATCACAAGCTTTACAACCCATCCAAAGCCTTTGGCCCTTCTCACAATGGGGTCTCGATTTAATTGGCAAGATTTCACCTGCCTCTTCAGGACAACATACTTTCATCATTACAACCACTGAATACTTCACAAAGTGGGTTGAAGCTATTCCTCTAACCAGATACGACAAGTCCTAGAATTGTGGATTTTATACTTCACCATATCATTTGTCATTTTGGTATTCCCTCTAAAATCATTTCTGATAACGACAAGTCTTTTAAGAATAAGGATGTTCGAGCTCTTTGCGAAAAGTATAATATCCAACATAGTTTCTCAACTCCTTACTACCCACAAGCCAATGGACAAGTTGAAGCTTCCAATAAGACCATAATTGCTATTCTTAAGAAACTTGTTAAAGAAAATCATAAATATTGGCATACACAAATCCCCTTGGCATTATGGGCTTACAGAACAAGCATCAAAACTCCCATTGGGGCAACACCATTTTCTTTGGTCTATGGAGCTGAAGCAATCATGCCTCTTGAGCTCGAGATCCCTTCCTTGTGAATTTCTTTGCAAGAATTTATCGATGATGATACTGCTAGACAAGCACGTCTTGATCAACTCACACTCATAGATGAAAAACGAATCAATGCTTTAGAGCATTTGCGAGTTTATCAAGACCGATTGAAACGTGCTTACAATGCCAAAGTTCATCTAAGAGAATTTCAAGTAGGGGATCTTGTCCTTAAAGAGAATCAACAAAACACCAATGCATTGCTGCATCTTCGAGATAAATTCGTGGCTAATTGGTTAGGTCCATATATGGTCACTAAAAAAGTGGGTAATGGAACTTATAGACTTGTCAGTTTAGAGGGAGAGGAAGAACCCGAACCACTTAATGTTATACACTTGAGGGCATTCTACGCATAATTTGAATTTTATATGTACATATATACATGGCTTGTAAAAAAAAAAAAAACAAATAAAATAAAAAGAATTTGCATTTCATTGTTAGTTGCATACATCTCATTCAAAAACATTGCATTTCATGTGCATACATCTCATTGAAAACCATAACATTTCATTTTCATCCATAGTTGCATATCATGTTAGAGACCATTTTATCTTTTGGATATAAAATTTGGTCAAGCAAAAGTCATGTTGCCTTAATCAGGGGCACCTTCATAAAATCCATCAAACCGAATTGTCATTCGTACATCCATTTTCCATTTGCACATATTTACATTGCCAAAATGTTTTCAGTCACTCAGCCATTTCTAGTGTTTTAAGCAAACTTCGAAATGCATGTCAAAGTTCTCTAGGGCCATATCACAAATTACACTAAATAAAATCTTGAGTATTGGGAAATGATTTCAAAAGCGGTCTTAAACCTATCACATTTTCACATCTTAAAAACATCTTGTGTCAAAGAGAGATAACACCATCCTTGGGTTGTGCCTCGAAGTGAACAGGGTAATCCTCATTTGTCCTATCATGCAAACATAGTCCATAAAATAGTGGTTCTTACCACTATCACAAGCAATCAAAAAATATAAATATAAACAGAGTAGTAAGGATAGGGTAAAATTCTCATCATATTTCGGTTGAGAATCTGATTCCCCAAAGCTCTAAGGAAATGAACATTTTTCACACACCACTGATCCCAAATAATTTGTAAGGATCGTACTACTTTTCCAGTCATACGGATAGGTAGTCATCCCCAAGGCTTACAAAGGTCAAAAACAACATGGACTATGGAGTTAACCTTCACCGGGGCTATAGATGCTTGACTGGCAGTGGAGTATACTCATTGCGTGGCGACATGTCTCTCCTAAAAAAGAGACCTCTGAATGCTCATACGAACAAACTAGCTTCGGGGTCTTCTCCATAACAGGGTTACCTAATTTGTGCAAGATGAGGTTAATGAACACACTTGCACACACACAGGTTTTTAATTGCCTAGAGTCACTACCATGCTTCTGATTTGGTTAATGAACTCGCATGCACACACATTTGGTCCTAGTTGAATTAGGCAGTATTAGTAAGTTTGTTTGATACCACTAGCATGTTTGAGTCTTTGTAAAACAGTCTTCCTCCATATCTTCTTCCATATTCATGTCATTCCATACGTCATCCATTCACAAGCCACCAAGTTCGGTGCCCCTGATTAAACAATTATGATAACAGTTGGCTAAATCTAACTATCTAAAAGTATGAGTGCTTCTTAGTGCATATTTCATTTTCTTAGTCTCGCATTAATCATCTATAACTTTGCATTCCATTCCATCACATATGCATTAAAACATATAAAAACATGCATCACAAAAACATAGGCATTCACACAAAAGAAAGTAAAACACTAAAAATAAAAGCCATGTATATATGTGTATAAAAGTCAAACTGTACAATGAATGCCAACAGGCTACAAAATACAATAGAGCACCAAGGCTCATAAAGAGTGCATCTAAGCACTAAGCTAACCATCAAAAGAGGACCCCTGTGACCTAGTAGGAGCCCTAGACCTAGTGGTGTGCCTAGACTCACTATGCCTAGAGACAGAGGAGGATGGAGGATCAGGCAACACAATGTGATGCCTAAACAATGTGTCCTCTAGAACCTCAATATAACAAGTCCTAGACCTAAGTCTAGATATGTCTATCTCGTGTCGTCGCTCTCGCTCCGCTAGCTCTGCCTGGAGTCTCGTCACCCTGTCATCCTGGGGCACCCTAGTCGCTCCATCCAAGTCCGCCTACATTTGGGCCATCCTTCCCTCTTTAACAGCTATTAGGGCATCCCGCTCTGCAACCTGTTGCTCCAGTCGAGCTATCCTCTCATCTCAGACTGCTAGCATAGCATCACGCTCTGCTATCTGTGGCTGCAACTATGCCAGATCATCCTCGTGCCCGCTAGGGGGTACCTCTCTAGTCTCTCCAGCGGCCTCTCCTAGGCCCTCGCCATCATCATCCTCGTCATATCCGCTCCCTGGTGCCTGCCGCACCATCTTTCCCTTTCGCCTTCGACTGTCAGCTCGAAGGCGGGGACCCTCCCTGCACTTGGGAACCCCTGCGGTTCCCTCATCCTCTCCAGCTCCAACAACCACTAATGGTGGATCCCACCTCGGCTCTGCGGCCATCCATGCTGCATACTCAGCTGTTACCCCGATGTCGTCCACATCAGGGATCTCCATGTCCTCATCGTCCTCTGTCGCCTCTCTCCATGGCTCGGCACACGGCAAATCCCCCTCTGATTTGTGCCTCCGGTAGCGCACTGGCTCACCGGGGACATCCTGTCTCAATCCGACCTGGCGGAGCACTCGAGACATATGTATGTACTCCGCCTCGTTGTGGCCCCGACCCACTACCCATCTAGCCTGTCGCACCCGTCTCAGATGCTCTCCATTACTGATCCACCTTGCCTCCCACCAGGGCCTCCAAATGACTTGGGCATCTGTCAAGTCTGCCCATAAACTCCTATACCATTGCCCCGATCTCACGGGGAGGCTCGGTTGTCTCTCCTCCGCCACTAGCCATCTCCTACCATAAGCCTGGCTCATGTCCCAGTAAGCACATAGCAACCCCTCTGGTCGAGCCACTCTGAAGTGCTCCCATCCCTAGCACTGGAGAACCAAACTACAGCCTAGGCCCTTCCGGCCCCGTCTTCGAACCTCATACAACTCCCGATACACCTGCACCAATAAAATGGGTGCCCAGGCATACACTACCCTATTAGTGAGCATCTCGCTCACTACACCCATCAGGTTCCATGGAAACCTGCACCCGATGCTGTTTGGGGCCACAATGTTGGCCAATACGAACATCATCAGAGCCTCCACCACTACCAACTCCTTGGTCGTATACATGGCCAAGTAAGGAATCCCCCCGCTCTCTGTCCGGATCTCCCTCCAGTCATCCCCAAACAACTTGGCCATCTCCGTGGCCCTATCTCGTCCAACCTCCACCCGTGCCCCCTCCATGGGCACCTTGAGGATGCGGTATACATCCTCAAGCGTCACCGTCATATCTCCAGTTGGGAGCTGGAACGTTCCCCGATCTGGATCCCACCTCTCGACCAAAGCCGAGAGGTACCCCTCATCTGCCCGAACTACCTCCAACCGGGCTGCCTCCGCTAGCCCTCATGCTTCCAATGTCTCCTAGTCTTCCTGGGACAATGACCTCCTCATCCCCGGAATGATAGGGGAGAATCGGTGTCGTGCCTCTAACACCCTAAGCTGCAAAACAACAAAACAAAAATTGGTTACAAGTTTGTTTCAAAAAAAAAAAAAAAAACTACAAAAAAAAAAAAAAAAAAAAACAAATAAAAGCACTTGCTTAAATAAACAAATACCTCAGTGACTGCACTGGTGCGTCCGCTCCCATCTCCTCCATAGCTCCCGCGTGCTTCACTCTCCTACACAACCTTTCACTTCACTTCACTTCATTTCACTCCCTCAGACGCACTTCTCTCAAGCTTGAATGCACAAATGAGCGAAATTCTCGCTGAAACTGTTTAAATAGATGGTTTTGGCGCCCTGATACGTAGTGGGGCATTTCATGGCGCATTCAGACGTAGTGGGGCATTTCATGATGCATTCAAACACCGACGGGCATTTCTGCCACCTCCAAATGCATACCGACGTTTGGTGTCAGTATTAAATAAAAGAACAAAACTTACAAAATTGAAGCTTACCTCCTCCAAATTTCATCAAATTGCATCCATCCGTTCTTCTTATCATAATAAAACATTTTGTGAAGGTTACAACAATTTTGGAAACAAATTTTGTCATTTTTCTCAAAAAGCGCATCATTCATCATTGATTTACAAATTGGGTTAAAAATGTTCAAAACCTTCACAAAATTAACCACATTCATCAATTCTTCTGATCTTTCGTCAACTTCATTCATTCTTCTTTCATCATGCATATTTTGCCAAATCAAATTAAAGTAAACCTCGTATCTAGTGGTATATTCTATCACCTTGGCGATTGCAGCGATTTGCATCCATGCAATTCGGTAAGAGGATTAAACCACCATAAGGACACTTACCATTTATCATCATCAATTATTTCACTGTTTGAAAATTGGAAATCAATTTTTGGGTATCCTACTTTTTAAGTGACCTCATACCAAGATCAATTTGCTCAACAGTTGTCATTGATGGCCTAGTTCATGGGGCCTTAAACATGGACAATCTTTAATATCATCATTATTTTGAGTCTTGCTAGAGATTGAGGCTACCTAGGTTGATTGGTTCTAACCCGAGGAATTATCCATACAGTCACTAGGAGCATCTCTAAGTTCTGGACTCTTTCATGCATCTTTCATCTCTGCATATCAATGGCGCCAACAAGGCAATTTCATCAACAATATGGATTCACCCACAGGAGTTGGGACATCCGTTATCAATTTCTAACTTCCCTATAGTGGAATTCATCTTACATGATCATGGAATTTATAATTTGGCAAAAATCCCTTTATAACCGTTGGGGCAGAAAACGGTTCATCTTTCAAATCATTCATATCGTCTTCAATCATATTCTTTTCTGGTTTGTACACCAACCCATTTTCTGTTGGGACATAAACAGATGGTTTGTACACCAACCCCTTTTCTGTTGGGACATAAATAGATGGTTCATACACCAACCCCTTTTTACCGTTGGGGCAAAAACGGTTCATTTTATTCCAAATTTCTTCCAATTGGCTTCTGAGAACCATTCTCACTCGCCAATTGAGGGGGTAAGCTGATAAATTTTAAATATTCTTTTATTCTTTGGTCTTCAAAGTTGTGCTTTAGTCTTGAGAGAGAGTTGCGTCCGATCCGACTTTTTAGGTGTCCTAAGTTTTTGTGCTTGCATTGTGTCTTCACACAAAGCAGCTCAAAAAGGGGCATCTGTAGACACCAATATCCAGCCACTTGCAAGCCATCTATACCTTCCTGTCAGCCACGTGTCGGTCATCCACCTTCTCGCCATTATTTGGCCCAATTTCACCTTTCCCGCCATTTTTCAATCCCCAAATTTTATTTAAATTATTATTTATATATATATATTTTAATATTTTAATATATATATTTAAATAATAGTTTAAGTGATTTAATCTGAGCCGTCCATCCTTCATTTAATCTCATCCGTCCATCCATCTTAATCCATTCCACAACTAAGATTTATTCTCTACCCTTGGATCCACTTTAATCTTAGCCACATGTTCAAAGTGTCGTTAAAACCCTAAAGTGTGCCCTAAGAGTAGATTATAAATTGAGTCACTTTGATGGCTCAAACCCTATCTTCTTCGCCTATGTCTTTTGCTACTTCTATCTCTGATTCTAATTCTTCTATTGCTATCTCCTCTCTTCTGCTACCCTTTCGTCGCATCTATCGCCATTTCTATCGCCGCTTTCATCGCCATTCCTTCTGCAGCACTCTGCAGAATCTCCCATTCCTGTCGCAAGTGCCCACGGGCATTTACCCCTTCACCAAGTGCCCACGGGCATTTATCAAGTGCCCACGGGTGTTTACCAAGTGCCCACGGGCGTTTACCCACAGCCACAGACTCAGACCGATGTCTGTAATCCAGATCCAGAAGCACGCGGGCATTCGACGAGTGCACCAGGGCGCCTTCCGTAGCCTATTCTGACAACAACATTACTTCCAGGTGTCGCCTGGTCTAGCTACGTTAACAGAGAATAGGTATAAATTAGTTTAAAGCAAGTAACCTCTTTTCTTCTATTTGATCTGTTATTGAATTCTTGCATTTCGTTTTTCTAGGGTTTTAGATAGTTTTCGAGGGCTCACACAGTGGAGCCCTCTTATTAATCTCTAACTCCTTGATAGTGTTAATGTGTGCAGGTTTTTGATAACAGATCCAGTTTATTGATGGCAGCTGATTAAGCTGGAGTGGTCCAAGCAAGGGATACGACAAAGCCCACTCACTCTGTTGGGATTGAAGATACATTCTTCGAAAGAGCCACCATTCGTGCCAGCTAGGGTTTCAGAGAACCCTAGCATAACTTGTAACTATGTATCACAAATAAAGGGTTACAGGCCCAGTTGTATTCAAAAAGGAGTTTTTAAACTCCATCGATTAATATAAATCGTTTGTTTTGTGCAACTATTATGTACTCCGTTATTGTGGTTTTATCTTTTGTTTGGCGTTGTATTTTTAATCTACAAATAATAAAATCCAAAAAAAATGGTAAAGCCTAAAAATATAAAACATTTGCATTTCATATACATCATTGCATATAGTCATTTGTCATATGTTGCATTCCACAGTAGAATGAATTATGTTTTTTAGTATTACAAACGACACCACGTTTGTGTTTCAATCATGCACGGGGTATTTATCATAATCCATCATTCATGTGAGTAGTTATGTTTTTCAACACAAATCATAATGTTGCTATGAAGAATATATTAGGGTTTTTCATTCATTCAAACATACCTAGAGGTCTTCTCAAGAGTTTATAGAAAGCTTGCTTTGCTTTTTCAAATGAGATCTAGTTAGTATAGCCCATAGCATATCAGAATCCTATCACTAATCAATAAATTAAACAATCCTAATAAGGACTAGGGGAAGATGAAAGCCACAAAGTAGGACCAGGTATCCTGAGGTTAAAAGAGTTATTCTTGCTTATCCCCTTGTGCGAACGGTTTGGAAAATGTTGGCAATTGGCAAAAGGATAGGTTTATTACCTACACAGAATCCCTTGCTTACGATAAAATGAGCAATATACCAGAGTGATATCCCACATAAATCCTCAATATTGATACCCTGGATCGATATCATAGATCAACATCCTATATTGATATTCCATATTAATATCATAGATCGATATCCTCAATCGATATCATAGAAGCAGTTCCCCCCAAAGGGAAGTTTTTGAAGAAAATTATCAAATGTAAATTCTAGAAAGTTAAGATCAAATGAAGATCAAAAATCAAAATTTCAAATGAATATCAGAAAGCAAGTTCAAATTAAGATCAAATAAATATCAGAAAGCAAGTTCAAATGAAGATCAAATGAAGATCCAAAGAAAGTTCAAAGTTAAAGCAGAATCAAATCCCTTGCATAGCTATATATGAGCAAGTATCTCAAAAAATTGAATAAAATAAGGGGACGAGCCTGAATCCCTAGAATTTCCAGCACTACTGTACCTTACACATGACGATATATCTAATGCATTAGCACCTCACTTATGTACAAACCAATGTTTGAATGCGAAAGAGCTAGCTTCAGGTGTCCTGTATCACCTGGCTTAGTCCAACTAAAAATTTAAACCTAGGATTGGATAAACATTTGCGGACCCCCAATATTAGCAATGGGATGAAAGAATCCCGCCTAACATCGGGGTATTCTTGTGATTTATCTTAATATATTTATGTGCACACACAGGGATAATGAACAGTTAGGGCATATCCTAGTGAAAGCCTTACATTTTAGAAGTCTAGTCTAATCAGTATACAACTTTTGATAAGTCAATTAGGGTGTTTGAGTCTCATGGAAAACCCTCAAAAAAGAATCTCTAAAAATAGCAACAAATATCAAAGATCACAAGCCATAAAAAATAAAGGTCATTCAATCATCAAATTGAAAAGTATCGAATCTATGGTACATCATTACATTGAGCACAATTGAGATATAGGATAGATACTGGATGGATATCAAAAATGATATTTAGACGACCACTAACTATATTGTGCATATTTTTTAAAATTACAAAAAGAAATATAGAGTGACACATTATATAATTCGCATAATACCGCTGTATATCATTGCATTTCATATAGGTGAATAATTGACTAAATTATCATAATGAGAATTTTCAATTACATTTATGATTTTTATACATCTTGTGGTGTCATCCATTAGATTGTTAAACACGTATCACATTCATTCCTTGTGTTTTAAGTGATTAAAGCATACAGGTTCATTTCCATTAGATTACCATCATGTAAATAAAACATAACATACATTACACCAACATAGTGTGACATCATCATAAATTAAATGCATACAATAAAGAAAAATTAAATATGTGTTTAAAAGTAAACATCCCATCCATATGTATCCATCATAAATAGCACATATAAGCATCTAGATAATTGCATATCATCATTATCACAAATTAAATAGCTATCTACTATATGCCATTTATACATCACATCATATAAGCATAGCATCAATATAAACATCTGCATCCATGTGCATAACATAAACATAAAATCAAAAATAAATAAGTACACATAATGAGCCAAAATGATCAATCTCATATATATATATATGTGTGTGTGTGTGTGTGTGTGTGTGTGTGTCCAAAAGAGTACATCAAAATATTAGCAGGCTACAACTGTGTAGGTCCTTGACCTTACACTCAAAATTGATACAATAAATATCATTAGATATGTACTATAGAGGGCCTGCACCCCTAGCCTATGAGTCACCACCATCACCCCTGCCATCCCTATGGCTCTTGTGCGAGCTGGCTCCATGAGTGTTAGAGGACCTGTGTGTCCTCTCAGTCCTATGGGTCCTATGACTAGAACTCATAGATGACTTCCCTGTCTCTCTAGTCCTGGTCCTGGTCTACTGGGACCTGGAAGCATGTGGATCCTCTAGGACCTCCCCACCTATCAATCTTATGTGCCCCTCTAGCTAGGATATCTTAGCCGCACGTGTTGTATACTGATATTTACCCTCCTTCATGAGTGAACAAAGCCTTCTAATCTCTACCATGGGATAGTGACCATCTGGTAGTAATGAATATGGTGTGGTTGGAGGTCCCATGATGGCCTAGGAGGATGAAGGATCCCCCTTTGTACCTTGAGTAGATCTCTTTGCAATAGCTGCACTCTGTCACACCTATGCCAGATCACGCACACTAGTGATATTGTGGACCTATATCTACTGCTATAGTCCATGCTACGAGAGATGTCCTCTCCTCTTGGGCCTACTATAGCTACCTCTCTCTATGAGATAGCTTTGCCTCTAGTACGATGATAGAAGTATCCCATTGCAACTATTGGGTTTGTAGCCTCCCAGCCTAACTCTAAATATCAGTAATTTGAGTCAGTAGCTACTCCACCTCACTATCTAGAGGTGCCTCACCCTCCTCTAGTACCTCCTACTTAACCTCAACCTATGGAGTATCCTCTATAGGGGCCTTTGCACACCCCCTCGGTTCACTAGCACACATTATGCCCCTCTGGATCAACCTCTGCTCTATCATCTGTCCGATCGAGGGGTCCTAATCCATGCCACTATAGTAGGTACCACCAAGTGTCATACACTAGGGTGGTCCCATCCCTAGCCATGCCTGACTCTTGGAAGTCATCGACCTCATCTACAAGCGGTGTTGGTTGAATCCAAGGAAAATCCCTCTCCAATACCAGGTGCTGGTAGATGGTAGGGAACGTCAAAATATCATGTACAAAGCCAAACTACTGCAATACCCATGAGTAGTACTAATACTCATAGATCTTGGCCTTATGATCGAGTAACCACCTATCTCTCCTAGACTGGCACAGTCACTCACCAGCCTCCTCCAATGCAGGACAATCCATGTACGGATGCTACTCTATGTCATTTGCCTAGAGCTATGCAAATATGGTGATGTAATATTCCACATCCCCAATGTGGGACTTACTCTGGAACACCTCCTCATGGGGCCAACATGCCATATAACACTAGCATGCATCAGGGATAGTAGTGATGATGAACGATAGTTCAATTTTCTGCTCGATCCTGATATGCTGCCAGCCCCAAATCTAAAGTAGTAGGCTACAACTGATACCAACTTGGCTCCTACACGTAGCTTGGTACAAATCCTAGTATAATTGACATAATAGAGTGCTTCTCCAAGCTAAGAGTAGTGGCCACTATGTGGAGCTCTATGCAACTCTCCTAACAATGGCCAAGAGGTTCTAGGGGATCCTCGCACCCGAGGAGTCTAGAAGAATAATTTACATGAATAAATACATAAATATGACCTCTCAGATAGAGAAGATACCCTTATTATGCTAATATCTAATGTGGACATCCTCATGATCAGCCCTACCCTGGGTATCCTCAATGTGGTCACCAAAGATCTCATCGAAGACATCCTCCTTGCTTCGAAAGGGAGAGGAGGTGATGGGCTCACCATCAATCAAGATCCTAAAGATCTGGTAGATGTCCTCCAATGTGATAGTCATTTCACCTGTGGGTAGGTGAAATGTGTTTGTCTATGCATCCCAATGTTGGGCCAACGCAGTCATGTATACCTGATCTACCTTGATCGTCGATAGATCAAGCGCATAGCCCAATCCAACCACACCAAACCACTCCTGCTCTAGGTCGGTGAGCTATCCATGAAGGGTGCATAGAATATCCATCTCCCTGGCTCTAGAGGTTAATTTATGAAAAGAAATAGTACATATGAAAAAAGATAACTAAAAACAGCTAAAAATGACCTAAAAAGAGACAAAAAATCTAAAAATTGCTAAAAATACAAAAACATGCAAAAAGTGATCAAAAATTTCAAAAAAATTCAAAAATGCATCTCAAAAGTGCAATAAATGGCATTAATTGCCAAGAAAAATAAAAAAAATCAATAAAAATTAAAAATTTTGTCTAAAGTTGGGAATCGTCGATCAAAGTTGCGGTCCACATAACGACCAAATTGTTGATCGTTGGGATTTGAATCCTACCATGGTTGTCATCTACGGTCCCCAATATGACAATTGGGAACCACATCTACTAGTTGCAGTCTAGGAACGTGACCTTTTCTGGGTCACTTCCTAGCCTGGTACCAAAAAAATTTAAAACCTAATCTAGCCTAGACTACTGTGATGTTCTTTACCAACAATTTAGTGAAGTTAATTAACCCATTACTTAATGTGGTTCATTTTAAACTGGTAAGGAGTGCGAGGATTCAGTTTAGAGTTACCTTTCCCGCATCGATCCCTCTATTGGATGAAGGTTGTGAAGGGTCTGCCATCAGAATGTGTGTGAGGTAGAAGGTTGTGGTTTCAGTAGTGTTTCACATCAAATATGCTTGCTCACCTCTTTGAGCTCTCCAGTTGCAATCACTTTCAAGGAATAATAAAGAAATTTTTAAATGGAAAAATTTATATACCTTTTTCTAATTTCGTCGGACCATGCCACTTTCTTTTACCTTTATTTGTAACTACAATGCCATCCCTTTATTTACCAATTTTTTGATAATGCTTCTATTATTGATATAATGACATATTATCATAAATATTTTCCACCATGGCCTTTATTGCTATTTGCTCCATCATTGTCAAGTGAAATCCTCCATTTGCATCATATTTTGTTTGTGTGTAAAGGATGGACATGATTTCCTATCGGGTAGATAGTGATCATTGAGAAGTACATAATTTGAGGGGGGTAGCAATTGATGATGGTCATTTTCACGATAGGATAACCCATGAGGCATCATTTTTTTTCAACTTATTTTTCAAAAAAATAGCGTTCTACCTTTATCTTTGTTATGATTTCTCTAGTGCGGGTTCCTGTGTATTGACTTGAACAAATAAAATTTTTAGGACACATGCTATAGACTGAAATAGCCTATGGGTAGCTAATATACTAATCATCACAACATACAGCAACCTCTGGTACAACAATAGTCATTCTCTTCGATTCTTCACACAAGACTAGCAATCTACACTCCATTGCCCTCTTTTACCACCCTACAACTTCATGGATCACATGGTATCATTAGATGATAATATCTTGCCTAAGCCTTTAGGAGGGGCTAATATGTTGATGAGGTTGACACTGCTACAATATGTGCTAAAATATTATACCAAGGGACTTTTCCATTGCCAGATGTAACACCAACAATTGGATGAAGTGAAGTATGCCCAATTTAGTACTTGGAAATAATTGCTTATATAGAAGGCAACATAGAAAAGAAGTGCATATTAGCATCTTCCAATAGTCACTAGCAGTGGAATAAATATGAGCCCCAACCTTAGATGATAACTCAAATATCTAGGAATGGATAACTAGTATAACAAAGGATAGGATCCAAAGTATAACATGTGCTCCTATCATATTTATCTTCGATGCAAATATTCATGAAATTTGTTATTATTGATTAGCTCACTCCTACATAATCTACGTCCAATTAATTTATGCAATATTTCATGATGTATGTATGAATTTCCACCTCTTATCTAGCTACTATGACTTGAACAACAATTTATGCCTACAAATAATAGAAATGACAGTGGAGAAATCTGAGTATTTTGAATATGACTACTCATTCAAAAAATGGACAACCATCACCTCATAAAGTAACTGAAACCATATGTTCCAAGTTTTACCCAATTTTAACACTTTACACTTTCACAAATTGTAGTGTCTAACATGAAATATAAATTTACCCTTGCCACATCCTCCTATGTCACCGCTCACATCAAATATACTGAAAATATCAAGCAACCAATACACCACTACTTCATCCTATGGTTGTATACTCAAAACACTATCAAGTGGCCACAATGTTTTCGAATACTATATTCAGTTCAACATCATCTATTACATAACATCTTGGTAATATATTTCATATTCAAAACTATCTGTGACATCTGCCATGAAACTTCACTTTGCTCTTGTTTTGCTACCACGATCATATGGTGAATATTGTACCTTATAACAGTGAATTGTACTCCATATCAAATCCTTCAAATTGCAAAGTTTACATGCAAAAACCTTGAAATAAACAAATGTGAATAGAAGGTAAGTATGGTTGTGGATTAGTCCCACATTAATTCGAGTATGACGTAGTAGAATATATATAAACATGAGCACTCATAATTACACATGATGAGTTGTTCATATACAAGCTCGTGCGCAAGCTTAATTGTACATGCCACATGGCAACACTCTAGAAAATTGTACCCTGGAGACACATTGGAAATCATGCCTTGAAAATCATGTCACTTGGTAGCACCTAGGAAACTATGCCCTGCATTGACCATGCTCTGACGCTACATCCACAGGTTGACAGGGTCTTGAAAATCATAACAATGTTTTTGTAGGAACCTCCAAACATAAACATTAAAATATTAATTAAAAGGAAAAATTTCATTATTTAAATCCATAAGGTAAAGTGGAGTGTGCTCTCCTATGCTTCATTTTGTTTTATTTTATTTTATTTAATAATTCTATATAAAAATATTTTTTTCTTATTTATTTATTTATTTATATTTCTTATTTTTGTATTTGTTTAAATTACAAACCTTTGGGGGATTCACAATGTAAATGGAAAATGAATAATTATAAGGATGTATGGTTCCCACCATGCTTTGATTTGGACATGGGAATGACAAGCTTTTGAAAATCCAAAAGGACAAAACATGACAAGAATTTATCTCTAAAGAACCTTTCCAAGGAGACCATGACAAATATAGACCCTCAGACCTTATTAACCTTTCATGACACCATGACTAAAACAAATAAAGTAAACCAAAATTTCATATAAACATCAAAAATTCAAGTGGATCATAAAATTGGGGTACATTGTGCAATGGAAATGATATGATAGAGTGGAGATCTAGAGCATTGAATGATTCCATTAAGTCCTATACTTTATTATTGTATGTATTCAGATAATGATGTTTACTACTACACTTCTCTGTAACTTAGTTGACCACCAACTCTGAGTCACCATAAATTTCCAATATCTTGATTTCAATTTTTTTTTCTTGCATCAATCCTAAGCACAAATCTTCATATTCAACAACATTATTTGTACAAGCCCAAGTGAATCTAAAAGAAAAAATCTTCACCCCTTCTGAAGGAGACTTCAACACTACACTACCTCTGACTCCATTGTTGAACCTTGCTCCATAAAAATGCATTATCCAAATCTTTGTTTACCTGAGTAACTTGTTAGATATGGCAAGGATATTCTTCTTTGCCTCTAAGGAAATATTATACATACCCAACCCTAATTTTGATAGGCTATAATCATCCTTGAAGGAAAATTCATCTTCAATTTCTAAATCTTCCAAAAATTCTACTAACTCTAGATCTTCCATCACTAAATGATTGTATAAATCTTCTTCAATTTTTTAATATGGAAAGACATAGGTTTCTTTTGTATTATCCTTATTATCTTGCTTTTATATAGAAATACCATAGCATAGTAGTATAAATACATATATACTCCCATCTTGGCAGTAAATTATCTTGAAAGGCATATGCCAAAATAAGGTTAAAGATCAATTACCACAAATTCTTGGATGATGATCACCTTTGAAGCTCTATAAACAAATACATTCTTTATAACTCCTACAGTCTTAACCAGGGTACCATTGAGTTGAAAGACCCCCTAATATGATCATGTGTACTCCATGTCCATATCATCGCAGACTACTTTTGGCATAATAGTCGTTGAATCCCTTGAGTCTATCATAGAATTGTGAACTATTCATCCCTCCATCCTAAGAGAGATATAGAAAGGAGGAGGTTTGCTCTTCAGGGTGGTGGGAAATATTGTTTCTTTATATTGTATCAAATTGAACACTGTGGTGGTTTCTCTTCCTTGGGACTTTTTATGCAAATAAGCTTCCAACAAATCTATTTGACCAAGGATAAAAAGTGTATCATACATGCTTGCTCTAGATTCAATTCATCCATAATATTATATTTTGACTGAACTGGTGGAGGTATTTCATATATATATTTTTTCCCATACTTCTTCTATATTTTTGAATGGCCTCAATTCTCTGGCCCTTTGTAATGGAGGGAAACCTCAATTTTTCTTGGGCTTCCCTTTTAGCACTTTATTGTTCTTTGATATTCTCCTTTTCACCTTCTCTTGGAGTGTTCACCTCTCCTTCTTGCCTTCTAGGCACTCCATTACTCTTGTCAAAAACCTATAAAATGGGAAATTTATCATTGCTTTATGGTGATGGCTCTCTTTTTTTTATGAGAAATTACCTAGAAAACACCCATTTTCTATGGTTCTACTTGCAAAGACTTCTTTCTAGGACTGGTCATAATAGAGACTTGTTCCTCAAAAAATCTTGTCTAATCATAATTTAATCATGCCACCACAACATATTAACTCTCCCCTTCTAATTCCTCTCTGTCATTTTCATAGCTTGTTGTACAGGACATTAGTACATCATACAGGTTTCAAAATCATGTGGATCATTGCAATATAAGCACCAAACATGGACCAAGCTAGTATCAAATGCATATTCTTGCTCAACTTGATTTGAATTAACCCTGGGTCCTGTATTACCACTTGTACTTAACTTCTGATCTTTATTAATATAGGAGAATATTCTTGGTTGAAATCTCTCTATTTTCCTCTTTTCAATTGCATTGACCTTGTTGTTGAGCACTTTCAGAGTGCTTTGGACGTCTAGTAATACAAATGTTTCTTGGGAGTTTTGAGATGGAAGAGGAGAAAAAGGGACAACAGGGGCTATTTTGGGAGTAAATGGTGGAGCTGCTTGTGGAGTTGATGGGGGATCCATATATGAAGGAGTGGCTACTTTAAACGGGAACTGAGGAAGCTCAAAGTAGTAAGGCATTACCATTTTCAGTGGAAGTATTACTATAGTAATTAATACATTTTCTACTTGGACATCTACATAGTAAACCTGTGGGAAGGTGTTTATGCCTAATTGTTGAGTTTTTAGCCCCAGGTATGACTCAAGGGCTCTGATGTAATACATATATGCTAAATATTTTATTGGTCTAGCCTCAAGGGGAATCCCCTTCCAGGTTCTTCTAAACCTCAAGTTAAAATTAGAGACTAGCTCGTGCTGATATTTTTACATAGTTGTAAATTGATTTAGTAGGGAAAAGGGATCATATGACTCATTGAATTCTTCTACAAAAGGGTCAACTGAATTTTTCCATAAGGTGATGGTTTTATATTCTAATATTATAAACCAGTGCAAGATATTTTCTCTAAAATAAAGGGCTAGAAGTCTGACTATGACATATTGATTCTTGATATTGTGAGTAGTTGCTAAGTTCAACATGTCTTGGCAATGCTCATATGTAATATTTTTAGTTCCATCAAATGTGGGTATGGAATTTATAATATCTTGAGGATATATCATACATATTAGCAAGTCTGAGTGGTCCAAAAGTATCCCAAATAGGAAACTTTTGTGGGGGATAGTTTTGATTAACCTGTTGAGCCATTGTAGGTAGGATTATTGGTGAAATTGGTTTTGGAGGCACCATAGGGTGTTCTTGAACTGGGAATTCTTCTGCCAACGAGTCTAGAAATAAACTTCTTATGATATTGGACCCTTTTAAGGGAAGCTTTTAAAATATAAAAGGGTCTTTTAATAGATGACCTAGTATTCATGACAAATATGCTCTACTAGGGTGGCTTTTATGGATTCTTGCACTTAGGGAGTCACCAAGTGAATTTAATTTCTTTTCTAAATGAGGTCAAGATAATTCAAAAAATCTAGATTTCTTCAAGTATTATCAATAAAGAAATGGGTATGAGGAAGATAATGTATCTTTAGGGTCCCATAGGGCATGCCAAAATTGTTGGGGTCTGAATTGATATCAAAGAAAACTTGAACTGTGACTAAGAATCTATGACTTTCTGGGAGGCGCACACCTACTAATCACATACCAAACCTTAACATTGGTTGGATTAAAGATTACTTTAATCCAACCTCTAGAGTAGGCTGGTATACCTTGTCAACTAATTGTTGTTGACTCAATTAAGCTTAGTTTAAATTATAAAGCTAGGGATAGAAATAGAGTAAGGGTTAGAAAAAATTGAATGAATAATAGTCAGATAAAGCTAATAACATTGACAAATATCAAGAATACTTTGATCAATCACATTTCCAGTATACCACACTTAAGACTAAAAACATTCAAAACTAATCATCTTCATCATTAAAGAATAATAAAATGCTTAAAGAACTATTTCAAACATCTAAAATTTTAATAATCCAAATAGTAGAATTAGATCAACCTTCAGACTAACAAAAAAAAAGCTCTCTACAACATTTGTTTAAGCATGAAGTATTCCAATTTAACCTAGGTTAGCAATCCAATATTAGCAAAATTTACTAACAATAACAATAGTAGCAAAAATAAATTCATAGAATAAACTCACAAAAGATGAAGACACAAGCCTAAGGTAAACATCCAAGTAATGCTTCTTCTATTGATTTCTCAGTAAAATTATAGTAATATGGCAAGCAAAGACTCCAAATTTGACCCTTAAAAATGAAATCTCAACCTATTTATATATATTTTACAATAATAGTAGAAATAATGGGAATATTACAAGGATTTTCATGCCAGACTAGTAGGATGCTGAGGTGGCAGTCTCTTATTTGCTTACAAGAAAAAAAAAGAGTTGCGCTCCATGAAACTCTACAACTCTAAGCTCTGCAAGTTGTTCAGCCCTCAATGGAATCCAATGGCTACACTAGTTGTATATTGATCTGGTCCATCCCATATTCTTGATCAGGCTTTTCATACATAGACATGTAACTAAAAATTTATATGGTTATTGATTTCAGTGATGGTTGGTCGTCCTTGATTCTTTTTGCTTGTACTCAAATTCTACTTCAGTTGGCTGCATTCTCTTCAATTTTAAAATTTGCTCCTTCAAATTCTACTAGGTTAGGTTTGACCAATTTGATCACAGAATGAAAGCCAGAATCAACCCATATCATTCTTTGAAATTTTCTCCTTTGAATTTCATTGGGTCATCCTTGATTGGTTTGATCATGAAATGAGAGCCTGGTGGTGCCTCATGTCCTTTGAATTCTAGCTATATCGTTTATATTATAAAATATTTTTTGATGGTTGTCTTCTTTTCAAAATTACTCTTCTAATTTTTGCTATACTAGTTTTGACCATTTTGACCATGGATTTCAACATTGTGTACTACCCGAATGAGTTTTGTGACATCTGTCGGACCATACCTTATCTTTCACAGTATTTTGTCTCAATTATGCTACTCTAAATTTTTTTGGGCATCGTTTGACTATTTTAACTATGAAATTTTGATATCAAATTGGTTCTTAGTGAACTTTAACATCACATCACTCTTTCTTATTCAAAATTTAATCCTCCAATTTTCACTAGGCAGTGTTTCACTGTGTTGACTATGGATTTTGCACTCTGGCATATTTTATCATTGCCTTTGATTTTATTTCCAATACTTATCCAGTTTTACCAAATTAGTTGTGGCCTTCTATCATAGAAACTAACCTCCAACTAAATTCACCCTTCTGAATTTCGCTACTCCAATTTCCACTAGGTTGTGTTTGATTAATTTGATTGTAGAATCTACACCTTAGCATAATTTAACACTGCTCTTGAGGTTTTTCTTAAGACTTAGACAAGTCTTACAAATTTGGCTAAGTATGTGGTCTTTTTGGGCCCACACTACCTATGGTTCCTTCTATGATAGTATTAAAATTACTTTCTTTGTTTCTAATTATGAAGTAACACTTCTATATAAGGGGCTTGATTTTTCTTAGACTAGAATTCTTTGCACCAAATTGTTTTAAAAGCTAATGAATGTCTATCAATACATCCATACATCCTACCATCATCCAATTCATAAAAAAAAGCCTTTATCATGAGTAAACTAAATATATTTTTGGTTAGAAAATGCTTTAAGGATGGATTTATTTTTGTTAAAAATAAAAAATTCAACAAACTCATAGCTTATCAAATTAATTTTCTCTTGCCTTTGTTTGAGAATGTTAAATTTGATGATAGACCTTCACTTTAGGCTAGAGTTCTGGAGTGAGGAGCATGTAGATATGGAAAAAAATAAAAATAGTTCCTCTTATTTTGAAGCAATACAACTACAATTTTGTCAAAGATCTTCTAATTGGTACAAATATTATTTATTTTCACCATCTTGGTCTATAAATCTATGGTTTGTAATAATGCTTGGTTGTTTTTATCCCACATGCATTACTCTTTAGCTTCCCTCTATATTTAGGTCTTTATAAAGAGAGGTTGTAATTCTTTGAATCTCACTTCGTTTATGAGACCTATAGGTCAAAATGTATTTAAATTTTTATAGACGTATCACTTTCTTTTATTGGAATAAAAATTCAATCAAATATTGTTGCTCATTTTCTAACTCATATCTTTATTTAAGTTTATAATCCCTATTTTTCTTCCTTCTATTTTCTAATATATTTTTGTTGTTGGTATTATGCTTTTCACTTGCATATAATGTGATCTAGTGAACCAGAAATCCTACAACACTAGGAGTATCTCTTCACTTGTGCATCCATGATCTAAGGAATCAGAAACTAGTTTACATTTTTAGAGTACTACTTTGCCATGTTTATTTTTTCATTAATGAGGTTACCCATTAATGGTACATGTTGCTCTACCAATTATTGATTTTTTAGATTTTGAATCCTTTCCCATAGTTCCTGATAGTCCTAGTTCCCCTATTTGTCTTCCTCGCAAGCATCTATCGTAAGAGGGTTTATGAAAATAAATTTTGGAGCTTGAAGAATGACTCTTTGACACAATTAAAATGGAAAACTTTTGTAGATGTCTAATAGAAATATAAGTTTTTTCTTAGAATAAAAGATTTCCTTCTACATAGGATAGGACTTTCATATATGGAATTGATGTAATGCATGGCATTTCTCCATTACCAGAATATTTAGACAAGCTACTGGAAATAAGGTTTGAAGAATTCAATATTTTGAGTAGAAAGGTAGAGAAATTTCATTCCAAGGTAGCCTGTGAAACCATGCAAAAGAGACAATTACATTATAATACTTCATTCAAAATTATAGTGATCCACTACTTTGATATTAAAATAAAAGGATAGGTTACAGATTGAAATCCCCTTTTATAATCCTTGCCTTGAAGGCTACAATTGGGTCTTTCTAAAGGAAACCCTTTTAGGAGTGTTCCAAAGACAACAATATCTCTCTCTTGGATATTCCTCAGTGTAGGTGAGCTTCTTGCTCATGAGCCACTACTAGTTTTAATGTGTTATTTATACCTTTTGGGCATGTAAAATTTTATTAGAGCATTAAGGGGCCTACCTCAGTCAAAACCCATGTTTATGAAGATAAAAAGACTCTTTAAACCAACTTAAAATATGAAATAAATTAATAAAAATAGTATAAAACATTAAACTATGCCATATCTACCTGTTCAATGAGCTCTGTTTTGCTGTAGCAAAGGTTCGCACTGGTGGGTGAAACTTGGTTTGAGTCAGGAAGTTCACACGGGTGTGCGAACTTGAATTTTTTTGGCCAAACTTGCACAATATGATTTTTGGTCTTTTCTAATGTGATTGTTCCTTGGTGAATTTGATGAGTCACCTTCAGATTTTGTCCTTTCAAAGTTGATAGCATGAATGGATCACAAGGAGTGTTATGGATATGACCAAAATACTATTGATATGTGGGTGTGATGGATGTTATGTATCTGGAGTGATTTCTATAAAGTTTTTTTTAGCTAAAGTTAATTTTCTCTAAAATGGTGAAAATAGCCTTCTACGTATAGACTTGGCCAAGGTTAGGGGAGGGGATGAGGTGTCTCACGAGGTGTCCTCTATGTGTGGTGAGGTGTCCACCTAAGAGGTGTCCCTTGAGGTATCCTAGCTCAGATGAGATTGGGTGAGATAATCCCTAACACATATACAAGTCATGATGCCTTGGAGGAAAGTCTCCTAATGGCATTTATTGAAACCCTTTTGTAAATATCTTCTAATTTAAAGTTACGTTTTATGTGTAAAAGTCTCCATTTCTTATTTATGACCCAAGGGAGTGTGAGGTTGAGAAATATCTAGGTGAGAGGTGGCAAGGCTAGGATAGGTGAGGTGGAAGGCTAGACTAGTCAACGTAGACTAGGTGAGGTAGAGGGATTATATTAAGCATGATTAGCCTAATTAACCACATAATTAGCCATAAAGTAGGTTTTGACTAAAGTAGTTGAATTTTTACCCATAAAGTAATTTTTGACCATGGTGGAGAATTCAACCTTAGTTGAGTTATGGATAAGGTTGCATGATGATCCATGATTAAGCATAGGAAGGGGCTTGGCTAGCCCAAGTGGGCTAAGGATGATGAATAGTGTTTTGGGCCAATTTATGTAATTTTCAAGGGTTTTGCAAATTGATTGATCATGAAGATGAGGGGAGGGACAATATGCAACTTTTGGGTGTCTACAATTTTACCCCTTTTGTACTGTATTGTGTGAGGACACGGTTTAGTACAAAAATTGATGATATGATTTGATGGGATGATTTGGAATTCAAAGAATTTGTGATCAATGATTGTAGATGATTGCGAGAGAGATGCATTAATAAAAAGAGAAAAGGAAGATGATTTGTGAATTAATACAACACTTGGCAGCATTGTAATTTTTGCTTTTGAAGGAAGGCACAAGATTGTCTTGTATTGTGACCAACTTGAGATGTTTCAATTTGGGAGGAAAAAATGTCTTTGTTAATTTTTGTTTTTTTTATTGATTGATGAGCTCTTGTTGATAAAATATTACAAATCGTTGGAGTCATAAGGTATAAATTTCATGTGCTTCATTCGAGAATGATATTACACCTACCACAATGAAGAAGGGAATCCATGAGATATATACAATTAGAGGCATTTTGAGGTCTATCAAATCCTGATTTGTTTTGAATTGGATTTTTGATTAAGAAGAGAAATTTTGCTAGAGTGGAGACTGAGATAATATTCAGAAAAAAGTTTCTTAGGTATTTGCTTTATCCATGGTTGGACATTTTTTGGTTTTTTTATGATGTGTAAGGTAACTTCTAATGTGTTTGGATGAATACCCCCTCACACGATGAGTTGACAATGGAGAAGACGAAGATCATTCATGAGACGATTGATAATGATGAGGAATGATGATAAAAATTGGATAGAAAATGTAGGAAAATGAAGAATTTAGGCAATCCAAGAGGAATTTATGGTAAGAGTGATGAATTTGATCTACGAACAAAATTTCACACGTTAATGTGTAAATGGAATAATTTGTATGGGGGCATGCAAACTTGTCTGTTCACATGTGCAGGTGTGAACCTAAAAAATGTAAGTATATAAGATGAAAATGGCACACACGTGGCTATTTTTTGTGATGTATGAAGGAAAAAGAGGAGTGAGGAAGAAAATTTGAAGTGAAGCACAACTAAATTGTTGGATGGATGATGCACGATGAGATGATTAAGTCAGTCGAGTGATTGCAACAACTATTGGATGCAACAAGGGCAGAGGTGGAGGCCATGAAGGCTAGTCATGTAATGAGAGTAGAGGAGTTAGAGTAGTGGGTGCATGACATGGAGGCTATGGGGGGATGGTGACTATAGAGATCAAGGGCTTGAGGGTGATTGTACCTCTGCTAGAGTAGTCACGAGCAGAGGTAGGGAGACTGCGAGCCAAGGTTGAGTGTTTGTGGTAGATAAACATGAGGGTGATGGCAACCAATATGAAAGAGGTTGCAAAGAGAGATCAGTGTGAGGGTGAGATGATGATACATGGGATATCTATACCTATGTATTCAAGGTTAGTGTCATTTTCATAGACTCCATCATGATGGAGCTAGTGGAGTACACCTTTAGTAGTAGGGAGGAGCTAGAAAATAGTGGTGTTAGCAGTGTCACAAGCAGTGGGAGTGGCTCCACTAGTGCAGATGGAGGTATCAATAATACATAAAATTGGTGATGTATAGTCAGTTCTAGGTGTTATAGAGTGAGTTACGGTGGATGAGAGGAGTTTGGAAAATCTTGTGGGATAGCACACATGATGGAGGTGTGAGGGTGGGCATGGAGTGACTAGCCATAATTTTGTATTTTGGAGGATATATAGGATATACATGTGGTGATGTACCCATAAGGGTACACATTTTATTGTATCCAGATGACATTTTTAATGGATATATACATGATATGGATATGTAGTGATGTACCTACAAGGATACACAATTTATTATAGCCTAAGGGTATTTTTTACGGATATATACATGATATGGATATGTGGTGATGTACCTACAAGGGTATAGACTTTATTGTAGCTTGAGGGTATTTTGATAGATATATATATGATATGGACATGTGGTGATGTAGTCGCAAGGGTACACACTTTATTGTAGCCATATGTATTTTTTGAGAGATATATATACATGATATTTTCTGAAATTATATGAGATTGCATTTATTTGTGTGTTTGTGTCTACTCTGATGGTGTATGTTTGTGAATATTGTGATTGTAGTACAGCATAGATGTATGAATTTATACATGTGTAGGATATGATATAAGTATATATTTATGGAATGAATGAGGAGTAACGAAATGCTAAATAAATTACTAAAGAATTTGTGATGAGTATGCACTATATGAAAATATATGTAGATGAAAGCATTATGGAAGAAAGCATGTGTATCTTTGCAAAAGTATATAGTGTAATCCGTTCTATTTTTTTGAAGAATTTGAATATGAAGATGTTTTTTAAGATAATCGAACATGACAATTTAAGTAATCAAACCCATTGAATAACTGAGAAACATTTCTTAGACAAATATTGGCTATCTTGGTAAACAAGACCTCAAGCATAGCTCAGTGTGTGTAAAATGAATTTCATTTGAACATTTTAAAAGAGGATGGTTTCAACTGATTGTTAACTTAGCTTGTAAGCTAGCTCATCCACAAGCATGCAGTGGTATGTATAAAATAAGGTCGCTAATGTGACATATATGTCACCACTTGTAAGGCATACTCCATTGCTAGTCAAGCATCTATAGCTCCAATGGATATCTACCTCATGATTTTTAATATGGACCTGAGGACCTCAGGGATTCAAGTTGTGTGATCGATAGTACTCTTTTCATTTTTGTTTCATTGGTGGTGCTCTTTTTGGGGCATTAACTTTTGTTTTCTACCCACTCTTTCTCTTTTTTTGTAGCTTGTCCTTTTTTTGGTCCTCAAGGTTTGATTTAGATCATGCAAATGATAGGATGAGCAAGGTGACTTTCACTAGGCAACCAATATACATACAGTGTTGCCAATCCTATTCTTAAAATTTTCTTAATGTGTAAGATGTGCAATTTGATCCATGAAAGAGAGCAAGTCAACCAATGGAAGCCTTGAAGTGCTTTAGAAAATTCTAACTTTAGATGGTGGTTGATTGAAATAACTATAGATGGGTGAAGCGCTCAAAATATTTTAATAATCACATCTCATGAAAATAGGATTGGACACCAAAACTATTGTGCTAGAAAATGCATATTTAATTCTCCAAGTATAGTATTCACAATGAATATGTAAAAATGAATGTATGAATAAAGTTGATGGATATGTAGGGATGTATGATTATGCAAAAATTTGTGCAATTAATTATGTGATATTGTAATGTATAGAGGATAGAAAATTTTATACAAGGTTACTCCAAGATAATATCTAATGGAATGGAGCTATGCATTGAATGGAGAGACAGTGGTAGAAGAGGAGAGAAAATAAGAATTATAGAAGAAGAGGGAAAAAGATAGAGAAAAATGAAATAAATCAAAGGTATGTATCTGCTCAAAGCGTAACCATACAATATTGGTAAGTATCAAGAAGAAAATGGGAAAGGGAGAAGGGGAGAAAGACAAGAAAGAGAATGAAAGGTATGTAGCCACTCGAAGCATGACCATACAACATTCATTAAATAATAAAGAGAAGAAAGAGAGAAGGAAATGATGTAAAGCAGATTTTGAATAAATACAATTTGATATAATTTGGTAGGATACCCATAATGTGTGTGTTGTTTTTGTTGTTTTCGTGATGTTTTTATTGTTTTTTATTTTTTATTGTTTTTGTATTTTTGTAACCATGATGGTATGTACAAAGAATGATGAGATTTGATACCAAAACTTAGGCATAAAATGCTCGAAGATGAATAATGTTAATGGGATCGATGTTAGCAATACCTTCCAATGTGGCAAGGCAAAATACCCCAGAACCAAACTTGTGAGTAACCATGTAAGGACCTAGTCAATTGGGTGTAAATTTTTTATGGAGATGATGTGGTTGGCTAGTGATTTTTTGGTTCTACTTAAGTACTAAGTCCCCAACTTGATGTTCTTGTTGGTGTAACCTAGAATTATAGGTACATCAAAGATGATCTTGATAAACACACATATGTTAAATGGAATGAATGTGATGTTCATCCAGAAGGATTAATTGGTCTAATCTGGCTTGATAAGCAGTGTTTTCATTAATGAATTCTTGCATAGAGACCTGTAATAATAGAATTTTGAGCTCCAAGGGCATGATGGCTTCAACACCATATACAAGAGAAAATGGGGTTTCCTCAATTGAATTACAAATACTTATGTGATAGGCCCATAAGGCTAGTGGCATTTGATTGTGTCAGTCGTGATGTTATTCTTCAAAGGTCTTGTGAAGAATTGCGTAAATGGTTTTATTTGTAGCTTCAACTTGCCATTACCCTGTGGGTAGTATGGAGTGGAGAAGTTATGTTGAATATTGAATTTTTCACATAATGTACGAATATTCATGTTCTTGAATGATATACCATTTTTAGAGATGATCTTGGATGAAATTACAAAATGATAAATGATGTGTTGAGTGATGAAATCGATAATTTTTGGATCGATCATTTGGACTAGAGGAATGGCCTCAACCCATTTTATGAAATATTCGATGTTGATGAATTTATAATTTTTGGATGATGTGGGAGTGATTTTGCTGATAAGATCTAGGTCCCATTGAGAAAAATGCCACATAGATTGAATAGGTTGAAGAGCTTGATAAGGCAAATGTGTCAGGTTGGTGTGATGTTGGCATTTGACACATCTCTTGATATAATTATAGCAGTTATGCTCCATTGTGGGCCAATAGTAACCCATATGTAAAATACATTTGGCAATGGCCATGCCACTAAAGTGGCCCTCACAAGTACCATCGTGAGCCTCTTGGATAACACATTGGGCCTCATGTGGTTCAAGGCAACACATGAGAATACCATCATGATTGTGCTTGTAAATGATATCACCCAACAATGTGTAGTGAATGACACACTACTTGAAAGCTTGCTTATAAGTGTGGTTCAAATATGGTGGGAGGATACCTAACTTGATGTAATATTTGACCTGGTAAAACCATTGGTCATGTGGTTTAGCTTGGATGATATTGATCTCATCATCTCAGGAGGATGGTGCAAGAGAAATGGCAGAATGGAAGAAGGTGTGAATGGACACTTGAGTGGTTTTAGAATGTGGGTTTTATGGGATGAATGATCTTAGATAAGCCATAGTTTTAGTGAAGTAATTAGTGGAGCATGGAGTAATAGTGATGTCATACCACTCAAATTGAGAAAGTAAGTATTCAGTGACTTGCTTATACTATTGCAGTATGGGACAACAACATTGTCATTCTCCCTTAATCTAATTTACAATGAGCAGGGAGTCACCAAATATGTCAAGGTATTAGATATGCATTGAAATTGCTATCTTAAGGCTAAGAATAAGGGCTTCATATTCTACATTATTATTGGTGCAAGGAAAACCTAATTTGAAAGAAAATAATAGAGGCTCCCCTTTTGGTGTAAATAAAACTATACTTATACCCCCTCCATGCTCACAACAAGATCCATAAAAAAAGAGAGTTAAATCAGTTGTTGAATCAGATTCGATAGGTTCTTCAGCTTTGGTAGTATGAAACATAGAATCATCAGTAAGCTAAATGAGTAGCGGTGTGTTGCTTGGTAAAGGTGCTTTAACTAGCTGATCGACAATGAATTGGCCTTTTATAGATTTTTGATAGATGAATTCAAGGTTGAATTTCATGATAAACATAATCCATTTGGTTGTGTGACTATTATGGTATCTCTTACCCATCATGTAATGAAGTGGATTATCACATGCAACTATGTAAGTAGTGTGATTGATCATGTAATGTCACAACTTTTGTGTAGCAAATACGATGGCAAGGTAAATTATTTCCATGTAGGTATACCATGTCTCATAACTAATCAATGTACGACTGATGTAGTATACAACTTGTTCATGGTTCATCTCATTCTTTTGGGTAAGAAGTGTACCCAATGTAAAGTCAGTGATAGCTATATACAAGTGGAAAGATCAATCAGGGTGGGGTGGTGATAGAACTGGTGGAGATGTGAGGTATAATTTGATGATATTAAAATCAATTTGGCATTGATTATCCCATTTGAAGGGGACTCCCTTTTAAAGGAGATGATTGAACGACTAACACTTATCAGAAATTTGGGCGATGAATCACTGAATGGATTGATTCTTTTTTGCAAGCTGTGTAGCTATTTGAGATTTGAAGAGGGAGGTATATCGATGATAGCCTAGATGTTTTGGGTATCGATCTTGATGCCTCATTACGAGACAATAAAACCCAATATTTTTTTTAAGGTAACACAAAAGACACATTTATTTAGATTTAATCATATGTTATATTCCAATATGTAGTCAAATATTTGACGAAGATCCTCAAGATATTGGCCATGTATTTTGGATTTGGCAATAAGATCATCAACATAGTATTCAACAATTTTGTGCATTAAATCATGAAAAATGTATGTCATCGCTCGTTGGTAAGTTGCCCCAACATTTTTGAGACTAAAGGGTATGCATATGTAACAAAATATCCCCCAAGAGGTCATGAAAGATGTTTTATGCTGGTCATCAAGGTTGACACAAATTTGATTATAACCAAAAAAAAATCCATAAGTGATAGTATTTCATGACCTGTTGTGGCATCGACCAAAGTATCAATATTAGGGAGGGAAAAATTACCCTTAGGACAGGATTTGTTAAGATTCCTAAAATCAGTGCAAATGTGAATACCCCCTTTAGGCTTGCCAATGGGGACCATGTTTGAAACCCATTTAGGATAATCAATGGGTTGTATGAATGAGACATCAAGTAGTTTATGTAACTCCTCTTTGATCATAAGGGCCATGATGGGATGCATGCAACACAATTTTTATCTAAAAAGTTTAGCATTGTCATCTAAGATTAAGTTGTACACGACTAATGATGGATCAAGGCCAGACATGTTCATGTAGGACCATGCAAATACCTTTATGTACTTACAAAGGAAAGCCATGAAAAGAATGTGTTCATCGGTAGAAATGCTAGCTACAAGATTGATAATGTGGGGGTGATCAAGATTTTCATTGATGTTAACATCAATGGTGTCCTCAACAAGCATGTGAGAACCATCATGGAGTTGAGCAGGAATTGGAATGAGGTGGAGATCATCGATGAAATTAAACAATTGGAATTCATCATCCAGATAAAAATTTATAAGATTGATCCAAGGAAAATGGGATGGGATAGAAGACAAATGTGAATTTGTGAACCATAGTAATTTGGGGGACAGTAGGAACTCATTTGGTGATGGTGTGGATAAAATATTATCATAATTTGAAAAAGTTGGTGATGGGCAAGGGATGTATTTAGGATGATTTGGATAGCGAAGTGGGGTGCAAAAGTCAACATAAATCATGTTAAAAAATATGGTGGATGTGGTAGATATTAATGATGAGGGTGATGAAGATTCGGTCGAGGGTGAGGGTGAATCAAATAATGGTTGGTTGTGGCCAGGAAGTAAAACCACAGGTAGTGAGTGAGAATGTGAATAATATAGGGAACTTGGTTATCAATTATGAAAGGGGAAGAAAGGGATGAATGATGGGGGTGAATAAGGTTAGATGATTGGGCATGGAGGATCAAGTGAAAAATCAATGAATTTGTTAGTAAGAGTTTCAACCTCGGAGGAAGGAGGATGGAGATACAATGGATATGAATAGAAGAACATGGATTGCATGTCAATTGTAGATTGAGGAGATGAACAATCGATAGAAAAATTGAGCTCAAATTTATCATTAGAAAGGACCTCAATGGGTCAAGATGGAGATGATGCAGATCATCCTCGAAAGTGTTGATTGTTATGGGATGATAACCAATTTTAGTCCTATTGTTAGGTAACCATAAAGGAGGAATGATAAGGGTGCGACACCCCTGTTCATACTTTTCTTATATGAAGCCATGCCAATTGTAACGTTAGAGATAATGCCAGGCAAAATTAGGATTTGACATGTGATCAAGATTACCATAAAATTTAGGTTGGGATAGTGGAGGCGTTGGAGGCTCCAAAGATGAATCAAGTCCTCCATATATAAAACTTGTGCAATTATCGAGCAAACCAAGAGGAAAAATGTCCCCAATAGTTATGGGCACATCATGGGATCGATAAAATTCATGGGTGGATTGAATGGTAGGTGAAAGAACATGAGCATTTTGTACATCATACTCACTAGGACTAGGTGTGGTCATGAGTATAGAGACATGTGGAGGATCATGATGTTGGGTTTGTGATGAAGACCCCCTGGATGATGAAGGTGGAAATTGGATGGGTACATATGGAGGAGAAGGTAAAGTGGATAAAGCTTGAGGATTGGATTGAGCTAATTGATCGTCAAGCCAAGTGGTGCATTGTATCCATTCATAGCATTCAATAGGGATTTCAATGATGGGGTGATTTGCATGGGTGAATTGATATGTGGGAATAGAATATGTAGTTGGGGTGGCCGATGTGACTCACAATAAATATGAGAAATAAACAAAGTGACATGAATGTGAGGATGAAGTAGGAAGAATAGGGGGTGTGGTGGAAGGGGAAGCTGATGAAGGAATAGCAAAAAATATGAAAGGAGGGAATGACACTAGGAATATGATAATATAGAAGATGATGAAGAAATGTGGGAAAATATGGATGTAGAAAGAGCACTAGAAGCCAAGGGTGGATGTGAAGAAGATGAGGTAATGTCGCTCATATTAGGTGTGGGATGTAAAGATGAATATGATGGGAAGATGGTAGTAAGAGAACAACGTGGGGTAGGAGAAAATTAAGTGGATGAGAGGGGTGAACCTAGTGGTAGAGTGATAATATTGTAAAATTTGAATGGGTCATTATTAGTAGGGATGTAGTGAACTAATCCATTGTAAACATATTTAATACAATTATGTAATGTGGAAGGGATACATTGCATATCTCAAATCTATGGGTATCCCAAAAGGATATTGTATAACATATCTCCTTCGATGACGTGTAAGAGAGTGGAAATGGTTTTTGCACTAGCTTGAATGGGAAGTACTATTGATCTGATGATGGGGTGCATAGAACCATAAAAAGCTCAAAGGTCCATGGAAGGGATGGCAAGATGAGTAGGAGGAATATGAATATGGTCAAGGGTGATAGTATAAATGATGCTAATGGATGAGCATGTGTCAATGACGATACACTTATAAGTTATTGAATTGATGGAGGCTTGAATGTGCAAAGGTGGATTTGCTCCCTCACCTACAAATTTAATGATATCATGGTCATGGAAGCTAATATAAGGTTGTAATCATATATGAACATTACCAATAAAGTTGGAAAAGGCATCAATATCATTGGTCTCAATATTGAGAGAGCGAAGAATGGAATTGAGGACCTTGCAATGAAGCTAGAATTACTACAAAATATCATATATGGATAACCTTATAGGGGTAGGGTAGAGCTAATGAGAAAGGTTATCACAAATAGTGATGATATTACATTTCATAGCTACAAAAATTGGTGGATGAATAGAGGATTAGAATAATATGGGGGAAGAGAAGTAGAAGGGCTTTGAGCTTTAGTAGAAGATGGGTAGTAGGGTTATGCATAGTGGATATTTTCGCAAAATTGGCTAAAATTTGGATTTTTAAAATTTGGAATTGGCTAATATTTGGGACCCTTGACCAGGGTCCATTACCTAAACAATTTTGGGTACAATTTTTTTGGGTGTCGATTCGCCCCAATTTTATAATAATTTAACCATTTTAAGTTTAAATTTTCAACATTACCCCTAATAATGGTGAACCTTCTACATGTGTTTCAAAACTATTCACCTGGATTTTGAAACCAATTCACCAAATTTTTATAAATATATTTTGGGGTCGACCCCTTACGCATAACCTTGATGGGTAGCATTGGTTACAGGTAGCAATGTTGATCATACCCACAAAAACCTATTGGGAAGGACCTCAGTTAACATGATTTATTTGGCATGGGTCAGATTGAGGTGGATTACCCCCATGCTCAGGCAATGGATTTTGACAGATCCTCAAGTTTTGATTTTGTGATGCAAGGGGATTAGAGATCTAAATAGTGCCATGGTCGATAAGATCTTGAACAACATGGTGAAATATATGGTAAGAATCGAGGAAATGGTCATGTTGACAATGAAAATCACAAAATACCTATGGATTGTGGTCTCAATGTAGAGGATTATTTGGATCATCGGGAGGGATGTTCGGTAAGGTGATGAGACCTCCATTAAATAAACAACATAATAAAGTGAGCATGGGTTCAAACAGGGGCATCCAATTGTATGGTGGGTGAGGAGGTCAAGGATTAAATCCCTAAAATGGAGTAGAAGTGGGTGGTGGGTTGACTTGGTATGCGATTTGGGGTTATAAGGATGGCATTGATTATGGAGGTTGAAATGGTGTTGATTGTGGAAGTTGAGGTGGTGTGAACTGTGGTAATGATGATGGATAAGTGAGAAGAACCTAATTGGTTTGAGGTGGTTTAGAAGTGGGTGAATATAGATTGCGATTGTAGTGGTAATTGGATGGATAGGGTTTTTTGGGATGGAGTTTGATCTTTTTCATGTGGACCTTAATATCCTCGATGACCTTGGCTTGAGCAATAGCCTCCTCAAATGTATGACTCTAATGGATTTATAAAGTTTAAGAAATTCACTTGCAAAAATTGTTGGCAAACAATTTTATGAGCTCTATAGGTGGAAGGATAAATGCAAGGTTGTGAATGACCATCGTCTATCAAGAGATAAAATCATTAATTGGCTCATCATAAAACTGCCTTAGAGCATACACATACAATATCATTTTGTTTTTGATGTTGATGGAAAAATATTCAATAAAGATATTGGCCAATTACTCAAATTTGAAGAGACTATGATGAGGCAAATGATTGTACCAATCTAACGCTTGTCCCCTAAGAGAGAGTGGAAATGTGCGAAGCATAAGGGGATAACTACCATGAAGTTGTTAACAAGCAAAGTGATAATTATTAAGGTACTCTCTAGGATCTTCCTTACTTTTAAATTTGTCAAATTTTGGGTTCTCAAATCTATTAGGATAAGGGTGCATAAAAATAGATGGATGAATTGGTTCATTGCATAGCTCGTCATATGTGGGCTTTTGGGACCTATAACCAGTCATGAACAAATCCATATTTTGGATATGTTCCTGCATGGCTTGAAGTTTACTAGAGCACACCATGGTAGTGTCTGGTGGATATGGAAATGGATATGAATAAGAAGGTTGGGTAATGGTTATGATGATGCCTTTGAATAACCAAAATTTGGTGGGTATTACAACTGTTGTTCTTCCCATTGATTGTAGTAAGCAACCTATTGTGGATCAGGTACTGATATGGCTTGATATTATGGAAAAGGAACCTAATATGGGTGTGGTGAGATGTATGAGGACTGTACGATGGGTGGTGGCTTCTTATTATAGTACCCAAGAGTCTACTGATCATGCATGGGAATTTATTATTGATGTACATACTAGAAAGTGGGTTGTGCTTGAGTGGTAGTGGTAGATGATCAAGTAGGTGGTGAAGTGAATAAAGTGGATACCATAGAAGATGATGGTGGGAGAGATGAAGGTGGAGTAAAATAAAATTGGCTAGAAGATGTGATGGTGATCAATGAGAATTATAGTGGCATGGAAGAGTGGAAAGTGAAGATTCGATATGGGATGAATAGTGGGGTGGATTGGCGAGATAGGAGGGATAGTTCAAGTTATATGATGAAAAATTAATGGATGGTAGTGGCCTAAAAGTAAGGTGTGGAGGCAAGTGGAAATAATAAAAATATGCTAATGGGGGTCCATATGATGAAAATGATGGATAGCTGGTAGGGAAAAATGGAGTGAATGGGAGTGGTTGTGGAGATGGGGTGACATATTATTTTGGAAATTATTGGGAAGGATGGAATGGTTGTTTTAATGGTATCTAGTAGTACTGAGGTGGATGTTGAGATTGTTGGCGTGTAAATGATGAAGATGGTTGGGAATTGGATGAAGCTTGTTGTGAATGCGATATTTGGAAAGAAGAAGAAGATAGAGGTGGTGTGGAAGTAAGGGGTGTGGAAATCATACCTACTATTTGGATAGTAGTGATGACATCAGGAATTATTTGAGAGATAATAATGTTATAGTCATCCCCCAAAAGTGGATGAAATAAATGATCTAGAAAGGGGTGGGTGGAAGATAATGATGGAGGTGGAGTAGGCTTCTCAAAAATGATGGTAGGTAACTGCCAACCTGGGGCAGTGTAAATGACATGCTAGCAATAGGTGAATGGAGGATTAGGGGAGGAGATATCATCTAGAGGAAAGGTCTCCTCATAGATCTCATCCATGGTATGATATGGAGTGAAAGATGTAACATGGGATATGGGACTTGCCTTAGGCACTAGGTACACAGTTAGCTAATCAGGTGGAGCTATGGAAGCAACCTTCTCAAACTCAAAACATGGATCATTGGTCTAATAAGAAGAGGCACTTTTAGCCATGACAACTCGATGAGCAGCATCGATGGCATGGTGGAGGTCTTCACGCATCTAAATACACATAATAGGCATGGTGGTGTATGTACTAGTGTAGAAACAACTAAAAGGTGTGGAATTTGAGCTCTAGAAATGTTTGTGGCTGGGTCTAACACTTTCTATTCTCAAAAATATAGGTTCATACGGTGGGGTGTGAACTTCTCCTATAATCAAAAATTTGCATGGGGGTGCAAATCTCAAGAAAATAGAGAAAAATAATGGATTTGTGTTGTGTGAGGTATCTCTTTTCTATGCTATATATCTAGTGCTATTCTATGAACTATAAAATAGGTTTACATGATGGGTATAAATTTATTTTATACTTGAGAGTTCGCACAGGGTTGTGCAAACCTCACGAAATAGGGATAGAGGATGGATTTATGCTGTGGATATTCTTTGTGTGCTATGTATCACTATTTTGTGTAGTTTTGTAGCCTAGAAGCTAGGTTTGCATGACAAGGTGTGAATTTATCTATGCTCAAGAATTTTGCATGGGGGATTGTGAACCACCTAAAAGTGGACTTCAATGTTTCTTGGAGAGTCAGCTCACGTTTTCATATGGATATTTAAAATTACTTTGCACACGATTTTGGTGCCAAACATACACCCTTATGTTTATATTATAATATTTATAAATATTATAATAATATATCTTAATACCTTTGGCCTTGAAAGAAATATTAAACCTTGGTCTTCTTTTAAAACCCTTTTAAAAAATTTGCCTTCTTATTCAAATTTAAACCTTGCTCTTAAACCGTTAGCCTTCAAATAAATATTTAAATCTTGGTCTTCCTTTTTAGCTCCTTTTAAAACTTAACCCTACCTTGTTTTTTAAACCTTTTTCCCTTAATAAATAATAAATAATACTTGCTTTTTCGTTGGTCCAAACACTATAAAACCTATTGGACCTCCTTTATAATATTTAAAAATAAATATTATAAACCTTTTCTTTTCATCAATTTTCCTTGTTGTGAGATAAACCTTACCTTGCATACTTGGTTTACCTTAGAAGAATATTTCTACCTTACCATGCTCTCTTTGACATCAACATTTTGATATCAATGACCATGTGCCTTTGACATCAATGACAACTCAATATTTCCAATAGTTGAGAGCCTCTATACCAACATCCCTACCTCTCAAGGATTGGCTATCCTTCATCCGTTTTTGAGGAAAAAAATTTATCTAACCAAGAAAAACTTTGTGGTAAGGCTTGTAAAGATAGTGTTAACACAACACTACTTGAATTTCAAAAATACATAATACAGATAGATAAGAGGAACAACCATGGTAAGTAATTTTCTTGTGTTTTTGTTGGAAATATTAAGTATATTGGTTGTCATTGATGTCAAAGATGAAAAGGTTGAAAATTATCTTCAAGGTTGAAATATTAAAGTACAAAGTAAATATCTTAAAAGGATACATGAGGTAGTGTAAAAGGTACAAACGTTGTCAAGGCAAAAGCATTCTCCATGGTTATATTTGCAAGAAAATGACAATTTAAAATATTTAAATTTCAGAATTAGAGGCAAAAGTTTAAAACTTATTATTATAATATTTTTTAAAATATTATAATATAACTAGGGTTAAGTTTTAAAAGGTGCCATTGAAAAATTGAATTTTACACCGTCGACATTTGAAAAATATAATCGAAGTGCATATTTAATGAGGGTAAAATACCTCATTAGGGCTAAGGTTGAATGTTGAGCACAATCGATCCTTTCACATTTTGTAAAGGGGGTAGAGGGTCAAGATAGCACGTGCATTCATTTCAAGGTAGAAGCAAGGAAATAAATTGAAGGTTGTGCTTTCGTTGTTCTAAGTAGATAGCCAGCTCAAGCGGTAGCTTAGCTGAAGCTAACGCATTGGAAAATAGCGAGGTGAAGGGGTTGATTCGTGGTGGCTCTAATTTTGTTAGCATTTTTATCAAGGAAGAAGTTTGTTGAAGCAAAAAGGAGTATTTTGTGGGCTTAAATTTTTGTGTGGGTGGCTAGCTCATACAACAACCTAGCTTGCGTGAGGGCACGAGCAAGCGAGATGTGGCAGGTTAGATTCACGATGGTTGCATTGGTAAGGGCATAATTTTTTTAATTAAATTTCCTATGGTATGTGTTGATTAGAGAGTCATAAGGTTGTGTTAAAGGTTTGTTCCTTTTTTCATATAGGGAGTCATGAGGATATATTAAAGGTTTTATTAGTTTGGAATTAGGGAATATTAAGGAAGTTTTAAAAAAATTTGTTATCTTGCAAACTAGGAGTTATAAGGGTATGTTTTAAAATATTTTAGTTTGAAAAATATAAGCCATAAGGGTGTGTTTTATAAAGTTCTATTATACAAATAGTATAAAGAGGAAATACAAAAGTGATATTTTTGCATGTGATAATAGGAGGTATAAGGTGTATGAAAGTGAAATTAAAATTGTATTCTGCACTTAGGGTTTTGGATGATTATAAGGTACATTATTGATATTGAAAATTATTTGTGCCTTTTACAAGGAGTTATAAGGTGTTATTGTGGTTTGATTTTTTGTTGTAATTTTTGTATGGTGAAAAGAAATTTTGAGGGGTTTTGATAATTGTTAATGCCCTATATTTTAAGAACAAAAGGAGAGTCATTGAGCATCATTTTTAGATTTCATTGTGCACATATTTTTAAGAAGAAATTTAATGTTGATGGTTTGAAAGAGAAATCTACTAATCAGTTTTCAAGTGGCACTTTGAAAAGGAAATTATTTTGAGATAGGTTTTGAGGGCACATCTTCATCAAAGCAAGATAAGAGTTATGGTGATATTATTTCTTCTTTAAGGTGTTTGGTTGAGAAAATATTTTTGAATCATAAGGTGGAGAAATAAGGATTACATATGTGCATTGTTGGAAATATTTAAGCTAGAGTTTGTGAAACAAATTATGCATCCTTGTTGAATGATATTGGAAACACATGTGCTAGAGTTTGTGAACAAGTTGTGCTTCATTATTGAATGATATCGAAAACACATGTGCTAGGGTTTGTGAACAAATTGTGCTTCATTGTTTAAATGAATTTGTGAAGCTTTTGGGCATTGCTTTGAGTGACATTGAATGTGAATGAGAAAGTGTTAGATACCAGTTTAGTGAAGCAAATTTGTGTATTATTGTGATTGATCATTGAGAGAAATTTTGCAAGAAACAAGGGGTAGTTTTGTGAAGTAAATTTATGCACTAACTTTGATTGATATTGAAATAAATTTGCAAAGGTTATAGGGTAGTTTTATGAAGCAATTTTTGCATTGGGATTAAGTGATATTTGGAAAGAACATATTGTGAAATTATATTGCATATCATTTTCTATGTGTTATTGAACAATAAATCTAGGTAGAATATGTTTGAAGTACTTTTATCAAAGCAAGTGTTATGAGCAGTGTTGAGCATGTGTTAGAGTAGAGTTTAGCAGAGACAGTGAACATATTAGAGCAGTATTGTGACCTATTTTTAGTAGGCATTTTAAGAAGGATTGTGAGTAGTTCTAAGCAAGATTTGTGAGCAGGTTTGAGGTAGACTTGTAAACAATTGTGAGCTATTTTGAGTAAGTCTTTTGAGAAGGCTTGTAGGTAGATTTGTGTAGGATATGTTAGAAATATTTGAACATGTGTTATGGATAGTTGTGAGCTATTTTGAGATAGTCCTTTGAGAAGGCTTGTAGGTAGATTTGTGCAGGATATATGAGCAAGTTTTGAGCATGTGTTTTGAGCAAGTCTTATGAGAAGACTTGAAGTAGGTTTGAGCTAGATTTGAGCAAGTCTTGTGAGAAGACTTGAAGTAGGTTTGAGGTAGATTTGAGAAAGTCTTATGAGAATACTTGAAGTAGGCTTGAGATAGATTTATGCATGTAATATGTGCAGATTTGGGACAGAGTTAAGATAAATTTGTGCATGTAATGTGTGCAAATTTGGGATAGATTTGAGACAGATTTGTGCATGTAATATGTGTAAATTTGGGATAGAGTTGAGATAGATTTGTGCATGTAATGTGTGCAAATTTGGGATAGATTTGAGATAAATTTGTGCATGTAATGTGTGTTTAGGATAGAGTTGAGATATATTTACACATGTAATATATGTAGATTTGGAGTAGAGTTAAGCAAAGGTGTCTACCATATTTGAAGGTGACCAGAGTATAGATAAGAGGTGTCTCTTGTGGATAGAGTTACATGAACCAAATTAGAGAGGAGAGGTGTCTCCTATGGATAGATTTCCATGAACCAAAGTAAATGATAAGTGTCTCTTGTGGATAGAGTTCCATGAACTAGACCAGTAAGGGGATAGAGTTCTCTTGTGGATAGAGTTCCATGAACTAGAGTTAAGGGGATAGAGTTCTCCTGTGGATAGAGATCCATGAACTTGAGCATAGGGGATTGATATCTCCTTTGGATAGAGGTCCATAAAAATTGTAATAGGGAATTGGTTCCTAAGATATTTGTTGAGAAAATTTAGAAGAAATATTTTCTTGGTGGACATAGCCCACATTGGGTGAACCACATTAAATCTATGTCTCTTACGTGTGTGATGATTTGTGTATTATTTACTGCCTTGATATTATTTTTGCTATAATTTGGATTGAAAAGTGAAAATTTTTATCTTATATTGTTCATCCCCCTCTCAGTATAAGCTTGTGTTCTTCAATTGGTATCAAAGTGGGTTCCTTCGTGAAAGTCTAAATAACTTGAAGGAAGATCTTACAAGAACACACATGGGTAGGAAAGGCAAAATGAGAACCATGAGATCATATCCTCCTAAGAAGGAAGGAGCACACATGGCCATGAAAGAAAAGGAAGATGCTATGATGGACATGGAAGAAGAATTTGATCCTATTCTCAAAAATATTGTTATTAAAAAAAGGGAAGAGGAAAACTTTGTGAGATGTGTTGAATGTGGTAAACTTGGTCACATGGCACTTTATTGTCCATAAAATGGGTATAGTAGCAGTAAAGAGGAAAATAAATTTGATTTTTCTCTCAAATAAATTGTTACTCAAAAAGGAGAAGTGGAAACAGAATCAAATGAAAAATCAAGTGGTAGAGAAGAGGCTAAATTGATAAAATTTTGTACTAAATGTGGTAAGCTAGGTCACCATGTAGCTTATTGTCCACAAGATGAATATAGTAGCAGTAAATATGAATAGGTATACAAGAAAAAGAAAGAAATAAAATTCAATTATGAAAATAAAAATAGACACAGTCAAGACAAGTATGAGAGGAAGATCTTTTTTGAAAATAGTAGTGATGAAAGTCTCTCCAATAGTGAAAAAGAAGATGCTCCTATTGAATACCTAAAAAAGAAGAGAGATTCAAAAAAGGAAGAAGCTATAGTTGAAATGAAAAAGGAACTTGATGAGCTAAAAAAGGAGAACTTAGGATTGAAGACTCAAGTACAAGAAGATAATAAAGCAAAGGCAAAGCTTCTACAAGATCTCACCGACTTAAAAGTTAAAATTGAAGAGGCAAGAAGAATAGAAGAAGGTATGGTTGAACAGTTAAAGGCAAAAGAGCTAGAATGTGAAATATTAGAACATGAAGTGGTTTATCTAAGTATGGAAGTAAAATATTCTAATGATAAGCTACATAGATTTGAGAAAATCTCAAAATATTTGGATGACATTCCCAAGGCACAAAGATCTCCATTTATCAAGACTAGACTTGGTTTTGAGGTAGTACAAGGAAAACAAAAAGAGGGATCGAGCTCAAGTTCAAAATAAATAGAAGAATAAGAAGTCATTGAATAAGAACCTAAGACCTATGCTGATGTGTTGAGAGATGATAGTACCAAAAAGGAAGTAAACAATGCACCATCAAGGGACAGAGATCATCACAAAATAAGCAAAGAAAGAATAATGATATCAATGCAATATGAGTATTTCTTCCAAGGTTATTATTTCTCATGTAATAATTTTGGTCATAAAGTAGTGCATTGCAGGGTTCATGGAAAGAAGGATTATGGCTTCACCAAGAGGAACTTTAATACATTTGAAGATGAATATTTCTTTCAAGGTCATTGCTACTCATGTAATCATTTTGGTCACAAAGCTATACATTGCAAGGTTCATGGTAGAAATGGTTATGGCTTCACCAAGAGAAATTTTAGATCATTTGCACCTTCAAAGAACTACAAAATCAGGTGTTATAATTGTAATAATTTTGGACATAAGGCTAAGTGGTGTAGAATAGATTTTCTATAACTTCAAAAGACAAGAAAGAATAGGGACACTCAAAAGTATCAAAAGGGTATGACTACAAAGGTGCAGAAAAAGAAGGTTGATAAAGGAGAAGAGCTGTAATATCCTCACTACTTGCTATCATTTTATTTGGAAGAATGTGATACTACATCTAGTTCTGTGATGCAGGTGTAGGTTTCTAGATGGGAGCAGATATGCCAGATGAGGAGAACACCCACCATATAGCAGAGACAATGTTGAGACATCAGGTAAGGTGGGATATGATGTTGTGCCTATGACACCAAGGCTCATGGGTACATGGAAGCCCACTAAAATTATCATATAGGTCATACTGCTTGTATTGCATTATGTCTGCTTGCATAAAAATGCATTCTGCTTGTTGATTGAATTATGTAAATGTACATATATATTATATATAATTTAATTTTGGAAATATTTTCTAAAGCAATAAATATGTTCAATAAAATAAAAAAATAAATATAAAATAATAAAAAGAAAAAAATAATAATAGTAAATCTATGTATTAAATCAAATGAAATTTTTAAAATACAACCATAAAAGTAATATTAAAATAAATATAATTATAATTATGAGAGTAATATATTTAAATATAAAATAATGAATAATAAAATAAAGACAATATATATAAAAAATGTATATAAATATAGAAAGGGAGGTCTCCACCTGGTGGAGATGACACTCCTCCAAATGGTGGTCGGGGGACAAGACATTTGGCCATAAGGAAGAACCTATGTGTCTTACTAAGCAAAATTAAAAAGGCTTTTTAAAGAATCCTGTGGGGGGATTTTGGCATGTTCATCTTGTCTTTATTTTTTGTGTGTGGAGGGATTACGATAAGCTAGTGTCAAGGAAGTTGGAGGCTCGTCAAGAGGATTCTCCAATTGCATAAACAAGGTCAAATTTCTAAATATTTTGTTGTGTGTACTTATCTTCTGTATGTGTTATTGTTATGTTAATAATTAACTGAGTGGGAAATTTTAATAAAAATGGCTTGAGGTCTTAGTCTGTTGATGTTATTATTTTACAAAAATGTATGACACTGTATTATGAGTCCATGTTTTAATGTAATTTGTATTAGGAGATAATTAAATAGAGACTGTCATGTTTCATATAGAATGCATTGCATGTGAGCCTCGTTGACCCCTTAAAAATCATGTTTCATCCATTGTCTCCGACCATGGTGTTTGCAACGAGGTATGGCTTGCATTCTTGAAGAATTGAAGTATGAATTGATAGCCACTTCCACAGTGATGTGTGTGGTTGAAAAGTATTTTATGGATTTGTATTAAATAAAAGGATGTTATTGGAGAGTATTAGAGGTTCACTACAGAATTATTTATATAATTATTCTTCAACTAATACCAAAATATTTACCTATTCGAAACTGCAGGTCTAAAGACTAATTTAACTCTTTTACTTGTAGTTGACCCAAGGTTTGAGGAAGGATTAAAATTAGAGTCCTTAACCGCCAAAGCATCGACTAGTATATTCTATCTTCTAGGGACATGTTGAGTGATAGTTTTATCCAATGATAAGAATATACTCACAGTTAGGATTCTTCTTGGATATCCTCTCTTGAAAGGAAACATTTATGATTTCCCTAAGGTTCTATTTAATGTGTTAATCTGATTGCAATGCTTAGTGAAAAATGTAAAATGCTAAAATTTAATTGGATACCTCAGTGTTGCATATACTTGTTAATAAGGGGCCAGTTTTGGTGTTGATTTGATTTGTAGTGATTTTTTTGTTCATGGAATTATTGAAAATATGAAATTGTTGATCAACTAACAACCTTAAAAATTTGATAAATATTTGATTTTAACCTTTGAGAATTTGATTTTAATTGATTTTATCTCAAATTGTTAATAAAATTTTATCTTCAATTGTTAAACAAGTTTTATCTTTGATTGTTAAACAAGTTTTATCTTCATTTGTTAAACAAGTTTTATCTTTGATTGTTAAACAAGTTTTATCTTTGATTGTTAACCAAATTTTATCTTTGATTGTTAACCAAATTTTATCTTCGTTTGTTAAACAAGTTTTATCTTCGTTTGTTAAACAAGTTTTATCTTCGATTATTAAACAAGTTGTATCTTCAATTGTTAATATTTGCTTGAAAATAAAAATAAAATGATTAAATCTAACTTTGCAATGTAGGAACTTTGGAATATCATATTAATTATTCATTTTAATAAAAAATTGAAATTTATTGAAATTTCAAATTTTGCTTAAAATGAAATTAAATGATTATTTTAAAAACTATGCAAAGTTTAAAACTTCAAATTTTCCTCCAAATGTGTGAATTTGCATAAACATGAAAATTTGAAATTTAATTCTTGAAACCAACATACTTATTTTTGGGGTTTATTTTTTATTTTTTATTTTATTTTTTGTATTTTTTATCTGATGAATTTAAAAAAAAATGTAAAAGGCTAGGGTTAGAGAAAATAAAAGAAAAGAACAAGTCACCGTAACTTTTAAAATTTCAATCCAAATCTGCACAAACACATATTCTAAACTTCAACATCAAACTGGTCAGTCTTCACACTACCCAGAATTAATGTGATGCAATATTCTAAGGGAATAATGTAATATATTAGAAAAAATAAATTATTCTACCATTCGCATGCATAAAACTTATTAGAATTTCCAACACATTACCAAAATGGAAGATATTGAATTCATGTTCCTTTAGAATACCTTTCTTAAATCGATTACAATGGGTGAAATTTGGTGCAGTCCAACAACAAGGGAGGAGATATTCTACAAGAAAATTTTATTTCCAACATGCACTTGCTCCACAAAGTCTCCAACCCCATTTTTGCGTGTTTGGTTGGATATTTAAAATTTCCAAAAATCCCTTTGTTTCTTCTTCTGCCCGTTTGGTTTACTAACACTTTCTTTTACCTTTATTTGTAACCGCAATGCTATCCCTTTATTTACCAACTTTTTGATAATGCTTCTATTATTGATATAGTGACATATTGTCATAAAAATTTTCCACCATGGCCTTTGTCGCTACCTGCTCCATCATTGCCAAGTGAACTCCTCCATTTGCATCATATTTTGTTTGTGCATAAAGGATGGACATGATTTCCTACTGGGTAGATAATGATCATTGAGAAGCACATAATTTAAGGGGGGTAGCAATTGATGATGGTCATTTTTATGGTAGGATAACCTATGAGGCATCATTTATTTTCAACTTATTTATCTAAAAAACAATGTTCTACCTTTATCTTTGTTATGATTTCTTCAGTGTGGGTTCCTCCATATAGACTTGAACAAATAAAATTTTTAGGACACATGCCTCTAGACTGAAATAGCCTATGGGTAGCCAATATACTAATCATCACAATATATAGCATCCTTTGGCACAACAATAGTCATTCTCTTTGATTCCTCATACAAGACCAACAATCTACACTCCATTGCCCTCGTTTCCCACCCTACAACTTCATGGATCATATGGTATCATTAGATGATAATAGCCTGCCTAAGCCTTTAGGAGGTTCTAATATGTTTATGAGGTTGACATTGCTGCAATATGTGCTAAAAATATAATACCAAGGGACTTTTCCACTGCCAAATGTAACACCAACAATTGAATGAAGTTAATTATGCCCAATTTAGTACTTGGAAACAATTTCTTATATAGAATGCAACATAGAAAAGAAGTGTGTATTAGCATCTTCCAATAGTCACTAGCAGTAGAACAAATATGAGCCCCAATCTTATATGATAACTCAAATATCTAGGAATGGATAACTAGTATAACAAAGGATAGGATCCAAAGTATAACATGTGCTCCTGTCATACTTATCTTCGATGTAAATATTCATGAATTTTTTTATTGTTGATGAGCTCACTTATGCATAATCTACGTCCAATTAATTTATGTGATATTTCTTGATGTAGGTATAACTTTCCACATTTTTTCCAACTACTACAACTTGAACAACAACTTATACCTATGAATAATAGAAATGATAGTGGAGAAATCTAAGTATTTTGAAGATGACTCATTCAAAAAATAGACAACCATCACCTCATAAAGCATCTAAAACCATATGTTCCAATTTTTACCCATTTTTAACACTTTGCACTTTCACAAATTGTAGTGTCTAACATAAAATATAAAGTTACCCTTGCCACCTCCTCCTACGTCACCGCCTGCATCAAATATAACAAAAATGTCAAGCAACCAATAAACCACTACTTCATCCTATGGTTGTATACTCAAAACACTATCAAGTGGCCATAACATTTCCAAATACTATATTCAGTTCAACATCATCTATTACATAGCATATTGGTAATATATTTCATATTCAAAACTATTTGTGACATCCACCATGAAACTTCATTTTACTCTCATTTTGCTACCAGATCGTATGGTGAATACTGTACCTTATAACAGTGAATTGTACTCCATATCAAATCCTTAAAATTGTAAAGTTTACATGCAAGAACCTTGAAATAAAAAAATGTGAATAGAATATAAGTATGGTTGTGGATTAGTCCCACATAAATTCGAGTACAACATAGTAGAAGATATATAAACGTGAGCACTTGTAATTATACATGAATATTTATTCACATACAATCTCGTGCACAAGATTAATCATACATGCCACTTGGTAACACCCTAGAAAAATGTGCCCTAGAGACACATTGGAAATCATACCTTGAAAATCACACCACTTTGCAGCACCTAGGAAACTATGCCCTGCATTGACCATGCTCTGATGCTACGTCCGCAGGTTGACATGGTCTTGAAAATTAGACCAATGTTTTTGTAGGAACCTGCAAACATAAACATTGAAATATTAATTAAAAGGAAAAAATTTATTATTTAAATCCATAAGGTAAAGTGGAGTGTGCTCTCCTATGCTTCATTTTGTTTTATTTTATTTTATTTAATAATTTTATATAAAATTATTTTTTATTTTTTATTTATTTATTTATATTTTTTATTTTTGTATTTGTTTTAAATACAAACCTTTGGGAGATACACAATGTAAATGGAAAACGGATAGTTATAAGGGTGTATGGTTCCCACCATGCTTTTATTTGGACATGGGAATGACAAGCTTTTGAAAAGCCAAAAGGACAAAACATGACAAGAATTCATCTCTAAAGAATATTTCCATGGGGACCATGATGAATATAGACCCTTAGACCTTATTAACCTTTCATGACATAATGACTAAAATAAACAAAGTAAACCAAAATTTCATATAAACATCAAAATTTCAAGTGGATCCCAAAACTGGGGTACATTGTGCAATGGAAATGATAGGACAGAGTGGATATTTAGAGCATCGAATGATTCTATTAAGTCCCATACTTTATTCTTGTATATATTCAGATAGTGATGTTTACTATTGCTCTTCTTTGTAACTTAGTTGACCACCAACTCTAAGTCACCATAAATTTCTAATATCTTGATTTCAATTTTTTTTTCTTGCATCAATCCTAAGCACAGAGCTTCATATTTAGCAACATTGTTTGTACAAGCCCAAGCGAATCTAAAATAAAAAATCTTCACCCCTTCTGAAGGAGACTTCAACACTACACTAGATCTGAATCTATTTTTAAACCTTGCTCCATCAAAATGCATTATCCAAATATTTGTTTACCTGAGTAACTAGTTAGATATGGTAAGGATATTCTTCTCCGCCTCTGAGGAAATATTGTACATACCCAGCCCTATTTTTGATAGGCTATAATCATCCTTAAAGGAAAATTCATCTTCAGTTTCTAAATCTTTCAAAAATTCTACTAACTTTGGCTCTTGCATCACTAAATGATTGTATAAATCTTCTTCATTTTTTCAATATAGAAAGACACAAGTTTCTTTGGTATTATCCTTATTATCTGGTTTTTATAGGGAACTATCATAGTAGAGTAGTCTAATTACATATATCCTCCCATATTGGCAGTATATTATCTTGAAAGGCATATGCCAAAATAAGGTTAAAGATCAATTACCAAATATCCTTGGATTATGATCACCTTTGAAGCTCTATACAACCTCATAAATACATTATTTATAACTCCTATAGTCTTAACCAGGGTACCATTGAGTTGCAATACCCCTTGATATGACCGTGTGTACTCCATGTCCATCTCATCGCAGTCTACTTTTGGCATAACAGTCGTTGAAGCTCCTGAGTCTATCATAGAATTGTGAACTATTCATTCCTCCTTCCTAAGAGAGATATAGAAAGGAGGAGGTTTGTTCTTCAAGGTAGTGGGATATATTTTTACTTTATTTTGTATCAAATTGAACATTGTGGTGGTTTCTCTTCCTTGGGAATTTTTACACAAATAAGCTTCCAACAAATCTATTTGACCAAGGAGAAAAAGTGTATCATACATGCTTGCTCTAGTTTCAATTCATCCATAATATTATGTTTCAACTGAACTGGTGGAGGTATTTAATATATATTTTTTGGTTTCCCATACTTTCTTCAATATTTCTGAGTGACCTATATTCTATGGCCCTTTGCAATGGAGGGGAACCTCAATTTTTCTTAGGCTTCCCTTTTAGCACTTTCTTGTTCTTTGCTCTTCTCCGTTTCACCTTCTCTTGGAGTATTCACCTCTCCTTCTTGCCTTCTAGGCACTACATTACTCTTGTCAAAAACCTACAAAATGGGAAATTTATCATTGCTTTATGGTGATGGTTCTCTATTTTTTGAGAAACTACCTAGAAACCACCCATTTTTTATGGTTCTACTTGCAAATACTTCTTTCTAGACCTGGTCATAATAAATACTTGTTCCTACTTAAAAAAATCTTGTCCAATCATAATTTGATCATGCTACCACAACATATTAACTCTCCCCTTCTAATTCCTCTCTATCATTTTCATAGCTTGTTGTAAATGATGTTGGTACATTATACAGGTTTCAAAACCATGTGGATCATTGCAAACTAAGCATCAAACATGGATCAAGCTAGTATCAAATGCATATTCTTGCTCAAATTTGATTTGAATTAACCCTAGGTCTTGTATTACCACTTGTACTTGACTTATGATATTTATTAATATAGGGAAATATTCTTTGTTGAAATCTCTTTGTTTTCCTCTTTTCAATTGCATTGACCTTGTTGTTGAGCACTTTCAGAGTGCTTTGGATGTCTAGTAATACAAATGTTTCTTGGGAGTTTTGATATGGAAGAGGAGAAAAAGGGAAAACAGGGGCTATTTTGGGAGTAAATTGTGGAGCTTCTTGTGGATTTTATGGGAGATCCATATATGAAGGAGTGGCTACTTTTGATGGGAACTGAGGAATCTCAAAGTAGTAAGGCATTACCATTTTCAGTGGAAGTCTTACTTTAGTAATTAATACATTTTCTACTTGGACATCTACCTAGTAAACCTGTGGGAAGGTGTTTATGCCTAATTGTTGAGTTTGTAGCCCCAGGTATGACCCAAGGGCTCTAATGTAATACATATATGCTAAAGATGTTGTTGTTCTAGCCTCAAGGGGAATCCTCTTTCAAGTTTTGCTAAACCTCAAGTTAAAATTAGAGACTAGCTTGTGCTGATATTTTTGCATAGTTGTAAATTGATTTAGTAGGGAAAAGGGATCAAATGACTCATTGAATTCTTCTACAAAATGATCAACTAACTTTTCCCACAAGGTGATGGTTTTATATTCTAAGATTCTAAACCAGTGCAGGATCTTTCCACTAAAATAAAGGGTTAGAATTTTGACTATGACATCTTGATTCTTGATATTGTGAGTAGTTGCTAAGTTCAATATGTCTTGGTAATTCTCATATGCAATATTTTTAGTACCATCAAATGTGGGTATGGAATTTGTAATATCTTGGGGGTATATCGTACATATTAGCAAGTCGAGCGGTCCAAAAGTATCCCAACTAGGAAAAATCTATGGGGGCTAGTTTTTATTAACTTGTTGAGCCATTATAGGTAGGATTATTGGTGAAATTGGTTTTGGAGGCACCATAGGGTGTGGTTGAACTGGGAATTCTTCTGCCAATGAGTCTATAAATAAACTTCTTATGATATTGGACCCTTCTAAGGGAATATTGTAAAATATAATAGGGTCTTGACTATTTTTAATAGATGACCTAGTATTCATGAAAAAGATACTCTACTAGGGTGGCTTTTATGGATTATTGCACTCAGGGAGTCATCAAGTGAATCTACTTTATCTTCTAAATGAGATCAAGATAATTCAATAAATCTAGATTCCTTCAGGTATTATCAATAAAGAAATGTTTAGGAGGAAGACAATATATCTTTAGGGTCCCATAGGGCATGCCAAAATTGTTGGGGTTTGAATTGATATCAAGGAAAACTTGAATTGTGACTATGAATCTATGAATTTTTGGGAGGTGCACACCTACTAATCACATCCCAAACCTTAATATTGGATGTATTAAATATTACTTCAATCCAACCTCCAGAGTAGGTTGGTATACCTTTTCAACTAATTGGTGTTGACTTAATTAATATTAGTTTAAAGTATAAAGCTAGGGATAGAAATAGAGTAAGGGTTAGAAATAATTGAATGAATAATGGTCGGATAAAGCTAACAACATTGAAAAATATGAAGAATCCTCTGATCAATCACATTTCCAGTATGCCACACTTAAGACTAACAACATTCAAAACTAATCATCTTCATCATTAAAGAATAATAAAATTCTTAGAGAACTATTTCAAACATGTAAAATTTTAATAATCCAAATAGCAGAATTAGATCAACCTTCAAACCAACAAAAAAATCTCTCTACAACATTTTTTTAAGCATGACGTATTTCAATTTTCCCCAAGTTAGCAATCAAATATTAGCAAAATTGACTAACCATAACAACAGTAGAAAAAAAATTCATAGAGTAAACTCACAAAATATGAAGACACAAGCCTAAGGTAAAAATCCACATAATGCTCCTTCTATTGATTTCTCGATAAAATTATAGTAATATGACAAGCAAAGACTCCAAAGCAAACCCTTAAAAATGAAAGCTCAACCTCTTTATATATATTTTACAATAATATTAGAAATAATGGGAATATTACAAGGATTTGTATTCCATACTAGCAGGATGCTGAGGTCGTAGTCTCTTATTTGCTTACAAAAAAAAAATGAGCTGCACTCCATGAAACTCTCTAGCTCTAATATTTGCAAGTTTTTCAGTCCTCAATGGAATCAAGTGGCTACACGAGTTGTAGGTTGATCTGGTCCATAACCTATTCTTGATCAAGCTTTTCATCCATAGATCTGTAACTAGAAATTTATATGGTTATTAATTTTAGTGATGGTTGGTCTTCCTTGATTCTTTTTGTTTGTACTCAAATTCTGCTTCAGTTGGCTGCATTCTCTTCAATTTTGAAATATACTCATTCAAATTCCACTGGGTTAGGTTTGACCAATTTGATCACAAAATGAGAGCCTAAAACAACCCATATCATTCTTTGAAATCTGCTCCTTTGAATTTTATTGGGTCACCCTTGATTGGTTTGATCACAAAATGAGAGCCTGGTAGTGGCTCATGTCCTTTGAATTCTAGCTATATCATTTTTCTTGGAAAATATTTGTTGATGGTTGTCTTATTTTCAAAATTTACTCTTCTAATTTTTGCTATGCTAGTTTTGACTAGTTTGACCATGGATTTCAACATTGTGTATTACCCGAATGAGTTTTGTGACATATGTCGGACCATACCTTATCTTTCATAGTGTTTTGTCTTAATTTTTCTATTCTAAATTACGTTGGGCATCGTTTGACTATTTTAACTATGAAATTTTGATATCACATTGGTTCTCAATGAACTTTAACATCACATCACTCTTTCTTATTCAAAATTTGCTCCTCCAATTTTCACTAGGCAGTGTTTCACCATGTTGACCACGAATTTTGTACTCTGGCAGATTTTATCATTGCCTTTGATTTTATTTCCAATACATAGGTAATTTTACCAAATTAGCTGTGTATGGCCTTCCGTCGTAGAAACTAACCTCCAACTAAATTCACCCTTCTAAATTTTGCTACTCCGATTTCCACTAGGCTATGTTTGATTAATTTAATTGTAGAATATGCACCTTATCAAAATTTAACACTGTTGTTGAGGTTTTTCTTAACACTTAGCCAAGTCTTACAAAATTGGATAAGTATGTGGTCTTTTTAGGCCCACACTGCCTATTTTTCCTTCTATAAAAGTATTAAAATTTATTTCTTTGTTTCTAATTATGAAGTAACACTTCTAGATAAGGGGCATGATTTTTCTTAGACTAGAATTCTTTGCACCAATTTTTTTTAAAAGCTAATGAATGTCTATCAATACATCCCTACATCCTACCATCATCCAGTTCATCAAAAAATAGCCTTTATCATGAGTAAATTAAATATATTTTTGGTTAGAAAATGCTCTAAATATGGATTTATTTTTGTTAAAAATAAAAAATTCAACAAAATCAGAGCTAAGGGATATCAAATTAATTTTATCTTGCCTTCTTGGAGAATGTTAAATTTGATGGTAGACCTTCACTTTTGGCTAGAGTTCTGGAGTGAGCAGCACGTAGATATGGAACCAAAATAAAAATAGTTCCTATTATTTTGAAGCTATACAACTACAATTTTGTCAAAGATCTTTGAATTGGTACAAATATTATTTCTTTTCACCATCTTGGTCTATAAATATATGGTTTGTAATAATGCTTGGTTGCTTTTATCCCACATGCATTACTCTTTAGCTTCCCTCTATATTTAGGTCTTTCTAAAGAGAGGTTGTACTTCTTTGAATATCACTCTGTTGATGAGACCTATAGGTCAAAATGTATTTAAAGTTTTGTAGTCGTATCACTTTCTTTTATTGGAATAAAAATTCAATCAAATGTTTTTGTTCCTTTTCTAACTCATCTCTTTCTTTAAGTTTATAATCCCAATTTTTCTTCCTTCTATTTTCTAATATATTTTTTTGTTGGTATTATGCTTTTCACTTGTATATAATGTGATATAGTGAACCAGAAAGCCTACATCACTAGGAGTATCTCTTCACTTGTGCATCTGCAATCTAATTAATCAAAAACTAGTTTACATTTTTAGAGTACTACTTTTCCATGTTTATTTTCATTAATGAGTTTACCCATTAATGGCACATGTTTCTCTACCAATTATTTATCTTTTAGATTTTGAATCCTATCCCATAGTTCCTGATATTCCTAGTTCCCCTATTTGTCTTCCTCACAAGCATATATCATAAGAGGGTTCATGACAACAAATTTTGGATCTTGAAGAATGACTCTTTGACACAATTAAAATGGAAAACTTTTGTAGAGGTCTAATAGAAATAGAAGTTTTTTCTTAGAATAAAAGAGTTACTTCTACATAGGATGGGACTTTCATAGATGGAATTGGTGTAATGCATGGAATTTCTCCATGACCATAATATTTAGACAAGCTACTAGAAATAAGGTTCGAAGAATTCAATATTTTGAGTATAAAGGTAGAGAAATTTCATTCCAAGGTAGTCTGTGAAACCATGCAAAAGAGACAATTACATTATAATACTTCATTCAAAATTATAGTGATCTACTGCTTTAATATTACAATAAAAGGAGAGGTTACAGATTGAAATTCCCTTTTATAATCCTTGTCTTGAAGGCTACAATTGGGTCTTCGTGAAGGAAACCCTTTTAGGAGTGTTCCAAAGACAAAAATATATCTTTCTTGGATATTCCTCAGTGTAGGTGAACTTCTTTCTCATGAGCTACTACTAGTTTTGATGTGTTATTTGTACCTTTTTGGCCTACAAAATCTTATTAGAGCATTAAGGGGCCTACCTCAGTCAAACCGCATGTTTATGAAGATAAAAAGACTCTTTAAACCAGCTTACAATATGAAATAAATTAATATAAATAGTATAAAACACTAAACTAGGTCATATATACATGTTCATGAGCTCTATTTTGTTGTAGCAAAGGTTCGTACGGGTGGGTGGAACTTGGTTTGAGTCAGGAAGTTCACACGGGGTGTGCAAACTTGAATTTTTTTGGCCAAACTTGCACAATATGATTTTTGGGCTTTTCTAATTGTTGTGGCTAATCCACAACACACCCCAATATTGGGGACCCACCTTTTTGCAGGTTTTCAGAGAAAATATCAGTGACCCAGATGCTAAAAATGAAGAAAAGGGGCAAAATGCACAAGTGTAGAAAGTGTCGCGAAATCGCGACATGTCGCGAAATCGTGACACGTCGCTCCGTCACTGCTGAAAAAAGAAAAGTGTCATGATATCGCGACATGTTGCTCCGTCACGGCCCAGAGAGGAGAGAGAAATGCAGAATGAAAACTGTAGCGAAATTGCGATGTGTCAAAAAATCACGGTCAACACAGTCAACGGCAGCAGGTGGGCAGAACGGTCGCGAAATCATGACGTGTTTGATTTTCACGGCTCGAAAGCGGGCAGAGGGCACAAATTGGAAAGGCATCATGAAATCACGACAAAAAAGGGCCTAGGTGACAAAACGGTAGCGAAATCGTGACGTGTTGGAGTTTCACGGCTTGAAGGCGGGCAGAAGGCACAGAGTACAAAATGGTCGTGAAATCGTGACAAAGCCGAGCAAAAGAGTCTTAGGGCCAACAGTGTAGCGAAATCATGACGCATCACGTTTTCATGGCGTGGATGGATAAATAGCCAAAGCAAAAAATGGTCACGATTTCGCGACGTGTTTTGACAAAGTGTACGGATGATGAAAATGGTCGCGATTTCACGACGTGTTTTGGCAAAGTGTACGGATGATGAAAATGGTCGCGATTTCGCGACGTGTTTTGGCAAAGTGTACGGACGATGAAAATGGTAGTGATTTCACGACGTGTTTTGGCAAAGTGTACGGATGATGAAAATGGTCACGATTTCGTGACGTGTTTTGGCAAAGTGTACGGATGATGAAAATGGTCGTGATTTCGCGACGTGTTTTGGCAAAGTGTACGGATGATGAAAATGGTCGCGATTTCGCGACGTGTTTTGGCAAAGTGTACGGATGAAGAAAATGGTCGCGATTTCATGACATGTTTTGGCAAAGTGTATGGATGATGAAAATGGTCACGATTTCGCGACGTGTTTTGGCAAAGTGTACGGATGATGAAAATGGTCGCGATTTCGTGACGTGTTTTGGCAAAGTGTACGGAAGATGAAAATGGTAGCGATTTCATGACGTGTTTTGGCAAAGTGTACGGAACAAAGAAGACGTCGCGAAATCATGACAGAAAATGAAGACCATGCCCGAAGTAGAAAATGGTCACGATTTCGCGATAGGTTTTGACAAAGCGTACGAAGAACAAAAATGGTAGCGATTTCATGATAGGTTGCGGTGAGATGGCTCGATGGATAAAATGGTCATGATTTCATGACAGGTTGCGATGAGAGGGCCCGATGGAGATAGCGGTAGCGATTTCACGACGGGGTTGCAAACAAAGCGTACGAAGAATGAAAGCGTCGCGATATCGCGACATGTCACGATTTCGTGACATGTCACATTTTCGCTGTGAAACCAAAGGAGCAAGGCTACATGCTATTTTTGGTCATGATTTTTGAGGAACCATTACGAAACTACAGGAAATGCTGGACACATGGCGCAAAGGCAGGAGGATCAGAGTAACGCTTCAGATCGACAGTTACTAGTCGTAGAGAAGATCAAGCGTTGCAAATTCAAGCGAAGGGTTAAAACACCAAAAGGCGGGAAACTGAAATGAAGCATCCTGGAAACTGAAATGAAGCGTCATAGAGCAGCCGAGAGCAGCAACAGAAAGTTTAAATAACAGAAATGTAGATTGATACGGGGCTGGAAATTGTAAACAAAAAAGCATTATTTTATTGAATAAAGGAGTTATTTGGCGAGAGTAACTTTTGTGTGTGAAACCAAAAGGAGATTGAAGGCTAAGACTACTATTTTCCTGTATATCTTTCCTTTGCATTATTTTGTTTTGTATCTATTTGTTTACACCGTAATGTGGGTTGCGATAGGTGAATGACAAAACAATGCAAATCATTTATTTCCTTAGAGTCTAGCATCTGATTTGATTCGATTGTGTTTATTACAGGTCTGTTAGGTCAGGTTGTTTTAGAGCTTCATCTCATAACTTGGGGTTTTGCAGGGAGGAGATTGCTAACCAGATTAACATCCTTCTTTGGTTTTCCAACTGATTCGAATAAGAACATTTCTGATTCAGTTTCTGATATATTTTAATCTCATTTAGAAGCTAATGTTAAAATAGCAGAACAATTAAATAAAAGATAAAATGAACCAATTAACACTAAAATAAACCGCATGTTAATTTCATTAATGTCAGAACATAAAAGGATTTTTCTTTCTTTTGTTACATGATTGGTTACTTTAACAAATTAGGGTTACAAAGTTTGTTGTGAATCAACAAAGGCCCCTTGTTAATAGTTACTTGCAGGATCTGAACTATTCTGGGATACATTCATTTATTTGCATTAAATCAAAAGTGGTTTTAAGCATATAGAGGCCTGTTCACAAGAAGCTTGGAGAAATTAAAGAAAAATAACATATTTCTTTGCAAGAAAGAGTCTTCTGGTATAAGACTCTAGTTGCGTGTTCATTTTGTAACAGGACAAAATATTCACTCAACATTTTGGCGCTAGAAGGAGGGCCTTCTTTATTGCTTTGTGATTTTTGATTTGTTCTAACAATTAATGTGGGTAGTTTTGTTTCCACTTATTGTGCTTGCAGGTATAACAGTTGGATACTGTATTTTGCAAGCAAGTTGAGAGAAGTCTTTTGGGTTTTAGAGTTTCCAAGCTGGCCCAACCTGAGTACATTGCTACTAGGTCTAAAACCACAGGGGAAACTATTTTCCAAAGCCTTTCTCCCACTGCTAGGAGGCCGAAAAACAAAACATTAGAAATCGAAATACCACCCAGTATACTTGAGTTAGGGATTTCTTTAGACTCAAGTACATCTAGCGGGCCTGAACCTTTAAGTTCAAGTGCGACAGTAACACCCGTGATATCTGTCTCCATAGTTCCAAGCATTCCAATTGTTCCCACAGGGTTAACACCTTTGAATAATATGGCCCAACAACAACAACAATAGCCACATGCCCTCTGGTACGATGTGCAAAGTTCCCCTTTAGATATTCCAGGGCGAGTCCATGACTTGCCTAGAAACATTGAAAGGGGATTACCCAAATTCTTGCACGATGGTCCCACAACAAGTAGAAGATCATGTTCAAATCTACAAGGACTATATGTTTAGGCAAGGGGTTACTCACGAGGATGTTGCTTGCCGAGTTTTCCCTGCTAGTCTAGACCCCACGGCCAATGAATGGTATCGAAATCTTCCAGCAGGGTCCATCACTTCATGGGCCCAATTAGAAACCGCTTTCATTAGCCAGTTTAGAATGTTATTGGATCCCTCCATAATCTACAATCTGTTCGTATCATGTAAAAGATTACCCAATGAGCCCATACGAACATTTAACCAGAGGTTCCAAAAACTATACACGAATCTGACTCGTCACTTTGCGGTAGATCCTGCGGTCGCCTTGCAATTATATTTCGGAGCCTTGGATCCTTTAACGTCTTTGTTGACTAGAAGGAACCCTCGGGTTACGACGCTTCCTTTGGCCTATGCAGAAACAATGACTCTCGAGCAACGAGATGAACTTGCCGGGAGCAGGATTGTCTCAATTGAGTCGGGATGGGACAATATGGTCCATATAGTCAATTTGCCATGATGAACCGAGTTAATGGCACCACGAGTTCCTATGATGAACAATTTCCAAACACCCACCCAAGTGACGCCATTTCCAGGTTATCCGAATGCCTCCGTGCAAACGCAGGGATTAATTCAAAATAGCCCGATGGGTTTGCCTGGGTTCGGCATGGGCAGTAATTTGTTGACCTTGTCGGGGTTTGCTCCGATTAGCACGCCAAGCCCAACGACTTATCCAACAATCACTCCCATTCAAAGTGTGAATCCAGGGTGGAATCCACCTGCCCAGACCCAAGCCATTGTACCTATTCCAGAGGTGGCTAATGCAGAAAACACAACTGGACCCGAAATTACAGTGCCTCAACCACAAGGGTCTGAATCCGCCATAGAAAACATGAAGGAAACCTTGGCCAAAGTTTTGGTCACGGTGGGAAATGTCAATAAAAAAGTGGACCAAGCCATGGGTCATAACCGGCCTCATAACCATAGAGGAAAAGGAACATACAACACGCAACCGAATAATGGGCGAGTACCCAACCCCGTAGCCAATCAGGCAGATGTCTCGGAAGATTTTGGAGAATCGGGACCTTGTGATAACGATTGTATGCACTGTGGCCACGGGAAGCATGAGTCTATATTGACTGAGGTTATACATTCCCAAGAAAGTGAAGAAGAGGAGGATGTGGAATTTTTTGGAAACGAAGATGAAGAAACATTGGAAGTTCATGCCAACAAACGTTTTGGGAAAGGAAATCACAAGTATTACACTAGGAGTTCTAAGGAGCCCAAAACTTCCTCTACTCCTCCAAGCAACCAATTACTCCCTCCTGATTTCAAAGGAGATGTCAATCCCCCTCCTCCATCCAAAGTGGAAAAGTCTAAGATGGTGCAAAATATGTCAAATCCAGAAAAACCCACTTATGACTTGGTGGAAGACATGAAGAAGACTAAGGCCAATGTCTCAATGTATGATATGTCTCGATTATTAGGCCAAGAAGTAAGTCCACCAAAAATATTAGATCCATCTGCCCAAGTTCATGAAGCTAAAAGTGCTGAGTCCCGATTGGTTTTACAAAAGGAAAAATGAGATATACCTCCTTTTATGATAACCATTAGAATTGCAGGTAAAAACCTGCACAATTGTTTAATAGATTCAGGGGCCTCGGCTACCATCATGCCCCTAGAAATCTGTAAAAAATTGGGATTCACACCGAAACCTTCTAGAAGCAGGGTGGTGCAGCTGGATAGATCAACCATGGAGGCAGTGGGAGAATTGGGTGATGTTCTTATTCAAGTCAATTCGGAACCCGGGGTTCAACATCACATAGACATATTGGTCCTCGACATTCCTATCAAGTATGGCATGGTTTTGGGAAGAGATTGGAGTAAAAACCTGAATGGTTACATTGTGACTGATTCTTCACATATGTGGTTGCCGTGGAGGGGAGTGGCCAACCAAATTCGGATTGATAGTGAGCCTAGGCTCAAGGAGATGATCACGGAGTACAACAAACCGAATGAGATCCAATACATTGAGGCGGAGCTGGGAGCATATTGTTTGGACATAGAAACACCTGAAAGTTCCCAAAATGAAAATATTGGGTGCAGCGTTACTGAAGGACATCAGGACATTTGGACGTTAAGATTTGATGGATCCAGGTCCAAACAAGGAGCAGGAGCCGGTGTTGAATTGTCATGTTCGGATAAAGAGCCTATGTTCGCTGCATATAGACTGCAGTTCCCTGCCACCAACAACATGGCAGAATATGAGGCCTTGATTCTCGGACTTCAATTGGCCCTTCGAAAGAAAGTTAAGTGTATCAAGGTCCTTGGTGATTCGGAACTGGTGGTAAAACAAGTGAAGGGACAATATGTGTGTAAAGATAAGCGGCTCAGACTTTACAGAACCAGGGTTAGAGATTTAATGGATGAGTTTGATGCCTTTAACATATCTTTGATCTCTAGAAAAGGCAATCGTCTGGCAGATTCTCTAGCCGTAGCTGCGAGTATGTTGAAACCAGTGGACCATAAGAAATGCAAGAAATTCTCCATAGAACTGGTCCCTTGCCCCTCGATACCAGATAATGTCACGAATTTCCAAGTGTTTGATAGTGACAGGCACATATTCAATTTTGTCACTAATTCTGGTATATTTGAAAAGCAGGTTATAGATGAAGATGAAAGGGATCTAGAGGAGGAAGATTTGGAAGAAAAAGCTATTGGAAAATGCAATAAGATGCCAGATGAGATGGCTTCATTAGAAAAAACTTTCGATATCGGATATCAACCAAGAGAGGGTAAAAAGGTTCCACCTCCCAGAGAAGCCTGTGATTTGGTTAACATTGGAAGTGCAGAAAACCCTCGAGAAGTATTTATAGCAAAAGCATGTACCAAGCAGGAGAAGGATTCCATCGCCAATGCATTAAAAGAATACATAGACTGCATAGCTTGGAGTTATAAGGAGTTGAAAACCTATGATCAGAATGTCATAATGCACACGATTCCATTGAAGCCAGATTCCAAACCCTTCAGGCAAAGACAGAGGCGAGTTAATCCATTATTAGAACCCTTGATAGAGAAAGAGGTGAAGTGACTGTTAGAAGCTAAGATCATCTTTCCTGTTAGGCATTCCACATGGGTTGCTAACCTGGTCCCCGTGAGGAAAAAGAGTGGAGAAATAAGGTTGTGTATCGATTTTAGAAATCTTAATAAAGCCTCCCAAAAGGACAACTACCCGTTACCCACCATTGATGAAATACTCCAAAAGGTAAACGGGTCGGAGATGATGTCATTCCTGGATGGTTATTCGGGATATAATCAGGTCCTTATCCATCCTAGTGATAGGATGAAAACTGCTTTCACCACAAAGTGGGGCACCTTTGCATATAGGAGAATGCCTTTCGGACTATTGAACGCAGGTGCCACCTTCCAACGAGCTATGGACTTTGCTTTTAAGGGACTCATAGGTAAGTGCATCATCGTCTATGTAGATGACATTCCTGTCTTTTCTAAGAACAGGGAAAACCACGTCAGGGATCTTAAGAAAGTCTTTCAAAGATGCAGGGAACATGGCATTTCTCTCAACCCAAAGAAGTGCATTTTCGGGGTGACAGAAGGGAAGTTATTGGGACATATAATATCTAAGGATGGAATTTCCATTGACCCTAAGAGAATAGAGGCCATACAACAGATTCCTTGTCCCAACGAGCAAGAAGGGGTTGAGATCATTTTTTGGGAAGATCAATTTCGTCGGAAAATTTATTGCAGATTTTGCGAGAGATAGCAAAACATTTGAACGACATGTTAAAGAAAGAGGTCCGGATCAAGTGGACAGATGAAAATAGAGATGCTTTTAAAAACATCAAGGACGCGATTTCTAAAGCCCCGGTTTTAGTGAGTCCCGATTATACGAAGCCTTTCTATATCTACACATTTGCTTCAGATCACTCCTTTGCGAGTGTTTTAACTCAGAAGAGTGAAGGCAGCATTGAAAATCCTATTGCCTTCCTGAGTAGTCCTCTCAAAGATGCGAAACTCAGATACTCTATCTTGGACAAGAAAATGTATGCTTTGGTTAAAACCGTGAAAAAATTCAGGCATTACATAGTCCACGGTAGGGTCTTTGCTATCGTCCCGGATCCTGCAGTCAAAGCCATGTTCATACGGAATGAATTAGGTGAAAGACGTGGTAAGTGGGTTTCAACTTTGCAGGAGTTTGATCTTGAGATTCGGTCGATGAAGATAGTGCGGGGACAAGGGTTGGTTAAGGCAATAGCAGAAAAGGATCTCGCGATTTCATGTCAACATTACGAAGTCGCGGATATTACCAAAGATGAGTGGTATACAGATGTGGTGTATTTTCTTTTAAATGGTAAATGTCCAATGCATTTGAATTCTACTCAACGAAGAGCCTTGCGCTTGAAGTCTGCTAATTTCCTAATTAGATCTGGCACGTTATACAAGAAAAACCATGAAGGTATTTACCTTCGTTGTGTTGATCAGAAAGAAGCAGTGCGAATCCTCGAGGAATTTCATGGTAAACATGGGACAGGACACGGGTCCGCTAATGCCACAGCCCACCAAATCCTTAGAGCCAGTTTTTATTGGCCTCGACTGTTCAAAGATGCCCATATTCATGTGAGGTCATGTCATACATGTCAGACTGCAGCCAATAGAGACAGGAACGCTTCCATGCCTTTACAATCCGTAATTGAGTCTAGACCTTTTGCGCAATGGGGCCTGGATTTTGTTGGGATTATCAGTCCCAATTCATCCGATTCCCACAAATACATTTTGACAGCTACGGATTATTGCACAAGGTGGACTGAAGCTATCCCCACAAAGAATGCTACGTCGGAGGTTGTTATTAAATTCCTAGAGGATAATATTGTCACTCGGTTTGGGATGCCTAACTCAATTGTAAGTGATAATGGTTCAGCTTTTTCTTCTTTGGAATTTGCTAATTGGGCATTTGACAATGGTGTGAGTTTAAAATTCTCTTCCAATTATTATCCGCAAGGTAATGGATTGGCCGAATCATCTAACAAGAATTTGTTAAATGTCATAAAAAAATTGTTGGAAAGAAATCCGAGGGACTGGCATAACAAGCTTAAGTTGGCTCTTTGGGCTGACAGAATTAGAGTCAAAGAAGCAATAGGAACATCTCCTTACCATCTGGTTTATGGACAAGATCCCATTTTTCCTACAAATCTCGAGTTACAAACGTTGCATTTCATGAAAGATTATTGCGGAACTGATGATAAACTTGAGTCTAGACTAACACAATTAATGCATATGGATGAAAAAAGGGATGAGGCTATGCTTCATTTTAGTAAACACCAGGATGTAGTAAAGAGATGGTTTGACAAAAAGTCTAGAGCCAAGGCCTTTAAAATATCAGATCTAGTGTTGTTATGGGACAAAAGACATGAGAAGAAAGGGGATCATGATAAGTTTGACTACTTATGGTTGGGTCCGTACCAAGTTTCAGAAGTCCTAGGGGAAAATAGTTTTAGACTAAGAACCTTGGATGGAAAGGATTTGGCATTACCTGTCAATGGGTTGCACTTGAAACACTACTTCCAGGCTTGAGGCAGCTGGGTTTTGTATTATATGTAATTATGCCATGCTTTGTTTCTTTTGTGTGCAGATTTGATATTTAAGTTGTGTGTTCTTGACATGTTCTAGTTTTGTATTAATGTTGTGCTTTGTTTCTTTTGTGTGTGCAGGTTGGACGTTTAGGTGGTGTGTTTGTTTGACATGTTTTCATTGTCTTATATAAAAAAAAAAAAATGGAATAAAAGTTTGAAATGGTAACACATGCCTAAGATCGGGAGAAGATGAAGCATTGGAATTATGTTGTAAAAGCTCCACATATAACACAAACAGTTAAATAATGTCGTTTGGGGCTTGTGATGCATGAAGTAGTCAGTTTTACAAATTATGGTAATACTTCATCTGCAATTCAAAGGGCAATGCATTCATAGTACATCTCACTTTGCATATTCATGCCATCTTAGTTACATATGCATTTCAGATACAAATCATTAAAGTGTGTTAAATCCTCTTAGGGTTATACTATAACATAAATAAAGAAAAATCCTAAGGTTGGAAAGCCGAGCCCCAAGATATCTAGAACCAAGCACAGTTTGTACACATTAAAAAAGATCTTGGGCAAAATGATCAAAACCTTGCTTGGAGGAAAAGGGTCAAGCGAAAGGAATATTTCATGTCTATCCTATTATGCAACATGATCCTTAAAACAGTGGTTTTCACCACTTCCATTAAGCTTAAAGCCTAAAATCAGAGTAGTAAGGATAGGGTTAAGTCCTCATCGAACTTAGGTTGAGGATCCAACTCCCCAAAGCTTTGATTTGACCTACATGGAGTAGTAAGGATAGGGCATAATTCTCATCTCGCCTAGGTTGAGAATCTGATTCCCCAAAGCTCCTATGTCTCATATCAAGATAAAACTTGGATTGGAAGGATCGTACTACTTGTCCTCTACAAAGGATGGGTAGTCATCCCCAAGGTCTAAGTAATAAAAATAATATTCTTCATTTTCATCTAAGACTTGGATTGGAAGGATCGTACTACATGTCCCTAGCAAGGATGGGTAGTCATCCCTAAGATCCAAGAAGTAAAATTAACTTTTTCCCATCTCATATTTATATTGGATTGAAAGGATCGTACTACTTGTCCTCTCGCAAAGGATGGGTAGTCATCCCCAAAGTCCAAAGAAATGAAGTTAAGTCATGGATTATGGGGTTAGGTATGCCCATGCATGACAACATGTCTTGTCTAAAAAACAAGACCACTGACTGTTCAAAGGGTTAGACTAGCATGACCATTTCTTCCATAATTGGTTAAATCATTTTGCTCAAAGTGAGGTAATGAATTCCAAATCGGAGTAGTAAGAATAGGGTTAAACTCCCATCTAGATTAAGTTGGGAGTCCGATTTCCCAAAGCTCTGATTTCACTTTCACTTACACATGGGTTCAAGATAATAGTGACTCATAACCAACTTTGGGATCTAATAAAACAATTCATTATACACATGGTTGATCCTAAGAGGGTTTGACAATCTTGAATATTTGTATATGATATTAGAAGGTCTATGCATTTGTAAAAGCAAAATCTCTAAGCATATTCATTAGGTTTCACAAATCATTTACAATCTCACACATGCATGCATGTAAAGCTGACAATGGAATGTTGATCAAGTCCAAGCGATAAGAAATGAAAACAAATAGCACACACCGAGCTAATACTAATGATTCTGATGTTTCATGTACTTTCGATCTGTCGGTATTTGTTTATCTTTTATGTGCTAACGCCTGTATCTAAGCTCATATATTTCAGGTTGGGTTCTCACAAAAATGCTCTGGAGCATTTGACAGCAGAGTCGCCATTTGTTGTGGTTAATCCACAACACACCCCAAGATTGGGGACCCACCTTTTTGCAAGTTTTCAGAGAAAATCTCAGTGACCCAGATGCTAAAAATGAAGAAAAGGGGCAAAATGCACAAGTGTGAAAAGTGTCACGAAATCGCGACATGTCGCTAAAAGAAAAGAAAAGAGAAAAGATGTCAAAAAATCAGACATCGACGCTTAAAAAAAAAAACAAAAAACATGAAAAACGAGCGAAACGCGACGTGTAAAAAAAAATGTCACGAAACTACAAACCAAAACATCGCGACAGATTCCGAAGAGAAAATGGTCGCGATTTCATGACGTGTTTCGACAAAGTGTACGGACGATGAAAATGGTCGCGATTTCGCGACATGTTTTGGCAAAGTGTACGGATGATGAAAATGGTCGCGATTTCGTGACGTGTTTTGGCAAAGTGTACGGACGATGAAAATGGTCATGATTTCATGACGTGTTTTGGCAAAGTGTACGGATGATGAAAATGGTCGCGATTTCGCGACGTGTTTTGGCAAAGTGTACGGATGATGAAAATGGTCGCGATTTCACGACGTGTTTTGGCAAAGTGTACGGACGATGAAAATGGTCACGATTTCGTGACGTGTTTTGGCAAAGTGTACGGATGAAGAAAATGGTCGCGATTTCGTGACGTGTTTTGGCAAAGTGTACGGATGATGAAAATGGTCGCGATTTTGCGACGTGTTTTGGCAAAGTGTACGGATGATGAAAATGGTCACGATTTCATGACGTGTTTTGGCAAAGTGTACGGATGATGAAAATGGTCGCGATTTCACGACGTGTTTTGGCAAAGTGTACGGAACAAAGAAGACGTCGTGAAATCATGACAAAAAATGAAGACCATGCCCGAAGGAGAAAATGGTCGCGATTTCACGATAGGTTTTGACAAAGCGTATGGAGAACAAAAATGGTAGCGATTTTACGACAGGTTGCGGTGAGATGGCTCGATGGATAAAATGGTCATGATTTCATGACAGGTTGTGATGAGAGGGCCCGATGGAGATAGCGGTAGCGATTTCATGACGGGGTTGCAAACGAAGCGTACGAAGAATGAAAGCGTCGCGATATCGCGACATGTCACGATTTCGTGACATGTCGCATTTTCGCTGTGAAACCAAAGGAGCAAGGCTACATGCTATTTTTGGTCATGATTTTTGAGGAACCGTTACGAAACTACAGGAAATGCTGGACACGTGGCGCAAAGGCAGGAGGATCAGAGTAACGCTTCAGATCGATAGTTACTAGTCGTAGAGAAGATCAAGCGTTGCAAATTCAAGCGAAGGGTTAAAACACCAAAAGGCGGGAAACTGAAACGAAGCGTCCTGGAAACTGAAACGAAGCGTCACAGAGCAGCCGAGAGCAGCAACAGAAAGTTTAAATAACAGAAATGTAGATTGATACGGGGCTGGAAATTGTAAACAGAAAAGCATTATTTTATTGAATAAAGGAGTTATTTGGCGAGAGTAACTTTTGTGTGTGAAACCAAAAGGAGATTGAAGGCTAAGACTATCTGTTTTACTGTATATCTTTCCTTTGCATTATTTTGTTTTGTATCTATTTGTTTACACCGTAATGTGGGTTGCGATAGGTGAATGACAAAATAATGCAAATCATTTATTTCCTTAGAGTCTAGCATCTGATTTGATTCGACTGTGTTTATTACAGGTCTGTTAGGTCAGGTTGTTTTAGAGCTTCATCTCATAACTTGGGGTTTTGCAGGGAGGAGATTGCTAACCAGATTAACATCCTTCTTTGGTTTTCCAGCTGATTCGAATAAGAACATTTCTGATTCAGTTTCTGATATATTTTAATCTCATTTAGAAGCTAATGTTAAAATAGCAGAACAATTAAATAAAAGATAAAATGAACCAATTAACACTAAAATAAACCGCATGTTAATTTCATTAATGTCAGAACATAAAAGGATTTTTCTTTCTTTTGTTACATGATTGGTTACTTTAACAAATTAGGGTTACAAAGTTTGCTGTGAATCAACAAAGGCCCCTTGTTAACAGTTACTTGCAGGATCTGAACTATTCTGGGATACATTCATTTATTTGCATTAAATCAAAAGTGGTTTTAAGCATATAGAGGTCTGTTCACAAGAAGCTTGGAGAAATTAAAGAAAAATAACATATTTCTTTGCAAGAAAGAGTCTTCTGGTATAAGACTCCAGTTGCGTGTTCATTTTGTAATAGGACAAAATATTCACTCAACACTAATGTGATTGTTCCTTGGTGAATTTGATGAGTCACCTTCAGATGTCCTTTCGATGTTGATAGCATGTTTGGATCACAAGGAGTGTTATGGATATGATAAAAATACTATTGCTATGTGGGTGTGATGGATGTTATGTATCTGGAGTGATTTATACAAAGTTTCTGTAAGCTAAAGTTGGTTCTCTCTAAAATGGTGAAAATGGCCTTCTACTTATAGACTTGGACAAGGTTAGGGGAGGGGATGAGGTGTCCCATGAGGTGTCCCCTGTGAGGTGTGTGTGGTGAGGTGTCCACCTAAGAGGTATCCCTTGAGGTGTCTTAGATCATAAATGAGATTGGGTGAGATAATCCCTCACCCATCTACAAGTCATGATGTCTTGGAGGAAAGTCTCCAAATGACATTTATTGAAACCTTTTTGCAAATATATTTCAATTTACAATTACTTTTTATGTGCAGAAGTCTCCATTTCTCATTTATGACCCAAGGGAGTGTGAGGTGGAGAAATATCTAGGTGAGAGGTCACAAGGCTAGGCTAGGTGAGGTGGAAGGCTAGACTAGTCAAAGTAGACTAGGTGAGGTGGAGGGATTAGATTAAGCATGATTAGCCTAATTAACCACATAATTAGCCATAAAGCAAGTTTTGACTAAAGTCATTGAAATTTTGCCCATAAAGTACTTTTTGATCATGGTGGATAATTCAACCTTAGTTGATTTATGGATAAGGTTGCATGAGGATCCATGATTAAGCATAGGAAGGGGCTTGTCTAACCCAAGTGGGCTAAGGATTATGAATAGTGGTTTTTATAATTGAATAGTATTTTGAGCCAATTGATGCAATTTTCAAGGGTTTTGCAAATTGATTGACTGTGAAGATGAGGAAAGGAACAATGTGCAACTTTTGGGTGTCTAAATTTTACCCCTTTTGTACATGATTGTGTGAGAACATGATTTAGTACAAAAATTGATGATATGATTTGATGGGATGGTTTGGAAGTCATAGAATTTGTGATCAATGATTGTGGGTGATTGCAAGAGAGACACATTAATAAAAAGAGAAAAGGAAGATGATTTGTGAATTAATACAACACTTTGTAGTTTTGCAATGATTAATTTTGAAGTAAAGTACATGATTCCTTGTATTGTGACCAACTTGAGATGTTCCAATTTGGAAGGGACAAATGCCTTTGTTAATTTTTTCTTTTTTGATTTATTGATGAGCTCTTTTTGACAAAATGTTACAAATCATTGGAGTTGTAGGGTAGAAATTTTAGGTGCTTCATTCGAGAATGGTATTACACCTACCACAATGAATAATGGAATCCATGAGATATGTACAATTAGAGGCATTTTGAGATATATCAAATATTGATTTTTTTTGAATTGGATTTTTTATTAAGAAGAGAAATTCTACTAGAGTGGAGACTTTGAGATAATATTCAACAAAATGTTTCTTAGGTATTTGCTTTATCCATGGTTGGAAATTTTTTGGCTTTTTGATGATGTGCAAGGTAACTTCTGATGTGTTTGGATGACTACCCCCTCAAGTGATGAGTTGATGATGGAGAAGATGAAGATTATTGATGAGACGATTGATAATGATGAGGAATGATGATAAAAAATGGATAGAAAATGTAGGAAAATGAAGAATTTAGGTAATCCAAGAGGAATTGATGGTAGGAGTTATGAAATTGACCTAGGAACAAAAGTTTTCATATTAAGGTGCAAATGAAATAATTTGCATGGGGATGTGCAAACTTGTCTATTCACATGTACAGGTGCGAACCTACAAAATATAGGTATATAAGATGAAAATGGCACACACGTGGATATTTTTTGTGATGTATGAAGTAAAAATGGGAGTGAGGAAGAAATTTGAAGTGAAGCACTTCTAAATTATTGGATGGATAATGCAATATGATATTATTGAGTCAGTCGAGTGATTGCAGTAACTATTGGATGCAACAAGGATAGAGGTAGAGGCTATGAAGGCTAGTCATGTAATGAGAGTAGAGGAGTTAGAGTAGTGGGTGTATGGGTAGGATGGTGACTATAGAGATTGAGAGCTTGAGGGTGATTGTTCCTCTACTAGAGCAGTCACAAGAAGAGGCAGGGAGCCTGTGAGCCAAGGTGGAGAGTTTGTAGTAGGTAAACGTGAGGGTGATAGCAACCAATATGAAAGAGGTTAAAAAGAGAGCTCAATATGAGGTTGAGCTAATGATACGTGGGAGAACTATACCTATATATTCAAGGTTAGTATCACTGTCATAGACTCCATCATGATGGAGCCAGTGGAGCATACCTTTAGTAGTAGGGAGGAGCTAGCAAATAGTGGTGCCAGCAGTGTCACATGTAGTGGGAGTGGCACTAGTAGTATGGATGGAGGTATCAACTATACATAATATTGGTGATGTACAGTTAGTTCTAGGTGTTGCAGAGTGAGTGACGATGGATGAGAGTATTTGGGAGAATCTTGTGGGATAGCACACATGATGGAGGTGTGAGGATGGGCATCGAGTGACTAGCCATGATTTTGTATTTTAGAGGATATACAGGATATACATGTGGTGATGTACCCATAAGGGTACACATTTTATTGCATCTAGATGATATTTTTAATGGATATATACATGATATGGACATGTGGTGATGTACCTACAAGGATACACACTTTATTATAGCCTAAGGGTATTTTTTTATTGATATATACATGATATGAACATGTGGTGATGTACCTACAAGGGTACACACTTTATTGTATCCTGAGGGTATTTTTGATAGATATATACATGATATGGACATGTGGTGATGTACCCGCAAGGGTACAAACTTTATTATAGCCAGATGGATTTTTTAAGATATATATATATATACATGATATTTTATGACATTATATGAGATTGCATTTATTTGTGTGTTTGTGTCTTCTTTGATGGTGTATGTTTGTGAATGATGTGATTGTAGTAGAGCATAGATGTATGAATTTATACATGTGTAGGAGATGATAGAAGTAGATATGTATGGAATGAATAAGTAGTAAGGAAATATTAAATAAATTGCTAAAGACTTTGTGATGAGTATGCATTGTATGAAAATATATGTATATGAAAGCATTATGGAAGAAAGCATTTATATATTTGCAAAATTATATAGTGTAATACGTTCTATTTTTTTGAAGAATTCGAATATGAAGATATTTTTGAAAAGATTCAAACATGACAGTTTAAGTAATCAAACCCATTGAATAACTGAGCAGAATTTTTTATACAAATCTTGGCTATCTTGGTATACAAGATATCAAGCATGGATCAATGTGTTTCAAGTGAATTTATTTTGAACATTTTGAAAGAGGATGGTTTCAACTGAATGTTAACTTAGCGTGTAAGCTATCTCATCCACAAGTGTGGAGTGGTCTGTATAAAATAATGTCACTAATGTGACAGATATATCACCACTTATAAGGTATACTCCATTGCCATTCAAGCATCTATAGCTCTGATGGAGATCTATCTTATGATTTTTAATATGGACTTGAGGACCTCAAGGATTCAATCTGTGTGATCAATAATACTCTTTTAATTTTTGTTTCATTGGTGGTGCTCTTTTTGGGGCATTAAATTTTGTTTTCTACCCACTCTTTCTCTCTTTTTTTTGTAGCTTTTCCTTTTTTTGATCCTCAAGGTTTGATTTAGATCACACAAATGATAGGATGAGCAAGGTGACTTTTGCTAGGCAGCCAATATACATACAATGTTGCCAATCCTATTCTCAAAATTTGCTTAAAGTGTAAAATGTGCAATTTGATAATGAAAGAGAGCAACTCAACCAAGGGAAGGCTCAAAGTGCTTTATAAACTGCCAATTTTAGATGGTGGTTGATTAAATAACTGTAGATGGGTGAAGCGCTCAAAATATTTTAATAATCCTGTCTCATGAAAATGGGATTGGACACCAAAACTATTGTGCTAGAAAATGTATTATTAATTCTCCAAGTATAGTATTCACAATGAATATGTACAAATGCATGTATGAATAAAGTTGATGGATATGTAGGGATGTATGAGTATGCAACAATTTTTACAATGAATGATGTGATATTGTAATGTATAGAGGATGGAAAATTTTATACAAGGTTACCCCAGGATAATATTTAATGGAATGGAGCTATGCATTGAATGGAGAGAGAGTGATAGAAGAGGAGAGAAAATAATAATTATAGAAGAAGAAGTGGGGAAAAGAGATAAAAATGAAACAAATAAAAGGCATGTAGCTGCTCGAAGCGTGACCATACAACATTGATAAGTATCAAGAAGAAAATGGGAAAGGGAGAAAGGGAGAAAGAGGAGAATGAAAGGTATGTAGCCACTCAAAGTGTGACCATACAACATTCATTAAATAATAAAGATAAGAAAGAGAAATAAATGATGTAAAACAAAGTTTTATTAAATACAATTTGATAGAATAGCATAGGATGCCCATAATGTATGTGTTGTTTTTGTTGTTTTCATGACGTGGTAAGGCAAAATGCCCTAGAACCAAACTTGTGAGTAACCATGTAAGGACCTAATCAATTGGGTGTAAACATTTCATGGAAATGACACGATTGGCTAGTGATATGTTGGTTTTACTTGAGAACTAAGTCTCCAACTTGAAATTCTTGTTGGTGTAACTTACAATTATAGGCATGTCAAAGATTATCTTGATAAACACACATATATTAAATGGAATGAATGCGGTGTTCATCCAAAAGGGTCAATTGGTCTAATATGGCTTTATGAGCAATATTTTCAGTAATGAATTCTTGCATAGAGACCTGTAATAATAGAATTTTGAACTCCAAGGGCATGATGGCTTCAACACCATAGACAGGAGAAAATGGGGTTTCCCCAATTGAAGTACAAATACTTGTGTGATAGGCCCATAATGCCAGTGGAATTTGATTGTGCCAATCACAATGTGATCTTCAAAGGTCTTACGAAGAATTGTGTAAATGGTTTTTTTGTAGCTTCAACTTAGCCATTACCCTATGGGTAGTATGGAGTGGAGAAGCTATGTTGAATATTGAATTTATCACATAATGTACAAATATTCTTGTTCTTGAATGGTATACCATTTTTAGATATGATCTTGGATGAAATTCCAAAATGATAAATGATGTGTTGAGTGATGAAATTGATAATTTTTGGATCGATCGTTTGGACTAGAGGAATGGCCTCAACCCATTTTATGAAATATTTTGTGATGATGAATTTATAATTGTTGGATGAGGTGGGAGTGATTTTTCCAATAAGATCTAGGTCCCATTGATAAAAGGGCCACATAGATTTAATAGGTTGAAGAGCTTGAGAAGGCAAATGTGTAAGGTTGGTGTGATGTTTGCATTTGACACATCTCTTGATATAATTATAGCAATCATGCTCCATTGTGGGCCAATAGTAATCCATCTATAAAATATGTTTGGTAATGGCCATGCCACTGAAGTGGCCATCACAAGTACCATTATTAGCCTCTTGGATAATGCATTAGGCCACATGTGGTTCAAGGTAATACGTGAGAATACAATGTGTAGTGAATGACGCACTACTTGAAAGTTCACTTATGAGTGTGGTTCAAATATGGTGGGAAGATACCTAACTTGATGTAATATTTGACCTAGTAAAATCATGGTTCATGTGGTTCAGCTTGGATGATATTGATGCCATCATCTCGCGAGGACGGTGCAGGAGAAACGGTAGAATGGAAGAAGGTTTAAATGGACACGTGAGTGGTGTTAGAATGTGGATTTTGTGGGATGAGTGATCTTATATAAGCCATAGTTTCGGTGAAGTGATTAGTGGAGCAAGGAGTAATAGTGATGTCATACCACTCAAATTGAACGAGTGTTTGGTGACTTGCTTATACTATTGTAGGATGGGGAAATGACATTGCCATTCTCCCTTAATATAATTTACAATGAGCAGGGATTCACCAAATATGTTAAGGTATTAGATTTACATTGAAATTGCTTGCTTAAGACCAAGAATAAGGGCTTCATACTCTGCATTATTATTGGTGTAAGGATAGCCTAATTTGAAAGAAGAGGAGAGAGGCTCTCCTTGTGGTGTAAATAATACTATACTTATACCCCCTCCATGCTCACAACAAGAGCCATCAAAAAAGAGAGTTAAATCAGCTATTGACTCAGGTTCGATAGGTTCTTCAGCTTTGGTAGTATGAAACATAGAATTATCAATAAGCTGAATGAGTAGCGGTGTGTTGCTTGATAAAGGTGCTTTAACTAGTTGATTGAAAATAACTTGGCATTTTATGGATTTTTAATATATGAATTTAAGGTCAAATTTAATGAGAAACATAATCCATTTGTCTGTGTGACTATTATGGTAGCTCTTGTCCATCATGTAACGAAGTAGATTATCACATACGACTATGTAAGTAGTGTAATTGATCATGTAATTTCACAAATTTTGTGTAGCAAATATGATGGTAAGGCAAATTATTTCCATGTAGGTATATCGTGTCTTGTAACTAATCAATGCATAACTGATGTAGTATATGACTTGTTCATGGTTCATCTCATTCTTTTGGGAAAGAAGTGTACCCAATGCAAAGTTAGTACTAGATATATACAAGTGGAAAGATCAATCAAGGTGGGGTGGTGATAGAACTGGTGGAGATGTGAGGTTTTATTTGATGGCATCAAAATCAATTTGGCATTGATTTCCCCATTTAAATGGGATCCCCTTTTGAAGGATATGATTTAACGACTGACACTTATCAAAAATTTGGGTGATGAATCACTGAATGGATTGATTCTTTTTTGCAAGCTACTTAGCTATTTGAGATTTGAAGAGGGAGGCATATCAATGATAGCCTAGAATTTTTGGGTATCAATCTCAATGCCTCATTGTGAGACAATAAAACCCAATATTTTTACTCAGGTAACACAAAAGACACATTTTTTTGAATTTAATCATATATTATATTCCAAGATGCGGTTAAATATTCTATGAAGATCCTCAAGATATTGGCCATATTTTTTGGATTTGGCAATAAGATCATCAACATAGTCTTTAACATATTTGTGCATTAAATCATGAAAAATGTATGTCATCGCTCGTTGGTAAGTTTCCCCAATATTTTTGAGACTAAAGGGCATGACTCTATAAAAAAATATCCCCCATGAGGTCATGAAATATGTTTTATACTAGTCATCAGGGTTGACACAAATTTGATTATAACCAAAAAATCATCCATAAGTGATAGTATTTCATGACCTGTTGTGGCATCGACCAAAGTATCGATATTAGGGAGGGAAAAATTATCCTTAGTATAGTCTTTGTTAAGATTCCTAAAATCAGTGCAAATGTGAATACCCCCTTTAGGCTTCAAAATGAGGACCATGTTTGAAACCCACTTAGGATAAACAATGGTTGTATGAATGAGACATCAAGTAATTTCTATAATTCCTCCTTGATCATAAGGGCCATGGTGGGATGCATGCAGCACAACTTTTGTCTAACAAGTTTAGCATTGTCATAGAAGATCAAGTTGTACACAACTAATTATGGATCAAGGCCAGACATATTCGTGTAGGACCATGCAAAAACCTTTATGTACTTACAAAGGAAATCCAAGAAAATAATGCGTTCATCAGTAGAATGGCTAGCTACAAGATTGATAATGTGGGGGTGATCAAGATTTTCATCGATGCCAACATCAGTGGTGTCCTCGACAAGCATGTGAAACCATCATAGAGTTGAGCGGGTATTGGAATGAGGTGGAGATCATTGATGAAATCAAACAATTGAAATTCATCATCCAGATACAAATATTTAAGATTGATCCAAGGAAAATGGGGTCGGATAGAAGGCAAAGGTGAATTTGTGAACCATAGTAATTGGGGGGACAGTAGGAACTCAGTTGGCGATGGTGTGGATGAAATATTGTCAAAGTTGACAATTTAGTGATGGGTAGGGATGTATTTAGGATGATTTGGATAGCAAAGTGGGGTGTATAAGTAAACTTAAATCATGTTGACAAAGATGATGGATGTGGTAGATGTTAAAAATGAGGATGATGAAGATTTAGTAAAGGGTGAGGGAGAATAATAGAATGGTTGGTTGTGGCTAGGAAGAAAAACCACAAGCAACGAGTAATAACATGAATGATATTAGAGACTTGGTTATCGATTGTGGAAGGGGAAGAAAAGGATGAATGATAGGGGTGAAGAAGGTTAGATTATTGGTCATGGAGGATCAAGTAACAAATCAGTGAATTGGTTAGTAATATTTTCAACCTCGTAGGAAGGATGATGGAGATACAATGGATATGAATGTAAGAACACAAATGGAGATTCAATTTTAATTTGAGGATATGAACAATTGATAGAAAAATTGAGCTTGAATTAATCATCAAAAAGGACCTCGAGGGGGTCAAGATGGAGATGATGTAAATCATCCTTGAGAGTGTTGATTGTTATGGGATGATAACCAATTTTAGACCTATTGTTAGGAAACCATAAAGGAGGAATGATAAGGGTGCGACACCCCTGTTCATACTTTCCTTATATTAAGCCATGCCAATTGTAACATTAGAGATAATTCCAAGAAAAAATAGGATTTGACATGTGATCAAGATTACCATAAAATTTAGGTTAGGATAGTGGATGTGCTAGAGGCTCTCAAGATGAATCAAGTCCCCCATATATAAAACTTGTGTAATTATCAAGCACTCCAAGAGGAACAATGGCCCCAATAGTTATGGGCACAATGTGGGGTCGATAAAAGTCATGGGTGGACTGAATGGTAGGTGAAATAACAAGAGCATTTTGTACATCATACTCACCAAGATCAAGTGTGGTCATGAGTATAGAGACACATAGAGGATCATGATGTTGGGTTTGGGGTGAAGACCCCCTAGGTGATGAAGGTGATAATTGGATGGGTGCATATGGAGAAGAAGGTGAAGTGGAAGAAGCTTGAGGATTGGATTGAGCTAATTGATCATCAAGACGAGTGGTGCATTGTATTCATGCATGAATTGATATGTGGGACTAAAATATGTAGTTGGGGTGGGCGATGTGATTCACAATCAAGATGAGCAAGAAATAAAGTGATGTGAATTCAAGGATGAAGTAGGAAGAATAGGGGGTGTGGTAGAAGAGGAAGATGATGAAGGTGTAGCAAAAAATATGAAAGGAGGGAATGGCACCTAGGAATATGATGATATGGAAGAAGATGAAGAAAGGTGGGAAAATATGGATGTAGAAGGAGCACTAGCAGCCAGGGGTGGATTTGAAGAAGATGAGGGAATGTCACTCATATTAGGTGTTGGATGTGAATATGAAGATGATGGGAATATGGTAGTAAGAGAACAACATGGGCTAGGAGAAAATTGAGAGGATGATAAGGGTGGACCTGGTGGTAGAATGACAATATTGCAAAATTTGAATGGGTCATTATTAGTAGGGATGTAGTGAACTAATCCATTGTGAACATATTTAAGACAATGATGTAATGTGGAAGGGATAAATTGCATATCTTGAATCCAAGGGTATCCCAAAATGATATTGTACTACATATCTCCTTCAATGATGTGGAAGAGAGTGGAAAAGCTTTTAGCACTAGCTTGAATGGGAAGTACTATTGAGCTGACATGGGATGCATAGAGCCATAAAAAGCTCAAAGGTGCATGGAAGGGATTGCAAGATGAGTAGGAGGAATATGAAGATGGTCAAGGGTGATAGTAGAAATGATGCTGATGTATGAGCATGTGTCAATGAGGATACACTTATAAGTGATGGAATTGATGGAGGCTTGAATGTACAAAGGTGGATTTGCTCCCTCACCTGCAAATTTAATGATCTCATGGTCATGGAAGTTGATATAAGGTTGTAATCATATCTAAAAATTGCCAATAAAGTTGGCAAAGACATCAATATCATTGGTCTCAATATTGAGAGATCAGAGAATGGAATAGAGGGCCTCGCAATGAGGCTAGGATTACTACAAAATATCATATATGGATAACCTTATAGGGGTAGTGCAAAGCTAATGAGAAAGGCTACCATAAATAGTGATGATATTACATTTCATAGCTATAGGAAATGGTGGATGAATAGAGGATTAGAAGCATATGGGAGAAGAGAAGTAGAAGGGATTTGGACTTTAGTAGGAGATGGATAGCATTGGTTATGGGTAGAAATATTGATCATACCCACAAAACCCTATTGGTAAGGACCTTGATTGACATGATTGACCTGGTGTGGGTCGAATTGAGGTGGATTACCCCCATGCTCAAGAAATGGATTTTGATAGATCCTCAAGTTTTGATTTTGTGATGCAAGGGGATTAGAGATCTGAATAGTGCCATGGTTGATAAGATATTGAAAAACATTGTGAAATATATGGTAAGCGTCAAGGAAATGGTTGTGTTGAAAATGAAAATCACAAAATACCTATGTACTTACAAAGGAAATCCATGAAAATAATGTGTTCATCGGTAGAATGGCTAGCTACTATACAACTCCCAAATCAATTTATCCTTGGAACACCTCGAAATAATTATAGTTGTTATCTTTCTACTCAATTGCCTCCTAGCATCAATGTCTTGTGTACTTATAAAATAATCTTCTTTCCATTTGTATCTTCATTCTCGATCCTTTTACAAAATGTTTGAAACCCTATTACCGTATTTGTCTTAAAACAATCTCATCCAAGATTTCAAAACTAGATCTAAATTGAGTGGTTTTTTATCACACCAAGTGTCTATCCAAATAAAAAAATTTCTCCAGTTCCCACCACCCATCTTAAACCTTTAATCATAATATCAATAGATTTTTTCAAAAATTTCCAAAGAGCAGAACCATTTGGGAGAGAGAATGCAGTAAATATTAAACTTGGGTCATTAGTGTCAACATACTTACTTAGAAGAATTATTGCCCATTGTCTTTGACTCTCTTTGTACAATCTCTAGATAAATTTTCCCCTAAGACCTAATTTTGCATCTGTAAGATCTCTTAAACCAAGACCTGCCCTAGTTTTGTCATCACACAACTTGCTCCACTTTACCAAAGAAAATTTCCTTTTATCATGTAAACCTAGCCATAAAAAGGATCGCATAATAAAGATTAAACTTTTTTCAACTGATTTTAGCATAGAAAACAATGACATATAATATTTTGGAATGGCTTTTAATATTGACTTAATTAACTGCACTCTTACTACAAACGATAACCATCTACCTTTCCAAGATGGAAGTTTATTTTGAAATTTACTAATAACTGGATTCCATAAATCTATCCTCATTTTCCCCTCAAATAAAGGCATTCCTAGATAAGTTGTTGGTAAATTTACCTCCTTCATTTGAAGCCACCTACAAGTTAAGCAAGTAAATTTTGGATTTACTCCTATTAATTTTTTGCCCTGAAGCTCTTTTGTACTCTTTTAAAAAGTTATTCAAAGCTCTAGCCTCATTTATCCTTGCCCTTCCAAAAAGGGATGTATCATCTACAAACTATTGATGAGTGATGTTATCGATGTTATTACTAACCTTAAGACCAACTATAAACCCATATTTGTAAGCCTTATTTAAGTTCCTACTCAAACCTTCTACCATAATAATGAACATATAATGAGACAGAGGATCTTGTCTAAGGCCTCTCTTGGCTTTAAAATTTTTTGTCATTAACCCATTGACCATAATGTTGACTTATGTTCCTTAGTGTAGTTTTGTTTAATGCTATTGTTTTATTGAATGAGCTATTCATATTTTATACTATTTTTTTATATGTTTATTTAAAATTATAAAAGAATATTAATAAAACTCTTAAAGGGATATACTTGCCGATTCTAACTTCAACAAAAAAGTTAAAAGGATAGATTGCTTTATGAAAATTTTGTTAAAGAAAATAAACTTGTTGTTGGTTAAATATGAATAGTTTATTTAGAAAAATATATTTTCATAGTTTCTCTTCAAAATATCCTTTTATGAGTTTATTTTAAATTTTGCAATGGAACAATATATAATCTAGGACTTGGAAAACCTGAGAAAGGGTTTCTTAATACCTTGTAGAACCCACTCAAATTTGTTCATCATGAAGGATGATAGATTGTCCATCGAGTAGGATGGTAAAACACTAATATCAATACCGATGATTATGAGGGAGGTGCTCACTGTGATTCAAGAATGACCGCCTAGTAAAATAGATCGAGGCAAGAGGCCTTTTTGCTTAGAACAAGTAACAAGGGACGATATGGGACATTACCTCTAGGTTGTTGTTCGAGTAGTATGGCGATGGATCCCTTGTTCATCGTATGATTAGAAGATTTATCAACAATGAATTGGTATGGGACAACTCATCATTAATCATTCTATGACAAGTGATACCATATTCTAAGCTAGTGTAATGATGGGTCCTAGTTGAATCCAGAGAAGTAGGACTCTCAACTAGACACAAGGTATAATACACTAACCCCTTGCATATTTAAAACTCAGGATAAAAATTAGGTCTAAAGGAACCTAAGTCCTTTATGCTAAGGGACAAGGAGAGTATGCGTCCACCCTCTAGGTGTTATGGGCTTTAGAGGATAACCCTATCCATGAACCTCACTCAAGGATGAGAAGATAGGTTCATAAAAGTACACATTTTATAGGATATGTTCAATCTCGTCCACTTGGGATACCATCTATAGCAGTCAGTATTCCTAAAAGTAGGTTTGTTATACCTTGTACAAATAAAATATTGGGTGATATTCAAATTAAACACATAAAAATTTTCATCTTATGTCTTACAAAACTAAATCCAACTAATTTTTTTACTAAGTGAAACCAATGAGCAAGACTTGGTTGGACAACCAAGTGAGTTAGACCTGGGTTGTTACACCATTGATGCATCCATGTCAAGCTTCTAGATTAATTGTGTCTATAGATCAAATGATGACAACCAATCTTGACCTTAGGTAGGTCACCCTAATTTATCATATGATTCATCGTACCTTTCAGACCATTGATATGCTTACTAGATTTATGCAAACCAAATATTACATTCCTTAGATGTTCTTGAACTCCTATGGCGGTCCATATATGATCATACTTTATGGGTCATCGATTTCATCACATCTTGTTTAAACTGTGTTGACTTTCGACATAATATTAATTGGATGTGTTTTGTATCCCTTTCTACATGGTCTTTTCTAGTCCATTGAATCTATACTGGGATAGTTGGTATCCTCAATTTAGTTGGTATCCTCAAATACATCTAAAGGGTGTTAAATTTTTACAAAATCCAACATTGGCTCCAATTGGGATAGTGTAGAAAAGCAATTTAGATGTATTTGAGGAAACCTGATGCAAGGGTCTATCTTTAGAGGTTTTTTTTTTTAAGTTTTAAAATAATTTTTTTATTACTCAAAATGGTATTCTTTGATGCAAAAATAATTTGCCGAAAATGGTAATTACTAAAAAAGGTAAATTTTGTTGAAAAATAATTTGCCAAAAATAGTAATTACTTAAAAAGATAGTTTTTGATGGAAAAATCAATTTTTCGAAAATAGTAATTTTTTATTTTTAGGGCTTTAAGCTTTAGGGTTTCTTTTAGGGCTTTAAGCTTTAGGGTTTCTTTGGAGATATATATTCCCTTGGTATTGCATTGTAAAAGGGGGAAGTGAATTTATGAATGAGAAAAGAAAATATTTATTGGTTTATTTCCATGTATTATAGTTTTTATGTGAATAGAGGGTTTTACTGATTATTTTCATTTATTGTAGTTTTTATATAAATGGAGGGTTTTACATATTATTTTAATTTATCACAATTTTTATGTAATGGGAGGTATTTTGTTTTGACCTCTTGTAGTTGGATTTACATAATTTGGTATCAGAGCAAGTTGGATCTTGTTAGAGAAGAAAAGAGAAGAGAAGAAAAGAGAAAAGGAGAGGAGAGCAAAAGGGCTCCAAGAAAATTAGCACTCTGTGCAGTGCTTGTAGAAGGTTTATAAAACCTTGGAGAAAGAAATTAGCACTCTGTGTAGTGCTTGTAGGAGGTTTTTTTTAATGTAAAGCCTCAGAGAAAGAGATTGGCACTTTGTGTAGTGCTTGTAGAAGGTTTGTAACACCTTGGAGAAATAAATTGGCACTTTGTGTAGTGCTTGCAGGAGGTTTTTTTATGTAAAACCTCATAAGGAGGAATTGGCACTTTGTGTAGTGCTGTAGAAGGTTTGTAAAACCTTAGAGAAAAAATTTGGCATTCTGTGTAGTGCTTGCAGGAGGTTTTTTTTCATGTAAAACCTCAAAGGAAGAAATTAGCACTATGTTTAGTGCTTGCAGGAGGTTTGAGATATAGAACCTCGCAAGGAGATTGGTACTTTAAGAAGTACTTGCAGATGTGTGGCCCTATATGGAGAGAAATTATGAGTTTGATCAAAGGAACTCGCAGGAGCATAGTTCTTTTCAACCAGAGGAGAATGATGTAGGAGCCTATCTTTAGAGGGTTTTTTTTTAATAATTTTTTTATTACTCAAAATGGTATTCAAATATAATTTATCAAAATTGGCAATTACTAAAAAAGGTAAATTTTGATGAAAAAATAACTTGTCGAAAATAGTAATTACTTAAAAAGGCAGTTTTTGGTGGAAAAATCAATTTGTCAAAAATAGTAATTTTTTATTTTTAGGGCTTTAAGCTTTAGGGTTTTCTTTTAGGTTTTCTTTTAGGCTTCAAGTTTCAAGGTTTTCTTTTAGGGTTTCCTTGGGGATATATATTCTCTTGGTATTACATTGTGAAAGGGGGGAGTGAATCCAGAAATGAGAAAAGAAAATATTTATTGGTTTATTTCTATGTATTATAGTTTTTATGTGAATGGAGGGTTTTACTGATTATTTTTATTTATTGCAGTTTTTATGTAAATGGAGGGTTTTACATATTATTTTCATTTATCGCAATTTTTATGTAATGGGAGGTATTTTGTTTTAACCTCTAGCAGCTGAATTTACATCAATACCAAAGTTCTCTAGTTGACTCGATTGACCTAAGACATTCTACCTAATGGTTTTAATACATATGTCTAATGACTCTAACCTATTAAAGAAAAATATTAAGAATAAACTAAATGACTAAGTACCATAGAAATACACACACACATATTTTTAAAGAAATCATACCTTTCTAGGCCCTAGAGTAGAGTGATAGACCTTCAAGTGTTGACCATTGATAGGAATTGAAAACTCTCTACCATCCAAGGTCTACAATCTGTAAGTGTGTTTCCCAACTACATGAACAATCTAATAAGGGCCAAGTCATTTAGGTTCTAATTTTCCTTTCTTTCTAGGCTCATCATTCTTTGGATACCAATAAAACATTGTCTCCCTCCTAGAAAGGTTTTCTTTTGTTTTCTTGTTAAATTTTTGTGCAACTTTATGAGCTCATTCACTTATTCTCAAAAGTGCATCCCTCTTATCTTCTTGAAGTTGAACTGTCAAATCTAATCTCCTCTGTAAATTATTTGGCTTATCATGATCAAGTAGAAGCAAGGATAGAGCATATATTTCTATTTGAGGAGGTAATAAGGCATTTTCTCCATAAAAAATCTCATAAGGAGATCTTTTTGTACTCTTATTAACAAAAAACTTGTCATACCAAAGAGCAAATTTCTATTGATAATCTCAACTCCTTGTATTCCTTCTCAATGCTCTCTTGATTCTAGTAATCAAATTTTTATTTATGGATTCTACCAAACCATTTTCCTAGGGATAGTAATCAACAAAATGAGAAAGCCCAATACTATAATTTGCACATAATAGAATCATTTCAAATGAAGTAAAATATGTGCCATTGTCAGTGACTTTTTTTTGAAGTCTCAAATCTTGTCAAAATATTTTCTTCAATAAATTTGATGACTACCTCTGTTGTTGATTTCTTGAGAGGAGCTGCTTCTACCCACTTTGTAAAATAACTTGTTGCAATTATTATCTATCTATGTCATCCAGAATAATTTGGATTGATCTCTCCAATAAGTTCCAATCCCCACTAAGTAAATGGAGCATCAACTACTACTAGCTTTAGGGGCATGGAAGATAGGTTTTTCTTCCTAGTAAAGATCTGATAATTATGACAAGTACTTACAAACTAGTAGACATATTTGAATAAAGAAGGCCAGTAATAACCAACTCTCAAAATTTTATGTATTGTAGCTTTTGGTGTAAAATATCCTCCACAAAATCTAGAATGATATTCTTCTAAAAGTTGAAGCACTTCTCCTTCAAAGACACATAGTAGTAGTACACCATCTAGGTGTTTCCAATGCAACCTACCATCATGATAATGGTATCTCTGAGCTTGTTTTTTCACTGGCCCCTTTTTACTCTTTAGTATAACATTTGGAAAAGACAAATTTTAAAGGTAAAAATTAATGTCATCATACCATTTGCATTCTGAATTATTGGCCATTCTAGCCTCATGTTCTTCTTCAAATATTATATTAATATTCATAAGATCTTCTTATTTTTTCCATATATTTAGCTAATCCCTACCCTCTCACAATCTAAATGAATTTGAATTCAACGTCATACTATAATAGCTTGACTATTTATCTAGCAAATTTTCCTAAGGGTTTCAGCTGAGTGAATATATCTTTGATAAGAATATAGGGGATGTAGGCCATGACCTTATTAGAGAAAAAAATACTTTTAAGATGATCTAATGCTTTGATAAGAGTATATGCTTACTTTTCTATCATTATGTACTTTAATCGAGTGCCCTTCAAACTTGCACTCATGAAGGCAATTGGTCTTTCATTATTTTTATTGTCCTTCTGAGATAATACTACAACAATAGTATATTTATAAGCAAACAAAAACATATTGAATACTCTAGAGTAATTAGGACGAGTCAACACTAAGTCTTGAATGATATTTGATTATTTGTAAAGCTTTGGTTTTCTCTTCAATTTACTTTATCTCTTCATGTTTCTTGATCATATTGTTGATGGGCTTAGCAATTTTAGAAAAGGTAGGAATAAATCTTCTGATAAAATTGATCTTGCCAAAGAATTAACATGCCTCTTTTATATTCTTGGGGGCAATTTTAGATATTGCTTCTATTATTTGTGGATCAATGGTTATACCTTATTTGGAAACAATATGCCCAAGTAATCTACCTTGTGTGTCTTCGAATGCACACTTCTTAGGATTTAGGGATATGTCAAACTCTTTGCATCTATCAAACACCTTTGTCAAGTGCATGAAATGATCTACAAAGGACTTAGAAAATATTATGATGTCATCAAGTTAAACTACCATGATTTCAAACATCAAGCCTTTGAAAGTGAAATACATAGCCCTATGAAAAATTTCTCCAACATTCATTAATCCAAATGGTATTCAAAGATATTCAAAGGTACCCCAAGGTGTAGTTAAAGTTGTTTTACACATATCCTCTGGATTGACTAAAATATGATTATAAACTAAGAAACCATCCAACAAGGACATTCTAGATGCTTCAACTACTGCTTGTAGTAATTGGTCCATGTTGGATAGTGCGTAGTTGTCTTTAAGGGAGCTCTTATTTAAATGCCTACAATTAACTTAAGAGTCTAATATCTTCTTTCTTCTTCCTGATCGAGATAAAATTAGCAATCCAAGAAGAAAATATCACTTTTCTTATTATTTTTGCATCCAGTAATTTATGTACTTCCTTCTACATGACTATATGTAATGTGGGATTTAATTTTATTTGTTTTTTTTTAAAGGGCTTTGCTCCTTCTTGAAGAGAAAGGATGTGAGTCATAACATTGGTTTTAAATATCCTCAAATCATCATAGCACCAAGAAAACTAATTCTTATTCTTTTTAAGAAAACTAATATACTACTATTTTTAGCTTCTAATAAGGCTTTATTAAATTTTCCAAACTTTAGTTCATCCTCTGTTCCAATATTGACATCATCTGCTTTAGATTCTTGGATCAAACAAACTTTCTAAAGATACCAAAACTCTAGGGATTATTTTGTCTTTAATTGTATGACCTCTATGGATTCTCCAATAATATCTTTTAATTTTTCTTCATCTTTTTCATCACATATAATATCAGAGAACTCATTTTTGAGAGTCATGGAATCATTAATGTGTATATCATCATGAAAGATTTGTAAATATACCACATTATCTGGAACATATGGTTTGTAGATCGATATAGTTGGGAACTTGTCTATAACCAATTTTTTATTTTTGGGCTATCTATTCTAGAAGTATTCATAGCCAATATATTAACATTATGATTCTATGCTCTAGGAATGTATTGTAGATAAAAGATGAAAAATCTATTAATTTCATCATACACAGGTTGCTTGTATTGCTTCAACCTGGGGTGCTTTATCTGGTACTTTCCTTTGATTTGTTGTATTATTAGCTCAACATTACCACTTACTTTTAGGTGATTAGTACCTAGTTCTTTGGCTTTCCTAAATCCTAGAAATAAAGCTTCATACTCTACAATATTATTTGTACAAGAAAATTCTAGTCTATATGGTATGCCAAGGTAGTTTCCATTAATATTAGTTAACATCACCCTAGCCCTTGCTCATGTTTGTGATTTTTCACCATCAAAGATCATGGTCTACAACTCAATAGTTAAAATTTTGTTAGCCTCTACATTAGCTTTAGCCTTTAATTTGGGATCCATTTTTTTGGCATCAGGAACTTTCAACAAGAAAGGTGAATTCCAAAAAAAGTATACCCCTAACTTTCTCTCTCTTCGACTAAGTTCATAATATTGACCATATTGTCATTAGGCTATCTTATTTCAACATAATATTTGTTAAAATGTTATCTCTTTAATATGACATTTTCTTTACCTTGCATTGGGATAGTGGCATATGACTAATATAATTTAATAATACCACCTAACTGTTTAGCCCAATGTCTAGACCATAAGATAGAAAAGAAGAGGTCCACAGCTACCACAGTGACATCCATTACCACACCTTTCTTGGGGTATTGTTCTAGGTTGACAAGCAACCCTGTAATGATACCTACATAAGGTACTCTCCTATTATTTATTATAGACATATGAGGGTATTATTTCTAACAAGTCAAACCTAGTTGATCAGCTACTTGTTTTAACATCACATTTACAAAAGCACCACTATCAAGCATACAATTATGAATAACATATTGGTCTCCATAGTTTGATGTATACCTTAGATATATATAGAATGGTTTGATTGAATATGAGGCTTTGACTCCATTATTTTATGGACCTATGGAAATTTCAGATTGACTTTTTGATTGATCAACTAACTTAAAATCCCAACAGACCTAATATATTTATTTTGGAATAGACCTAATCTGTATATTTTGGAATAGTCATCAACTCCCCAAAATTAATGTTGACCTTTTGCTTGACAATTTCTAAGCTAGCATAAAATTGGTATTTCTTGTCAACATATTTCTTTCTAGATTTCTAATCAAGCAAATCACTCAGTTGTTTCAGAATCACTTCCTCTATGTCGATTTCTTTGAGGATAACTTGATATTTCATCTTATTGATATTTTTCTGAGAAATTACCATCATAGTTATTTTTTCTTGAGCAGATTTATTTTTTCTAGACTACCCATTATTTTTATTTGTAAGTTTTTTGTTAGTTCTACCTTATACTATTTTGTTTCTAAAATTGATAGCATGAATTCTTTGTAGGTCTTCTATCTCTTCTACCATTGACACTAGCTTTCCTTGTTTCATTATATTAAATATGGTGTTAAAAGGCTTATTTGAGGTTTGTGCCTCTCTGAAGGCTAAGGCTCTTTGTTCATGATTTGTGGCATAGAGATCAATATATTTTTCAAATTCAACTTCTTTGACCTCATCTTCTTGAGTCCAACACAAATTAATCCTTATATCTTCTTTAGATTTAAAATTTAGATATAAGTTGGAATACATACTCAGATATATGCCACAATGGACATAATTATGTGGTGCGTCATAGGTAGAGCAATAGAAAGGATAATATGATGCTATGTTATTGGATGGGATCAGATTAGGAATGAAATTTATATTTTTTCTATATTTATTTTTCCAATTATTATTTCCATTTTTATTCTTGTTTCCTTCTTCATTTCCATTATTGTTCTAGTTTCTATTAAAACTCCTTCTAAATGGAGGTCCAATATCAACCAACTATCTATTCTCATTCTAAAACTGTGTAGGCTCAAAACTGCTCTCTTTACCCTCTCAATCCTTGCTAATCTGTTGTTTAAAGTGGTAAACATTTCACTCAATTGATTAGTTATTTTGTTGATGGAGTCTTGCTCTATTTTTATAGGAGTAGATAATTCAACCTTCTTAGGTTTTCTTTTAGATGAGCTAGACTCCAGATAATATGCTTTCATTTTCCACTATCAATCATATTTCTTTCTATTTTAATATCCATATCCATAAATTCATTAATGGTAGTAGTTGTTCTCTATTTTAAATTATAATTAAAATCTCTAGGGAAAGTATTCTTCTAAAAATAGATGAACTGGTCATCATCGGTCTTGATCCTACTAGGATCTTATTTATGAGTTTAGTAAATCTCTTGTTAAAATATTCCACTGATTCATTTTCTTTCTTTTTCATAGTGGCAAACTTTGTTAATAAATACTTCTCATTCTTATTTTCCCCATATTCTCAAAGAAAGACAATTTACATGGTTTGAAAATTATGGATGGAATTATTTTGAAGGCTATTAAACCATTGATAGACATATTCCTCTAGGGTTTGAAAGAACAACCTTAGGACTATATCTTTTTTTTCAACTTTAATATTATCAATAACATTAAGAAAGTCTTTGATTATGATCCTCACCAATAACAATAGTATTACCCTCAAATCTAGGTAAGAATTTATTGGCTTTACTAGGGAGGGGGTTTAGGTTTTGAGGTAGACCAAAAGACTTATACCTATTATGAATCCATCTATTAACACTAGGATTAGCATTATGGAATGATTGATTTGGAATTGAATTGGTACTAGAAACAAAAATAGAATGAACTAGAATTGTAGAACTACTATAAGATTTGAAGAATACCTTTGGATTTGGCACTTCAAGATACAATTCTTTATTGTTTTTTCTTTGTAGATGCTAAATCCAAGCTCTTTCTTCTTTCTAGATAATTGAATTTTGGGTTTTATCAGAGTCGCTAGCATAGGTGTGCAAGAAATAATAGGATCTTCTGAGGATTCTTTGGACAAGATTGCTCAACTTAATATCTCTCAATTCTCACAAAGTTTACCTGAAGAGAGTTAAGGGAATTGTGGTTTAAAATTATGAAAACCCCTAATGATTGACAAAACCCATGATCATCAATTTTTAAATTTAAAATTTAAAAATGAGGAAAATTGTAAAAATTTTAAAAGATAAAATAATATGTAGATGTCCTTGGCAGTGATGCCAAAAACTATTGATATATGTTGTTGCTATAGGTAATTATAAAATCAATAGAAAAAAAATGTTAGGATACCATCCTAACCCTTAATGTAATAACTTCCATGATGTAATAATTCCTAGAGAACATGGGTAGTACCCATGATTAATATTTTGTAATGTTCTAAGTTTTAGCTTATGTAGTGCCTATGAAAAATGGCACCCTTTTTATGTAACACATGGTAGATAGGTTATGTAAGGTGGCCTTGTGCATGTAATTCGAGTGGCATTGTGCATGTAATTTGAGTGGCACTATGCATGTAATTCGGGTGGCATTATGCATGTAATCCAGGTGGCATTTTGCATGTAAGCCAACCATGGAAGGGAACTCTTTAAATACTCGAGAAGGCACCAATGTATTAATATTTTTGCAAGTTAATGAAGTGTTGAAGGAGGTTTCCCCCTCGAAGAGGCCTGTAATTCTATCTTATTGTGAGATTTTTCCTTTATGCAAATTTTTGTTATAATGTGTATTTTGTTCGAATATTAATGTGATGTTTATGTGAGTTTATTTCCAAGCAATTGTGTGAGAGTGTGTTTATTTGAGTTTAATTTATAGTAGGATCCTAACAAGTGGTATCAGAGCACTTTCTAGGGCCAAGTTCTGCTACAACAGTAATAATTCTTACCTATTAGGTATAATTCCCTGTTATTTTCATGTAAATTTTTTTTACTATTATAAAAAAAAAAAAGAGACCAGTCAAAAAAAATAGTTTTTAATTGAGTAGGTAGAAACCCTGTGCTAGGGGTTTTAAAATATCACAAAGAATTTGTCGTTATTAGCTAAGCTAGATAGCCCATAAAACTTCTAGTGAAGTGAGGGGCGATCAGGCTCCAATATCTAGGCCTTAGACAAAACTTGCGCATGGACTTGAGGTCCCACGTATCTTCGGGTATATCGGGAGACCATTTAGGTTCAACAAATTTTAGCCATTAGGAAGATTTTTGGCCTTGTATTATCCATATTCTATGGGACACAACATCCCAGATGATTACCCTCCCGTATTGTTAGAAAGGCAGGTAGTGTGCTCAAGGGTATGTGTGGAATCCTCCTTGGATAGTGACCTAAAATATTGGTCCGAGCACTATTGTTTGTCACTGCGGTATAATAGAGGGCATATGGGTGGTACATACTCCTTTGCCTAGCATTTCTTGGTTATGTTAAAACTCCAACCTACAACAAAATCACAAACCAAAACTCCCCGTTCGTAAACCTGCATTCCAAATCCCCAAAAGTGAGCATATGAGAAAGGAATCCTCTACCAAAAATAGCATAAATTGCATGAATTCGGGATAGAATATGAGGGTGACAGTTAAGTTGATAGTATGAAGAATAAAATTTAGATTTACAATGGTAGTAATATTCAGGTCAGTCAGGTCAGATAGGTCAGCACAGTCAGGTCAAAAATTGTAGTTTTCAGTGTCAAAACAAAATTGTCATAACAGTAACCTACACAATACAGAGAATATTCGATCCAATGAGGTAAGTAGTGTTAGATAGACAATCAAGGCTAATTCAAACATTGAGTGATTGACCAAAGACCAATTATAGATAGTGCTCCAGTACCCAACTTTTTCACTGTAGCTCATATTCCAAAATCGTAAACACCGTTAGACTCGGTAAAACAGGAGTAAAAAAAAAATTGGGGTGTTGAAAATTAGTGTTGTAAGATATAGCTCATTGTGACCACCTCTTCGATTTTATCATTTTGATATATAACACCCAAGCACATTTTTTGAAACTTACTAAAAATAGTAAGCCCTGAAACCTAATTCTATTTTTAGTAACTGGTCATAAAAGGTTCCAAAATGGCCCAAGGTACCCATGCACATCAAAAAGAGCTAGAATGGATGGACTCCTTAACAAAATCCATTGATAACTTGAACTTTGCAATTCTCTCCATAAGGGAAGAGGTTCAAGGTCTTCATCTAGATCATGAGGCCACTAGCACTTGCTTAGAAGAAACATTGACAAAAGTGGGTAGCAAGCTACAGAAGGGACCACTCAAAATAGAACACTAGGCTGAAAGTTCTACAAGGCATGACCATGACCCATCATTTAAAATGCCAAAATTGGACTTCCCTAAATTTAATGGGAAGGATTTTGATGGTTGGTTATGTAGGGTTGACCAATTCTTTAGACTTCATAATGTTCCCATATATCATAGAGTTCAGATGGCTTACTTCAACTTGGAATCTAAGGCTCTACACTGGTTCTAGTGGTTACATAATTCCAACCCACATATCTCTTGGGAGGACTTTTAATCCCAACTACTCACCCAATTTGGGCCTAGTGAGTATGGGGACTTTACAAGGGCCTTGACCAAACTACAAAAAACATCCTCAATTCGTGACTACCAAACTCAATTTGAAAAATTGGCCAATAATACAAGAGGATTGAAGGAAGGGTTCTTCATGAGTTTTTTTATCAGTGGGTTAAAATAGGATCTTGTTGAGTGGTGTTTTCACCCGATTGTGAAAGCACACTCTCCGGTAGGATCTGAGTCCCAAAATCCTCTGCTTGCAAAGAAAATAATTTCTCCAAGGTTCCTGTTATGCTGATTTTTGATTGCCAATAATGCTGTTCAAATGAAATGCTAGGAATACCTTAGGGTTTGCAAGTGGATGTTAACAAGGGGCACTGTGGTTTATTAAATTTGAATTTTTAGTGGACTCAAAATGAATAAGACCTATTCTAATCCTTAGTTCTGATGGATTTTCAGCTGCTTATTTGAATGCATTAATTAAACTGCAGAAAATAAAGCAAGGGTTTGAACAATAAAGAAAAGCAAATGAAAAATAAACTAAGCTACAGTCAGAATGCTGCCATCAATTCGATGAAACCGAAGATAATGAGGTTTTCTGCATACAACCTAACCTAATGAACCTGCAAATTCGCACAATCCAAATAAGCTAGGTGCGGGTTTCTAGGGTTTCTACTGTAATTCCAGATTCAGGCATTCGCATGAAGCAACCAAGAGCACTTGCATTAAACTTCACCTAAAAGCCTAAGAAATCTGAAATGAATGATATAACATTAAATCATGCATGCAAAAAATGACTCCTTCTTTCTCATCAAAAGATGCCAACTCTCTGTATTTTGTATTAAATGATATGTCAATTACATTCAAAGAATGTTCCAGGCATAAATATTCCAGAACAATGAAGGAAATTGCCCAAGTGCAGGCCCAGAATGGCAAAAAGCCCTTGTCTCTGCAACTCTGCAATCGGCAATTTCCAACCCCTCTTCAATCTGCGCTTCTGGATTTATCCTGTTTGGCGCGGCTCTTTGATTCTCACTGTGTCACTTTGTTTCACCTTCCTGGCATGTGACTCTTCAACTTCCCTTTCTCTTCGTTGCTTTTGATTCACTTGATGACGAAACATTTGAAATCCTTTGTTGCATGTAACGCTTCTGCAAGTCTGACACCTGTACGCCACGTGTCCTACGTTTTCTGCGCCTTCTGTAACGCTTTCCTGTGCAAATCATGACAAAAATTGCATGCAGCCTGTTCACCTTCCTAGCCGCGAAAACGCGACATGTCACGATATCGCGACGCTTTCCTCGCTCGTGCGCCTTCGGCAGCTTCTCGTCGCGAAATCGCGACCGTTTTTGCTTTCGTGCCTTCTTTCCACAACTCGTAGCGAAATCGCTACCGTTTTCTATTTTGAGCCTTCCTTCCACAAACCGTAGCGAAATCGCTACCATTTTTTATTTTGAGCCTTCTTTCCACAAACCGTAGCGAAATCGCTACCATTTTTTATTTTGAGCCTTCTTTCCACAAGTCGTAGCGAAATCGCTACCATTTTTCCTTCGTACCTTCTTTCCACAAACTGTAGCGAAATCGCTACCATTTTTTCCTTCGGACCTTTCTTACCACAAACTGTAGCGAAATCGCTACCACTTTTTCCCTCCGTACACTTTTACAAAACACGTCGCGAAATCGCTACCATTTTCTTCGTCCGTACACTTTTCCCAAAACATGTCGCGAAATCGTGACCATTTTCTCCTTCGGGCCACTTTGCCGAAACACGTCGCGAAATCGTGACCATTTTCTCCGTCCATACAGTTTTCCGAAACACGTCGCGAAATCGTGACCATTTTCTCCTTCGGGCCACTTTGCCGAAACACGTCGCGAAATCGCGACCATTTTCTCATCCGTACAGTTTGCCAAAACACGTCGCGAAATCGTGACCATTTTCTCTTTCCGTACAACTTGCTAAAACACGTCGCGAAATCGCGACACCTTTTCAATCTTTCCAGCGACACGTCACGATTTCGTGACACCTTTTCAATCTTTCCAGCGACACGTCACGATTTCGCGACACCTTTTCAATCTTTCCAGCGACACGTCGCGATTTCGTGACACCTTTTCAATTTTCGACACGTCACGATTTCGACCTTTTTTTCGATCGCGACATGTCGCGATTTCGCGACACTTTCAACACTTAGGCATTTTTTCTCTTTTCCTCATTTTTAGCATCTGGGTCCCTGAGATCTTCCCTAAAAACCTGCAAAAAGGTGGGTCCCCAATTCTGGGGTGTGTTGTGGATCAACCACAACAAATGGTGACTCTGCTGTCAAATGCTCTTGAGCATTTTAATGAGAACCCAATCTGAAACATATCACAAACTCAAAAACATGTGTTAGCACATAAGCAATATAACAAATGCCCAAAGATCAGAAGTACATGAATTATCAGAATCATCAAGTATTAGCTCAGTGTGTGCAATGAATTTCTTTCCCTATCATTTGAAATTGATCCACACTCCATTATCAGTTTTGCATGAATGCATATGTGGGATGGTGAATGATGTGTGTACCCTAATGAATGTGCTAGGAGATTTTGCTTTCATAAAAGGTATGGTCACTCTTCTATTATTATGTACAAGCATTCAAGATTGCCAAACCCTCTTAGGATCCACTAGTTCATTACCTTATTGTATCCCAAAGTTGGTTATGAGTCCCTACTACCTTGAACCCATGTGCAAGTGAATGTGAAATCAGAACTTTGGGGAATCAGACTCCCAACCAACCGAGATGAGAGTTTAACCCTATCCTTACTATTCTGATTTAGAATTCATTACCTCACTTTGAGCAAAATAATTAAACCAATTATGGAAGAAATGGTCATGCTAGTCTAACCCTCTAGACAATCAGTGGTCTTGTTTTTTAGGCAAGACATGATGCCATGCATGGGCATATCTAACCCCACAATCCAAAACTTATCTTCATTTCTTTGGACCTTGGGGATGACTACCCATCCTTTGCAGAGGACAAGTAGTACGATCCTTACAATCCAATATAAAGATGAGATGGGAAAAATTTATTTATTATTATTTTTTACTTCTTGGACCTTGGGGATGACTACCCATCCTGGCTAGGGACATGTAGTACGATCCTTACAATCCAAACTTTAGATGAGAAACATTAATTTTGTTGCTTAGACCTTGGGGATGACTACCCATCCTTTGTAGAGGACAAATAGTACGATCCTTACAATCCAAGATTTATTGTGAAATGAGACATAAGAGCTTTGGGGAATCAGATTCTCAACCTAAGCGAGATGAGAATTTATGCCCTATCCTTACTACTCCATGTGGGTCAAATCAAAGCTTTGGGGAATTGGATCCTCAACCTAAGTTCGATGAGGATTTAACCCTATCCTTACTACTCCGATTTTAGGCTTTAAGCTCTATGGAAGTGGTCAAAACCACTTGTTTTAAGGATCATGTTGCATAATAGGATAGACATGAAAAACTTCTTTCGCCCAACCTTTTCCTCCAAGTTAGGTTTTGATCATTTTGCTCAAGATCCTTTTTAATGTATGAGACGTGCTTGGTTCTAGATATCTCAAGACTCAGTTTCCAACCTTAGGATTTACTTACATATATGTTATAACACAACCCTAAGAGGATTTGACATACTTTAATGGCTTGTACCTAAGATGCATATGTAACTAAGATGAGATGTATGTAAGGTGAGATGGAACATGAATGCATTATTTCTTGAATTGCAAATGAAATGATTTGTCATGCAAAACTGACTCTTTCATGTATCACAAAATCAAACAATATAACTTAAGATGTTTTATGTTACTTGTGGAGCTTTTACAAGACAATTCCAATATTTCATATTCTCCTAACCTTAAGCATAAGTTGACATCTCAATTTTTTATTTTATTTATATATATATATATATATTTATATATTTATTTTTTTTTTTCAAAACAAAACATGTCAATTGAAATCAAATCCACAACCAAAATCCTAACTAGACTAACAATCCTAAATAGAAAACAAAATCTGAAAATCCCCACCAAAACCAAAAGAATAATATCAAAATCTCACAACCTAAGGGCTAAAATAATGCTTTAAAATCTGCCCATTAACCGGTAGCATGAAATCTCTCCCTTCTAAGGTTTTTAGCTCTGAAGGTATTCTTCCCAAGAATCTCCGAAATCTGATATGGGCCTAACCAAAGACAATCAAACTTTTGATGATTCCCTTTTTCCTCATGTCTTTTGTCCCATAGTAATACCAAATCTGAAATTCTGAATGATTTAACTTTGGCCCTTCTGTCAAACCATCTTTTGATAACTTCCTGGTGTTTATTCATGTGATTCATGGCCTCTTCTCTCTTTTCATCAAGGTGCAACAACTGGCTTAACCTGGCTTCAACTTGATCATCTGTCCCCAAGTACTCTTGTATGAAATGTAAGGTCTGCAACTTCAAATTTGCTGGAAATATCGGGTCTTGCCCATAGACCAAATGATAGGGAGTATTCCCTATGGACTCTTTCACTCTGGTCCTATCTGCACAAAGGGCAAACTTCAATTGGCTGTGCCGATCCCGAGGGTTCTTTTCCAGCAACTTCTTAATAGTATTCAACAAATTCTTATTTGAAGACTCGGCCAACCCATTTCCTTGAGGATAATAATTGGATGCAAATTTTAAGCTCACTTTGTTATCATATGCCCAATCCGCAAATTGTGTAGAAATAAAAGCTTTACCATTGTCACTGACAATAGAATCGGGCATTCCAAATCTTGTTATAATTTGATCCTCAAGGAATTTAATCACAACGTCTGTGGTGGCATGCTTAGTAGGAATCGCTTCTGTCCACCTTGTACAATAGTCTGTAGCTGTCAAAATGAATTTATGAGAATCAGAAGAATTTGGGTTAATAACCCCGATAAAATCTAGTCCCCACTGTGCAAACGGTCTCATTTCAACTACAGGTTGCAACGGCATGGCTGCATTTCTTTCTCTATTTGCAGCCACTTGACAGATATGACAAGATCGTACATGGGCATGCGCATCCTTGAAAATATGTGGCCAGTAGTATCCTGCTCTCAGGATTTGATGTGTTGTAGCATTGGCTGCACCATGACCAGTTCCATGTTTCCCGTGAAATTCCTGCAACACCCTGGCAACTTCTTCTTTGTTCAAGCACCTCAGGTAGATACCTTCATGATTCTTCCTGTAAAGCACACCAGATTTTATTAGATAATTGATAGACTTAAGCCTTAAAGCTCTTCTCTGTGTTGAATTCAGATTAGAAGGACACTTACCAATCAATAAAAATTGCACAATATCAACATACCAGTCATCCTTAGCCATGTATTACGTATTTGAGCATTGACCTGTTATTTGCGGATTGTTTTCTGCGATCGCCTTCGCCGAGTCCCTCGTCCTCGAACTAGTTTCATTGGTTGGATTTCGAGATCAAATTCTTGGATGGTTGAAATCCATTTTCCTCTCTTCTCACCTAGTTCATTCTGTAAAAACATGGTCTTGACAGTAGAATCGGGCACGATGGCAATAACTCTGCTGTGTACAATGTAATGCCTAAATTTTTTCACCAGTTTTAAAAAGTGCGTACATTTGCTTATCAAGGATTGAATACCTTAATTGAGCATCTTTCAAGGGGGCACTTAAAAATGCTATGGGTTTTTCGGCACTATCCTCGCCTTTTTGGGTTAAGACACTCGCAAAGGAGTGTTCTGATGCAAAAGCATAAATATAAAAAGGCTTGGAGTAGTCTGGACTTATAAGGATAGGGGCTCTGGAAATGGCATCTTTGATGTTCTGGAAAGCCACTCTACTTTCCTCGTTCCATTTTACATCCACATCTTTCTTGAGCATCTTGTTCAGAGGTTTGGCTATCTCAACAAAGCTAGAGATAAACTTCCTCACAAAATTAACTTGCCCAAAGAAAGATCTCAATTCTTTTTTACTGCTCGGGAGAGGTAGGTTTTGGATAGCTTGTATCCTTTTTGGGTCGATGGATATGCCCTCTTTTGAAATGATGTGACCCAACAATTTTCCTTCTGTCACTCCGAAAATGCACTTTTTGGGATTTAAGGAAATTCCATGTTCTCTGCATCTTTGAAGCACTTTCTTTAAATCTTTGACATGGTCCTCTCTCTTCTTCGAGAAAGCTGGGATATCATCCACATACACGATGATGCATTTGCCTATGAGTCCCTTTGAATGCGTAATCCATGGCACGTTGAAAAGTTGCACCAGCATTTAACGATCCGAACGACATTCTCTTATATGCAAATGTCCCCCACTTGGTAGTGAAGGTTGTTTTCATCCTGTCATCTGGATGTATAAGAATTTGGTTGTACCCAGAATATCCATCGAGAAAGGACATCATTTCAGATCCATTTACCATTTGTAGAATTTCATCGATTGATGGCAGTGGATAATTATCTTTTTGAGAGGCTTTATTAAGATTTCGAAAATCTATGCACAACCTAATCTCTCCACTCTTTTTTCTCACTGGAACGAGGTTAGCCACCCAGGTTGAGTGCCTAACAGGAAAAATGATTTTCGCTTCCAATAACCTTTTAACCTCCTTTTCGATCAAAGGCTCCAATAGCGGGTTAACAACTCGTTGTCTTTGCCTAAAAGGCTTGGAGTCTGGCTTCAAAGGGATGGTATGTGTGATAATGTTTTGGTTGTAAGTCTTCAGCTCATTGTAGTTCCAAGCAATACAATCTATGTAATGCTTCAATGCCTGTATTATATTGCTCCTTTCTTCCTCTGTACATGCCTTTGCTATGTACACCTCCTTTGGATTGTCTGCACTCCCTAGATTAATTGAATCACATGCATCTTTGGGGAGTGGGACTCTTTTTCTTTTCTTGTTCTTGCATTCCATGTCGAACATCTTTTCCAATGAAACCACGTCTTTAGGAATTTTGTTGGATTGATACGCAGTTTCACTTTCATCTTCTGTTTCATCCTGCCACCTTTGCTCCTCATCAATCACCTGATTTTCAAAAATACCCGAGTTCGTGACAAATTTGAAAATATGTCTGTCACTTTCAAAAACCTGGAAATTCTTTACATTATCGGGTATTGATGGACAAGGAACCAGTTCAATGGAAAACTTTTTACATCTTCTTATATCAACCGGGTTCAACATGCCCGCGGCGACTGCAAGAGAGTCTGCTATTCGATTTCCTTTCCTAGAAATAAGGGCTATGTTGAATGCATCGAACTCCTCCATGAGGTCCATAACCCTAGTTCTATAAAGGCTCAGTCTTCCGTATCGTGGCATGTATATTGTCCTTTGATTTGCTTGACTACCAACTCAGAATCTCCCAGAACCTTCAAACATTTAACATGCTTGCTCAATGCTAGACGCAAACCAAAGATCAATGCTTCGTATTCTGCCACATTGTTTGTGCAAGGAAATTGCAGTCTGTAAGCAGCTAACAATGGTTTACCTCCTGGACCAGTGAGCTCGACTCCAGCTCCTGCTCCCTGTCTAGACTTTGATCCATCGAACTTGAGCAACCACGTGTAATCATTTTCCTCAGAAGAACCACCATGACACACCTCCTCTTTAGGCTCTTCAGTAGCTTCCTCAACATCAAGTGCATAGACACCTAGGTCTGGCTCAGAAAACTGAACTTCATTCGACTTGTTAAAATCTGTTATAATCTCTTTAAGCCTCGGTTCGTTTTCCACTCTTATTTGATTTGCAATTCCCTTCCATGGTAGCCACATATGCGAGCAGTCTGTTGAAAAATAGCCATTCAGAGTTTTCATCCAATCCCTAGCAAGTAGCATTCCATACCTACTTGGGATATTAACCACCAAAATGTCTACAACTTGCTGGACCCTAGGTTCAAAATTCAATTGAATCTTGACATCATATAAGGTCCCTACCACATTTACCTCTGATCTGTCCAGTTGCAGGACTGTACATTTGGATGAAACAGGCTGCAGACCTAGCATTTTACATATTTCTGCAGGCATGAGGTTGCTCGTGGCACCTGTGTCCACCAAACAGTTATGCAAATTCTTACCCGCAATTCTCAGAGTCAGTAAGAATGGCGGGACATCCCTTCTCTCCTTTCGCAAAATCAGATGGGATTCAACTCTGTTTTCTTTCCACCTGGGATCAGGTGAGTTCAATGCTTTTATCAACGCCTCCTTCTGGCCAGGTAATCTAGCTGCGTCCAAGAATGAAAGACTAGATTTGGACTTCTTCATATCCTCCACTATGTCATAGTTTGCTTTTTCGAATTTGACCGTCTTCTGGACATCATTAGACATTTCTCTTTTGAGTGGAGGGGGAGGATTATTATTTGCCTTTGTATCTGGAGGAAGAATAGAATTGTTTGGAGGTGTTGATGAGGTTTTAGGGGCTTTAGACTTACTCCTCAAATGGTATCCATGATTCCCCTTTCTGAAATCTCGAAAAGCTTGCACCTCCTGTTCCAGAATTTCATCTTCTTCTTCCTCACTCTCACCTTCTTGATGATATACAGTTTCCATCACCATAATATTATCATCTTGATGTTGTGATGGATTCTCATTTGATACCAGTTCCAAATCATCAACTTGTGCCTGAAGACAATGAGTGTATCTAGCAATCTCAGGACAATTCCTCTCATTGTGTTCTTTTGTGTTATGCAACCTGCACCCCCTTTCCCATGCCAAATCTGAAAGATTCAAAAGAGAATTGGATTGGCTAGGGCCTGTAGAAGCATCTAATTGATTAGCAATGGGAGCGAGAACTCCCCCATTGTTTGGCTTGGTGTTCCAGTGCCTCCCTCTATTGTTAAAATTTTGATTTGGGTGAGGGGCATGGGACTCATACTTCTGTTGTTGAACCCTGTCATTGCTCAGTTTATGCACTAATTTCTTGAGCTCTTCGACTTCCGAATAAACATCTTTTGGTGGAATCATATTGTTGTTAACCCCCGTTGGATTCGCATAATTAATGGGGTCTTGATTCAACACTGGGGTCGGGTTCTGAGGAATTGGATTCCCGTATGGATTGACACTTTGAATCGGGGTAGGATTTGGAAAAGGAACTATGGCTTGAGGGTTGACTTGACTAGTTCCTTGCATAGTTGGTTGATTGTTCTACAAAAATGCAGGGACAGGTGGAATGGCTGTGATTGGTTGGATTGGAATGGGTGCATACGCGGGTGCTGGTGGATACGGCTGCTGATATGGGAAGGCATTCATGCTTGGCATTTGTGGTGCCATGAGTTGATTTTCCTGGGGAGCTTGACCATATGGAGCATACTGTCCCATCATAGGCATCTGGGTAAACCCGTAGCCCTGTGGTGTCATTTGCTGCTCGATAGTCATGGCTTCATTATAGGCCAAAGCCAGCGTGGTAACTTGAGGATTGCGCCTTGCAAACATGGCTGTCATGGGGTCCAATGCTCCAAAATATATCTGCAAAGCCACTGCAGGATCAATAGCAAAGTGCCTAATTGCTCTATTATAGCACTTCTGAAATTTTTGATTAAACATCCTGATTGGTTCCCCTTGGCCCCTTTTGCATGTAATAAACTGATTGTAAATAGTTGCAGGATCTAAGGGTGATCTAAATTGATTAACAAAGGCATTTTCCATTTGAATCCAAGAAGTGATTGAACCCGTTGGCAAGCATATATACCACTCATATGCTATTGGATCTAAACTCATAGGGAAAAGTCTGCGAGGCCACATCTTCATATTGAACTTGCAGCCTAATTAAAACATCCTTATAAGCTTGGATATGTTCTTCTGCTGTTCTTGGGCCATCTGGTTTGTATTTGGGCAGAAATATTTCAATGTTCTTGGGGATTTCATGGATATCCCCAGCAATGTTCAAAGGAGTATTGTTAGCTCCATACCAAGGAGCTGCTGGAGCTTGAGCCATTTGACTCAAAATTGATGAAGACAGACCTACAATAGCAGTAGAAATATTACTTACTATAGGCACACTAGGGGCAACGGATATTACTGGCGTAGGTCCACTCGATGTTCCTGGAGAAAACAGGTCTTTTGCGACTGGTGAACTTACGACTTGCTTGGTTTTACTCTTGGGAGTACCAGTAAGGTCATGAAAAATGGTTTCCCCGGTTGTTTGGGACCTAGTTGCAATACGACGTGGTGGGTCCAGCCTGCCTGATGAAATCCTCGGCTATTTCGAAGAAAACCTGCAACAAAAACAAATGTTGTAGTTTAGCCGTCTGTAAGATTTATTAAATGATTTCAAAATTAAATCAAAAACAAATTATTCAGATATGAAAATCAAAATAAAATAAACCGATTCGGCCCTCCTTCTAGCGCCAATCTGTTGAGTGGTGTTTTCACCCGATTGTGAAAGCACACTCTCCGGTAGGATCTGAGTCCCAAAATCCTCTGCTTGCAAAGAAAATAATTTCTCCAAGGTTCCTGTTATGCTGATTTTTGATTGCCAATAATGTTGTTCAAATGAAATGCTAGGAATACCTTAGGGTTTGCAAGTGGATGTTAACAAGGGGCATCTATGGTTTATTAAATTTGAATTTCTAGTGGACTCAAAACTGAATAAGACCTATTCTAATCCTTAGTTCTGATGGATTTTCAGTTGCTTATTTGAATGCATTAATTAAACTGCAAGAAATAAAGTAAGGGTTTGAACAATAAAGAAAAGCAAATGAAAAATAAACTAAGCTATAGTCAGAATTCTGCCATCAATTCGATGAAACCGAAGATAATGAGGTTTTATGCATACAACCTAACCTAATGAACCTGCAAATTCGCACAATCCAAATAAGCTAGGTGCGGGTTTCTAGGGTTTCTACTGTAATTCCAGATTCAGGCATTCGCATGAAGCAACCAAGAGCACTTGCATTAAACTTCACCTAAAAGCCTAAGAAATCTGAAATGAATGATATAACATTAAATCATGCATGCAAAAAATGACTCCTTCTTTCTCATCAAAAGATGCCAACTCTCTGTATTTTGTATTAAATGATATGTCAATTACATTCAAAGAATGTTCCAGGCATAAATATTCCAGAACAATGAAGGAAATTGCCCAAGTGCAGGCCCAGAATGGCAAAAAGCCCTTGTCTCTGCAACTCTGCAATCGGCAATTTCCAACCCCTCTTCAATCTGCGCTTCTGGATTTATCCTGTTTGGCGTGGCTCTTCGATTCTCACTGTGTCGCTTTGTTTCACCTTCCAGGCATGTGACTCTTCAACTTCCCTTTCTCTTCGTTGCTTTTGATTCACTTGATGATGAAACATTTGAAATCCTTTGTTGCATGTAACGCTTCTGCAAGTCTGACACCTGTACGCCACGTGTCCTACATTTTTTGCGCCTTCTGTAATGCTTTCCTATGCAAATCATGACAAAAACTGCATGCAGCCTGTTCACCTTCCTAGCCGCGAAATCGTGACATGTCGCGATATCGCGACACTTTCCTCGCTCGTGCGCCTTCGACAGCTTCTCGTCACGAAATCATGACCGTTTTTGCTTTCGTGCCTTCTTTCCACAAACTGTAGCGAAATCGCTACCATTTTCTATTTTGAGCCTTCCTTCCACAAACTGTAGCGAAATCGCTACCATTTTCTATTTTGAGCCTTCCTTCCACAAACTGTAGCGAAATCGCTACCATTTTTGCCTTCGGACCTTCTTCCACCAACTGTAGCGAAATCGCTACCATTTTTGCCTTCGGACCTTCTTGCCACAAACTATCGCGATATCGCTACCGCTTTTGCCCTCCGAACGCTTCGGCAAAACCTGTCACGAAATCGCTACCACTTCTTCGTCCGTACACTTTGCCCAGAACACGTCACGAAATCGTGACCATTTTCTCCTTCGGGCCACTTTGCCAAAACACGTCGCGAAATCGTGACCATTTTCTCCATCCGTACAGTTTGTCGAAACACGTCGCGAAATCGTGACCATTTTCTCCTTCGGGCCACTTTTCCAAAACACGTCACGAAATCGTGACCATTTTCTCCATCCGTACAATTTGCCGAAACACGTCGCGAAATCACGACCATTTTCTCTTTCGTACAACTTCACACGCGAAATCGCGACCATTTTCTATCCGTACAACTTGCTAAACCACGTCACGAAATCGCGACACATTTTCAATCTTGCCAACGACACGTCGCGATTTCATGACACCTTTTCAATCTTGCCAGCGACACGTCGCGATTTCGTGACACCTTTTCAATCTTGCCAGCGACACGTCGTGATTTCGTGACACCTTTTCAATCTTGCCAGCGACACGTCGCGATTTCGTGACACCTTTTCAATCTTGCCAGCGACACGTCGCGATTTCGTGACAACTTTCAATTTTTCTGCAGCGATGGCGCGACAGGTCGCGATTTCGCGACATGTCGCGATTTCGCGACACTTTCAACACTTAGGCATTTTTTTCTCTTTTCTTCATTTTTAGCATCTGGGTCCCTGAGATCTTCCCTAAAAACCTGCAAAAAGGTGGGTCCCCAATTCTGGGGTGTGTTGTGGATCAACCACAACAGATCTCCAATCTAAAGTAAAAATGTTGAAACCACAGTCCATGATGGAAGCTATCAGTTTGGCCTGTTTGGTCGAATCTAAAATCACAGCCCAAAGGCAGCCACCGAGTTTTCCTCAAAACCGACCTTCATTTCCTTCTCGAGCCCAAAATTTAGTTGATAGTAAACCTGCTACACCCAATCGACTGACTATAGAGGATATGGATGCACGTCGTGCCCAAGGATTATGTTATAATTGTGATGAAAAGGTTTTTAAAGGACATAAGTGTGCAAACAAAAAATTGTTCTTGATATATGTTGAGGAACCTGCTAACACTGACTAGAGTGATGATGATGATGAGGACCCTCCTGAAACACCTTCTCCATAGGAAGAAGATACACAGGAGCCTAAGGCAGAGATTTAGTCCATGCTCTTGCAGGCATTACTACTCCATAAACCATGAAAGTTGTGGGATTTTTCAAGGACCAATGTCTTACCATCCTTATTGATTCAAGAAGCACACACAACTTCATTGATCCTTGAGTTGCTAAGCAGGAAAATTGCTATATCCATAGTTGTAATTCATTCAAGGTCATGGTAGCCAATGGGGGAATATTACCTTGTAATTCATTCAAGGTCATGGTTGCTAATGCTCTTTCTCACCAAATTGAGACCATAAGTTTGTTGTGTGCCATTTTAGCACCACTCCCCCAACGGATTGATTTCTTGCATCAAGAAGCATGTTAGGATGTAAATTTGTAAGCATTGGTAGCCTCACTAATGGATGATCCAGATTTTGCACCAGGGTATAGTTGGAATGGCCATGATCTATGCTACCATCAACACCTAGTTCTACCTCATAAGTCCCCACTTTGAGAGCTCCTCATGAAGGAATTGCATGCCGCTCCCTCTGCAGGCCATTCAGGGTTCCTTAAAACATATGAGCGACTCAAGCACACCTTCTTTTGGAAAGGTATGAAACATGACATCCACTCTTTTGTTGCTGCCTATGACACATGTCAAAGGAGAAAGGTGAAATAGTGTGCTCTTTGGGCACTACTCAACCACTGCCTATCCCATATCAGGTTTGGATTGGCATTTCCATGGACTTTATATAAGGGCTATATAAATCTATAAGTAAGTCAGTTATTTTTGTGGTAGTGGATTGCCTTTCAAAGTATGCTCACTTTTGTGCCCTTGCCCATCCTTACACAGCATCCACTGTTGCACAAATTTTTCTTAACTCCATCTTTCACATTCATGGCATGCCCACCTCCATTGTATACTCATCTCAAAATGAATTCATCCTACCATCTATAAACAGATGGTCAAATAGAAGTTGTTATTAAATGCTTGGAAACCTACCTTCACTGCTTTGTCTCAGATCATCCTACTCAATGGGAAAAATGACTTTCTTTGGCTGAATGGTGGTACAACACTTCCTATCATACTGCAACCAAACTCACACCATTTGAGGTAGTTTACGAGTGCCTTCCACCTATGTCATCCTCCTACATTCCTAGCATCTCCAAGGTCCAGGTCGTCGATAATACTCTAAGTCAACACACCGAGGTCCTTCACCAACTTAAGCAAAATTTGAACATGGCCCAAAATCGGATGTGCCAACAAGCTGATCAGCATCGTTTTGAGCATAGTTTTGATGTAGGTGATATGGTCTTCCTTCGCTTGCAGTCATACAAAAAATCATCCCTACAACTCCGTAGGTGTCAGAAGCTTGCCATAAAATACTATGTTCCTTACCAGGTTCTAAAAAGGATTGGCCCCACAAATTACAAATTGGCTCTTCCACCTACTTCCAAGATTCATCTTGTTTTTCATGTTTCCTCTCTCAAAAAAGTTATGGGTACACAGGTACAGGTTCAATCAACACTTCCTGAATTGGATGAAGAAGGCTCCATCTTACTTGAACCTGAGTAGTTTTTGGATCGTTGGACTCACACTCTTTGCAACTGTATAATTACAGAGGTACTTGTTCAGTGGCAAGAGTTTCAACCTGAAGATGCTACATGGGAGTCTCTCCACCAACTCCAGCAATAGTTTCCTCATTTCAGCTTTAAGGACAAAGCGTCTTCAAGGGGAAGGACATGTTAGGATCCCATCCTAACCCTTAATGTAATAACTTCCATGATGTAATAATTCCTATAGAATGTGGGTAGTACCCATGATTAATATTTTATAATGTTCTAATTTTTAGCTTATGTAGTGTCTATGACAAATGGTACCCTTTTTATGTAACACATGGTAGATAGGTTATGTAAGGTGGCCTTGTGCATGTAATTCGAGTGGCATTGTGCATGTAATTCGAGTGGCACTATGCATGTAATTCGGGTGGCATTATGCATGTAATCCAGGTGGCATTATGCATGTAAGCCAACCATGGAAGGGAACTCTTTAAATACCCGAGAAGGCACCAATGTATTCATCTTTTTGCAAGTTAATGAAGTGTTGAAGGAGGTTGCCCCCTCGAAGAGGCTTGCGATTCTATCTTATTGTGAGATTGTTCCTTTATGCAAATTTCTATTATAATATGTATTTCATTTCGAATATTAATGTGATGTTTATGTGAGTTTATTTCCAATAAATTATGTGAGAGTGTGTTTATTTGAGTTTAATTTATAGTAGGATCCTAACAACAAACTCATAGAAAATTATTAAAGATAAATTATGAGTTTGATTCCACGGAAATGGTGCCAAAAATTATTGGATAAAATGTTTTTGTCCCTTAAATATTGTCATGCTGCATAATTTTCTAATTCCAATTAGTACTGTGGACTTTGGTGGATCCACCTCTTCAACTTAGGAAAACAAAAAATAAATGTAGACATGAAAAGATTTTTCCAACGGTATATAATATGTCCAATTTTGACATCGTCTTCCTTGTTTTACACTCCAAAAAACTTAAAATTCTTAACCTTTGGGCAAAATCGCCCATAAATCAACAAAATTACCCGATGGTCGACAGAATCGCCAGGCAATTTTGTCCCAAATAAAATTTTAACAAATTTGCTAAAAGACAAAATATGTTTTAAAACCTCTTACCTAGTTTAGCCGTAGTTCATATTAGGGTTGTTGGCAAACATATTGAAGGTGGCAAACATAGGAGGGATCAAAACCTCCTCCATGTTTAGCCTAACCTCACAACTTCCTCAAACCCCTCCTTGGCCTATTTAATCTAGGCCCTTTTCCCTTTTTCCTCCCAGCTAATTTATTGACTGGCTGGCTGGTTGGACTCTGATCCTTGATATTGTTCTGAACTCCCTTGAGGATCCCTCACATCAATTTGCTATACAATTCCACCTCCCAGAATCCCTATTTTAATTTTGTCATTGCAGGTATCAGTTATAATTTCCCTAGATATCATCATAATCACCTGGCGATTGATAGAAGCGACAGACGATTTCGACAGAAGCGACAAGCTATTTTGTCATAGAGTAGGCGATTTCATCAGAGAACAGGTAATCCTATCTTCAAAGTAGTTGGGGGCAAGGATTTAAATCACTGTTTGCATTTCTTTCCCAATTTTTAGTTTTTCTATGGATTACCTCATGTCCATTTAATTTATTACTCAAATTTATATATTGCATCTTGGTGTTCACCATCATTCCAAGTAATTGCATTATGAAATTAGGATTAAAACTGTATAAATTCATGGCATAATAGGTTGAATTATTATCATATTATTATCATATTATTTCATATCCACTTTCATATATAAATTAAAGCTAATATGTGACTTGGAGTACGAGAAATTGCCCAAAAATCATGTTTTTTTGTCATGTTTTTTGTCAATTTTTCTTGCTATAAAAATGGAGGTAATTTTGTCAAAATAGGGGCAATTTTTTCAAAATAGAGGCGATTTTGTCAAAACATAGGTGATTATGTCCTGCTACAAGCTTTTGAATCTTCATCAAACATCCGGATCAAGTAAGGTTTATAATTTCTTTTAGCCCTAGTTTTGGGCATTGCATTTTATTATGTATCCATTGTCTACTAACTTCATCAAATCAAAATTGTATATAGATAGTTTTAGTTGCATAAAGGCCAAACTTAGGTGTATGATAAAAACTTAAAAAATAACGCATCAAATATCTTCCAAGCCTAGGTATGGAAACTGTCGTTAAAAGTTTCCTAGTGAACCCTTAATTCATCTAAAAATCACCATAAGAAGGTACAACTAAGTGCCTCTCTTTTGAGGTGTAGCTCTACTATTTTCCATTCCCCTCTAAGGCACAGATCCATTAGCCTAGAGGAAAGGAGTGCAAAAATTTTAGGCCTACAATAAACCTCTTAAAAATTGAGTTTGGTAAGGAAACCCTAAATAAAGCTATGTTATATTCAATTATGCTATACTAGATATTTAAATAAAATGCAATTTATTCAAGACTTGATCAAGATCCACAAAAACCCAATAAATATACCCTATCATTAGACTGGTGCCTTATCCATTGGGTAATAGTAGCAAGGATTTAAACCATTAAATGAGACAAAAGAAAAAAGAAATAAGAAACTAGGTCAATTATATTCATTCAAATTATGTAACAAACATAATTGAAATTCACTAGTGAGAGAATACACCATTCACACATTCAAATGATGTAACATGCAAATGTGAAACACACACATAATTGACAAGTAAATTCTCAAATATGGAAGCAATATTTATATTAATATCAAAATGTTATTACAATTTGAGTCTAGTTAAATAACCTAGATCTCATTAAACCAATACAAACATATTCTCAATTCAAATGATGTAATAGAGAACCTCCACTCTTCATTCTAATATAGTAATAAAAGGCCTCTTAGCTTTCGTTCTAGTCACTAGAAATAATCTTAGAAAATTGAGTGCTTCTTGAACAATACCTGCACAATTACAGAGAAGAATAATGGATGGATATAGGATACAAGACATAAAGGAAATATAATTGATAGGACAAGGGAACCTAAGAATACCTTTGGAAAAAATGGCAATGCAAGACTTGATATCTTTTATGGCTTGTGCAACTTTTATTTATAGGTTGAAGATGATCACTTCTATTATAACTGCCTCCATCTAGTCTATACATTTGGTTTTATATGCTCCATTGATTCTTCTATGGCTTACAGTTAGATTGAAGTTATCTTGAACTATCTCTTCTAGAAATTTACACTTGACTAATTTATAATCATCAATTCTCTAGTAGACTATAGTTGTGTTGAATTTGGGCCTTACACTCAGCTACTCCTCAACCTTTAGACTTTTGTTACTTCTTTTCTTGAACCTTCTCCTTTTTTGGATGTATTTGTAGTAGGTTTAAGCTCACCTTTTGATGTTTCAATACTACGTTTGTTGACGTCTTCATCTATTCTTTTTTCCTCTTGCTCAGGCTGACTTATTACCAACATGTTAGCAATTTCACCCCAAGCCTGATCGCAAAAAGAGGCTACAAATATTATTATATCCATCACTTGCAACACATTTTTTATGATTTTCTATTTAAATATCATTCTCTTGAGAGAATATAATTAAAGATTAGTCATTTCAGACAAATTATCAAGTTGGTGAGCTAAATTATGCTCATATTCTTTATCACATTTAAAATCTTATATTATTTAGAAATTCTTTAGCAAATCATTGATGCAGATGGCAATTTATTTATTATGTGTAGTTATAGCAGTTGGGTTGGTGTTTTGTGCATGCTTAACTATTAATATTTATAATTATGTATTCATTTTCTACCACCCTATGGCTACAACCTTACTGTCCACAACAATTTATACTATTGTGCTACAATAGTTACTTTAGTTGCTTCGATCATGGACCATTGATGTTAATATTTATTTTGTTCTAGCCCATAGATTTCCTCTGGGAGATCTTTGAATTGTGTGTTGAATTTATTAATGCAATCTCATTTAAGGATTGGAATGTTTTTGAACTATGTTCTAGTTATATGAGTTAATATTTTTTATCAAAGCCTCATCGATGTTATATATAGACCATTGATACATTTGATAAAACTTTATTTCATGTTTTGGGCTTCCGAATTAATTATGTTCATAGATCTAATGACAACAATTGATCCTGACCATAGGTGGGCCACCCTAATTTATCATATAATCCATAATACCTTCCAGATCATTGATCTACTTACTAGATTTATATAGACCATAGATTACATTCCTTAAATGTTCTTGAACTACTATGGCGGTCCATAGATGATCATACTGTGGGCATTGATTTCATCACATCATGTTTAAACTATGCTAACTTTCGACATAATATTAATCGAGTGTGTTGTGTATCCATTTCCACATGGTCTTTTTTATTCTATTAGATCTATCTTATAATGGCCTATTAGTTCCGATTAATATATCACACTAATCTCAACCATTTATAATGTATGATCTATTTATCATGAATCATAGATGTTTATCCTTTGAGTAATGTGGACCACTGATCTAATTTGGTGATGGGTAATTCAAATAGATTGATACATGTATTTTTGTGAGCTACAGAGAAATTTGTAACATATTTCTTGTGAGTTGTCAATTTTCTTGTTTTTTTTATCATTTGATTTGATTCAATCATGTCTTGTCATAATTGAATCTAGATCGTAGAAGGTGCACTAACTGATAAACCATGGTCATTTATGAAGATCTTCTAATGGATGCAGGCCATAGATATTTTTTAATGTGTTAGTAAACTATGGATGAATTAAGATCATCTAAGGACATGTGGGACAATAAAGTCCATAAAAACTATTGTTACTGGTTAACGAGGTGCTAAGTCTAATTATGTGGGTTATATATCTTTCCTCTAGGTAAATTGTGGACTTTTGATCTCCTTATGCATACTATGCTTGATAAAAACTTTTTTTGGCTTTGGTAGATAAGGAACACATGGAGCATTGTAGGCCACCTAGCACATGTGATAAATTTTTGGTATATATGGTATGACTTTGATTAGATACTAGTCGTAGATACTTCCCTTATGATTAATGTAGAGAATTGATCTTTTTGTTATGGCGACTATGGAGTGGAGGACCTTTAATTGGGGGGAATGCTCTAATGGCTAATATTAGTTGTTAATTCTAGGATGAATGCAGGTCATTGATCATGATGGGATCTGAGTTCTTTATAACAAGGATGCACTTTGACAAGTCAAAGAGGAAGATGTACTAAGGGTTAATTATGGCTCTGATTAACTTAAGGTGATTGGACCAACATAAAATATAGATGATATGGAAAGGTGCTCAACTTGTAGATGTGAGGATGAATAATGGTGAATGACTTTGATTGACTTTAGGTAGCAGATTAATGTGAGCAATGGATAATCAAGGAAGGTGAATGAAGTTTAAACATAAGTGCAATGAATGAGACAAAGGGACAAATTTGAATTTATGTATGAAAAATCAAATAGACCTGGTAAACTTAGGGGATGGCATAACATTCTTATTGAATAGGAATATTAAAGGGAATATGTTTAAGCTAGTAAGACTATATAAAGAATCTTGAAGGTAAAATATGTAATAGATGGATTAAATTTATTAAGGGCAATGGACCAATGTGGAATTTTAAGACTAGGGTTGTTGAATTTTTACAAAATCCAATAGGGACCTTGGTTGTTCCATGTTGGAATTCTCTCAGGGTTTAGCTACATAGTTGTTAGAATATATTACATTATTTTTTATGTATGTCAAAGGTCATTTTGAGGTAGACCAAAGGTAATTTGTAAAATCCATATACTATGGAATTTTGGTTCCATATTGTATTGTAAAATTTCATACAAGGATTATCAAGCTATGTATCTTCTCAAATAGTTCATGAATTTCATTGTTCTTTCCTTTATCTCATTAGATTATAGAATTTATAATTGTGTTCTTGATTATATTTAATGCTTCAAATTTCATCGGTGGTATCAGAGCCATAAGGGAGATTGATAGGAGATAGGGAGAGACACAAGATATATTGAGATAGGTAGATATCAATTTTAGAATTTTAAAAATTGCTTTCTAGCTAGAGTCTTTCCATAAAATTATAGGAAAATTCGTGAAGACTAGGACTCAGCAAATATATTTTTCCACTAGATTGAATGATATTTAAAGAAAGCTCAAGGTAGAATTTTGCAAGTAGGATAAGCTCTTGAAAACAAGAATTTTGTACAATTTTCACCATTCGACAACAAGCCCAAAAAGGAAGAAGGATTTGGAAAGAAGTTTGCCAAATTTTGAAAATGTTTTTTGAAGACCTTAAGAAATTCAAATTCTTGAGGAAGAGACCAGTGAAAGAGGTCATATTTGAAGATAGAATTCAGTGAGAGCTAAGTAGGATAAAGGAGATTGTTATTTGTCTAGTAGAAGTTGAAAGGTCATAGGACAACAAATCAAAGGTGACATAGAGTTGTATTTTGGAGAATCTCGAGGCAGATTTAGGAGAAGCATTGGACAACATTAGCTCAAATAAAGTATAGCTACAAATTTTATAAATTTAGTACATCAAAAATTTCAATCAAATCACCAAGAAGAGGAGGCCAAAAGGTATGCAATATTGGTGCTATAAAAGTTCAAACATTCATATTATCCTATTATAAATTTTTTGCAACCACCGTATTAGAGTTATTAAATGTAGCAAAATATATTTTAATTCTTAGAGCCAAGAAAGGAGGTAGAATTTTCATCTTAGAACCTGCACAATACAACAAAAAAATAGAGTTAAAAGTTAGTCTGAAAGGGAGTATTAAGGAAAAATAAAAACCATATATATAAGTGCAAATATATTGAATGAAATAAGGTTGAATAAGTGCTCAAAAAAATAGGCTTAAGGTCTAAAGACACCAATTAAGGCACTCTAAATTACAAAATATAGTGGTAAGAATCAACCATTAAAGAAGTGGCAAAACCACCATATTGAAGGAGATAGAAATTTTCACCATTTGGCTAATGAAGAGCATTGGAAATAACCATCAAGTATTTGGTGAATAATAGCCACCAAAGGAGTGATAAAACCACAAAGGAGAAGTGGAGCCACCACATTGAGAAGGGTAACCACAAAGTTAAGAAGTGAAATCACCTTACAAGCCAAGGAGGAGTGTCATTTTAGTTAGCCACCATAAGCTCCATCTTGAGCCATTGAATAGTCATCTACATACGCAGGAGAGCATGCAAGCAAAGATACTTCAAGAGAAAGTTGAAAGGATGTGAATAAGAAAATAGGGTTAGTTGGAATTATAATTTCCAAAGGAGAAGCAAACATTGGATTCATAACCATCAACATACTAAAGAGAACATGGTGATTATTTCATGGTGAGGTAGAACAACCACTTAGCTACCCGAGTGTTGTTTTAAAAGAATTTCTAGGAGGTTGAGTGCAATTTAAGAGTTACAAAAGAACAAGCATTACAAAGGAGGTAAAGAGATGTTTTAAAAGTCCATTGAAAATATTATTATCTCTTGGCACATTTGAGGAGGTTACGTTGTAGAGGGCAGAGTGAAAGGAAGAATGTAGCCTAAAAATATTGAATCCTGAGCTCATAGTTGAAGAACGCCTAAAGAATAAAAATATTTGAGAAGCTCATAATTGAAGGTGAATTTATTGCTAAGTCTGAAGAACATATTCAATGCCCATTCACCAAGGAGACCAATGTGTTTGAGGAACGTAAGAAAGGCAAAGGTGTTGTTGATTTTGGAGAATATCATTCTGAAATATGTAAAATGCAATGCCCAAACAATGCTTGAATAAATGAAATACAAGGAAACACAAGATTGTACAATAGAATAATTTTCATTAATGGGAGGAGCATAGAAAATCCATTGTTTACAAGCTTGGATCCTTGAATCCTTTTGATACAATATTACAAGGGGTTAGATTTCTTTGAAACCCTAACAAGCAAAGTTGTGATGTCTTCAAGCACGTCTTGATCCCAACAGGATTGAGTGGAATTTTTGATATCCAAGGCTGGGCCACTCTAGATGTTGATGTAGGACTTTCAGATCTAAACACAAGGACATAACAAAGTAGTTAGTAATACCTGTGAGGGATCCACAGTATGATACCCTCTATAAGAAATAACAAACCCTAACTAAATTTTGCAAATAGAGTGAAAAAAAATAGAAACACATGCATAAAATAAAAAAATTATGAATCTGTTTTACATACTATGCTCTGATGTGAGACATCTAATGCAGGTGGCTTGTGCAGTGATACCCTAGCATCACTCGGAGGCTAGGGTTTCTTTAGGAGTGATAATGCAAAATACCCGTGGGAACCTGGCAGCTGCAAGAAACACTCATGGGCACTTGGTGCTAGTAGGGAGGTGCCGAGATATTGGTGGATGGAGATGAATACCACTGTGACCTAATCTCAAGCAATGGTTGGTGATGAAATCCAATCGCTACTATTTTAAATGAACCATGATGTGTGTGAATTATTTTTAAATTTTCTATCTTCTATTGTATACAAACAATGTTAAAAACAATTAATTTCATAAATCTAAATTAGAAAACAGTAAAATAATTCCATGTTCTCCAAAGGGCATGAAGTACACCGCTTAAGACCCCCTATATAAATAAAAATCGGAGGATTCGTCCACCCCTCTGCCCGGAATCACCCAACTGGCAGGGATAATTTTGGCAATATGATAGTGTTCCAAATTATATAAACGAAATAAAATGTTTCTAACCCTAAGATGCAACTCTAAGTTATGCAATTTTTTTAGTTCAAATGCAAACAAAATGCAGTAGTTTGTATTAATAAAATAGAAACCCTAATCAAAATATGTGAATAAATGCAGACCTAAAAATGTAAATTAACATGAGTGCATCTTCATATTGTTTAATAATGGTTCATTTTAAGCTTAAAATCTGAAAAATATAGTAGATAACCCAAAATACATAAAATAGAAGACTAGGGTTTTAATGATTTTTTAATGATAGCCTACGTATTTGCTCCTAGCTGTCCATAAACACCCATGGGTGCTTTTGGATGCTTCTGAGATGCCCTTGGGCATTTCAAGGTTGCCTTCGGATGTTGTCAGGTATTTTGTGCACCTTCTGCAAACTTTTGTAGACTTCAGAACCCTAGATCCAGCAAAATATATGAAATCAGTGCTTCTGGAAAAACAAGCAAGATGACATAAAATAGCAAGTGAATTAGTAAAACATATCATAAATAGAAGCCCTTAGGGGATCCCACCATGATCGACATTTGAAGATGCAAAACACAACGTCCAAACAATGCTTGAACAAATGAAATACAAGGAAACACAAGATTGCACAATAGAATAATTTTCATTGATAGGGGGAGCCTAGAAAATCCATTGTTTACAAGCTTGGTTCCATGAATCCTTTTGATATAATATTACAAGGGGTTAGGTTTCTCTGAAATCCTAAAAAGCAAAGCTATGATGTCTTCAAGCATGTCTTGATCCCAACAGGGTTGAGTGGGCTTTTTAATATCCAAGGTTGGGCCACTCCAGATGTTGATGTAGGGATTTCAAATATGCACACAAGCACACAACAAAGCATTTAGTAATACCTATGAGGGCTTCACAGTATGAGGCCCTCTATAAGCAATAACAAACTCTAACTAAATGCTTCAAATAGAGTGAACAAAAACAATAGCACATGCATAAAATAAATTAATGATGGATCTATTTTACTTAATTACTATGCTCTAATGTGAGACGTCTAATGTAGGTGGTTGGTGTGGTAATGTCCTAGCATCACCTAGAGACTAGGTGGTCTTCAAGAGTGATAACATAAAATACCCATGAGAACCTGGCAGCTGTAGGAAATGCCCGTGGGCACTTGGTGTTGGTAGGAAGGTACCGAGAGACGCCTGGTGTCGATAGAAAGCACTCAGAGGTGCCTAGTGGTTGATGGGAAATTTTGTAGAAGTAGATCAAGCGAGGGTGCAGGATGCAGTGACGGTGATGGTAGATGGAGTATGGAATGCTACAGATGGAATGGGACTAGGGCACAAAAGGTGTGGTTAAAGACTTAGGGTACTCCGAGAACTTAGGAAATTCGAACACTTGGAAACTCCAGAGAATCAGGGGTTAAGCCATCAAAATGGCTCTTATTTATAATCTAACCTAGGTCATGCTAGGTTTTCAATGACACTAATTGTGTGGCCGAGATTAAAGCACATCTAAGGATAGATAATAAATCTAGGGTGTTGCATGGATTGATATAAATGAGTGGTCGAGATGAAATGGAATTGGATGGATAGGATTAATTCACTTAAATAAACACATATTTATTAAATATATATTAAATATAATATAAAATATTATATTTAAATAAATATATAACAAATATACATAAATAAATATGATATTATTTGAAAATTATGAGAAATAGGAATGGTGGACAAATTGGCTATATTTGGATGGTAGAAATGGCAGGAAAGCATGGGTGGAGGTTAAATGGCTAGATTTTTGTGTCTATAGATGCCCCTTTTGTACTGCTTTACATGGAACACAATCAAGTGCAAAAATATGAGACATATGGTAGTTTTGCATAGCTTACCCCCTCAATTGGTGAATGAGGTTACGAATGAATCTCATGAGCCAATTGAAAAATTTGTGCAAATGGAATGTGGACTATGAATGATGTAAAATTTGATACCGTTACTACCCCAATGGTGGGTAGGGGGTTGGTGAAAAATGTATATATTTTTTCCCCAACAGATGAAGGATTTTGTGAAAATGTGTGGTGGAAAATGTGTCTATTTTTGCCCCAATAGATGAAGGGATTTTTTCCAAGTGTATATGCCATGATCATGTAAGATGTATCCCATTACGAAAAAGTCAAAACCAAAAATGATTGCCCCAAATTTGGGGTAATTCGGTACTATTGAAAAAAATGCCTTTTTGCATCATTAATATGCAAAGATGATAATGCAAAGAAAGAATCAACCTTGGAGGGTTTGCTAATGACTGTTTGAATAATTTCCATGATTGGAACCAATCATCCTAGCTAGTTCCCATCTCCATGGTGTTAGGGATTTTTTGAATGATGAAATTTGAGTTTTTTCCATGTTTTAAGCCCCACGACCTAGACCATCAATGACATCGGTTGTGCAAATTGTTCTTGGCAATGTTTCACTCTAAATATGAGGTACCAAAATTGATTTTTTTTTTAGCAAGGAGATAAGTGATGATGATCATGGACAAGTGTCCTTATTGTAGGCTATTCATCTTACCGAATTGCATGGAGGTAAATTGCTACAATCACCAATTATATAGAATAACCTACTATATACGAGATTCACTTGAATGTTATGTGAACTTGGTAAATATGTAAATAATGATGTGAAATGAAGTATGAAATTTGAGATGATGTATGAATGATGAAAATATTGATGATCATTTTTTTGTGAATATTTGGATCCTCTTGAGGTGCTTTTTTAGCGTGTTTAGTGAATTTGCAAAATGTGGTTGCAAGCAAAAATTATGCATCCAAATCCATTAGAATCTTCACAAAACTTGATAAAATGATGAAATATAATGATGAATTAAATTTGGAGTGATTTGGTTGGGGTTAGCTACTATTTTGTGTTGGTTTGACTTTTGTCAATGTTGACATGAAATGCTTGGGGGTGCTTGCAGTCTGCAAAAATGTCTACGAGTGTTATAGTGCATCAAGAAAATACCCATGAATGCTCCAAAGTGCCTAAAGCAGCTATAAAAATCTTGTTGAGCAATATTGAAGCTCATTTGTGCATTTGGTACTTCAATAAGTTGCATCTGAGGAGTGAAGAATGAGTGAGGAGTGAAGTGAGGTGAGGCATTTGGAGCACAAAAGCTATGGTGATAGAGGGGGTGGGTGTGGAGGCTAGTACTGTAGCTACGACATGAGTTGTTGAGGTAACCCATTGTTGATTATGATTTTTGTATTGTGCAAAAGTTTTTTTTTAAATTATGAATAAATTATTAAAAAATATGTTGTGTTTTGCTACATCTTAGAGTTTTGGAGGGTCAGCACTATTTTTCATCCTACATCCCCAGGATGAAGAAGGCAATTACAAAGGATAAGTGGGAGTTGCTTGGGGAGGTAGGGCTAGTAGAGGTAGACTAACTGGAAATGGTTAGGGTTGATGAGGGGTACCTCTTCACCTTGGTAGAGAGGTGGTATGTAGATAGAGGGATATCTTAGCTCCCCATGGGTAAGGTTGTGATTACCTTGGATGATGTATATCGCATCCTCAAGATATTGATGGAGGGGACCCAAGTTGAGGTTGGGCTCAATCAAAAGACAAATATGATGAGGATGCCCAAGGATTCATGGTAGGGGGTGAAGGTTAAGAGTGGGGGTATACCTTATTTATCCATGTATTTGGACAAGGAGTTGGACCCTCATCAAACTTTGGTGATGTTCATGTTGGCCAACATTGTGGCCTCGAATAGTATCAAGTGCAGGTTACCTTGGAACCTGATAGGGGTGGTGAGTGATATGCTCATGATGAGGTAGGTGTATGCATGGGCTCCCACATTACTAGTGCAGGTATACCAAGATTTATATGATGTGACCAGGTGAGGTTGAAAGGTATTGGGGTGTGACCTATTGATACAATGTTGGGGATGGGAGCACTTCAAGGTTGCTCATATGGATGGCTTCCCTATGGAGGATTTTGGTAGGGAGAAACCCTATCCTAGGTGATGGGTGCTAGTGAAGGAGGTGCAATAAATTCATCCAGTGAGGATGATTCAATGGTACGAGGATTTATGGGCTGGATTGACATCCGCCTAAGTGGTGTGGAGGTCATAGTTGGGTGCCCAATGGACTAGGTATGAAGAGAATTTGTGATAGGTGTGGTAGGGTAGGTGGGTGGTTGGGAGGTATAGGATTGAGATAGAGTACTTCTAGTTCTCATGAGTGCTCCATAATTTTTACGAAGGTAGGATGTCCCTAATGAGCCAGTGTGCTACAAGATGCATAAGGAGGAGATCGGGCTACCTTGCATGGAGTCAAGGAGGGTGGTCTTAGAGGATGAGGAGGAGGTGGACCTCCTTGGTGTGGAGGATGCAGGGATGACCATGGAGTACAATGTTTGGTTCATGGCTCAATTAGAATGGGCATCACCTTAAGGGACATATGGTGGAGATGTAGGTGGAGAGGTTGGGGACGAGGGTACTTAGGAGGTCGAAGATGAGGGAGCCCAATATGCTCATAAGAGGTAGTAGTACCTTTGATATGATAGTCAAAGGTAGAGGACTAAGGGCATGGAATAATAGGCTCCTAAGATTAGAGGAGACAAATAACATGGGTAGTATGTCAAGGATGTTCCAATGTATCCCCTAACCAAAGTGAGGAGTGAGAACAACTGGAGTATCAGGTAGCAGAGCAGGATGCAAGGATCATGAGGCTCCAAGAAGAGCTAGTAGAGAGAGAGCATTGGCATAATATCGACATAGCATGACTTCAATATTGACATAGATATATCGAGGCATTGGAGGATAGGTTTATGGAACATCATGTTCCACTTCCTTATCCTCCAACCTCATCTATTTTTGGGGATACAAGGCATAGCGAGTCAAGGCATAGTTCTAGGTCTAGGAATCCTTCTAGGTTTGAGGCTCCTACTAGGTCACAGGGGTCTTCTTGGAGGATGTAGCTCGTATGTAGATACATTTTTGTATATGAGCCTTGGTGCTCCACTGTATATAGCCTTTGGGAATTCATTGAAGAACACAAGCTTATACTGAGAGGGGGGGGTGAACAGTATAAGACCACTTTTAACTTTATCTATCAATACAACTTTCAAACCATTAACATGTAGAATAAAGATAGCAGTAATAACAACAGTAAAAAAATGCACAAAATGCAATCCACAAAGAGACACAGCAATTTACGTGGTTCACCCAAGGTGGGCTACTCCACGGATAAAAATTTTCTTCTAAAAGTTGTATCAAAGTCCTCTGGGAATCCTTCCCGATTACAATGTTTATGAGCCTCGGCTCAAAGGAGACACCTTCCCCTAATTCTGCTTTGGCTGGTGATCCTCTAGAAGACCTCTACCTCTTCTGCCCTTAGCAAGTGGAACTCTATCCACAGAAGACACCTGTCTTCCCTGCTCTGGCTGGAGATCTCTGTCCTCAACTCTGTCACAGCAAGCTGGTCCTCTTTTCTGCACCAAAACACAGTCCTTCGATCTGGCACAAATCTGTCCTCTTCCTCTTTTCTTTTCTGTTATAGATTCTACTTGGTCGAAACCAACTTTTCTCAGTCTACGCAAACACAGTAGCACTCGATCAAATTATACTCTTCTATGAAAAACTCAGCAGCGCATTCTTCACGCATACAACAGCATAGTCTTCGCATAAACAACAACACAGTCTTTGCATGAACAGCAACATAGTCTTCCACACTTAGATGATTCGATGAAATGCACTCTTATACTACAGTCAAACTTTGCACTCTGCTTTTTTGATGATCGAACCTCACTATCGCACTAAATCTGTGAACGCCACTCTTCGAACGCACACTTCGATCGATGCATCAAACTGCTCAAACAACCCTCCTTTAATACTCGCAATCTCAATTTGAAATCTTGTTCTTAGTCGGCTGTTCAACCTTCAAATCACGTCGGCTGTAAAACCTTCAAATCACGTCGACTGTAAAACCCTACACTGCATTAGCCCAGATTTAACTCTGTCGGCTTCACTGCCTCCCTGAAGCTTCTGGCGTGAAACTTCAACATGTCACGATATCGCGACACCTTTACCTGTCGTACACCTTCTATAGCTTGTTGTAGCGATATCATGATGCTTTTGCTTTTGTATGCTTCCTTTGCTCTTCTGTCATGAAATCATGACACTTTTGCCTTTCGCTGATGTCATCTCACTTCTGTCGCAAAATCACGACGCTTTAGACTTCAAAGCCTTCTTCTCCGCTTCTGTTACGAAATCGTGACACCTTTGCCTCTTGCTGACGTCATCAGCAACTCTGTCATGAAATCATGACGCTTTAGACTCCAAAGCCTTCTTCTCAGCTTTTGTCATGAAATCGCGACACCTTTGCCTCTTGCTGACGTCATCAGCAACTTTGTCATGAAATCGCGACACTTCTTGCTTCTTCAACATTTTCTCGGTTTGCACTAGCGAAAATGGAACATGTCACGAAATCGCGATGCTTTCGCTGCCTTAAGCTCTTTTCTGCCAACTGCTCATGAAACTGGAACATGTCACGAAATCGCGACGCTTTCGCTGCCTTAAGCACTTTTCTGCCAACTGCTCGCGAAACTGGAACATGTCACGAAATCATGACGCTTTTGCCAAGACCTCGCACACCGCTGCAAACTGGAACATGTCACGAAATCATGACGCTTTTTGCATCCATACAACTTCTTTGAAACATGTCACGAAATCGTGACACTTTTTGCATCCGTACAACTTTGAAACATGTCGCGAAATCATGACACTTCCTGCAACTCAACACTGCCAATTCAACTTGTCACGAAATCGCGACACTTCCTGCAACTCAACACTGCCAACTCAACTTGTCGTGAAATCGTGACACTTTCTGCAACTCAATGCTGCCAACTCAACTTGTCACGAAATCGTGACACTTTCTGCAACTCAACGCTGCTAACTCAACTTGTCGCGAAATCATGACAGTTTTGCCTAAACTTTCTCTCTCCTCAAACATGTCGCGAAATCGTGACAGTTTTGCCTGCTTTGTCTCTACCTTCCAACATGTCACGAAATCGTGATAGTTTTTCCAGAACTTTCTCTCTCCTCAAACATGTCGCGAAATCGCGACAGTTTTTCCAGCAGCCTGCAAACTTTTTCTAACTTATCTTTTTTTGGATTTTTGGCAACTAGGCTACTCTAATTTTCTTGGAGACTTACTGACCAACTGAAACCTTCATCAAAACACATACTTAGACATAAAAACAAATTGCTCCAAGAACTCCTTGACATCAAAAACAACAACTACCAAGAGCTCCTTGACATCAATGACAACAATTAAACTTAGGCAAAGGCAATGTACTCAAGGTACCCAAAATTGCCAACAATCTCCCCCTTTGTCATTGATGGCAACCCTTTACTAAAAACACATCTTAAAGAGCCAAAACTAAAATCAGTCCTTAAAGGGGGGACAAAACACATCTTAAAGAGCCAAAACTAAAATCAGTCTCTTTGAAGATTTTATCCCCCTCACTTGAAGCTTTCCTCTTCACTTGAAGCTCTCCCCCTTACTCATATCTCTCCCCCTTACACAAATCTCTCCCCCTTTGTCATCAATGGCAAAGGGTCACCTTTGGGGCTTGGGACTAAGAATGAGTCTCTTAGCTTAGTCCCTCCCCCACCTCCTAATGAGGTGATTTTAAAATAGAGTTGGGAGTGAAACTCCCATTAGACACTCATCATCATCAATGTCTACAATTTCTTTGTCGGGCCTTTTCTTGAGCTCTTTGTTAATGTTTTTGTTCTTGACACTTTTCTTGTTCTTGTTCTCATCTCTTTTCTTGTCCACACCTTGATCCTTGGACCTGTTTATACCACTATTTTTGTTCCTGTACCTTGGAATATCAGCTCTGCACTTTCTGGCTGAGTGACCTGTATTGTTGCATTTGTAACAGACAACATTATTTCTTTCAGGCATAGTTGTTCTTTGAATTCGCCTGTTATTTGAATTGCAAAAAATTGCCTTGTGCCCAAACTGATTACAAGAGTAGCAATACCCTTGAAATAAATTGTGACTTCTGAGATTATTGTTAACCTTCTTCATTTGAGACATGCAATGTGCAGCCATGTGTCCAAACCTGTAACACGCAAAACATCTGCTGAAAAATATTCTTTTAATCGATCTCTTGGGTCCCGAGAACTTCTGTTTCACATTCAGAAATCTATTTTCTATTTTTGCGCATTCATTACTCACAGACTCATGATCTGAAGTACTTTCATCATCAGAACTTTCTTCTTTTTGAAATCTCTTGCTAGATTCCCCAATCTGTTTCTTGTGCGGCTCAACAAAACCGAGACCTATTTTATCTGTTGGATTTCTTTGATTTTTGATGAGAGACTTAACCTTCTTGGAGCTATCCTGAAATCTATAGAGTTTATCCTTGTAATCTTTATTTTCTTCTTTCAAAGAAACCATTTTCTGCTCTAACTCATTATACTCAAGAATCTTAGACTCTAACTCATCCTTGAGTTCCTGTGTTTTGGCTATAGAGAAGTCGAGACTTTCTATAAGATCGTCTCTCTCCATACAACATTCATCTAACTTAACCTTGAGTCTATCATTCTTCTTCCTTTCCTTTTCCAAAACACTGAGAGCATTATTGAGTTCACATTCAAGATTCTCTATTTGATTACACTTTGAATTATCAAGACCTTTTTCTGATTTCTTATTACTAGATGTGCTACCCTTTTCAAAAACCATACATGCATCTTCCTTATCATTTTTTGAAGCATCCTCATACATACTAGCAACCAATTCAATATTTGTGCAATCATCCTCAAGGTGCCCAAAATTTCCACATCTAAAGCATTTCATGATCGTGAATTTATGTTTCGGTTCTTCTTCTTTTTTTGAAATGAACAACATCTCATTTTCATTATCACTGGAAGAGCTTTCACTATCACTGCTAGAACACTTACTTACTTTGTCCAAATAGAAGCTCTTCTTGTTCTTGTGTGAATACCTCTTTCCTTGATTGTTGTGTTCATCTTTGTTCTTTCTGTAATACCTGTGCTTTTCAGAATCCTTGCTCTTGACATCCTGTATATCTTCATCACTTTCATCTTTAGAAATAGTACAATCAGTAGCATAATGACCATACTTTCCACAGTTGAAGCATCTTATATTTTTCTTGCTTTTGTGCTTTCTAGAGAATTTGCCTTTCTTGCTGTAATATGCTTCTTCCTCACTAGAAGACTCATCACTCTCTTGAATCTGTTTGCCTTTTGATTTCTTGGTAGCTTTGAAAGCTGCCTCTTTCTTTATATCAACATTCACTTGAGTTCTCAGCTCAAAAGATGCAAGAATACTATGGAGCTCATCCTTTTTCAATTTATCTAAATCTTTGGCTTCCTCAATAGCAAAAATCTTTTCACTAAATCTATTAGGAAGAGATCTTAAAATCTTATCACACACATCATTTTCAGCAAGTTCAAGACCTAAGTCTTTCATGGAGTTCACAATCTCATCCATCCGAAGCATGTAGTCACTAATATTTTCATCATCATTCATCTTGAGTTGTTCAAACATACCTTTAAAATGTCTCAATTTGGCCTTTCGAACATTTGCATCACCTAGTATGAACAACCTCGCAATTGTTTCCACATTTCACTAGCTGTCTTGCAGTGAATAACTTTGGTAAGATCAGCCTTCTATAAACCTTTCAAGATTGCATTCATGGCTTTTGAGTTGCTGTGATGTAGGAGCCTGTCTTCTTTAGTATAAGGACCATTTGCAGGAATGGTGTACCCATCTTCAATAACTTCCCATACCTCATTACCAAGAGCCATTAGATAGACTTTCATTCTTGCACTCCATAGACCAAAATCTGATCCATCAAGAATAGGTGTTGCATTGCCACCTGAGAAATCCATTGTGTTCTAAATCAGTTCTTCCTTCCGGCTGTAAAACCTTTTCGAAGGAACCCACTCTGATACCAATTGAAGAACACAAGCTTATACTGAGAGGGGGGGTGAACAGTATAAGACCACTTTTAACTTTATCTATCAATACAACTTTCAAACCATTAACATGCAGAATAAATATAGTAGTAATAACAACAGTAAAACAATGCACAAAATGCAATCCACAAAGAGACACAACAATTTACGTGGTTCACCCAAGGTGGGCTACTCCACGGATAAAAATTTTCTTATAAAAGTTGTATCAAAGTCCTCTGGGAATCCTTCCCAATTACAATGTTTATGAGCCTCAGCTCAAAGGAGACACCTTCCCCTAATTCTGCTTTGGCTGGTGATCCTCTAGAAGACCTCTACCTCTTCTGCCCTTAGCAAGTGGAACTCTATCCACAGAAGACACCTGTCTTCCCTACTCTGGCTGGAGATCTCTGTCCTCAACTCTGTCACAGCAAGTTGGTCCTCTTTTCTACACCAAAACATAGTCCTTCGGTCTGGCACAAATCTGTCCTCTTCCTCTTTTATTTTCTGTTATAGATTCTACTTGGTCGAAACCAACTTTTCTCAGTCTATGCAAACACAGCAACACTCGATCAAATTATACTCTTCTAAGAAAAACTCAGTAGCGCATTCTTCGCACATACAGCAGCACAGTTTTCGCATAAACAACAACACAGTATTCGCATGAATAGCAGCATAGTCTTCCACACTTAGATGATTCGACGAAATGCACTCCTATACTGCAGTCGAACTTTGCACTCTACTTTTTTGATGATCGAACCTCACTGTCGCACTAGATCTACGAATGCCACTCTTCGAACGCACACTTCGATCGATGCATCAAACTGCTCAAACAGCCCTCCTTTAATACTCGCAATCTCAATTTGAAATCTTGTTCTTAGTCGGTTGTTCAACCTTCAAATCATGTCGATTGTAAAACCTTCAAATCATGTCAGCTGTAAAACCCTACGCTGCGTCGGCCCAGATTTAACTCTATCGGCTTCACTGCCTCCTTGAAGCTTCTGGCGTGAAACTTCAACATGTCGCGATATCGCGACACCTTTACATGTCGTACACCTTCTATAGCTTGTTGTAGCGATATCGCGACGCTTTTGCTTTTGTCTGCTTCCTTTGCTCTTCTGTCACGAAATCGTGACACTTTTGCCTTTCGCTGACGTCATCTCACTTCTGTCACGAAATCGCGACGCTTTAGACTTCAAAGCCTTCTTCTCCGCTTCTATCATGAAATCGTGACACCTTTGCCTCTTGTTGACGTCATCAACAACTCTGTCATGAAATCACGACGCTTTAGACTCCAAAGCCTTCTTCTCAGCTTCTGTCGCGAAATCGCGACACCTTTGCCTCTTGCTGACGTCATCTGCAACTTTGTCGTGAAATCATGACACTTCTTGCTTCTTCAACCTTTTCTTGGTTTGCACTAGCAAAAATGGAACATGTCACGAAATCGTGACGCTTTCGCTGCCTTAAGCTCTTTTCTGCCAACTGCTCGTGAAACTAGAGCATGTCACGAAATCGTGACGCTTTCGCTGCCTTAAGCACTTTTCTGCCAACTGCTCGTGAAACTGGAACATGTCGCGAAATCATGATGCTTTTGCCAACTGCAAGCTGCCAACTCAACCTGTCATGAAATCATGACACTTTTTGCATCCGTACAACTTCTTTGAAACATGTCGCGAAATCGTGACACTTCCTGCAACTCAACACTGCCAACTCAACTTGTCACGAAATCGTGACACTTCCTGCAACTCAACGCTGCCAACTCAACTTGTCGTGAAATCATGACACTTTCTGCAACTCAACGCTGCCAACTCAACTTGTCGCGAAATCGCGACACTTTCTACAACTCAACATGTCGCAACATCGTGGCATTTTCTCTCTCCTCAAACATGTCGTAAAATCGTGGCAGTTTTTCCTGCTTCATCTCTGCCTTCCAGCATGTCGCGAAATCATGACAGTTTTGCAAAAACTTTCTCTCTCCTCAAACATGTCGCGAAATCGCGACAGTTTTTCCAAGCAACCTGCAAACTTTTTCTAACTTATCTTTTTTTGGATTTTTGGCAACTGGGCTACTCGATTTTCTTGGAGACTTATCGACCAGCTGAAACCTTCATCAAAACACATACTTAGACATAAAAACAAATTGCTCCAAGAACTCCTTGACATCAAAAACAACAACTACCAAGAGCTCCTTGACATCAATGACAACAATTAAACTTAGGCAAAGGCAATGTACTCAAGGTACCCAAAATTGCCAACATTCATTGTATATGCAATATTTATACATACATATATACATGGATTTTACTTTTTGTGTTATATTTTTGTGTGAACGCCTATTGTGGAATACTTTATGGAATGCATGTTTATGTTTAGGATTAATGTATATAATATGTTATGGATGATTAATGTAAGATGTAATATATGGTTGATTAATGCAATATGGCATGTGCTAATGATCATTTATAGTTTAGATATTTGCTTGACCTTTTTCTAGCATTGTTGTTTAATCAGGGGCACCAAACTTGGTGGTGTATGGGATGAATGACTTATGAATTGACATGGAAGTTGACATGGAAGAAGATATGGATGTTGATATAGAAGAAGATATGGATGTTGATATGGAATACTATTTTTTTTTTAGAGACTCAAACATCCTAGTGGCATCAAAAAATCCACTAAAATTATCTAATCCTTATAGGATCAAATGTGTGTGCATTGAATTCATTTACCGAATTAAGAGCATGGTAATGACCTGAGACAATTGAGAACCAGTGTGTGTGGAAGTGATTTCATTAACTCATCTTCAGTAAATTGGGTAAACCTGTTATGGATGAAACCAAGAAGCTAGTTTGTCTGTATGAGCGGCTAGATGTCTCTTTTAAAAGAGACATTTCGTCACGTATGAGCATACTCCACTGCCATTCAAGTGTCTATAGATCTGGTGGAGGCTAACTCCATATTCCATGACTTTTATTTTTGATATATTAAGTTTTGGGTATGACTACCTAACCGTTTGATTGGAAATGTAGTATGATCCTTAAAACTCAATTGATCAATGGTGTGTGATGTAAAAGATTTAGATTTTTTTTTAGGTATTTTTCCCTACTCTTTCTTTTATTTTTGAAATTGTGGTAGTGGTGAAAACCATTTTTTTGGACTAGCAAGGATGGCCCTTTTCACTTCAAGTTTCATACCAAGTATGGTGTTATCCCTCTTTAACACAAGATGTTTTTAAGATGTGAAAATTGTGCTTGATTTGAAAATGTTTTTGGAATCAATTCCCATAACTCAATATTTTCTTAGTGAATATGTGTGATTGTCCTAAGAAAATCTTGACATTTATGTTGGAGGTTTCTTAAAACACTAGGAGTGGTTGAGTGACCAAAAACACCTAGGACTTTTGAATGTTGTTTGTGCTAATGGCAATTTGACTTGGTGGAACTTTGTGGATGACATTGTGAAGGTGTCCCTGATTAAGGCAAAATAACTTTTGTTGGACCAATTAAGATCTTGAACTTAATAAATGATCCCTATATCAAATGTGGAATGTGGATGTGAATGTAATGTATAAAATTCAATTTTATGACATGCAATATGAAATGTGATTTTGTGAAATGTAATGTATGACATGCAATGTTTGTGGAATGCAAGTGAAATGCGATGTTATGAATGGAGTGTATGCAGATGTTTTTGTGTATTAGACATGTATATATATACATGTATAGTAAAAAAATCATGCATAGAATACTCTCAAGTGTATAAAATTAAGTGGTTTGGATTCTTTCCCTCCCTCTAGACTGGCAAGCCTATAAGTACCATTATCCACTCTTTGTGTAAGGATGTATGGACCTAACCAATTAGCCACAAATTTATCATGAAGGTGCAGTAATGCATTGGTGTTTTGTTGATTCTATTTAAGGACAAGATCTCCTACATGGAATTCACGTAGATGAACTTTTGTGTTGTAAGCACATTTGATGTGGTCTTTATAAACTCATAAATGTTCTAAAGCATTGACCCAACTCTCATCAAGAAGTGTGAGTTGGTCAAGATGTGCTTGTCTAGTAGTATCGTCATCTATGAATTCTTGCAAAGAAATTTTCAAGGAAGGGATCTCGAGCTCAAGAGGTATGATTGCCTCAACTCCATATACCAATTAAAATGGTGTTGCTCTTGTACGCATGTGTATGCTTGTTCGATAAGTCTATAGTACCAAGGGAATTTTTGTATGCCAATCTCGATGATTTTCTTTGACAAGCTTCTTGAGAATAGCAATTAAAGTATTTTTTGAACTAAGTTTGAAAATTTAGGGATTATATTTGTCATACCTAAGGTCCACATTGATAGTATATTCAATATATATGTGGGAAACTTCCTCAATATGATGGGACATAGGGATTAGATGAATATCATCTAAATGTCATCAAACTATTCTGGCTTATCCTCATCTATTTTTGCCTGGAAAACCTCGAGATCCAAAGGTGAAGGTGAAGGTGAAGGCGAAGGGGATGGAGTAATGTAGTTGGTGGAAGCCCTTAATAATTCCTTGGACAAGACAAATTTGGAAAAGGTTGGAGGCGAGGAAATTTGGTCCATATCAATAAGGCTTATTTCAATTGAAATTGGCTTAGCCGAATCGTATGGATTACAAAGTGGGGTGAATAAATCAACAGGATTCATGTTGATGTATGGGTAAAGTTGTTAAGGTTGGATGGAATGGATGGAACCTAGGAACCGATTTTAGGGTCTTGATTAACTTGAACAGTACAAGCAATGCAAAACTAGTTAATTCAAAAAATGAAGGAAATGGATGTATTACACTATTCATTAATTCAACTTGTGAAACATTAGGTAATGGTAATGGATTGGCTTAGGAAGGTTGTTGAGTTGATGATGATGATTTGGATGGTAATGATGTTGATGATGTGTATTGACTATGACCACATGTGCATGTAGTCAATAATGATGATAATGGGGGTATGGCAATTTTATGATGGTTGGTGATGGGGAGCTCTTCAGGAATGGGATCTTTTGATGAAGATATTGGTGAAGTGGTGGATGGATTGGATGATGGTGAAAGAAAAATATGAGTGGAAGGGAGCATGGACTCATAAGTATTTGAGATGAAATTGCAATACTTAAATTACTTGACGTCCACCGATATGCAATGTACTTGTCCCTCATGAACATATTTCAAACATTGTTGTAGTATTGAAGGGTAACTTAATTCTATTTTTAGTAATTGGTCACAAAAGGTTCCAAAATGTCCCAGGGTACCTGTGCACATCAAAAAGAGCTAGAACATATGGACTTCTTAACAAAATCCATTGAAAACTTGAACTTGGCAATTCTCTCCATAAGGGAAGAAGTTCAAGGTCTTCGTCTAGATCATGAGGCTACTAGTGTTCACTTAGAAGAAACATTGACAAAAGTGGGTAGCAAGCTATAGAAGGGACCACTCAAAATAGAACACCAAGGTAAAAGTTCTACAAGGCATGACCATGACCCATCCTTTAAAATGATAAAATTGTACTTCCCTAAATTTAATGGGATGTTGATGGGTGGTTATGTAGGGTTGACCAATTATTTAGACTTCATAATGTTCCCATATATCATAGAGTTCAGATGGCTTCCTTCAACTTGGAATCTGAGGCTCTACACTAGTTCCAGTGGTTACATAATTACAACCCAAATCTCTCTTGGGAGTACTTTGAGTCCCAACTACTCACCTGATTTGGGCCTAGTGAGTATGAGGACTTTACAAGGGCCTTGACCAAAATGCAACAAACATCCTCAGTTCGTGACTACCAAACTCAATTTGAAAAATTGGCCAATGAGAAAAGAGGATTGAAGAAAGTGTTCTTCATGAGTTGTTTTATTAGTGGGTTAAAAGAGTATCTCCAAGCCAAAGTAAAGATGTTGAAACCACAGTCCATGATGGAAGCTATCAGTTTGGCCTATTTGGCTAAATCTAAACTCACAGACCGAAGGTGGCCATCGAGGTTTCCTCAAAACTAACCTTCATTTATTTTTGGAGCCCAAAATTTAGTTGATAGTAAACCTGCTACACCCAATCGACTGACTACAGAGGAGATGGATGCACGTCATGCCCAAGGACTATGTTATAATTATGATGAAAAGTTTTTTAAAGGACATAAGTGTGCAAACAAAAAATTATTCTTGATAGATGTTGAGGAACCTGCTGACACTGACTAGAGTGATGATGATGAGGACCCTCCTAAAACACCTTCTCCATTAGAAGAAGATACACAGGATCCTGAGGAAGATATTTTAGTCCATGCTCTTGCAAGCATTACTGCTCCACAAACCATGAAAGTTATGGGATTTTTCAAGGGCCAACGTCTTACCATCCTTTGATTCGGGAAACACACACAACTTCATTGATCCTCAAGTTGCTAAGTGGGAAAATTGCTATATCCATAGTTGTAATTCATTCAAGGTTATGGTAGCCAATGGGGGAATATTACCTTGTAAAGGAAAATGTTGCGATGTCAAGATCAGGATAGGGGACTATGAACTCAAGAAGGACATGTTTGACCTCCAGTTGGGAGGATGTAATGTTGTTTTGGGATATCAATGGTTGAGTACGTTGGATACTATCAATTGGAACTTTGCATAACTCTAGATGCAATTCTCCCAAAATGGACAGACACACTTACTCAAGGGCTCCCCTATAGGAACACCTCACCTCATTAGTTCAAATCGTATGGAGAAAATGCTAAAGAAATCATCATGTGGGGTCATTGCACAACTCTTCTCCATCCAACCATCCACTTATCTAATGGCTGAAACCCCATCAGACCTATAACTAGTTCTACACAAACATGATGTTATCTTTGTAGAACCAACTACACTACCACCGTGTCGCTCTCACGACCATGCTATTCCATTGCTCATGGGTAGCGCACCATAAAATATCAGCTTGATCTCTGCTATGGGTACCATAAGATCTGGCTCAAATATGAGGACATTCCCAAAATTACCTTTCACACTCATGAAGGTCATTATGAATTCTTGGTAATGCTATTTGGTCTCACAAATGCTCCTTCTACATTCCAAAGTCTTATGAACAACATCTTGTGGCCCTTTCTATGAATTTTCATCATTGTGTTCTTCAATGACATCTTGATTTACAGTCGCACATGGGAAGAGCACCTCAATCATGTGGATCAAACTTTACAGCTGTTGGCAACCCATCAACGTTTTTCCAAAAATTCCAAGTGTTCCTTTGGTCTGACTGAAGTAGAGTACCTAGGACCCTAAGAAGATTCAAGTAGTTCAAGAGTGGCCAAAACCTCGCACCCTCAAGGGACTTCAAGGATTTTTAGGGCTTATGGGTTATTATCACAAATTTGTCTACAATTATGGGAAAACATTTGCCCCCCTTACCTCCATATTGAAGAAATATTCCTTCACTTGGATAGGGCCTACTGACCAAGCCTTCATTGAACTCAAGCATACTATGACCACCACTCTCATTTTAGCCATGCTAGATTTCTCTAAACCATTTATCATTGAAATTGATGCTTATGGTCGTGGTATTGGGGCAGTACTGATGCAAGAAGGATGACCTATGGCTTTTACTAGCAAGGCACTCTTTGATTGTAATATGAGGAAATCCACATATGCTAAGTAAATGTTGGCCATATTGCATATAGTCACGCATTGGCGACCTTACCTCATTAGGCGTCACTTCTCCATCAAAACCAACCACCAAAGTCTCAAATATTTTCTAGAACAAATATTTGCCACACCTGACCAACAAAAGTGGGTGTCTAAACTCATGGGCTATGATTATGATATCACCTACAAAATAGAAAGGAGAATATTGTGGTTGATGCTCTTTCTCACCAAATTGAGACCATAAGTATGTTGTGTGCCATTTTGGCACCACTCCCCCAATGGATTGATTCCTTGCGTCAAGAAGCACGTTAGGATGCATATTTGCAAGCGTTGGTAGCCTCACTAATGTATGATATAGATTTTGCACCAGGGTATAGTTGGAATGGCCATGATCTACGCTACCATCAAAACCTAGTTCTACCTCATAAGTCCCCACTTCAAGAGCTTCTCATGAAGGAATTATATGTCACTCCCTCTGTAGGCCATTCAATGTTCCTTAAAACATATGAGCGACTCAAGCGCACCTTCTTTTGGAAAGGTATGAAACATGACATCCACTCTTTTGTTGCTGCCTGTGACACATGTCAAAGGAGAAAGTTGAAACAGTGCACTCTTTGGGCACTCTTCAACCACTGCCTATCCCAGATCAGGTTTGGATTGGCATTTCCATGGACTTTATATAAGGGCTACCTAAATCTGTAGGTAATTCAGTTATTTTTGTGGTAGTGGATTACCTTTCAAAGTATGCTCACTTTTGTGCCCTTGCCCATCCTTACACAACATCCACTATTGCACAAATTTTTCTTGACTCCATATTTTGCCTTCATGGCATGCCCACCTCCATTTTATACTCAGTTCAAAATGAGTTTGGCCTACCATCCGCAAACAGATGGTCAAATAGAAGCTATTATTAAATTCTTGGAAACCTACCTTTGCTACTTTATCTCAGATCATCCTACTCAATGGGTAAAATGGCTTTATTTGGCTGAATGGTGGTACAACACTTACTATCATACCGCAACTAAACTCACACCATTTGAGGTAGTTTACGGGTGCCTTCCACCTACACCATCCTCCTACATTCCTGGAAGCTCCAAGGTCCAGGTCATCGATAATACTCTGAGTCAACACACTGAGGTCCTTCACCAACTTAAGCAGAATTTGAATATGGCCCAGAATCGAATGTGCCAACAAGGTGATAAACATCGTTCTGAGCATAGTTCTTATGTAGGTAATATGGTCTTCCTTCTCTTGCAATCATACAAACAATCATCCGTACAACTCCGTAGGTTCCAGAAGCTTACCACAAAATACTATGGTCCTTACCAGGTTCTACAAAGGATTGGCCCCACAACTTACAAATTGGCTCTCCTGCATACTTCCAATCTTCATCATGTTTTTCATGTTTTCTCTCTCAAAAAAGTTATGGGCACATAGGTACAAGTTCAATCAACACTTCCTGAATTGGATGGAACCTAAGCAATTGTTGGATCGTTGGACTCGCACTCTTCATAACTATACAATTATAGAGGTACTTGTTCAGTGGCGGGGGCTTCAACCTGAAGATGCTACATGGGAGTCTCTCCACCAACTCCAGCAACAGTTTCCTCATTTCATATTTGAGGACAAAGCTTCTTTAAGGGGAAGGACATGTTAGGATCCCATCATAACCCTTAATGTAATAACTTCCATGATGTAATAATTCCTAGAGAACATGGGCAGTACCCATGATTAATATTTTATAATATTCTACGTTTTAGCTTATATAGTGCCTATGATAAATGGCATGCTTTTTATGTAACACATGGTAGATAGGTTATGTAATGTGGCCTTGTGCATGTAATTCGAGTGGCATTGTGCATGTAATTCGAGTGGCACTATGCATATAATTCGGGTGGCATTATGCATGTAATCCAGGTGGCATTTTGCATGTAAGCAAACCATGGAAGGGAACTCTTTAAATACCCGAGAAGGCACCAACGTATTCATATTTTTGCAAGTTAATGAAGTGTTGAAGGAGGTTACCCCCTCGAAGAGGCTTGCAATTCTATCTTATTATGAGATTGTTCCTTTATGCAAATTTTTATTATAATTTGTATTTTGTTTTGAATATTAATGTGATGTTTATGTGAGTTTATTTCCAATAAATTGTGTGAGAGTGTGTTTATTTGAGTTTAATTTATAGGAGGATCCTAACAACAAACTCATAGAAAATGATTAAAGATAAATTATGAGTTTGATTCCCCAGCAATGGTGCCAAAAACTATTGGATAAAATGTTTGTCCCTTAAATATTGTCATGCTACATAATTTTCTAATTCCAATTAGTACTGTGGACTTTTGTGGATCCACCTCTTCAACTCAAGAAAAAATAAATAAATGTAGACATGACAAATTGACTCATTTTCCTTAGTTTTTCTCCTAGAAAGTTAAGGTCATATTCAAGAGAATTTTTACCCTATCAAATCATCTCAATTCTTATAAAATTTTATACCATTGGATAGGGCTCGAAAAGAGTTTTCCAACGGTATATAATATGTCCAATTTTGACATCATCTTCTTTGTTTTTCGCTCCAACAAAATTACAATTCTTGATCGTTGGGCAAAATCACCCATAAATCAACAAAATTGCCTAACGATCGACATAATTGCCAGGCGATTTTGTCCCAAATAGAATTTTAACAAATTTGCTAAAAGATAAAATATGTTTTAAAACCTCTTACCTTGTTTAGTCGTAGTTCAGATCAGGGTTTTTGGAAAATAGATTGAAGGTGGCAAATATAGGAGGGATCAAAACCTCCTCCATATTTATCTTGACCTCCCAACTTCCTCAAACCCCTCCTTGGCCTATTCAATCTAGGCCCTTTTCTCTTTTTCCTCCTAGTTGATTGATTGACTGACTGGTTGGTTGGACTCTGATCCCTCAGATTGTTCTGAACTCCCTTAAGGATCCCTCACATCAATTTGCTATGCAATTCCTCCTCCCAGCATCCCTATTTTCATTTTGTAATTGCACGTATCAGTTATAATCGTCCCAAATATCATCATAATCACCTGGCAATTGACAGAAGAGACAGATAATTTTGACAGAAGTGACAGGCAATTTCGTCAGAGAGTAGACGATTTCGTCATAGAACAGGCGATCCTATCTTCAGAGCATTTGGGGGCAAGGATTAAAATCACAGTTTGCATTTCTTTCCCAATTTTCAGTTTTTCTATGTGTTACCTCATTTCCATTTAATTTATTACTCAAATTTATATATTGCATATTGGTGTTCACCATCATTCCAAGTAATTGGATTATTAAATTAGGATTAAAACAGTATAAATTCATGGCATTATAGGTTGAATTGTTATCATATTGTTCTTATATTATTTTATATCCACTTTCATATAAAAACTAAAGCTAATCTATGACTTGGAGTATGAGAAATTGCCCTATTTTGCAAGAAATCCTATTTTTCTATCATGTTTTCTATCAATTTTTCTTGCTATCAAAACAGAGGTGATTTTGTCAAAACAAAGGTGATTTTGTCAAAACAGAGGTGATTTTGTCAGAGCATAGGTGATTATGTCCTACTAAAAGCCTCTGAATCTTCATCAAACATCTTGATCAAGCAAGGTTTATAATATCTTTTAGCCCTAGTTTTAGGCATTGCATTTTATTCTGTATCCACTGTCTACTGGATTCATTGAATCAAAATTACATATAGATAGTTTTAGTCGCATAAAGGACAAACTTAGGTGTATGAGAAATATTTAAAAAAATAACGCATCAAATATATTCCAAGCCTAGGTATGGAAACTGTTGTTAAAAGTTTCCTAGTGAACCCTTAATTCATCAAAAAATCACCATAAGAAGGTACAACTAAGTGCCTCTCTTTCGAGGTGTAGCTCTAATATTTTCCATTCCCCTCTGAGGCGCAGATCCATTAGCCTAGAGGAAAGGAGTGCAAAAATTTTAGGCCTATAATAAACCTCTTAAAATTTGATTTAGGTAAGGAAACCCTAAATAGAGCTATGCTATATTCAATTATGCTATACCATATATTTAAATAAAATGCAATTTATTCAAGACTTGATCAAGATCCACAAAAACCCAATAAATATACCCTATCATTAGACTGGTGCCTTATCCATTAGGTAATAGTATCAAGGATTTAAACCATTAAATGATACAAAAGAATAAATAAAGAAGAAACTAGGTCAATTATACTCATTCAAATGATGTAACAAACATAATTGAAAATCACCAACAAGAGAATACACCATTCACACATTCAAATGATGTAACTTGCAAACACACACATAATTTACAAGTAAATTCTCAAATATGGAAGCAATATTTGTATTAATATCAAAATGTTATTACAATTTGAGTCTAGTTAAATAACCTAGATCTCATTAAACTTATACAAACATGTTCTCAATTCAAATGATGTAATAGAGAACCTCCACTCTTCATTCTAATATAGTAATAAAATGCCTCTTAGCTTTCGATCTAGTCACTAGAAATAATATTAGAAAATTGAGTGCTTCTTGAACAATACCTGCACAATTACAGAGAAGAATAATGGATGGATATAGGATACAAGACATAAAGGGAATATAATTGACAGGACAAGGGAACCTAAGAATACCTTTGGCAAAAATGGCAATGCAAGACTTGATATCTTTTATGGCTTGTGCAACTTGTATTTATAGGTTGAAGATGATCAATTTTATAATAATTGCCTCCATCTAGTCTATACATCTGGTTTTATATGCTCCATTGATTCTTCGATGGCTTACAGTTAGATTGAAGTTATCTTGAACTATGTCTTCTAGAAATTTACACTTGACTAATTTCTAATCATCATATTCTCTAGTAGACTATAGTTGTGTTAAATTTGGGCCTTACACTCAACTACTCCTCAACCTTTAGACTTTTGTTACTTCTTTTCTTGAACCTTCTCCTTTTTTGGATGTATTTGTAGTAGGTTTAAGCTCACCTTTTGATGTTTCAATACTATGTTTGTTGACGTCTTCATCTATTCTTTGTTCCTCTTGCTCAAGCTGACTTATTCCCAACATGTTAGCAATTTCACCCCAAGCATCATGGCAAAAAGAAGCTACAAATATTATTATATCCATCACTTGCAACACTTTTTTTATGATTTTTTGTTTAAATATCATTCTCTTGAGAGAATATAATTAAATATTAGTCATTTCAGACAAATTATTAAGTTGGTGAGCTAAATTATGATCATATTCTTTATCACATTTAAAATCTTAGATTATTTAGAAATTCTTTAGCAAATCATTGATGCAGATGGCAATTTATGTATTATGTGTAGTTATAGCAGTTGGGTTGGTGTTTTGTGCGTGCTTAACTATTAATATTTCTAATTATATATTCATTTGCTACCACCCTATGGCTACCACCTTACTGTCCACAACAATTTAAACTATTGTGCTACAATAGTTACTTTAGTTGCTTTGATCCTGGACCTTTGATGTTAATATCTATTTTTTTCTAGGCCATATATTTACTCTAGGAGATCTTTGAATTGTGTGTTGAATTTATTAATGCAATCTCATTTAAGGATTGGAATATTTATTAACTATGTTCTAGTTATATGAGTTAATATTTTTTATCAAAGCCTCATCGATGCTATATATAGACCATTGATACATTTGAGAAAACTTTGTTTCATGTGTTGGGCTTTCAGATTAATTGTGTTCATAAATCGAATGACAACAATTGATCTTGACCATAGGTGGGCCACCCTAATTTATCATATAATCCATAATACCTTCCAGATCATTGATCTACTTACTAGATTTATATAGACCATAAATTACATTCCTAAGATGTTCTTGAACTACTATGGTGGTCCCTAGATGATCATAATTTGCGGGCATTGATTTAATCACATCTTGTTTAAAATGTGTTGACTTTCGACATAATATTAATCGACTGTGTTGTGTATCCCTTTTGACATGGTCCTTTTTAGTCTATTAGATCTATCTTATAATGGCCTATTAGTTCTGATTAACCTATCACACTAATCTCAACCATTTATAATGTATGATCTATTTATCATGAATCATAGATGTTTATCCTTTGAGCAATGTGGACCACTGATCTAATTTGGTGATGGGTAATTCAAATAAATTGATACATGGATTTTTGTGAGCCATAGATAAATTTATAACATATTTCTTGTGAGTTGTCAATTTTCTTATCTTTTTTATCATTTTATTTGATTCAATCATGGCTAGTCATAATCGAATCTGGATCGTAGAAGGTGCTCTAACTGATAAACCATGGTCATTGATGAATATTTTCCAATGGATGCAGGCCATAGATATTTTTTTTAATGGGTTAGTAAACTATGGATGACTTAAGATCATCTAAGGATATGTGGGACATTAAAGTCCATAAAAACTATTGTTACTGGTTAACGAGGTGCTAAGTCTAATTATGTGGGTTATAAATCTTTCCTCTAAGTAAATTGTGGACCATTGATCTCCTTATGCATGTTATGCTTGATAAGAAATTTTGTTGGCTTTGCTATATAGGGAACACGTGGAGCATTATAGGCCACCTGGCACATATGATAAATGTTTGGTATATATGGTATGACTTTGATTAGATAATAGTCGTAGATACTTCCCTTATGCTTAATGTGGAGAATTGATATTTTTGTTATGGCGACTCTAGAGTAGAGGACCTTTAATTGGGGGGAATGCTCTAATGGCTAATATTAGTTGTCAATTCGAGGATGAATGTAGGTCATGGATCATGATGGGATCTGAGTTCTTTATAACAAGGATGCACTTTGACAAGTCAAAGAGGAATATGTACTAGAGATTAACTTTGATTAACTTAAGGTGATTGGACCAACATAAAATATAGAAGATATGGAAAGGTGCTAAACTTGTAGGTGTGAGGATGAATAATGGTGAATGACTTTGATTGACTTTAGGTAGTAGATTAATGTGAGCAATGGATAATCGAGGAAGATGAATGAATTTTAAACATGAGTGCACTAAATGATACAAAGGGATAAATTTAAATTTATGTATGAAAAATCAAATAGACCTGGCAAACTTAGGGGATGGCGTAACATTCTTATTGGATAGGAATATTAAAGGGAATATGTTTAAGCTAGTAAGACTATATAAAGAATCTTGAAGGTAAAATATGTAATAGATGGATTAAATTTAATAAGGGCAACAAACCAATGTGGAATTTTAAGACTAGGGTTGTTGAATTTTTACGAAATCCAATATGGACCTTGGTTGTTCCATGTTGGAATTCTCTCAGGGTTTAGCTACATAGTTTTTAGAATATATTACATTATTTGTTATGTATTTCAATGGTCATTTTGAGGTATACCAAAGGTAATTTGTAAAATATATATACTATGGAATTTTGGTTCCATATTATATTGTAAAATTTCATACAAGGATTATCAAGCTATGTATCTTCTCAAATAGTTCATGAATTTTATTGTTCTTTCCTTTATCTCATTATATTATAGAATTTATAATTGTGTTCTTGATTATATTTAATGCTTCAAATTCCATCGATGGTATCAAATCCATAAGGAAGATTGATAGGAGATAGGGAGAGACATAAGATAGATTGAGATAGGTAGATATCAATTTCAAAATTTTAAAAATTGCACTTCGAGAGCTCGTCATGAAGGAATTGCATGTCACTCCCTCTGCATGCCATTCAAGGTTCCTTAACACAAATGATCGACTCAAGCGCACCTTCTTTTGGAAAGGTATGAAATGTGACATCCACTCTTTTCTTTCTACCTATGACACATGTCAAAGGAGAAAGGTGAAACAATGCGCTCTCCAGGAACTCTTCAACCACTGCCTATTCCAAATCAAGTTTGGACCTACATTTCCATGGACTTTATAGAAGGGCTACCTAAATTTGGAGGCAAGTAAGTTATTTTCATGGTAGTGGATTGCCTTTCAAAGTATGCTCACTTTTGTGCCCTTGCCCATCCTTACACAGCATCTACTATTGCACAAATTTTTCTTGACTCCATATTTCACCTTCATGGCATGCCCACCTCCATTGTATCTGATCGTGATCCCACATTTACTAGTCATTTATGGTAAGAGTTGTTTAAGTTGTAGGGGACTCAGCTCAAAATGAGTTCAGCCTACCATCCGCAAACGGATGGTCAAACAAAAGTTGTTAATAAATGCTTGGAAACCTACCTTCACTACTTTGTCTCAGATCATCCTACTCAATGGACAAAATGGCTTTCTTTGGCCGAATGGTGGTACAACACTTCCTATCATATCACAACCAATATCACACCATTTTAGGCCGTTTACGGGTTCCTTCCACCTATGTTGTCCTCCTACATTCCTGGCAACACCAAGGTCCAGGCCGTCGATAATACTCTGAGTCAACACACCAAGGTTCTTCACCAACTTAAGCAGAATTTGAACATGGCCTAGAATCAGATGCGCCAACAAGTTGATCAACATCGTTCTAAGCGTAGTTTTGATGTAGGTGATATGGTCTTCCTTCGCTTGCATCCATATAAAAAATAATCCCTACAACTCCGTAGGTGCCAGAATCTTGCCGTAAAATACTATGGTCATTACCATGTTCTACAAAGAATTGGACCCATAGCTTACAAATTGGCTCTCCCACCTACTTCCAAGCTTCATCCTATTTTTCATGTTTCCTCTCTCAAAAAAGTTGTGGGCACATAGGTACAGGTTCAATCAACACTTCCTAAATTGGATGAAGAAGGCTCCATCTTACTTGAACCTGAGTAGTTGTTGGATCGTCGAACTCACACTCTTCACAACTATACAATTATAGAGGTCCTTGTTCAGTGGCAGGGGCTTCAACTTTAAGATGCTACATGGGAGTCTCTCCACCCACTCCAGCAACAATTTCCTGAGGACAAAGATTCTTCAATGGGAAGGACATGTTAGGATCCCATCCTAACCCTTAATGTAATAAATTCAATGATGTAATAATTCCTAGAGAATGTGGGTAATACCCATGATTAATATTTTGTAATGTTCTAAGTTTTAGCTTATGTAGTGCCTCTGAAAAATGACACCCTTTTTATGTAACACATGGTAGATAGGTTATGTAAGGTTGCCTTGTGAATGTAATTCGAGTGGTATTGTGCATGTAATTCAAGTGGCACTATGCAAGTAATTCAGATGGCATTATGCATGTAATCCAGGTGGCATTTTGTATGTAAGACAAACATGGAAGGGAACTCTTTAAATACCCAAGAAGGCAAAAATGTATTCATATTTTTGCAAGTTAATGAAGTGTTGAAGGAGGTTACCCCCTCAAAGAGGCCTGCAATTCTATCTTATTGTGAGATTGTTCCTTTATGCAAATTTTTGTTATAATATGTATTTTGTTTCGAATATTAATGTGATGTTCATGTGAGTTTATTTCCAATAAATTGTGTGAGAGTGTGTTTATTTGAGTTTAATTTATAGTAGGATCCTAACAACAAACTCATAGAAAATGATTAAAGACAAATTATGAGTTTGATTCCCCGAAAATGGTGCCAAAAACTATTGGATAAAATGTTTGTGTCGCTTAAATATTGTCATGCTGCATAATTTTCTAATTCCAATTAGTACTATGGACTTTTGTGGATCCACCTCTTCAACTCAGGAAAACAAAAATAAATGTAGACATGAAAAATTGACTCATTTTCCTTAGTTTTTCTCCTAGAAAAGTAAGGTCATCTTCAAGAGAATTTTTACCCTATCAAATCATCTCAATTCTTATCAAATTTTATACCATTGGATAGGGCTCAAAAAGAGTTTTCCAACGGTATATAATATGTCTAGTTTTGACATCGTCTTCCTTGTTTTTCGCTCCAACAAACTTACAATTCTTGATCGTTGGGCAAAATCACCCATAAATCAACAAAATCGCCTGACGATCGACAAAACCTCCAGGAGATTTTGTCCCAAATAGAATTTTAATAAATTTGCTAAATGATAAAATTTGTTTTAAAACCTCTTACCTGGTTTAGCCATAGTTCATATTAGGGTTGTTGGCAAACAGATTGAAGGTGGCAAACATAGGAGGGATCAAAACCTCCTCCATGTTTAGCCTAACCTCCCAACTTCCTCAAACCCCTCTTGGCCTATTTAATCTAGGCTCTTTTCCCTTTTTCCTCCTGGCTGATTGATTGACTGACTGGCTGGTTGGACTCTGATCCTTGATATTGTTATCAACTCCCTTGAGGATCCCTCGCATCAATTTGCTATACAATTCCACCTCCCAGCATCCCTATTTTCATTTATTCATTGTATGTATCAGCTATAATCACCCCAGATATCATCATAATCACTTGGCAATTGACAGAAGCAACAAGCAATTTTGATAGAAGCGATAGGCAATTTCGTCAGAGAGTAGGCGATTTCGTCAGAGAACAAGCGATCCTGTCTTCAGATCAGCTGGGGGCAAGGATTTAAATCACTGTTTGCATTTCTTTCCCAATTTTCTATTTTTCTATGCATTACCTCATGTCCATTTAATTTATTACTCAAATTTATATATTGCATCTTGGTGTTCACCATCATTCCAAGTAATTGCATTATGAAATCAGGATTAAAACTGTATAAATTCATGGCATAATAGGTTGAATTGTTATCATATTGTTCTCATGTTATTTCATATCCACTTTCATATAGAAATTAAAGCTAATATGTGACTTGGAGTACGAGAAATTGCCCTATTTTGCAAGAAATCCTGTTTTTCTATCCTGTTTTCTGTCAATTTTTCTTGCTATAAAAATAGAGGCGATTTTGTCAAAACAGGGGCAATTTTTTCAAAATAGAGGCAATTTTGTCAAAACAAAGGTGATTATGTCCTGCTAAAAGCCTTTGAATCTTCATCAAACATTCGAATCAAGTAAGGTTTATAATTTCTTTTAGCCCTTGTTTTAGGCATTGCATTTTATTTTGTATCCACTGTCTACTGACTAAATTGAATCAAAATTGCATATAGATAGTTTTAGTTGCATAAAGTCCAAACTTATGTGTATGAGAAAGACTTAAAAAAAGAATGCATCAAATATCTTCCAAGCCTAGGTATGGAAACTGTTGTTAAAAGTTTCCTAGTGAACCCTTAATTTGTCTAAAAATCACCATAAGAAGGTACAACTAAGTGCCTCTCTTTTGAGGTGTAGCTCTACTATTTTCCATTCACCTCTAAAGCACGGATCCATTAGCCTAGAGGAAAGGAGTGCAAAAATTTTAGAACCTCTTAAAAATTGAGTTTGGTAAGAAAACCCTAAATAGAGCTATGCTATATTCAATTATTCTATACCAGATATTTAAATAAAATGCAATTTATTCAAGACTTGATCAAGATCCACAAAAACCCAATAAATATACCCTATCATTAGACTGGTGCCTTATCCATTAGGTAATAGTAGCAAGTATTTAAACCATTAAATGAGACAAAATAAAAAAGAAAGAAGAAACTAGGTCAATTATATTCATTCAAATTATGTAACAAACATAATTGAAATTCACCAAAAAGAGAATACACCATTCACACATTCAAATGATGTAACATGCAAATGTGAAACACACACATAATTGACAAGTAAATTCTCAAATATGGAAGCAATATTTGTATTAATATCAAAATGTTATTACAATTTGAGTCTAGTTAAATAACCTAGATCTCATTAAACCAATACAAAAATATTCTCAATTCAAATGATGTAATAGAGAACCTCCACTCTTCATTCTAATATAGTAATAAAAGGCCTCTTAGCTTTCGATCTAGTCACTAGAAATAATCTTAGAAAATTGAGTGCTTCTTGAACAATACCTACACAATTACAGATAAGAATAAGGGATGGATATAGGATACAAGACATAAAATGAATATAATTGACAGGACAAGGGAACCTAAGAATACCTTTGGTAAAAATGGCAATGGAAGACTTGATATCTTTTATGGCTTGTGCAGCTTTTATTTATAGGTTGAAGATGATCAATTCTATTATAATTGCCTTCATCTAGTCTATACATCTGGTTTTCTATGCTCCATTTATTCTTCTATAGCTTACAGTTAGATTGAAGTTATCTTGAACTATCTCTTCTAAAAATTTGCACTTGACTAATTTCTAATCATCATATTCTCTAGTAGACTATAGTTGTGTTGAATTTTGGCCTTACACTCAGCTACTCCTCAATATTTAGACTTTTGTTACTTCTTTTCTTGAACCTTCTCCCTTTTTGGATGTATTTGTAGTAGGTTTAAGCTCACCTTTTGATGTTTCAATACTACGTTTGTTGACATCTTCATCTATTCTTTTTTCCTCTTCCTCAGGCTGACTTATTCCCAACATGTTAGCAATTTCACCCCAAGCCTTATGGCAAAAATAAGCTACAAATATTATTATATCCATCACTTGCAACACTTTTTTTATGATTTTTTGTTTAAATATCATTCTCTTGAGAGAATCTAATTAAAGATTAGTCATTTCAGACAAATTATTAAGTTGGTGAGCTAAATTTTGCTCATATTTTTTATCACATTTAAAATCTTATATTCCTTAGAAATTCTTTAGCAAATCATTGATGCAGATGGCAATTTATGTATTATGTGTAGTTATAGCAGTTGGGTTGGTGTTTTGCGCATGCTTAACTATTAATATTTCCAATTATGTATTCATTTTCTACCACCCTATGGCTACCACCTTACTATCCACAATAATTTAAACTATTGTGCTACAATAGTTACTTTAGTTGCTTCGATCCTGGACCATTGATGTTAATATTTATTTTGTTCTAGGCCATAGATTTCCTCTGGGAGATCTTTGAATTGTGTGTTGAATTTATTAATGCAATCTCATTTAAGGATTGGAATATTTTTTAACTATGTTCTAGTTATATGAGTTAATATTTTTTATCAAAGCCTCATCGATGCTATATATACCATTGATACATTTGATAAAACTTTATTTCATGTGTTGGGCTTCTGGATTAATTGTGTTCATAGATCGAATGACAACAATTGATCCTGACCATAGGTGGGCCACCCTAATTTATCATATAATCTATAATACCTTCCAGATCATCAATCTACTTACTAGATTTATATACATCATAGATTACATTCCTTAGATGTTCTTGAAATACTATTGCGGTCCATAGATGATCATACTTTACGGGTGTTGATTTCATCAAATCATGTTTAAAATGTGCTGACTTTCGACATAATATTAATCGACTGTGTTGTGTATCCCTTTCCACATGGTATTTTTTAGTCTATTAGATCTATCTTATAATGGCCTATTAGTTTTGATTAACCTATCACACTAATATCAACCATTTATAATGTATGATCTATTTATCATGAATCATAGATGTTTATCCTTTGAGCAATGTGGACCACTGATCTAATTTGGTGATGGGTAATTCAAATAGATTGATACATGAATTTTTGTGAGTTATAGATAAATTGTAACATATTTCTTGTGAGTTGTCAATTTTCTTGTCTTTTTTATCATTTGATTTGATTCAATCATGCCTTGTCATAATAGAATCTAGATCGTAGAAGGTTCTCTAACTAATAAACCATGGTCATTTATGAAGATCTTCCAATGGATGCACACCATAGATATTTTTTAATGGGTTAGTAAACTATGGATGACTTAAGATCATCTAAGGACATGTGGGACATTAAAGTCCATAAAAACTATTGTTACTGGTTAATGAGGTGCTAAGTCTAATTATGTGGGTTATAGATCTTTCCTCTAGATAAATTGTGGACCGTTGATCTCCTTATGCATGCTATGCTTGATAAGAAATTTTGTTGGCTTTTCTAGATAGGGAACACGTGGAGCATTGTAGGCCACCTAGCACATGTGATAAATTTTTGGTATATATGGTATGACTTTGATTAGATACTAGTCATAGATCCTTCTCTTATGATTAATGTAGAGAATTGATCTTTTTGTTATGGCTAATATTAGTTGTCAATTCTAGGATGAATGCAGGTCATGGATCATGATGGGATCTGAGTTCTTTATAACAAGGATGCACTTTGACAAGTCAAAGAGGAAGATGTACTAGGGATTAATTATGGCTATGATTAACTTAAGGTGATTGGACAAACATAAAATATAGATGATATAGAAAGGTGCTCAACTTGTAGGTGTGAGGATGAATAATGGTGAATGACTTTGATTGACTTTAGTTCGTAGATTAATATGAGCAATGGATAATCGAGGAATATGAATGAAGTTTAAACATGAGTGCACTGAATGGGACAAAGGGAAAATTTTGAATTTATGTATGAAAAATCAAATAGACCTGGCAAACTTAGGGGATGGCGTAACATTCTTATTTGATAGGAATATTAAAGGGAATATGTTTAAACTAGTAAGACTATATAAAGAATCTTGAAGGTAAAATATGTAATAGATGGATTAAATTTATTAAGGGCAATGGACCAATGTGGAATTTTAAGACTAGGGTTGTTTAATTTTTACAAAATACAATAGGGAGCATGGTTGTTCCATGTTGGAATTCTCTCAAGGTTTAGCTACATAGTTGTTAGAATATATTACATTATTTGTTATGTATGTCAAAGGTCATTTTGAGATAGACCAAAGGTAATTTGTAAAATATATATACTTGTGACTTTTGGTTCCATATTGTATTGTAAAATTTCATACAAGGATTATCAAGCTACGTATCTTCTCAAATAGTTCATGAATTTCATTGCTCTTTCCTTTATCTCATTAGATTATAGAATTTATAATTGTGTTCTTGATTATCTTTATTGCTTCAAATTCCATCGGTGGTATCAGAGCCATAAAGGAGATTGATAGGAGATAGGAAGAGATACAAAATATATTGAGATAGGTAGATATCAATTTCAGAATTTTAAAAATTACTTTCTGCCTAGAGTCTTTCAATAAGATTGTAAGAAAATTCGTGAAGACTAGGACTCAACAAATATTTTGTTCCACTAGATTGAATGATATTTAAATAAAGTTCAAGGTGGAATTTTGCAAGTAGGAGAAGCTCTTGAAAAGAAGAATTTGGTACAATTGTCACCATTCGAAAACAAGCCCAAAAACAAAGAAGGATTTGGAAAGAATTTTGCCAAATTTTGAAAAAGTTTTTTGAAGACCTTAAGAAATTCAAATTCTTGAGGAAGAGACCAGTGAAAGAGGTCATATTTGAAGATAGAATTCAGTGAGAGCTAAGGAGGAGAAAGGAGATTGTTATTTTTTTAGTAGAAGTTGAAAGGTCATAGGACAACAAATCAAAGGTGACATAGAGTTGTATTTTGGAGAATCTCGGGGCAGATTTAAGAGAAGAATTGGACAACATTAGCTCAAATAAAGTAGAGCTACAAATTTTACAAATTTAGTACATCAAAAATTTCAATCAAATCACCAAGAAGAGGAGGCTAAAAGGTATGCAATATTTGTGCTATAAAAGTTCACACGTTCACATTATCCTATTATAAATTTTTTGCAAGCACTGTATTAGAGTTATTAAAGGTAGCAAAATATATTTTAATTCTTAAAGCCAAGAAAGGAGGTAGCATTCTCATCTTAGAACCTACACAATACAACAAAAAAATAGAGTTAAAAGTTAGTCTGAAAGGGAGTAATAAGGAAAAATAAAAACTATATATATATATATATAAGTGCAATATCTATTGAATGAAATAAGGTTGAATAAGTTCTCAAAAAAATAGGCTTAAGGTGTCTAAAGACACCAATTAAGGAACAATAAATTGCAAAATATAGTGGTAAGAAGCAACCTGTTTAGAAGTGGTAAAACCACCATATTGAAGGAGATAGCAATTTTCACCATTTGGCTAATGAAGAGCATTGGAAATCACCATCAAGTTTTTGGTGAAGAATAGCCACCAAAGGAGTGATAAAACCACAAAGGAGAAGTGGAGCCACCACATTGATAAGGGTAACCACAAAGTTAAGAAGTGAAATCACCTTACAAGCCAAGGATTAGTGTCATTTTAGTTAGCCACCAAAGGAGCCACCATAAGCTCCATATTGAGCCATTGAATAGGCATCTACATACGCAGGAGAGCATGCAAGCGAAGATACTTCAAGAGGAAGTTGAAAGGATGTGAAGAAGACAACAAGGTTAGTTGGAATTACAAATTCCAAAGGAGAAGCAAACATTGGATTCATAACCATCAACATACTAAATAGAACATGGTAATTATTGCATGGTGAGGTAGAACAACTGCTTAGCTACCCAAGTGTTGTTTTTAAATAATTTGTAGGAGGTTGAGTGCAATTTAAAAGTTACAAAATAACAAGAATTACAAAGGAGGTAAAGATCTATTTTAAAAGGCCATTGAAAATATTATTACCGCTTGGCACATTGGAGTAGGTTACGCTATAGAGGGCAGAGTGAAAGGAAGAATGTAGCCTAAAAATATTGAATCCTGAGCTCATAGTTGAAGAACGCCTAAAGAATAAAAATATTTGAGAAGCTCATAATTGAAGGTGAATTTATTGCTAAGTCTAAAGAACATATTCAATGCCCATTCACCAAGGAGACCAATGTGTTTGAGGAACGTAAGAAAGGCAAAGGTGTTGTTGAGTTTGGAGAATATCATTCTGAAATATGTAAAATGCAATGCCCAAAAAATGCTTGAACAAATGAAATACAAGGAAACACAAGATTGTACAATAGAATAATTTTCACTGATGGGGGGAGCCTAGAAACTCCATTGTTTACAAGCTTGGATCCTTGAATCCTTTTGATACAATATTACAAGGGGTTATATTTCTTTGAAACCCTAACAAGCAAATTTGTGATGTCTTCAAGCACGTCTTGCTCCCAACAGGATTGAGTGGAATTTTTGATATCCAAGGCTGGGCCACTCTAGATTTTTATGTAGGACTTTCAGATCTGCACACAAGGACACAACAAAGTAGTTAGTAATACCTGTGATGGATCCACAGTATGGGGCCCTCTATAATAAATAACAAACCCTAACTAAATTTTGCAAATAGAGTGAACAAAAATAGAAGCACATGCATAAAATAAAAAAATTATGAATCTATTTTACTTACTTACTACTCTCTGATGTGAGACAAATGATGCAGATGGCTTGTGCAGTGATACCCTAGCATCACCCGAAGTCTAGGGGTTCTTCAAGAGTGATAATGCAAAATACCCATGGGAACCTGACAGCTGCAAGAAACACTCATGGGCACTTGGTGCTAGTAGGGAGGTGCCAAGAGGCACCTGGTGTTGATAGGAAGTGCCCAGAGGTGCCTGATGGCTGATGGGAAATTCTACAGAAGTAGATCAGGCGAGGGCACAAGATGCAGTGATGGTGATGAAAGACGAAGGAGTACGTAATATTATAGATGGAATGGTACTAGGGCACAAAAGGCTTGGTTAAATACTTAGGGATTTAAAAAATTCCATTAATGCCTCCTGATATGGGGGATATTGTTGGATTATATCATAAATCGACAATTTTTTGGAAGCCATTTTCATACTTGTGGTTAACTGGCTACTCAATGAGATGACTAGTTGGGATGGATGATTAATGGGTGGATTTTATGGTTTCGATTGACTAGGTATATGAATGGGTGATGATGGATTAGGGGACACTTGGATGGGTGGTGATGTATAATGTTGTGACACACTTGCTTGAGGTGGTTGTCATTGTTGGTTATTCTGTTGACCTCTAGTAACCACATGAATGGCCCCTACAAACCCTTGGTATTATTGAATGTGATTAACTTTATTAGGGGGATTTTTTGTGTTAACTCCCTCTACATTTTGTTTCACCTCCTCGTGATGAGGAAATCATGTTTGAAATATACCAAGGTTTTTATTTTTTTTAGCGAGGAGGGTATCAAGATTGATCATCCCCAAGTCAATGAGGTCTTGGACTACATTTTTAAACACATTGTAGTTGTTGATATCATGCTTGTTTTGCCTATGATAAGGGTAAAATAAGTGTTCCCAATAATGTTTCCCATGCTTGGTGGGATCATCCGATCTAATGTTGGGCAAAGCAAGTTTATTTGTCTCATACAACCTTCTAAAACGAGAAGCATATGTTTTGGCTAATGGGGTATATTAGTGATTTTGTCGAACAGACTATCATCGAGGATGGTTTTTCACAATTGGCATTGTGTTTTGAATAGTTGGAGCTTGTGTTGTTGAGGGGATCATATGATATGAAATTTGTTGCGATGTTTGTTGCACAGGTTTTTGTTCAGCCATTACTAGTTGACTCATGACCACTTGATTAAATTTATTGGATTGGGTGGCTAGAGTAGCCTATGTTGATTTTTGTTGGCCTGAATAATTGCTTTTGTATTGGTCCTTGTTTTGCCATTATTTCTTCTTATGCTTTAATACGCCTTCTTGGATTTTGATATCCTCAATGACTCTAGCCTGAGCTAAAGCTTCTTCAAATGATTGATAAGTTCATAATTTGATCATCCAGGAGATAGGTTTTAATCAAATCTTGGTGAATAGATTAATTAGCTCATCCATTGGTAGGGTGAATGGTAACTTAGTGATTATAATCATCCAATGGTTTCCAAAATCATAGATAGATTCATCATCATATTGTCTTAAGGCATAAACATTATATAATGATATCTTCTTTTTAACATTTAGGATGAAACAATAAAATAATTGATCAATCGACTGATCAAAAGTATAGATACTATGACTTGGCAATTGATTGTACCATTATATGGCATTCCCTCCTAATTTTTGAGGAAATTTTTGAAGCATGAGAGCATTATCATCTTGAATTCTAAAGCATGCATGAAAAAATATGCTCACATGTTCTTTGGGATCCTCAGTTTCCCTAAATTTATCAAAATTAGGTACTGTAAAATCTATAGAATATGGTGGAGAGGGTACTAAAGGATGAATTGGTTGTTTGATCAATTGGTGGAAGTTTGGTTTTTGGTTTCAAACGGTAGGAGTGAATTGCATCAATTGATCTATTTGTTTTCGCATGGCCTTAATTTGAGGGTCTTCCTCAAGAATGTGAAAGCCCTGAATTACCTGATGATTTTATGGAGGTGTGAGAGATGTTGTGGAGTGATTATATGATGAGGATTTGATATTGATGACTAGGTGAATTAGATGGAATATGATGAATGGGAAATTATTGATAAAATGATGGGGAATTATGGAATGATGTTGATTGATGAAGGTTATAGCTAGGTTTTCCAATGGGAATAGGATGGGTGATGGTATGACTTGATGGGGAAACTAGTATAGAGACCACCAAATAGTGGGGTGTCCATGATGGACCTGTTAGTCAAAAAGTGACTAACTACAGAAAAACATCTGATGCTCCTTTTTTTCATATTTTCCAAGAGGACCGAAGTGGCCCATATGCTAAATATCAAAGAAAATGCAAAACACCGCAAGGAGGAAAAAGTGTCACGATATCGCGACATGTTGCATTTTCGCAGTTCAAAGCAAAAAGAAAAGCAAAAGGGAAAAAGTGTCGCGATATCGTGACATGTTGCTTTGTCATGGCCAAAAGGGAAAAAGTGTCGCGATATCGCGACATGTTGCTTTGTCACGGCCGAATGGAGAAAAAGTGTCACGATATCGCGACATGTTGCTTTGTCGCGACCAAAAGAGAAAAAGTGTCACGATATCGCGACATGTTGCTTTGTCGCAGCCAAAAGAGAAAAAGTGTCACGATATCATGACATGTCTCATTTTCACGGTTCACAGCGAGGAGAAAGAGCAAAGGGCAAAAAGTGTCACGATATCGCGACATGTTGCATTTTCATGGTCCAAAGCAAAGAGAAAGAGCCAAGAGGAAAAAGTGTCGTGATATCGCGACATGTCTCATTTTCGTGGTTGGAAGCGACAGAAGAGCCAAGCAAGGAAAGAATGTCACGATTTCGCGACATGTCTCATTTTTGCGGTTGGAAGCGGCAAAAGAGCAAAGCAAGAAAGAATGTCGCGATTTCGCGACATGTCTCATTTTCGCGGCTGGAAGCGGTAGAAGAGCCAAGCAAGGAAAGAATGTCACGATTTCGTGACATGTCTCATTTTCGCGACGGGAGGCAGAAAAGGAGCAAAGGAAGAGACAAATGTCACTATTTCACAACATGTCTCATTTTTGTGGCGATAAGTAGCAAAAGAGCAAGGGAAGAGACGAATGTCACGATTTCATGACATGTCTCATTTTCGTGGCGGGAAGCAGCAAAAGAGCAAGGGAAGAGACGAATGTCGCAATTTCGCAACATGTCTCATTTTCACGGCGAGAAGCAGCAAAAGAGCAAGGGAAGAGACGAATGTCACGATTTCGTGACATGTCTCATTTTCGCGACGGGAAGCAGCAAAAGAGCAAAGGAAGAGACGAATGTCGCGATTTCGTGACATGTCTCATTTTCGTGGTAGGAAGCAGCAAAAGAGCAAAGGAAGAGATGAATGTCACGATTTCATGACATGTCTCATTTTCGCGGCGAGAAGCAGCAAAAGAGCAAGGGAAGAGACGAATGTTGTGATTTCGTGACATGTCTCATTTTTGCGATGGGAAGCAGCAAAAGAGCAAGGGAAGATACGAATGTCATGATTTCATGACATGTCTCATTTTTGTGGCTGGAAGCAACAAAAGAGCAAAGGAAGAGATGAATGTCACGATTTCATGACATGTCTCATTTTCGCGACGGGAAGCAGCAAAAGAGCAAAGGAAGAGACGAATGTCGCGATTTCGCGACATGTCTCATTTTTGTGCTGGAAGCGACAGAGGAGCAAAGCAGGAGACGAATGTCGTGATTTCGTGACATGCCAGCTATAAAGGAATAAAGTATATTTTTGGCAACTGGAGACGAGCACTGACATCAGGTGCTGATTTCTGGAGAATGGTCTATTGATTATAACCTGGCAGGTCTACTGGATGATTGCCAATCTATCCAATCTACGAGAAATCTGTTGTGTATTGTTAGAAACTACAGATGATTGCTTGTAAAATAAGTAAGATGTACTTAGGAAGATACTCTTTTAGGGTATATATAGGGGTGAGCGACTCCAAAAAATGGGTCGGCTCTTGGACGTTTACAAGACTGTGTGTACGTACTTCGAATACAAGCAATAAAATCACATCTCCCATTGGCTTCTGGTTCATATCGTGCAAGTGTATGTATTAATGTTTTTTATTTTTGCTCACAATATTGAATTGTAGATTGAGTCTATTCTTGTATCTGAACTTTCGCAATACATAAATCATATTGCTGGAATAAGAATCTAATATATACGCATGCTAAACGAAACATCAAAAATCATATCTAGAATTATATAATTTTTGCTTTGGAATGTGTTTTTATATGCTTTGGATAGAAGTAAGTAAATCTATCTTTGATGTTGTCTAACCTGCACCATATAAAAGTTCTAGCTTAGGCTATATTTCTTTTATCTCTTGTTTCCCCTTTTCTCTAAAAAACTTCAAAGGAACCAGCCTTCTCTGGAGACTAGACAGATGATCTCAAGCAAGATCTGTCTATTCAATGTTGGCAAAGTCTAAGGCGCATCACTATTAACCGAAGGCAAATTTTGTTCCAACAGTTTTTGGCACGCCCGGTGGGACCAGCAATCCCACAGTATTGTATAAGTTTTGGTGTTTTACTTTTAGAGCCTTTTGTTTGCAAAATCTCAAGAAAAAAAATCACCTGGCGACTCCGTTGCATTTAGACCATAAAAGAAAGACCTTGTCTAGAAGCCTTCTGGTTATATAGCCATATGATAACCAGATCTCGAGCTAGAAACTTTGAAGAACCTATCGAGTTTTTTGAACTACATCTCGAAAGCCTAAAAGCACACCCTATGCTAGCCGCACGATCAAATCCTCCCGGCACCATTAGCACCTCTTTACAACCTGTTGTAGGAGCATCTGCAAGCAATCCCATAGTAGTTGTAACTCCTTTAGCAATCATGGCAGCCACCCCTGCCCTAGCACATCTTGTATGGAATCAAACTGGCCCTTTGAACTTGGGAACACACCACCAAATTCCACAAGCTGCATTAAAAGCCTTACCGACCTTTGATGGAACAGGCAAAATAGCAGATGAGCACTGTTTAGATGTTTCAGCGCTAGCATCTATTTACAACATCACTGAGGAAGATGTAATGGTCAAATTGTTGATCATATCTTTGAAAGGAAAGATGCTCTATTGGTACAGAGCGCTTCCTACTGGATCCATTACTTCTTGGGCAGTCTTGGTCGACCGTCTGGTCGATGAATTCAATATACATGCGGATCCTTTCACATTGTTGAATCAATTCACTATCATTGAGAGGCATCCACAAGAAGAAATCCAAGATTTCAATATCAGGTTTACCAGAACTCATGATAGAGTATCGCAAGGCCTAAAGCCCACGGAAGAACAAGCTATATGCTATTATCTAAGGGCTTTTGATTCAGAACTCGGTATGATAATAAGGCAATCCCGTGTAACCACTTTTCCTAGGATCTATGTAGAGGCATCAAAGGGCGAAGCTGATCTCATAGCTACAAAAAGATATCCGTCAAAGACTCTATCACCAATTTTACCAAAGTTTTCCCAAGCATCAATCTCTAAACTGCCTGTGCTCCCATCAATGCAGACTCTCCCAGCTATAGCTGCACCTCCTACATTTTGTGCATTACCAGCCACACCCCTTGCATCAGCTCCCCCCAGTGATCAATACACGACCATAATTGATACAATGAAGGCATTGTCAAATGAAATGGCATCCATGAAAAAGAGAGAGGCTGAAAGGAGTTTTCCACCAAGAAGGTTCCCTCAGGTAACAGGAGATGCAACACAATCAAGCAATAGGGGACATGTAAGACCGAGCACGGTATATACAAATGAGATAGTGGAGGCCGATGAGCCTCCCACTGATTCTAACTCTTGGTGTACTACATGTAACGATCCACATGGGGAAATTTTGTGTATAATACACCAACATTATGTACAAAGTATAGCAGTTGAAAAGAGTAAAGAAAAAATGAAAAGCCATGTAAATATAATTAGAGAGGAGGACCACAACTTCATGATGCCTATAGTAGAACAGGTTTCAGTTTTGACAAGATCAGGTAAGAAACCACTGCAAGCAGACCCTAAAGAGCTTTAGCCTTTGGATGTTTCCCCTGCTCCCAAGGAAGTTCCCAAAGAAAATCCTAAAGGAAGTCTCCATCAGGAAAGAGAATATCAGTTTCCAGCCAAAAGTCAAGGGCAAGAAACACACAAAGAATTTTTTCCCCAGGAGGAAAATGAAACCCAAGAACAGGCTAGGGAAAGGTTGAGTTTCCCCTCACTGACAAAAAGGCAAAGGGCTGAAGCTACCCAGGGATACAAAAATAAATGTGAAACTTTTGCCAAAGAAAGAGAAAGGATAGTTGATTCACCTATATTCAGTATAGTGGAGGAAATGAAAAAGACTCCTTCTAAGGCAAGTATGTATGATGCTTTTCAAATCCCAGGTCAAATCAATCTCCTACAGGAATCCCTAAGGACAATGAAAAATGGAGGTGGGACTGCATCACCTTCGAAAATGGTTCTAACGAACTTGATATCTACCACTGGTAAGAATAGGCCCCCCCCTTTTATTTATCCCTTCAAATGAAAGGATGGGTTGTCCACAACTGCATGATAGATTCAGGTGCTACTACCATTGTGATACCCAAAGCAGTATGTGATATTATGGGAATGGAGTACACTAGGAGCAGCGCAGGCATCCTACAATTAGATGGTACTCCAGTAAAAACTGTAGGAGTGATAAAGGATATTCCCATACGGCTGCATAATTTGCCTCAGATGACAGTCATACAAGAGGTAGTAGTCATAGACTTGGAGCCCCATTTTGGTATGTGTCTATCTAGAGAGTTCACAGCAAATATAGGAGGATACTTATCCTTAGATTATTCTCATTTGGAGATACCTTTCAAAGGTAGAAGGGTCAAGATTTTTAATGAGAAACCATCGACGTTTCATGTAGAAAGGGTTGGTGAAACTGATCGTGTAAATATGATGATGGAAGAAACATTAGAAGAGCTCCAAGCTGAGGACGAGTTTTCTCTACAAAACTTTAATGCCATGATAGAAACAAAAATAGGAAACTATTCTATTGAGAAACCAAAAAGAAAATTGGTACCCTCCCTAGAAGAGGATGGTTCTGTGAATCATTTGTGGAAGCTTTTCTTTGATGGGGCTAGGTGCAAAAATGGAGCTGGTGCCGAAATAGTTTTGATTTCTCCCACTGGAGAGGAAAAGGTTTTCTCTTACAGGTTGACTTGGAGTTGCTCCAACAACGCAGCAGAATATGAGGCCCTGTGCTTAGGGTTAAGAAAGGTTGAGAAATTGAGAAATGAACAGGTACTGGATTTCTTAATCCCTGAAATGAATTGCTCAGCCAGCCGGGATCTGCAGGATGAAGAGGAAGGGAACCAGATCAGAGAAGTGCGTAAAGAAGGAGCTAAGCCTTTTAGGCAAAAGCAAAAAAGGAATTATATGTACAGTATAATATAAGCATATTTAGACAATATTTGTAAATATTACCATTTTTTCGGCCTTAACACAAAAAAAAAAGATTTTCAGTCGTAGCCAATCAGAAGTCGACATTTTTTTTTGAATAGAGATACTAAGGTATAAAGGGAGTTTTTGGCGAGGTAATGTTCACGTTTGATCTAAGTGCATTTTTCTATGTTCTTTGTCTTTCTCTGAAAGATTCTTTTTACAACTGCATTGTTGACTCCGATACCCAATGGATAAAGGCTTGGTTCAAAATTTTTGCAAGCAAAAAATCCCCCGAAAGGCGCCAAGAATGTTAGTCAAAAAGTGACTAACTACAGAAAAACATCTGATGCTCCTTTTTTTCATATTTTCCAAGAGGACCGAAGTGGCCCATATGCTAAATATCAAAGAAAATGCAAAACACCGCAAGGAGGAAAAAGTGTCACGATATCGCGACATGTTGCATTTTCGCGGTTCAAAGCAAAAAGAAAAGCAAAAGGGAAAAAGTGTCACGATATCGCGACATGTTGCTTTGTCGTGGCCAAAAGGGAAAAAGTGTCACGATATCGCGACATGTTGCTTTGTCGCGGCCGAATGGAGAAAAAGTGTCGCGATATCGTGACATGTTGCTTTGTCACGAGCCAAAAGAGAAAAAGTGTCGCGATATCACGACATGTTGCTTTGTCGCGGCCAAAAGAGAAAAAGTGTCGCGATATCGTGACATGTCTCATTTTCATGGTTCACAACGAGGAGAAAGAGCAAAGGGCAAAAAGTGTCGCGATATCGCGACATGTTGCATTTTCATGGTCCAAAGCAAAGAGAAAGAGCCAAGAGGAAAAAGTGTCACGATATCGTGACATGTCTCATTTTCGTGGTTGGAAGCAACAGAAGAGCCAAGCAAGGAAAGAATGTCATGATTTCGTGACATGTCTCATTTTCACGGCTGGAAGCGGCAAAAGAGCAAAGCAAGGAAAGAATGTCACGATTTCGCGACATGTCTCATTTTTGCGACTGGAAGCGGTAGAAGAGCAAAGCAAGGAAAGAATGTCACGATTTCGTGACATGTCTCATTTTCGTGATGGGAGGCAGCAAAGGAGCAAAGGAAGAGACGAATGTCACGATTTCGTGACATGTCTCATTTTCACGATGGGAAGCAGCAAAAGAGCAAGGGAAGAGACGAATGTCGCGATTTCATGACATGTCTCATTTTCACGGCGGGAAGCAGCAAAAGAGCAAGGGAAGAGACGAATGTCACGATTTTGTGACATGTCTCATTTTCATGACAGGAAGTAGCAAAAGAGCAAGGGAAGAGACGAATGTCATGATTTTGCAACATGTCTCATTTTCGCGGTGGGAAGCAGCAAAAGAGCAAGGGAAGAGACGAATGTCGCGATTTCATGACATGTCTCATTTTCGTGGTGGGAAGCAGCAAAAGAGCAAGGGAAGAGATGAATGTCACGATTTCGTGACATGTCTCATTTTCACGGTGGGAAGCAGCAAAAGAGCAAGGGAAGAGACGAATGTCACGATTTCGTGACATGTCTCATTTTCGCGACTGGAAGTAGCAAAAGAGCAAAGGAAGAGATGAATGTCATGATTTCGTGACATGTCTCATTTTCACGGTGGAGGCAGCAAAAGAGCAAAGGAAGAGATGAATGTCACGATTTCATGACATGTCTCATTTTCGTGGTTGGAAGCGGTAGAGGAGCAAAGCAGGAGATGAATGTCATGATTTCGTGACATGCCAGCTGTAAAGGAATAAAGTATATTTTTGGCAACTAGAGATGAGCACTGACATCAGGTGCTGATTTTTGGAGAATGGTCTATTGATTATAACCTAGCAGGTCTACTGGATGATTGCCAATCTATCCAATCTATGGGAAATCTGTTGTGTATTGTTAGAAACTACAGATGATTGCTTGTAAAATAAGTAAGATGTACTTAGGAAGATACTCTTTTAGGGTATATATAGGGGTGAGCGACTCCAAAAAAGGGGTCGGCTCTTGGACGTTTACAAGACTATGTGTACGTACTTTGAATACAAGCAATAAAATCACATCTCCCATTGGCTTCTGGTTCATATCGTGCAAGTGTATGTATTAATGTTCTTTATTTCTGCTAACAATATTGAATTGTAGATTGAGTCTGTTCTTGTATCTGAACTTTCGCAATACATAAATCATATTTCTAGAATAAGAATCTAATATATATATGCATGCTAAACAAAACATCAAAAATCATATCTGGAATTATATAATTTCTACTTTGGAATGTGTTTTATATGCTTTGGATAGAAGTAAGTAAATATGTCTTTGATGTTGTCTAACCTGCACCATATAAAAGTTCTAGCTTAGGCTATATTTCTTTTATCTCTTGTTTCCCCTTTTCTCTAAAAAACTTCAAAGGAACCAGCCTTCTCTGGAGACTAGACAGATGATCTCAAGCAAGATCTGTCTATTCAATGTTGGCAAAGTCTAAGGCGCATCACTATTAACCAAAGGCAAATTTTGTTCCAACAGGACCTTGGTTGACAAGGGATGTTTGAGTAGAGTTACGTAAAGGTGTAGGGTTAACTTGTACTTGCTATTGAGCATTCTAATGTTTTCTAAGAAATTTTTTCAAGTTTTCCCATGCTTCACTAATATATCTATTATATGTTAAGGGTATAAAGGTAGATGGTATGGAAGATGTGGCTTAGATACAAATTACACTAGGTATGGCAAATTGTGAGGCTAGAACTTGTGAAGCAACATTGACCTGTACCTCATACAAGAGGTTGGTTTAGGTGGAGTTATATGAGGTGCTAGGAGCACATGAAGATTAGGTAATGGACACATGGGATGAAAGTGCAACTAATGCCTCAAAAATAGGGTTAGTATACACCTGGGTAAAGGTGGATGGGAGTTGGGAGTAAATAGGCTCTTACTGTAGAGCAGAATACTGTCTAGGTGAATTGGGGATAGACTCTAGGATATAATTAGAAGACTTCATAAAAGTTTCTACTCTTGCCATGTCTATATGGATGATGTGGTTGTAAATTGTAGGGGAGGTTGAATCCTCTTGGGGCATGGCCATGTGATAGGTTATGGATGGCAAGGAATGTGAGGAACCTACAGATAAATCTTCCTATGTCATAGTCATGGATTCTACCATAGAAGTGGTGGGGAAGGTGGATGATGGTTCCATTAAGTTATCTTGACTTATAGCTTTTTTTTATTTCTAGTTAATATCGTAAGCACAATAAATCAAGATACAGATTAAAATACCAAATGTAACACAAAAACCAAAATGCTTAAGGAAAAAAACAATCAATACTAAGTCTCAACCAATGTGGCTTACCTCATACATTGATTATATCCTTTTAACGTGTATTCATTTTTATGTGTGAGTTTTGTATGTTTTGGTGTTCTAATCTTACTTAATGAAACAAAGGTAAATAATATGGTGAATATAGGGCAACAAGATTCTTGTTGGTGATGAAATCGAACAAGTTTGCTCGGGGGTATCCTAGGGTTTCTATGGGCAGATACTGGTGGATGGAGATGAATGCCACTGTGAACTAATCTCAAGCAATGGTTGGTGATGAAATCCAATCGCTATTATTTTAAATGAATCGTGATGTGTGTGAATTATTTTTAAAGTTTCTATCTTCTATTGTATACAAATAATGTTAAAAAAAATTAATTTCATAAATCTAAATTAGAAGCCAATAAAATAATGCCAAGTTCTCCAAAGGGCATGAAGTACACCGCTTAAGACCCCCTATCTAAATAACAATTGGAGGATTCATCCACCCCTCTGCCTAGAATCACCCAACTGGCAAGGATACTTTTGGCAATATGATAGTGTTCCAACTTAGATAAACAAAATAAAATGTTTCTAACCCTAAGATGCAACTCTATGTTATGCAATTTTTTAGTTCAAATGCAAACAAAATGCAGTAGTTTGTATTAATAAAATAGAAACCCTAATCAAAATATGTGAATAAATGCAGACCTAAAAATGTAAATTAACATGATTTCATTTCCAGATTGTTTAATAATGGTTCATTTTAAGCTTAAAATCTGAAAAATACAGTAGATAACCTAAAATACATAAAATAGAAGACTAGGGTTTTAATGATTGTTTAATGATAGCCTACGTATTTGCTCCTAGCTCTCCATAAATACACATGGGTGCTTATGGATGCTTTTGATATGCCCTTGGGCATTTCAGGGTTGCCTTCGAATGTTGTCAGGTGTTTTGTGCACCTTTTGCAAATTTTTGTAGACTTCAGAACCCTAGATCTAGCAAAATCTATGAAATCAGTCCTTCTAGAAAACAAGCAAGATGATAGAAAATAGCAAATAAATTAGTAAAATAGATCATAAATAGAAACCCTTAGGGGATCCCACCATGAACGACATTTGAAAGATGCAAAACACAATGTCCAAACAATGCTTGAACAAATTAAATACAAGGAACACAAGATTACACAATAGAATAATTTTCATTGATGGGGGGAACCTAGAAAACAAGCTTGGTTCCATGAATCCTTTTGATATAATATTACAAGGGGTTAGGTTTCTCTGAAATCCTAACAAGCAAATCTATGATGTCTTCAAGCATGTCTTGATCCCAACAGGGTTGAGCAAGCTTTTTGATATCCAATGTTGGGCCACTCCATATGTTGATGTAGGGCTTTCAAATATGCACACAAGGACACAACAAAGTATTTAGTAATACCTGTGAGGGCTCCATAGTGTGGGGCCCTCTATAAGCAATAACAAACTCTAACTAAATGTTTCAAATAGAGTGAACAAAAACAATAGCACATGCAAAAAATAAATTAATGATGGATCTATTTTACTTATTTACTATGCTCTGATGTGAGACGTCTGATGCAGGTGGCTGGTGTGGTGATGTCCTAGCATCACCCAGAGGCTAGGGGGTCTTCAAGAGTGATAATATAAAATACCTGCGAGAACCTGGCAGCTGCAGGAAAAGCTTGTGGGCACTTGGTGTTGGTAGGAAGGCACCGAGAGATGCCTGGTGTCGATAGAAAGAAATCAGAGGTGCCTAGTGGTTGATGGGAAATTTTGCAAAAGTAGATCAAGCAAGGGTGTAGGATGTAGTGACGGTGATGGTATATGGAGTATGGAATGCTATAGATGGAATGGAACAAGGGCATAAAAGGCTTGGTTAAAGACGTAGGGCACTTTGAGAACTTAGGAAATTTGAACACTTGGAAACTCCAGAGAATCAGGGGTTGAGCCATCAAAATGGCTCTTATTTATAATCTAACCTAGGTCATGCTAGGTTTTCAATGACACTAATTGTGTGGCTGAGATTAAAGCACATCTAAGGATAGATAATAAATCTAGGGTGTTGCATGGATTGATATAAATGAGTGGTCGAGATGAAATGGAATTGGATGGCTAGGATTAATTCACTTAAATAAACACATATTTATTAAATATATATTAAAATATAATATAAAATATTATATTAAAATAAATATATAATAAATATACATAAATAAATGTGATATTATTTGAAAATGATGAGAAATAGGAATGGTGGACAAATTGGCTATATTTGGATGGTAGAAATGGCAGGAAAGCATGGGTGGAGGTTAAATGGCTAGAGTTTGGTGTCTATAGATGCCCCTTTTTGTACTTCTTTACATGGAACACGATCAAGTGCAAAAATATGAGACATATGGTTTGGCTAGGTGCATAAGTAGCTTCTCTTGGGATGTGGAGTGCAAGCCTAAAGACAAAAGAATAAAAGAATTTTGAGTTTTGCGTAGCTTACCCCCTCAATTGGTGAATGAGGTTATGAATGAATCTCATGAGCCAATTTAAAAATCTGTGCAAATGGAATGTGGACTATGAATGATGTAAAATTTGATACCGTTACCACCCCAACGGTGGGTAGGGGTTGGTGAAAAATGTATATATTTTTTCCCTAATAGATGAAGGGTTTTGTGAAAATGTGTGATGGTAAATGTGTCTATTTTTGCCCCAACAGATGAAGGGATGTTTTCCAAGTGTATATGCCATGATCATGTAATATGTATCCCATTTCGGTAAAGTCAAAACCAAAAATTATTACCCCAAATTTGGGGTGATTCGGTACTGTTGAAAAATATGCCTTCTTGCATCATTAATTTGCAAAGATGATAATGCAAAGAAAGAATCAACCTTGGAGGGTTTGCTAATGACTATTTGAATAATTTACATGATTGGAACCAATCATCCTAGCTAGTGCCCATCTCCATGGTGTTAGGGATTTTTTGAATGATGAAATTTGAGTTTTTTTTCCATGTTTTAAGCCCCACGAACTAGTCCATCAATGACATCGGTTGTGCAAATTTTTCTTAGCAATGTTTCACTCTAAATATGAGGTACCAAAATTGATTTTTTTTTTAGCAAGGAGATAAGTGATGATGATCATGGACAAGTTTCCTTATTGTAGTCTATTCATCTTACCGAATTGCATGGAGGTAAATTGCTACAATTGTCAATTATATAGATAACCTACTATATACGAGATTCACTTGAATGTTATGTGAACTTGGAAAATATGTAAATAATGATGTTAAATGAAGTGGAGATGATGTATGAATGATGAAAATATTGATGATCATTGTTTTGTGAATATTTGGATCCTCTTGAGGTGCTTTTGTAACGTGTTTGGTGAATTTGTAAAATGTGGTTGCAAGCGAAAATTATGCATCCAAATCAATTGGAATCTTCACAAAACCTGATAAAATGATGAAATATATTGATGAATGAAATTTGGAGTGATTTGGTTGGGGTCAACTACTATTTTGTGTTGGTTTGACTTTTGTCAATGTTGACATGAAATGCTTGGGGGTGCTTGCAGTCTGCAAAAACATCTACGAGTGTTACAATGCACCAATAAATACCCATGAGTGTTCTAAAGTGCTTGAAGCAGCTATAAATAGCTTGTTGAGCGATATTTAAGCTCATTTGTGCATTTGGGACTTCAATAAGTTGCATATGAGGAGTGAAGAGTGAGTGAGGAGTGAAGTGAGGTGAGGCGTTTGGAGCACAAAAGAAATGGTGATAGAGGGAGTGGGTGTGGAGGCTAGGACTGTGGCTACGGCATAAGTTGTTGAGGTAACCCATTGTTGATTATGATTTTTGTGTTGTGCAAAAGTTTTTTTTGAAATTATGAAAAAATTATTAAAAAATATGTTGTTTTTTGTTGCAGCTTATATTTTTGGAGGCTCAGCACTAGTTTTCACCCTACATCCCCAGGATAAGGAAGGCAATTACAGAGGATAAGTGGCAGCTGCTTGGGGAGGTAGGGCTAGCAGAGGTAGCCTGATTGGACATGGTTAGGGTTGATGATGGGTACCTCTTCACCTTAGTAGAGAGGTGGTATGTAGATAGAGGGACATTTTAGGTCCCCATGGGTAAGGTTATGATTACCTTGCAGGATGTATATTACATCCTCAAGATATCGATGGAGGGGATCCGGGTTGAGATTGGGCTCGATCAAAAGACGAATATGATGAGGATGTCTGGGGATGCATGGTAGGGGGTGAAGGTGGAGAGTGGGGGTATACTTTATTTCTCCATGTATGTGGACAAGGAGTTGGACACCCATCGGGCTTTGGTGATGTTCATGTTGGCCAACATTGTGGCCCCAAATAGTATCGAGTGTAGGTTACCTTGGAACCTGATAGGGGTGGTGAGTGATATGCTCATGATGAGGTAGGTGTATGCATGGGCTCCCACCTTACTAGTGTAGGTATACCAAGAGTTATACAATGTGACCAGGTTAGGGTGAAAGGGATTGGGGTGTAGCTTATTGATACAATTTTGGGGATGGGAGCACTTCAGGGTTGCTCATATGGAGGGCTTACCTGTGGAGGATTTTGGTATGGATCAGATCTATCCTAGGTGATGGGTGCTGGTGAAGGAGGTGTATTCAAGTCATCCAGTGAGGATGATTCAGTGGTACAAGGATTTATGTTTTGGATTGACATCTGCCTCAGTGGTGTGGAGGTCATGGTTGGGTGCCCAATGGACTAGGTATGGAGAGCATTTGTGGTAGATGTGGTAGGGTAGGTGGGTGGTTGGGAGGTATAGGATTGAGATGGAGTACTTCCAATTCTCATGAGTGCTCCATCATTTGGACTGAGGTAGGATGCCCCTAATGAGCCAGTGTGCTACAAGAGGCATAAGGAGGAGATCGAGCTACCTTGCATGGAGTCATAGAGGGTGGTCTTAGAGGATGATGAGGAGGTGGACCTCCTTGGTGTGGAGGATGTAGGGATGACCATGGAGTACAATGTATGGTTCGTGGCTCAATCAGCATGGGAATCACCTAGAGGGGCATATGGTGGAGATGCAAGTGGAGAGGTTGGGGACAAGGGTACTTAGGAGGTCAAATATTAGGGAACCCAAGATGCTCGCAAGAGGTAGCAGTACCTTTGATATGATAGTCAAAGGTAGAGGACTAAGGGCATGGAACAATAGACTCCTAAGATTAGAGGAGACAAAGGAGATGTGTAGTATGTCGAGGAAGTTCCAATGTATCCCTTGACCAGAGTGAGAAGGAGTGGGAACATCTGGAGTATTAGGTAGCAGAGCAGGATGCAAGGATCATGAGGCTCCAAGAAGAGCTAGCAGGGAGAGAGCATTGGCATAATATCGACATAGCATGCCTTCAATATTGACATAGATATATCGAGGCATTGGAGGATAGTTTTATGGAACATCATGTTCCACTTCCTGATCCTCCAACCTCATCTATGTTTGGGGGTATGAGGCATAGAAAGTCGAGGCATAGCTCTAGGTCTAGGACTCCTTCTAGTTTTGAGGCTCCTGCTAGGTCATAGGGGTCTTCTTGGAGGATGTAGCTACTATGTAGATACACTTTTATATATGAGCCTTGGTTCTCCATTGTATATAGCCTTTGGGAATTCATTGTATATGCGATATTTATACATACTACAAAAATAATAATATATATATATATATATATATATATATATATATATATATATATATATAAATATATACATGGATTTTAATTTTTGTGTTATATTTTTGTGTGAATGCTTGTTGTGGAATACTTTATGGAATGCATGTTTATTTTTATGATTAATGCATATGAGATGTTATGGATGATTAATGTAAGATGAAATATATGGATGATTAATGCAATATGGCATGTGCTAATGATCATTTATAGTTTAGATCTTTGCTTGACCTTTTTATAGCATTGTTGTTTAATCAGGGGCACCAAAATTGGTGGCGTATGGGATGAATGACTTATGAACTAACATGGATGTTGACATGGAAGAAGATATAGATGTTGATATGGAAGAATATATGGATGTTGATATGGAAGATTGCTTGTTTTGCAGAGGCTCAAACATCCTAGTGGCATCAAAAAATCCACTAAAATTATCTAATCCTTATAGGATCAAATGTGTGTGCATTGAATTCATTTACCAAATCAAGAGCATGGTAATGACTTGAGACAATTGAGAACCAGTGTGTGTGGAAGTGATTTCATTAACTCATCTTGAGTAAATTGGGTAAACCTGTTATGGATGAAACCAAGAAGCCAACTTGTCTATATGAGCAACTAGATGTCTCTTTTAAAAGAGATGTCGCCACGCATGAGCATACTCCATTGCCATTCAAGCATCTATAGATCTAGTGGAGGCTAACTCCATAGTCCATGACTTTTATTTTTGATCTCTTAAGTTTTGGGTATGACTACCTAACCGTCTAATTGGAAATATAGTATGATCCTTAAAACTCAATTGATCAATGGTGTGTGATGTAAAAGATTTCAATTTTTTGTTAGGGATTTTTCCCTACTCTTTCTTTTATTTTTTAAATTGTGGTAGTGGTGAAAACCATTGTTTTGGACTAGCAAGGATGGCCCTTTTTGCTTCAAGGTTCATACCAAGTATGGTGTTATCCCTCTTTGACACGAGATGTTTTTAAGATGTGAAAATTGTGCTTGGTTTGAGAATGTTTTTGGAATCAATTCCCATAACTCAAGATTTCTTTAGTGAAGATGTGTGATGGTCCTAAGAAAAACTTGACATGTATGTTGGAGGTTGCTTAAAACACTAGGAGTGGTTGAGTGACCAAAAAAACCCTAGGAATTTTGAATGTTGTTTGTGCTAATGGCAATTTGACTTGGTGGAACTGTGTGGATGACATTGTGAAGGGGCCCCTGATTAAGGAAAAATAACTTTTGTTGGACCAATTAAGATCTTGAACTTAATAAATGATCCCTATATCAAATGTGGAATTTGGATGTGAATGTAATCTATAAAATTCAATTTTATGACATGCAATATGAAATGTGATTTTGTGAAATGCAATGTATGACATGCAATGTTTGTGGAATGCAAGTGAAATGTGATGTTATGAATGGAGTGTATGTAAATTTTTTGTGTATTAGCCATGTATATATATACATATATAGTAAAAAAATTATGCATAGAATGCTCTCAAGTGTATAACATTAAGTGGTTCAGATTCTTTCCCTCCCTCGATACTGGCAAGCCTATAAGTACCATTACCCACTCTTTGTGTAATGATGTATGGACCTAACCAATTAGCCATGAATTTATCATGAAGGTACAATAATGCATTGGTGTTTTGTTGATTCTCTTTAAGGACAAGATCTCCTACTTGGAATTCATGTAGATGAACTTTGGTGTTGTAAGCACATTTGATGGAATATTGATAAACTCGTAAATGATCTAAAGCATTGACCCAAGTCTCATCAAGAAGTGTGAGTTGGTCAATACGTGCTTGTCTAGTAGTGTCGTCATCTATGAATTCTTGCAAAGAAATTTTTAAGGAAGGGATCTCGAGCTCAAGAGGTATGATTACTTGGGCTCCATATACCAATTAAAATGGTGTTTCTCTTGTAGATATGAGGATGCTTGTTCGATAAGTCCATAATACCAATGGAATTTGTGTATGCCAATATCAATGATTTTCTTTGACAAGTTTCTTGAGAATAGCAATTAAAGTCTTTTTTGAACTAAGCTTGATAATTTAGGGATTATATTTGTTATAACTAAGGTCCACATTGATAGTATCTTCAATATATATGTGGGAACCTTCCTCAAGATGATGGTACATAGGGATTAGATGAATATCATCTAAATATCATCAAACTCTTCTAGCTTATCCTTATCTATTTCTACCTATAAAACGTCGAGATCCGAAGGTAAAGGCAAAGGGGATGGAGGAATGTAGTTTGTGGAAGCCCTTAATAATTCTTCAGACAAGACAAATTTGGAAAATGTTGGAGGCAAGGAAATACAGTCCATATCAATAAGGCTTATGTCAATTGGAATTGGCTTAGCCGAATCATATGGATTACGGATTGGGGTAAATAAATCAATAGTATTAATGTTGATGTATGGGCAAAGTGGCTAAGGTTGGATGGAATGGATGGAACCTAGGATCCGGTGTTAGGGTCTTGGTTAACCTGAATAGTAACAAGCAACGTAAAACTAGTTAATGTGGAAAATTAAGGAAATGGAGGTATTTCACTATTCGTTAATTCAACTTGTGAAACATTAGGTAATGGTAATGGATTAGCTTAGGAAGTTTGTTGAGTGGATGATGATGATTATGTGGATGGTAATTATGTTGATGATGTGTACTGACTATGACCACATGTGCATGTAGTCAATGATGATGATAATGGGGGTATGGTGATTTGATGATGGTTGGTGATGGGGAGCTCCTCAGGAATGGGATATTTTGATGGAGATATTGGTGAAGTGGTGGATGGATTGGATGATGGTGAAAGAAAAATATGAGTGGAAGGGAGCATGGACTCATAAGGATTTGAGATGAAATTGCAATACTTAAATGACTTGACATCCACCAGTATGCAATGTACTTGTCCCTCATGAACATATTTCAAACATTGATGTAGTATTGAAGGGATACATCTCATTTCCCTCTTCCAAGGTCTTCCAAGGAGTATGTTGTATGCCATGGATCCTTCCAAGATGTAGAAAATTGCGTGCAACATTTTAACCCCTACTTCGATGGGAAAAACAATAGTGCCAACTATAGAACACAAAGCATCTTTGAATTCTTTGAGGGTGAAGGATGACTTGGTGATGTGATATAGAGTAATGTTCAAATGATGGAATATGAATGTGGTGATGATATTGATAGAGCAATCAGTAACAATTAGGACTCTTTTAAAATGCTTCTTGTCAATTAGATCCATGATATGCAATGGAGGGTCTACCAATTTCGATGAGATTGGATTAATCTCAAAGTCATAAAATGTTATGGAAGGCTCCATGCATGTTTGGATACTCTCCACAAATTTGGTAAATGCATTGGGATCTTGTGATTGTAATTTAAAGGATTTTAAAATTTCCATTAATGCCTCCCAATGTGGGGGAGATTTTTGGATTAGATAATAAAAAGACAAAATTATGGAAGTCATTTTTAGACTTGTGGTTAATTGGCTACTCAATGAGATGACTGGTCAGGGTGGATGATTGATGGATGGATTTTATGGGTTTGATTGACTAGGTATATGAATAGGTGATTATGGATTAGGGGACACTTGGATGGGTGGTGATGTAGAATGTTGTGACACACTTTCTTGAGATGGTTGTTGTTGTTGGTTATTCCGTTTTTGCCTTTAGTGACCACATGAATAGCCCCTACAAACCCTTGGTATTTTTGAATGTGATTAACTTGATTAGGTGGAGTTCTGGTGTTAACTCCATATACATTTAGTTTCACCTCCTCGTGGTTTTGTTGAGCGAGGGGGTTATCAAGCTTAATCGTTCCCAAGTCAATGAAGTCTTGGACTATATTTTTAAACACATTGTAGTTATTGATATCATGCTCATTTTTCCTATGATAAGGGTAAAATAAGTGTTACCAATAATTTTTCCCATGCTTGGTAGGATCATCCGATCTAATGTTGGGTAAATCAAGTTTATGTCTCATACAACCTTCTAAAAAGGGAAGCATATGACTCAATTAATGGGATATATTGGCATTTTTTTCAAACACACTATCACCGAGGATGGTTTTCCATAGCTGGCATTGTGTTTTGAACTATTGGAGCTTGTGTTGTTGAGGGGACCACATGATATGAAATTTTTTGTGATGTTTGTTGCACAGGTTTTTGTTGAGCCATTACCAGTTGGCTCATGACCACTTGATTAACTTGATTGGATTGGGTGGCTGGAGTAGCCTATGTTTATTTATATTGGCCTAAATAATTGCTTTTGTATTGGCCCTTGTTTTGCCATTATTTCTTCTTAGGCTTTAGTACGCCTTCTTGGATTTTGATATCCTCAATGACGCTAGTCTAAGCTAATGCTTCTTCAAATTATTGATAAATTCATAATTGGAGCATCCAAGAGATAGATTTTAAGTAAATCTTGGTGAATAGCTTAATTATCTCATCCATTGGTAGGGTGAATGGCAACTTAGTGATAATAACCCTCCAACGGTTTCCAAAATCATAGATAGATTCATCATCCTATTGTCTTAAGGCATAAACATCAGATAAGAAGATCTTCTTTTTAACATTTAGGATGAAACGATCAAAGAGTTGATCAATCAATTGATAAAAAGTATAGATACTATGGCTAAGCAATTGATTGTACCATTCTATGGCATCCCATACTAATGTTTAAGGATAATTTTGAAGCATGAGAGCATTATCATCCTGAATTATAAAGCATGCATAAAAAAATGTGCTCACATATTCTTTAGGATCCTTAGTTCCCTTAAATTTATCAAACTTAGGTACTGTAAAATCTATTGACTATGGTGGAGAGGGTACCAAAGGATGAATTGGTTTTTTGATCAATTGGCATAAGGTTGGTTTCTAGTTTGAAAATCCAGGAGTGAATTGCATCAATTGATCTATTTGTTTCTACATGGCCTTAATTCGAGGGTCTTCCTCAAGAATGTGAAAGCCCTAAATTACCTAATGAGCTTGTGGAGGTGTGGAGAGATATTGTGGAGTGATTAAATTATTAGAATATTGATATTGATGACTAGGTGAATTAGATGGAATATGATGAATGGGATATTATTGATAAAACAATGGGAAATTACGGAATGATGTTGATTGATGAAGGTTATGGCCATACTGGCCAATGGGAATAGGATAGGTGATGGTATGGCTTGATGGAGTAACTGGTATAGATACCATTGAATATTTAGGTGCCCATGACAGAACCTAGTTGACAAGGGTAGTTTGAGTAGAGTTATGTAAAGGTGTAGGGTTAACCTGTACTTGTTGTTGAGAATTCTAACTCTATTTAAGCAATTTTTTTAGGTGTTCCCATGCTTCACTAATATCTCTATTAGAGGCTAAGGTTATAGAGGTATATGGTATGGAATATGTGGATTGGATACAAGTTACACTAGGTATGGAAAATTGTGAGTCTAGAACTTTTAAAGCAGCATTGACATGTGCCTCATACAAGGGGTTGGTGTAGGTGGAGGTATATGAGGTGCTAGGAGCACATAAATATTGGGGAATAAACACATGGTAATAAGGTGAAACTGAGCCTCAAAAAGAGGGTTATTATACACCTAGGTAAATGTGGATGGGGGTTGGGAGTAAATAGGCTCTTGTTGTAGAGCAAAATCCTATCTAGGTGAATTGGGGATAGAATCTAGGACATAATTAGAAGACTTCATGAAAGCTTCTACTCTTGCCATGTATATATGGGTGATGTGGTTTTCAATGGTAGGGGAGGTTGACTCCTCTTAGGGCATGACCATGTGATAAGTTATGGATGGCAAGGAATGTGAGGGACCTCCAGATAAATCTGCCTATGTCACAATCATGGATTCTGCCACAAAAGTGGTGGGGAAGGTGAATGATGGTTCCATTAAGTTATCTTGACTTATAGCTTTCTTTTTATTTCTAGTTAATACCATAAGCACAATAAATCAAGATACATATTAAAATACCAAATGTAACACAAAAACCGAAATGCTTAAGGAAACAAACAATCAATACTAAGTCTCAACCAATGTGGCTTACCTTGTACATTGATTATCTCCTTTTAATGTGTATTCATTTTTATGTGTCAGTTTTGTGTGTTTTGGTGTTCTAATATTACTTAATGAAATAAAGGTAAAATCTATGGTGAATATAGGGCAACGAGATTCTTGTTGGTGATGAAATCCAATAAGTTTGCTCGGGGGTATCCTAGGGTGTCTATGGGCAGATATTGGTGGATGGAGATGAATGCCACCATCACCTAATCTCAAGCAATGGTTGGTGATGAAATCCAACCACTACTGTTTTGAATGAATCATGATGTGTGTGAATTATTTTTTAAATTTCTATTTTCTATTGTGTACAAACAATGTTAAAAAAAATTAATTTCATAAATCTAAATTAGAAGCCAACAAAATAATGTCAAGTTCTCCAAAGGGCGTGAAGTACACCGCTTAAGACCCCTTGTCTAAATAACAACCAAAGGGTTCATCCACCCCTCTGCCTGGAATCACCCAACTGGAAGGGATACTTTTGGCAATATAATAGTGTTCCAACTTAGATAAATGAAAGAAAATATTTCTAACCCTAAGATGCAACACTATGTTATGCAATTTTTTAGTTCAAATGCAAACAAAATGTAGTAGTTTGTATTAAGAAAATAGAAACCCTAATCAGAATATGTGAATGAATGTAGACCTAAAAATATAAACTAACATGATTTCATTTCCATATTGTTTAATTATGGTTCATTTTAAGCTTAAAATCTGAAAAATACAACAGATAACCCAAAATACGTAAAATAGAAGACTAGGGTTTTAAACAATAGACTTACTGGACAACCTACGTATTTGCTCCTAGCTCTCTGTAAACACCCTTGGGTGCTTTTGGATGCTTCTGAAATACCCTTGGGAATTTTTTGGTTGCCTTTAGACATCATCGGGCATTTTATGCACCTTTTGCAAACTTTTGCAGACTTCAAAAACCCTAGATCTAGCAAAATCTATGAAATCAATGCTTTTGAAAAACAAGCAAGATGATAGAAAATAGCAAGCAAATTAGTAAAACATATCATAAATAGAAACCCTTAGGGGGTCCCACCATGATCACCATTTGAAAGATGCAAAAAGTAATGCCCAAACAATGCTTGAACAAATGAAATACAAGGAAACACAAGATTGCACAATAGAATAATTTTCATTGATGGGGGGAGCCTAGAAACTCCATTGTTTACAAGCTTGGATACTTAAATCCTTTTGATACAATATTACAAGGGGTTAGGGTTCTCTGAAACCCTAACAAGCAAAGTTGTGATGTCTTCAAGTACGTCTTGATCCCAACAAGGTTGAGTGGGCTTTTTGATATCCAAGGTTGGGCCACTCCAGATGCTAATGTAGGGCTTTCAGATCTACACACAAGGACACAACAAAGTATTTAGTAATACCTATGAGGGCTCCATAGTGTGATGCCCTCTATAAGCAATAACAAACCCTAACTAAATGCTTCAAATAGAGTGAACAAAAATAGAAGCACATGCATAAAATAAATAAATGATGGATTTATTTTACTTATTTAGTACGCTCTAATGTGAGATGTCTGATGCAAGTTGCTGGTGCAGATATGCCCTAGCATCATCCGAAGGCTAGGGGGTATTTAGGAGTGATAATGCAAACTACTCGCAGGCACCTCGCGACTACATGAAATGCCCATGGGCACTTGGTGTTGGTAGGAAGGCGCCTAGAGGTGCCTGGTGTTGATAGAAAGCACTCGAAGGCACCTAGCGGTTGATGGAAAATTTTGCAAAAGCAGATCAAGGGAGGGTGCGGGATGTGGTGATGGTGATGGTGATGGTAGATGAAGGAGTAGGGAATGCTACATATGGAATGGGACTAGGGTACAAAAGGCTTGGTTAAAGACTTAGGGCACTCAGGGAACTTAGGAAATTCAAACACTTGGAAAATCTAGGGAATCAAGGGTTGAGCCATCAAAATGACTCCTATTTATAATCTAACCTAGGTCATGCTAGGGTTTCAATGACACTAATATTGTGGTTGAGATTAAAGCACATCTAAGGGTAGATAATAAATCTAGGGTGTGGCATGGATTGATGTAAATGGGTGGTCGAGATTAAATGGAATTGGATGGCTAGGATTAATTCACTTAAATAAACACATATTTATTAAATATATATTAAAATATAATATAAAATATTATTTTAAAATATATAAAATAAATATACATAAATAAATGTGATATTATTTGGAAATGGTAGGAAATAGGAATGGTGGACAAATTGGCTATGTTTGGATGGTAGAAATTGCGAGAAAGCATGGGTGGAGGTTAAATGGCTAGATTTTGGTGTCTACACATTCACCAAGGAGACTAACATGTTTGAGGAGCACACATATGGAGAAGATTAAGATATTTAAA